>LR991055.1:9474748-10112048 GCA_905163555.1 Notocelia uddmanniana | reverse complement strand
TTCCTAGGGTGTAATGAAAATCCATAACTCCCGCGGGAGATAAATCCGCTATAGCTGCTCTATACACCTGCGTACAATAAGACCCTTTCCGAGCAAGTATGACGAAAACTGATTTCCGGCCTAGATATGCCGGATCCCATTATGTATTCGTGTTATTCCAGCATGCCGTTTTAAAATGAGAGCGAAACTACGTTTGTATGAAGAACCGAGCTTCCTGCGGACTCTTAAAAAGTTTAACTAATTTAGCTATCGCTACTATAATTTGTGCTGCATATGAATGGTTTATTAGATTGTTCGCATGTGGATTACACCAGGACCTCTTTTATTCGAACCCCGAAAATTTACTCCCTGTTCGGATTCGTGGAGCGTTCGGATCGTGAATTAATAGGGTATTTTTTATGAAATAAAACGACCAATATTGCGTAATTTTAAATGTGTATTCATCTGTAGACGTTACATAAATTATAAAACTTTCTTTAAAAAATCCAATATTTTAGGTTGTCCGGTGGTATTTAATGATAAATAGAGAACCTTGTCTCGCATTTTTCGTAAAAGTGGGCGAGGAGGGCGTTCGGATTACAGAGGGGTTCGGATTAAAGAGTAGTTCGTATATGTATGGAGCTGAGTGCAACACATTTATATAGGAAAGGGAATTTAACTCTATGGACACAATGTCACTGTTATATAAAGTCTGTTATATAAGTGTTTGTGTGTGTGTGTGTGCTATTTCAAGCGAATATTAATGATTATCTCGAAATAGTAATGTACTTCTCTCTGTTCTACAGAGTCTGTTGTACAGAGTCTGTACAAGTCGTTAGGAACTTAGGAATACAGTTCTACGGACGCTATGCCACAAGCAAAGGTTTGATTGATCTCCTTAACAGAGTCCCACTTCTTACCAATATTAATATAATTATAAGTTCGACATGTTTATGTACTCGTAGAGAAAATAATTTAGTTCTATGGACGCAATGACACTGTTATACAGGTTGTTTCTATTGATTTCAGTTTCTTTAAGCATATAGACGTGTATAGCCATTGAAACGACGTAGCATATAAAATTTAGTATTTCAAAATTCAAGACTTTTTTTCGTTTTCATACAAAATAATTAATTATATCATATCACACATGAATGACCCGCACGTCAACATTGTTTAATTGTTAAGGATCTTTTATACTACACTTGGGGTGTTAATTAACGAAAATGGATTCTTGAAATCAATAAAAACATCCTGTTTACCGAATTGCAAGCGTATGTAACGTATACTTAATGATTGTATTGAAACACTATTACTGTACTTTAATATTCCGTTGTCATTGGAATTGCATCTCATGTGTACCTTACCTATACCTAGCAGCGATGTGAAGTTAGCATATTCGTTAGGAATACAGTTATATGGACGTTACGCAAACCATCATCATCCTCCTAGCGTTATTCCCAGTACAGTTGCATCCTGAAGGATGCCTGGGGTCCGCTACCTAATCCCAAGAATTGGCGTAGGCACTAGTTTTTACGGAAGCAACTGCCATCTGACCTTCCAACCCGAGAGGGAAACTAGACCATATTGGGATTAGGCTTGTCAAGTGAGTGGGCAACTTGACTGTTAGAGGTTCTCAAGCCGCCCGGAGGCCTCTAACTTGGTTTAACGACTGCTATCATAGACAGCAACCGGGATCAACGGCTTAACGTGCCTTCCAAAGCACGGGAGCGCTCAGTTAGTAACCACTCAAAGCGGTCACCCATTCAAGAACTGACCTCGCCCGACATTGCTTAACCTCGCATAAGTACCGCACGCGGTACGCGGGCGCCGCTGGGCCACGAACGCTCCTCAAACCAATATTTAATTAATGTTTTTAATGAGATCCCACTTATTACCAATATTATTACACCCATAAGAATGTGAAGATGTTTGAATGTTAAGATGGTTTTAACAATGTCATGCATAAACTACCGATTAAAAAAAACGATTTTCCAGTAATATAGTTATCTTATTAGTCTTATTACACAATACAACATGTAACCTATATTTTATACGCGTATGAAGGCAGAAACTAGTTAGTGATAAAATTTATTTGAGACAAAATTGACTTCAGTTAGTAACCGTACTTTCTAACATAATCCATTTTCTCCGTACGTACTGCAGTAATTTGTACCCAAGAAAAATCATGCTATTTGCTCCATTTAGTCTGACGTATTATTTCTAGTGCACAGGCGTGAAGTTATCTTGTTAAGGGGCTGACCCGAACTTTTAAATTTAAGCAAGCGGTGAGTTTAATACTTATTTTAGTAGGTATTTTCAAGCGGTCAATTGAAGTCGTAGTCAACAGAGTCCATTATAGAGGCTTTTTTTCAAATTTTGAGTAGAATAGAAGCCTATGCCACTACTGTGTCCCTACTAGGGGCCTTTCAGCTCGAAATACGAGCTTTTCGAAGGAAATATTAGTTTAAGTTGTTTGTAACTGATGAGTGATGACACTGTACTGTTTCGCCTGCCTCTCTATCGCACTTCCATATTCGAGTGACAGAGAAGCAGCGGTTGTGCGATTAATTCTTACTATACCACAGCGGCGCTATGATCTATGTGGAGTATTTCACTGATATCTCTATCTCAGTCTATATAATATATATTGTACTTTGTGGTCTCTATCTCTACTTTTTGCTGTTAAGGATAAATGCATTAAGGACGACTGAAACTACTGTGAGAACCGAACGCAGATTTTGCAATTAGCTTCAAAATCTTTCGTTACAGACGGACATGATCGCTTCACCAGTTGATTCAACTTAACATAATAAACATTCTTGTGGTATCCCGATGAAGTGAAGGACCCTTAAGAAGTCCTCATTGAGGGTAATATTATAAGTAATAAAAATAAGCGATGCTTACTGTACACACCCGGAGGCGTCACGGGCGAACACGGCAGATATTACACTAGTCTTTAACTACTTAAGTCTTCTACAGGTTCAATAACTTGTTCCTAGTATAATTTGACCCTTGGACTGGTAATAACTATGCGTATTCGGAGGTCAGAATGTAACTGGTGAGCGTACAACGCAGGCCATGATAGTTTAGTGAATCGTAGCCCAGTTGACAGTGACGGATTTCGGTTTTTTTCCCCATTCCTGGCGTGCTCTTAATGAAGCAGCGAATGCAAATCAGAGTGCTATCAAATCGAAAGAAAGATGTCGGCTCGACACGCATCCATATTACTGTAGTGTTTATTGCTCACATTGAAAGTTAACTTTGTTTGTTCCAATTTCTGCCGCTGAAACAATACAGGTCCTACCTACTTATTCATATTCATTTATTCGTATTAATTAGACGTTGTCGTTGGACCCGGGTATGTCCTAAAACTACGACCACCGGGGGATAGGCAGCACTCAGCAGCATCCCTGGAGTGTGGTGAAGATACTGCGATCGCCAACCCGCATGCCAAGCGTGGCGATTATGGCATATACCCCCCGTGAATTCGGGGGAGGCCTATGTCCAGCAGTGGACGTCCTTTAGCTGATATAGTGGTCGTGGATAGACAGAGCGGCATCGTAAGGGTTCCTTTTACCTTTTTGGTACGGAACCCCGTCTCAACATTGAGTTTCAGAAGATACGTTTTTTTCTCAAGGAAACTCTACCTGGTTCCATTCGCACTTGGTAGTTTCTTTATTTTCTTTTAAAAACTGCAGAAATTATTCTGATTTCTTAGTAAAAGGCTTGAGGATAATCACGTTGGGAAACCTAAGACCGGTTTCTTTACGCTCTGTTCGAGTCTTTTCTGCGTGGCGTTTATTGTGGTCTATTTTTTAATTTGTAAACTAACGGTCACATACAACAATATATTAATGTTATGTGATATACTAATAAACCTATAGCTCCATTAATTAATTAAATATTTATGTACGGTCAACTACAAAAATACGTCCAATCCTCTCATAAATACGTACCGCAACCTTAATCCGCCGACATAAGAGCTATAGGACATTTCTGAACAAGTTGTATGCACCCATATTTTTGCAGTTGACTGTTCATATCTACTTATGTATTTTTTCTCTTTTTCTAATAAAATCGCGAAGCGGATGCGGCGATGATGGGGGTGATGTCTGGATGCGGGTGGCGCAGGATCGGTCATTGTGGCACTCTATGGGGGAGGCCTATGTCCAGCAGTGGACGTCCTTTGGTTGATATGATGATGATGATGAGTAAAATACATATTTTTTTTTAAATATCGTTTTGTTACGTGCAATAATGTAATATGGGTATGCTGTAAAGAACAATGTTATTGAGCCGATTACACGATTAATATTATCACAGTACTGGAATCTCAATATTATCGCGGTATGCAAAATTGTATGTATTATGCCTCAGTATTCATAAATTTTAACGTGACATGGATCGTGATATGAGTGTATGGCGTGATAATGTTCACCGTGTAAAAGGCCCCTATGAATAAAGCTGTCACACAACACTTAATATATTCCGAAAAAATAATTAATTTAAATCAACAAAAAAGCTTTATGATTAAATCTTGTACAGCCCGACAAACCGTTAACTAAGTTTGCGATTTGGCAAACATTTTAAACTATTATAATAGATTCTAGAGGACAAAAAATTGTTTATTGGCGGCGCTTTATAAAACAGCCATTGTCGTATTTTTAATACACCTTTAGCATCAAAAAGACTTAAACCAAAACAAGTTGTATTATACAATGGTTGTTTTAGATTTGATAGTATTAGTCAAGGTGAAGGTCACAAAAAGTTGTCCATTCATGTTGATTTTAATACATGCTATTTTGTAGCCCCTATGTACCTATATCTTCTTAACTTCCTACTTTTAAGAGTGTGTATGTTTAAGGGTATGAATTGGGAAAGTTTATTTTAAAGGTCAAATTACTAGTAGAATTAAAATGAATTAGCTTTCGGATCAGTGTATCTTAACTATGTATTTTGTGGTTTGTCATATCAAAGCCTATTAATTTAAAATTTTCTCTATAGATGGAAAAATAATCCAGTTGGGTTGGGTTTATGTCGGTTACCAACCTGCAAATTTGGTGTGCCGATGCCGGTTTGCAACCACTTGTTACTTATTTTCCTATACAACGGTTAGTGTCATAACTTGCGTGTGACGTCACAAGCTAGTGTCAATAAGTAGGAGGCGTTTCGGGGTCCGCTTGCGTCGAGTTAGGTTTGTCCTTAATTTTTATTTTATTTTGCTTTATGGTGATAACACAGAAACAATCATACAAAGTGAGCCCTTTATTGTGCTAAGTTGGTCCCATGTAGACATTTGATCGTCTCTAAAAACTGGTTCGAGCGGCACCATTTTATCACATAGCGTTTTTATTCAGTGGACCCGGGTATGTCCTTAAACTACGACCAAGGCCACCGGGGAATGGGCAGCAGCATTCCTAGAGTGCGGTGGAGATACTGCGATCGCCAACCCGCATGCCAAGCGTGGCGATTATGGCATTTACCCCCCATGAAATTGGGGGAGGCCTATGTCCAGCAGTGGACGACCTAGGGCTGATGTGGTGGTGGTTTTTATTCAGTGCGTTTCCACCAGTTATTTCCAACCACCTCGAACGACGAGCGAAACGAGGAGGAGAGGAGAGTTAGGCTGGGTTGCACCAAACCGTCTGTAATCCTAAGCTGCGTTCGTTAAAATTTTGAATGTATGGTAAGTTTCTATGGGATGACAGCTGCCGGCGCCATATTTAACGTTGATCAGCATGTAATCGTAAGTCGGTGCAACCCAGCCTTAGTAGAACAGAGACCCTACAGCGCGCGAGCCGAGATAGCGAAGTGAGCGTGCCCCGGCCCGGCCGAGTACTCGCACAGCAGTACGTGCTCCGTCGAAACTCCATAAAAATATTCGGTTCTGGCGCTTTGCCGTCCGCTACCGCGGCACGCACGCCTCGCTCGCTCGGCTTGCGCGCTTTACGGTCGCAGTTCTAACACTCTTCCTCGCTTCGCTCGTCGTCGTACTTAACTACCCCTTTGAAGGGTGATCATCCTAGGTCGAGGCGGTCGTTAGAAAATACCGGTTTCCACTGAGGCTGAGACTAGAGACATACAGAATCAACCAATCAAATTAATCCATTAAGGGTGTACAATGAAAAATATCGCGTTCTATGAAATCCCTTTTTAACGGTATTAGGAAAAAGAAGGACCGATTTTCAGATGATTACGACACATCCAAGTTAAAATGATGTTATTTAACCTCATCAAAATCCTCACCAGAAGAAACATGTGAAAACTTCACAGTCAGATATTTATCGAAATTTGTCCAAAGCCAGATTAGTGTTGCATCTCGTTTTCTCATGTGCGGAAGACATAAGCGTGTCTCTTACACACGGGGCGTAGTTTACCGCTTGGGGCATCCCCATAAATTGAAGCAGAGGAGCGGTGGAATCAATTTGATTGGCGCTAGTGTAGCATGGTAGTGGTTTGGTACAAGGCAGATTTGAGGGCGAGAGACTCCGTAACACGTCCCCCATGAGGTGGACTGACCAAATCGAGTCGAGCGTGCAGGGGACCCTTAACGTAGAATGGTCCAACTAATATGTATTAGTTAGAAAATATGTATTAGTAGACCATACATACATATATACATACATATAATCACGCCTGGTTCCCAGAGGGGTAGGCAGAGATCACGGATTTCCACTTGCTACGATCCTGACATACAACTTTCGCTTAATGAACTTTCATAACATTCTTCATGCATGCGCGCCGATTTACGGTACTCCTGTCCTGGCCTTTCTGCAGAATGGCCCAACTAAGTCTCTAAAAAATAATTAAAACCAGTTTATTAATTAGGTTTAATTTATTATCAAGTTTATTAACTTATCCGTATATCATAATGATTGCTTTATAAAAGTAATCATAGTGTAACTTAAATTACTTTCCCTTTATTGTGTATTTAGAGTATGTTTTGGTGGGGTCGTATGGTTCCCATCTGGAGGCCGGGAATATATGCTTGTTTCGTTCATACCAGGATCTGAAATGAGACAATAATAATATTATAATATTTTTTTTATATCACCCTTGCTCGTAAAGGGTCTTATTGTACGTTACGTACGTATAGAGCAGTTATAGCCGATTTACTTCCCACGGGAGTTATGGATTTTCACAACTCCCGAGGGAGTTACGAGTCTGTGTATGATATCCACAGGAATACTGCTCTGTGATTGGTTGAAATATAGAAAGCGGAAAAAATTAGGGGGCCGCGCGTCGCGCGAATACTGCTTTGTGATTGGTTGAAATATTAAAGCTGCGTGCAAGAACGTCCTAGCGATCATGCACTGATACTGGAGGTGTGAAGTTGTCGAATTCAATTTGGATTAACGAAAAGTTAAAGACTACACAAAAAAGAGTATAGACAGCAATTCAATTCAGTATTGTGTAAGTGTCGATCTTTAAATAGGCCAGGGTTGTAATTATGAGTCATATTATGTTGTCCACCAGCTGGGAAAAGGAATCTGAAGACCAAGACCGTTGGAGGAGGACCTTGGGCGACGCTTGGTTCGAGCTTCTGCCGCTCCGGAGTGAAATGCTGCTATGGGTCCTACATCACCATTAACGTGTCCTGCGGCCGTAGCTCTCGCTTCCGTATGTGACTCACAAGTCATGTGCGTAGGTGCCGCGCCACCATAACGTAGACACTGCATTTATGGATGTATGGTCGGGCTGAACACCTTTGTACCTTCTCTCTTTAACTGTCATACTAAATGTCTAACGGGTGAAAGCGACATCGTCCCAAAGCGTCCAGCGACTTATGAGGTCCACTGTACAAGGCCAATGATGATGTTGCCAATTTTCTTGCACATTGGCTCTATTTTAAGTCTATGATACGAGTGTACTCACCTTAGAAGTACTTTGCCGGCATGAGAGTCTTGCTTCTCTTGTGTGGCGTCGTTCACCAATCTAATGTCATCGGAGGCGTCAAACTGGAAGAGAGGCCCGCTCTTCCCTCTGGCCTGGAAATAAAACAAGTTTAGTGGTATTATGCTGTCGGTATAGTATTATAAAAGGATACTAGAATATTATAAAAGGAACTTAGAATCAAAACAAAAAACACTTAACCAATTAACGCCATTCGGGAAAATTTGCATGTGCACCTTTCGCTTTTTTACGAGCCTATTGTAAGTTACGTATGTATAAGAATAAGAATACGTTTATTGCCCAGAAAAAAAAACCTTAACCATACATAAACAGAATTAAAATCAAATAAAAACAATAGTACGGGAGACAAATAGAATAGCCTAATATAATAGTAATTTGAAAAAGCTGAGGCAAATACAAATACAAATTCGTTTATTTCGTCATCACAGGTCATAATCATAATATAGCTGTTACATTGGTGTTTCCAGTACGAAAACCATGATGAGCCCATTAGGCATACGAAAATAAAATCACAGTCAGGTCAATATGATATGAAATGAATTAATTAACTTATACAATGCAATAATATAATTAAAATAAATAAAATTAAAATAAGATAATAATATCATAATTTTGATGTCATACAAAGTGGTAGTAGTTATTTATTTATTTAGGCATGCTAGTATCATTAAGATCCAAAACTCTATAATAACACCTTTCAGATAAAAAGTTAAAAAGCTTTCTTTTGAAGTCATTTAATGTAGCATTTTGCCAATCCTCAGGTAGTTTGTTAAATATTTTAGGAGCCATAACTAAAATATTCTTTTTCATAAGAGCTGTTCTAGATTTAACAACGCATACTTGATTTTAAACTTTCGTGAGTCATTTCAAAATTATATTACGCAAACGGTTAGAACTCACGTATAAATTGTCACTCCGGGCGACATGTTGTTGTGTTGTTGTTGTGTGTGCGAGGCGCGCTCGTCGCAGGTGCACTCGTCCTGAGGAAGAACTCCCGAAGAGTTCGAAACATGTCGCCCGGAGTGACAATTTATACGTGAGTTCTAACCGTTTGCGTAATATAATTATTAACAACGCATATTTCAGGTTTCTTGTATCGAAAGTTTAATCTTGTTGCATTTTTTTTCATCTCAAACAAATTGGGATTGTTTTTATGTTAAAACACAACACAACATTCATAGATGTACAAGCATGGAAAAGTCAAAACATTCAATGATTTAAAATGAGGTTGGCAGCTTTGTGAGGGAGTCAGTCCAACGATGGCCCTAAAACATCGTTTCTGAGCTCTAAATACCATATCTCTATGTGTAGAGTTCCCCCAAAATATTATCCCATAACGCAAAGTTGAGACTACAAAACTGTGATACGCTGTTAGAACTGTTTTACAAAGGGTCCCAGGCTCAGCATGTGCTGGGCAGGAATGCCCGGCGCTGGTTTTCTGATAATAAATAACTATGTATGATTTATAGAACATTTTTTAAAGTGTAACAATGAAATTGAATTCAATTTGCATCCTCCGTAGAAATACCATATAAATATATCGTAAAAATAACTCTGTAAAATCGGTTACAAGTCGACGCTTTAGACGGGGATCACCGAACGAAGCCGAAAACTGCCGAGCACGTGGCTGATAGTCACGATGCCTGCTGTACTGCCTAGCTAGCACGATAGCTTATACAGTAACGTATTATGTGACGATTTAATACAATTCGTCTCAGAAGAACCAGTATAAGCCTGACCTCCAACTATGCACATTGTTGTCACGAATCTCGAGGTCAAGATATAACTAGGAGGAGTCTAGACAGCTGTAAATATTATGATATTTAACAACTGGGCATTGGTGCATCAATTTACGATGAGATCTGATAAAGTTGAAGCTAATGAAAATTTTGCAAAATGTTATCATAGATACGGGACGGATTAGGTAGCGGACCCCAGGCATTCTTCAGGATGCAACTGTACTGGGAATAACGCTAGGAGGATGATGTTATCATAGATACGGGACCCGGGTATGTCCTAAAACTACCACCAAGAAATTGGGGGAGGCCTATGTCCAGCAGTGGACGTCCTAGGGCTGATATGGTGGTGGTGGTGGTATCATAGATAAAAATAAAGCAGGTTTTCGCATGATTTAGTTTTTATTTTTACGATCTTAGTTGTAAATTAGGGGTTTTTCGCTTCTACTCAATTGTGATGAGGTATTATTTTGACAGATTTAGTTCGGGTCTCTGACTCTAGGTATTATAAGACCTCAATGTCTTCTCTGCTACGATTGGAAGTGCCATTGAACTTTGTTACAATGCAATAAGGTGAAAAAGTGAATAACATCTATTTGTAGTCGACTGTACCGTACCTATATCCGTCAGACACACGAAGCTGTTTTCATATACGAGTATTTGACACCTCACACGCTTGATATAGAAGACAATACAATCACTTGGTACATAACATCAAGGTGATATGATGTTGGCTACAGAAGGTGGAACTCTTCAGTGACTAATAGCACTCATACAGAATAAGTACGTACATACAGAGGCCCTCTGTCAAGCAAAACCGATGTTTCACAGCTAAGAAAATTCAAATCATGCCATCACAATTTTATATAGAAAACTCCCGTGAGACATATTAAAATATAATGAAACGGGTCAATCACGTCTTTAAGGTCCAATATCGCTCGACATGCTTCAGACCGGTCCGCGGTCCTCAATCATGATTACTTTTAGCACTGCGTGCCCGTGCCCTTCCCGCTGGCTGCTTAACAACAACATCATCAACATCTCGAACGATATTCGACCTGAAAGACGTGATTGACCCGTTTCATTATATTTTACCAAGGCATCACATTCTAACGAACGAATTAGCACGTGATAGCGTATCGTCGCAATCGTACAAACATTGACTTATATACTATAGACTATAGAAAGGCCCCACGGGTGCGATTTGGGGGCCAGGAATGTTGTACAGTCAGCAAAGAAACTGGTCTACCCTTTTGAACCTTAAGAGGGCGCAGTACGCTCGGTCTGGCTCGGTTCTCCATACAAACGTATTTACCCTCTCATTTTAAAACGCCATGCTAGAATAACATGAAAATTTGTATACACAATGGGATCCGGCATATCTAGGTCGGACCATAGTTTCAGTTGCTAGAAATTGTAAAAGAAACAAAATACAGCGGCTTTTTGAGTTTTTTACGGCTTGTATGAAAACCTTAATAATCACTGTATTTTTTCTCCATTATAATTGCAAGCAACAGAAACTATGGTCCGACCTAGATATGCCGGATCCCATTGTGTATACAAAGTTTCATGTTATTCTAGCCTGGCGTTTTAAAATGAGAGCATAAATACGTTTGTATGGAGAACCGAACGTACTGCGCAGTCTAATGTATTAGTGATAGTAAAAGTGGTCGACTTCTTTATTAAATATAAATATAATGTAAGGCCATAAATGGGTAGGGTAGCGAATCACCTACTGAGTTGCTTAGTTCAACGAACGTTCTAGAATGTTAGCAATCGGCCGCACTGTACACGCTAGGCGACTAACGAAGGCACCAAGCGCGCAGTGCGGCGGGTTGCATCGAATGATGCGGAGAACATTCTAGAACTTTCATTTACTAAACTACTCCCAGGTGACTCGCTAGGCTCTACGCGCTAAGCAAGCCGCCTCTTAGTGCATTTGTGGCCTTAATGTTCTCATAACATAGATATACGTTACTTTACCTTAGTAACGATGAAGTCGTAGAATGTGTAATGATGGGGCAATATAAGGTCTTCCTTCACATACATGAGCTGGTCAGCTGATACTGTTTTCAGCTCACTGAACTCTGGCCTCAGTGTGTCCAAGCATCGTTGTAGGAATTGGTATATAGAGTTGCCTAGAACAAGCATACAAAAAAGTCATAAGTCTAGAAGAGTAAACCACTAATATCATTCTGGGTAAACTATGTTCATAATTCTGAATATGGACACCATTTGAAGTGTTAAAGCAGATACACCGTTACAAAAAGTGATACCGGGAAATAAGGTTGGCATGATTATATCCGATCAGTACCCGGGAATCAATTCACGAGAGTTCAAAACATTTTTGGAAAAGGAAAATATTCTAATTTTCTTCACGGCAGTAAATGCTCCATTTTCTAATGGTTTAAATGAAAGGTTAAACCAAACGCTAGTTAATAAAATACGGTGTAAAATAAACGAAAAAAAGGAAAAATTGGCTTGGACGACTATTGCTCACGAATGTGTCTTAAAATATAATGAAACGGAACATACTGTTACAGGTTTTTCACCAAGGTATCTACTAGAAGGGAAAAAATTTGATATCTTACCGGATGAATTGAAACAAGAATATACAACTAGAGATTTATTACGAGATAGACAAATAGCGTTAGAAAATAGTATAAAATCACAGAATTATAATAAAAAACAATTTGACAAAAATAGGAAGAAGTGCGAATTGAAAGTAGTGGTTTATGTTGAAAATGGAAATCGGTTAAATAGGAAAAACTTGATGAAAAAAAATTGGTCCTTATGAAGTTGTGGAAAAAATGACAAACTCGATTTACAGAATAAACACAGGTCACAAGAAACAGGAATCAAATCTTTTTCTTGTTACAAAATTACTAGAAACAAAATAAATAAATGTACTTAGTGAGGGGGGGGGGGGGGAATAATTTAAAAATATGTGAACGAGGTTCATAGCTCCTCGTTTAACTTGTCTATGATAGTTATTCGGGGACAGGGGCCTTTCAGCTCGAAGAACGAGCTTTTCCAAGAAGATGTAAGTTTTTACTTTAGCCAGCAGATGACACTGTGTGTACTGTTTCACCTGCCTCTCTATCGCACTTGCACATTGTGAGTGACAAAGAGGCACATCTTTCGCGGTTATACTTGTGTAATGTATACTTTACCAAAAATTCAGATGATATGTTTACTACCTAAATTTATGGTTCAATATTTTTTTCATGTTTACATTTCAAGCGTTCCAACGTACGCAAAATAATTACATAATTAGGTAATGTACACAAAATTGTGACAACAACATTGTACTAATTTAGCCTCGTCAATTATTCGTGCAAATGGATAGTAGATTAGGGTGCTAATAAAATGCTCCGTAGGAAGAGAAGAATGTATATTTTCAACTTCTTCTACCTTACAAATTTCGAGTGAAATTTTATCGATGTGGAGTGTATATAAGCTTATAAAGCTTAAATATTTTGTGTGAAACTAAACGTTTGCACGGTACGTTGACATCGCTGTCAATTTAAAAATTCAAATGTAAAATGGGTTTTTAAGGTTAATTGTATATTTATATAATTATGTGTAGTTAATAACTATATATTACGACTTGCTGTTAATAGTAATAGTGTCAGTAAATAATTTCGACCCTACAACGTGACGGTAAAAGCTATCGTGCGTCTAAGCAGAGTGTATTCATTGAAAACTGAATATCTTCGAATGACAAAGCCGCTCTCTACATAATGCCACCATACTACCATGTGCCACTTTTTACGTGTTAATTTTGTTTTATTATTTATAATACGGATAAATTTTGGTGCGATTGCTAATATCGAATGTTTGTAAGTAAAATTGTGTAATAAACGATATTTACTAAGTTACCTATTTCATTTTATTGTCAGAAGAATGTCATGCCAATATTTATTAAAAATGGTCTGAAATTGATGCAAAGATTGCCAAATAGGTAATGTAACTATTATTTCATTACTTATTTCCTTATTTTTGCATTAGTTTCAGAAAGGAACTTGAAATATATTTTAGTAGTTAGTACCTGCCGCCGAGCGGTCGTGCGGTTAGTTTTGTACTCATACCACTGTGGCGCTACAATCTACGTAGAGTATTTCACTGATATCTCTATCTCAGTCTATATATTGTACTTTGTGTTCGGGGAGTTGTCAGTTGGGTTTTGAATTGACAAGATATGTAAAAAAATTGTTTCATATTTTAATCTAATAAAATAATTATAATAAATAGAGAACGTAGCGGAATATTAGCATTAAATGTTGTTTCTCTTTTCAGGTAGTGTTCAGTTAATAGTTTACGTGATATAAGTAGTTTGTTTTTAACATTGTAATTAATAAAACATTCTCTTTTCAGAGCAACAAAATTTTGTTTGTATTTTCCGACTTATGATTTGTTGAACGTACGCGGGCGAAGAGGACGGATTATCGAGCAACCAGTAGGTCCAGTAGTGAGTGAACAAGACAAAAATTAAGGTGTTATCAGCGTCTTAATACTGTATTCCTGACCATATTTGGAGACCAAAATGGGATAACAAGTTTGTTCATTCAGTCTAATTTTAAAGAAGTACCTGTTTTTATGTATATGATTTTATGTAGTAATACGGTAAAAAAGGCACTTTTCGGTAAATTAGAATAATATACGTTTTCAAACTATATCGCGTGAAATATCAAATAAAAGGTTTTGTTGTGAGCATCCTAAATATTTTTTTTTACAATTATGAAATAAATAGATTTGAAGTTATTTAAGGAAATAAACAAAAAATTTAACATCCCCCTTGACCTCAAATTTTAAAAATAATATACATGATAGTTCTATACCTATAGATCACAAAAAAAACCTATAATAAGTCAAAAGTCCAGCGGTTTCTGAATTATCGATAAAAAACTGCCTTGCCCCAACAAAAGGACATTAGTGAGTAAGATACGACCTTATTTAATTCAAAGTACAGGATAATGTTTTTTATTATAGTGTTAGTAGGTACGGAACCCTTATTTTCCCGCAGCAAAAAATGGCTTTCGAAATTACGAAAGAATTGCTGTTGGGAATTTTGGAGGTCACCTAATATTGTGCAGTGAGGCAGTGAGAAGTGAATTGTTTCAATACCTTTCTTTAAAGTAACATTTTTTCTATGTCCCGAGCCGTCCCAGTAGCTGAATGTAACTGTGATGGGTTCATCCTTGAGACTGGCTTGAGTCATTACCCACTCCAGCCTGAGTTCTTCCCGCAGTTTGAGGTCCGCTTCCTCTCTCTCTCTGTCTGGTAGGAACGAAGTGTCCACGTCTGGGTTCTTGCGAATCTTCTTTAAATGCTGAAATGATAATTAATGCTTGTCTGAGGAAGTTCATAGGTACATTGCTTTCAAAAATAAATTCATGGATGCAATATCGGTGCCATGACATTAAGTATTATAATCAAGGTGAAAGTAACTTGGTATAGTTTCGGTATCGTTTCAAGCGATTTCGGTATTTTCTTCCGTATTTCATTTGCTCTCGGACACCACTAATGTGGTGAGATGGAACTGGTGATGATGACCACAGATAACATATGGAACTCCTCAATGATGTAGGCACTTCACAGATTCCGATGAAATTTCCTTGACGTAGAAACTAATGCTCGTCAAAATACACATTTTGAAGTGAAACTTACGATGAGGAACTGAAGGCCAGTATGGATTCCCTGAGGAAACGAAGGAACTCCTCAAATATCATCTGTAAACTGACATGGCTATTTTCTGTAGTAACCACATTATTTGCTATCGAAAAGCAGTACAGTCCACAACCTTAATAAGTCAATAAAGCCACGGATACATATTTTTTCAACTGTAGTTGGATTGATCTATTTGTAGTTGACTATACACAAATTAGAGATAAGCACATTTCAATTTCAGTTTAAGAATGATATTATACTTAAAGAAACTGGCTTTCAACTGTTCAGTTGTTTCATCTACCTGACTGATAAACAAATACAGTAGAGCTTCGATAATCCGAACTGCAAAATAACGAGCCCTGTTCGGACTCACAAAATTGTTCGGTCCATTCGGTTTATAGGTAGTACTTATGCCAGAAATGAAACATGAACATTTTGAGGCCACTTTTCAACAATGTCCGAGTTTTATGTTTGCGATTTGGCGTAGGAACCATAACCCATGGTCTGTATCATGTTTAAAACCTCAAGAATCGTGGCATGTGAGTTAAGTACAGAATATTTAACTTTTTTTTACGATTGACTGACCAGAGAGTGGCCCTATTCTCACCTGATGGAAAGCAATAACAAGGCCTAAGATGTTGCTCACTGGTTCAGTAACAGCCTCAACACTTGAAAGGGCTAATTCGAAAACACATAATACTAAGGTCAGCAGTCACGATGGGGATAATAATAATAAATAACCACACTATAACTGCGATGTTATACATCTTCAGTGATAGAGGTGAAAGTGGTAACGTTAGCATTCTATTGCAGTGATAAGTTGCGAGAACACCTCCTACAACCCATGTCAACCCTATTACAAACCCATTAGTTACAACAGCCATGGGAAGAATGGATCATAATCATAGTCTTTATTCTCAAGAATACTTAATTCTAGATACACAGAAGCTATTATGCAAGTGTAGGTTACAAGGACTGTTAACCTTTTGAGCGCCAAAGACGGCAAACAACGCCATCGGAAATTCATGCCACTGACACCGCTGATGTCTGTTCAAACACGATGAAATACCACTCCTAGAACCCTTTCTGATATTTTGGCATTATTACTTAGCCTAACTTTATTTTATTGCTCTGGCGCTTAATATCTTCAAAATAAAACTTTGTGTGTTTATACTCACTGGTTCTTCCTTGTCCCTCCAGCATTTTTCCTCACTCTCTGTCTTCACACTGCTAGCTCCATCTTCATCATCGTCTTCCTCTTCCTCATCGCTCATGGCAAATGAGAGGGCCTGGATCTGTCAACAGAAACTAGTTCAATTAGGATTATTGACTGGGTGAATTAACTTCTAGAAACTTCAACAAAGCTAAAACATAGTTTTAAAGATGGAAAAAGTAATCCAATATCCAGGAAAAGCAAAGAGTTAAAGCAAAGATAGTTTAACCCTTCATATGCCCTGCCCCAGACCAGTCCCATAACATTTGTATACTAAAGTAACTATTTCAATAACAAAATTTTATATGACAATTTCATAGGCCTGTAATTTTATAAGGTTACAGCTACACAGAAATGGTAGCAGAATTGGTAGATCCAATAGCACAGAACTCATTCAATACAAGTGATACAATGATTGCCTGGAAAAACAATGTACTAGTCATTGACTTAAGATATAGAAGACCACCGGGGGATGGGCAGCAGCATCCCTGGAGTGCGGTGGAGATACTGCGATCGCCAACCCGCATGCCACGCGTGGCGATTATGGCATATACCCCTCGTGAATTTGGGGGAGGCCTATGTCCAGCAGTGGACGTCCTTTGGCTGATATGGTGGTGGCCAAACATAAATAACTAAAAATGTGACGCAAGATGACACTGACAGTTACATTCCAATAGCTGATAATAACGCTTCTTTATAGTCCGAGTCAAGACAAAAACTGCGTACAAAAAAGAACTTACAGGCATTGGCGTCAAGTGTCAAATTTGCAAACATAAGAACTAACATGGTTAAAACTTTTTAGTAAAATGGCACTATCTTATACTGGCTACCAATGTTTTCTTTATAAACGTCAAAAGTGAACAGTGAAAGTAATGGAGTTGCTTTTTGGTTATTTAATTATTTTTATATTAATAATATTTTTAAATAGAAAACACACATTCGCGTACAATTCTGTGATAGTTACTGTTCTTTTTCTGTGTTAGAGATAAAGATGTTTACTTTCATGAAACTCTTGAGCAAGACTATAGGTAGTTATTTGTACTTTTATAACTATTGCTTTGCAAGTCATCGTCATATATCTCTGACATCTATAAAACAAAGATAGGGACTATGAACTTGAAAGATAAATTAATTAAACATTAACCTTAAATTGATTTTTATTACATCAATTCATATATGAATATGTTTTCCTCTGCATAATTTTTCATGATAAAATTATATGTTAAAACAGAATTTGAATAATGTTGTTTGAATCTGGAACGAACGGACTTACGTTCAAGACAGGTTTAGCAGTTGCAGTTAGTCAATTTAAGATTTATTGGTCCTGTATATGTTGGAATTAGAGAAATGGGTCGAACACATAACACTCGTGAAGCTTGGTTTATAGAGTGTGTCACTTCTATTTTGCGCTATAATAGCGGTCCATTCTGAACGTCGCCGAGGATGTTGTGGAAATCTTGAATTAAAACATAAATTTATTTCCTACAAATTTCATGTAAAAAAACATTGACCTAATAGCGACTCCTTACATTTTGTTTCTTGATAACCTTTAAAAAAACTTACAAAATTATTTATTCAATACCATGAAATTACCAGGACTTTACATACATTTTGTAACGTTATCAAATTAACTGACCTAAAGAAATATATTCCATCCTTTTCCACGTTTTTTTTGTAGCTATTAAAGCAGTTTTTCACAGCACATTTCTTCATCGTTGGACAACTGTCACTGTCTGCGGTCCAAACACCACTAAACAGGAATGTACCGCCTGAGTCGTGCGGGCGGTACTTTCACGGGGGCCATTTTTGTGGGCTGATTGTGAATCTAGTTCTATAATAGTACATCAATGGTACTAGTAATCAATAAGCATTATAGTAAATATATCCAAAAAATCCACATAAGTATATTTCTCTCATTTTACACAAGTGAAAAAAGGACAAAATATAGTAGAACTAAGTTATTTTGCTATACATGCACCCAGATAAAAAGCAGGATATGCACTCCTTTAGAATAACAAGCTCATAAGTGTGAGAAGTTAATATTGATGTAATCCCAGTTACATTCTTAGTTCATCATCATCATCCTCCTAGCGTTATTCCCAGTACAGTTGCATACTGAAGGATGCCTGAGGTCCGCTACCTAATCCCAAGAGTTGGTGTAGGCACAATTTTTTACGGAAGCGACTGCCATCTGACTTTCCAACACGAGGGGGAAACTAGACCTTATTAGGATTGGGCTTGTCAAGTGAGTGGGCAACTTGACTGTTAGAAGTTCTCAAGCCGCCCAGAGGCCTCTAACTTGGCTTAACGACTGCTATCATAGACAGCAACCGGGATCAACGGCTTAACGTGCCTTCCAAAGCACGGGAGCGCTCAGTTAGTAACAACTCAAAGTGGTCACCCATCCAAGGACTGACCTCTCCCGACATTGCTTAACCTCGCATACCGCACGCGGCACGCGGTACGCGGGCGCCGCTGGGCCACGAACGCTCCCAGTTACATTCTTAGTTATATGCCAAATTTGGGTAAAAGTAATGCTCTATATATGTAAATAGAAGAACTATAAAATAAGATAGAAACCTGTCGTTTTTGTTTATTTTTCTGAGCCTGTTTGGCTTCAATTTCCTTCTGCCTCTCTTTCTCCTTCTCAGCTTTTTTCTGAGCTAATTTCTTCTCTCTCTCCCGCACAATATGCTCCTGTTTCGCTTTCATTTCATCGAGAGTCACCAGACCAATAGTAGAGCTCTTTAATTGTTGTTCAACAGCATCATAATGTGTCGCAAATTTGTTTTCGATGTTCTCTATTTTGAGGTCTTCTTCTATTTTCTTTTTACGTAGCTCTATTTCCTGCTGCGCTTTTTCTCGTTTCTTCATGAGGTGCATGGCTCTGCCAGCCTCGGATGCAGCTCCTTTGTAGTGGGCCATAGCTGTAGTTTATGTTCTTCTAAACCGATATCACTTCACCGATGATACTGACGAAGACTACGGTGATTGCTATTTCGCGGAAATACACACGAAATACAATAAAAGTACGTTTACTACGTGTAGAGTTACAGCAATCTAAGAATAAGCAATAATCAATCGAAGTTTGTAGAAAACACAATATTATGTCACTCCCACAAACTACACTGTCACTCAAAGAGAATATAATCACTACGTTTTACTGTCACTCCTCTGTGGCTCTGTCACTCGCTCAACTCACTACTGTCACTTGTCATGCCACAGATAAGGTTATACCAGTTTTTTTCTGCTGACGGCTGTTGTGCGAGCACGTTGTTGGGCGAAGAAAAATAATAATTTCAGTGTTTTTTTGTGCTAAAATCATTTGTTATTGTGTTGTGTCGGTTCTGTGTTGTTGTAGTTGTGCCAGTCTTATTCTTTCTAACCCTTGGTGAGTAGGCGAACTCGGGGAGGGTGGCAACTATCTCCATGTGAGATACTTGCCACCTTGTCAGGGACGAGTCATGTCGTCCAATGATATTTTTGACCCTGGGACGGACCCAGGGGGTCAGTGTATTGTTACAAATCCGCCATCCCCCGCTTTACATGTGGAGGTTGGGATTGCCTCAGAGCCTTCAAGTCTTAAGAGAAATCACGGTAATCTAAATAGCCCTGATGGTATTCCCAGCCCCACTGAATTAGCAGCCCCAAGCAAAATTCCCCGAGCGGATGGAGATTGCCCCCCAGTGTTGTCCCAGGCTATCGCAGAGGTTGAGATGAACCCTATTGAGGCCCCACACCCTGACATGCTTGCCAAGCATTCCGTTAACAAGAATCAAGTGGCCCCTCACCTACCGGAAGAGTACGATACACTGCCCCAGAAGGTCGCCTCGGAGACCCAAGACTTACTACCTCTGACTCAGGAGTCTGCCTCGCAGGCTCAACCGGCGCTAACTCAATTAACTTCTCCCCCCCACCGGAATGAATATCTAAAATCAGACTTGGGACCCTATGTTGTCCATGTCACAAAGGTAGCACAGGACTCTTTCCTTAATCAAATCAAATTTGGTCAGTACCTACATAACAAAGGCACAGTGGGAATTAAAGAAGGAGGTGTGAAGAAAGTGGGCAGAAATAGACTGGCTGTAGAATTTAATTCAGCTGAGGCAGCGAACAGATTTCTTTCCTCCCCGCCCGCAGAGGACCTCAAGGTATTCATTCCCTCATTCCACATTACAAGGACAGGCTTTGTTAAATACATACCAAAAGATTTCTCGAATGAGGAACTTCCCTCACTCTTCTTGTCCCCCCAAGGCTTTGGAAAAGTTATAAAGGCGCGTCGAATCAACTTTAAGCAGAGAGATTCATGTGACGGGACTATCCAATGGGTTCCCTCTGAGAAAGTCGTAGTTACATTTGATGGACAGGCGCTACCACCCAGAATATTCTTATTTAATTGCTCCGTGGAGGTAGAGCCCTATAATTTCCCTACCATTCAGTGTTTCAGATGCTGTAGGTTCGGTCACGTCAAGGCCCACTGCCGGTCTCGCCCAAGGTGTGCAAAATGTGCACAGCCTCATGAATCTTCAGAATGCTCTGTGGATGAAAACTCTGTGTCTTGTCTTCACTGCTCCGGCAGCCACTCAGCCACTGACAAAAAATGCCCCGAGTATAGCAGACAAAAATTGATTAAAGTTACAATGTCCGATGAAGGCATTTCATATTCGGAGGCCGAAAAGCGTCACGCTGCCTCTAGACGCCCTTACAGTGAGGCTGCCCTAAACTCCTATAAAAAAACAGTCTTCATCCAAAGAAAGGAACGAGCTCCCTTGTCTCCTGGCTATGACCGCAAGGCACACAACGATCTCATCGCAGGTTTCAACACCCCTTCTCCCGGAAACGGGACAGCTTACCCCAAGGACTCATCTCAAGCGAGAAATTCCCCCCAAGATTGTCACTCCCCAACCTTGCCTGCCCCCTCCTTCGACCTTCCATCTTTTGTCTCTTCGATGGTGTCATTGTTCATCGACTTCATCTTTAACAACCCATCCTACCTACCGTCCAACGTTGCCGAAATTTTGAAACTGGTCTCCCCCTTTTTAGGGAGGGGGCCTCGCCCCGCTTTCAGTCCTCAGGACGGCAGTAACAATTCTCCAATGGAACATTAGAAGCATTAATAGTAATAAATCTGATCTCCTCTATTTATGCAGTAAACATAACCCTTCTACTATAGCTTTATCTGAAACTTGGCTAAAACCTGACTCCACCTTTAGGCTTTCAGGGTATACATGTCTCCGGCATGATAGCTTGGATGGCTACGGTGGCTGTGGTCTTTTCATTAAGAATGGTCTTGAATACACTCGTTTCTTTTTCCCTCCTACCCCATCATTATTTATCGCAGCTGCTCGAGTCATGGATATCAGTGTAATTTCTGTCTACATTCCGCACCCCTCCCCTAGAATTATTATATCTTCTTTCTGGTCCCTTTTATCTAATATCCCTCCGCCCCTTTTAATTTTAGGTGATTTCAACTCACACAGCCCTCTGTGGGGTTCGGTCAACTCTGACCCCTCTGGCCTCAAAATGGTCGAATTTCTTGACTCCCAAGATCTTTGCATCTTAAACGATGGACGTCCTACTCGTCGCGTTTCTCCCTTACTAAACCCTTCTGCAGTTGATCTCTCAGTGTGTTCTCCTTCCCTTGCTTCTGTTTGCTCTTGGGATATCTCGCTCTGTGCTTTAGGTAGCGACCACCTACCTATAACTATAACTCTCTCAGCTAATTCTCCCCTGCCATCTCCCTGCCCCCCTTTACAGAAATTTAATCTCATTAAAGCCGACTGGCCCCTTTTTGCCTCTTCTTTAGATGTTAAAATTACCGATCTCCCACCAGTTTCCTCGGACAACTGCCTAGATATATACTCCCGTTTTGAAGCATGTATAACAGCCTGCGCTGAGGAATCTATTCCTCTCAAAAATGCTATGGTCAATAAACGGCCCTCGTTGCCCTGGTGGGACCCTGATTGTACGGACCTAGTTAGGAAACGTAAGGAGGCGGAAAAATTATACTGCGCTCAAATGACAACGGAGAATTTTATAGCTTATAAAAGGATTCAGGCTAAATGCAAACGAGGCCTGGCCTCCAAGAAAAAAAATGGTTGGAACAAATTCTGTGAATCTGTATCTCCTTCGACTCACCCTTCAATCGTCTGGAAAAAAATCAAAATTTTTCGGTGCTCCAGCGTTGCTTCCCCATCCCCCTCCTCGTTTTCTTCTAACCCCAAATGGATCGATGACTTTTTAGATAGATTAGCCCCCCCTTACGTTCCGGATTTATCGGAGTTACCCCCAGCCTACTCGTCTCCCTCTCTCAATTCAGCTAACTTCCTTCAAACCCCTTTCTTAATGTCTGAACTCCGGTGTGTATTGGAATCTCTCTCGGACTCAGCCCCTGGCCCTGACGGTATAATTTATTCCTTCCTGACCAAAGCCGGGTCTAGGACGGTGGCATACTTGCTAGACATTATCAATAACTTCTTCGACTCGGGGTTAGTCCCTGACTCCTGGAAGGAGCAATTTGTCATTCCTATATTAAAACCGGGCAAGGACCCGAATCAAGCATCTTCTTACCGTCCCATCGCCCTTTCATCTACTGTTTGCAAAATAACGGAACATCTCCTTAAAAACCGTCTGGATTGGTTCTTGGAGAACCATAATTGTCTGTCTCGTTTTCAGTTCGGCTTTCGTAAGGGTAGAGGTGTCTCGGACAGCCATTGCATCCTTTCGACAGATATTCGCCTGGCCTTCTCTAGAAATGAGTCTGTTGCCGCTGCGTTTTTAGATATAAGCTCAGCTTACGATAACGTAATCCTTTCGGTACTCAGGACTAAAATGTCAATGCTGAGTATTCCCCTGAAAGTTATTGACTTTATATCCAGCCTGCTCATGGCTAGAAAGATCAAGGTGAGATGGCAGGGTGGAATTGTCGGCGAGAGGTCCTTATGGAAAGGCCTGCCGCAAGGCTCGGTTCTTAGCCCTCTTCTTTATAACTTATACACTTTGGATCTGGATAAGTCAGTCAATTTGCACTGTAAAATCCTGCAATATGCGGACGACATTGCCATCTACTGCAATGATAGGTCCCCACAAGTAGCCTCCGAAAAAATTAATTCCTCTCTCGAGTCCTTACAATCTTGGCTTTCCTCGCATGGTCTCACTCTCTCTCCATCCAAAAGTTCGGCGATAATTTTCTCCAGGAGCAGACAATCCCCTCAGTGCATCATCCGACTTGGCAATGAATCTATTCCCATCAAAGAATCTACAAAATTTTTAGGTGTTGTTTTCGACAGGCGTCTTCAAGGCGTCCCCCATCTCTCCTACGTCGTTAAAAAGTGCGAAAAAAATATTAACATGCTAAGAGCCCTTTCAGGAGCATGGTGGGGCGCCCATCCATACTCTCAAAAACTCCTCTACAATGCTTTTATTAGATGCCACTTGGACTTTGGCACTTTTATCTTCGAGCCTTGCAATAAGGGAGCCCTTAAAATCTTGGAGACGATCCAAATGAAGGCCCTTAGAATAGTCTCTGGAAGTATGAAGTCTTCTCCCAATAGAGCCATTCAGGTGGAGTGCGGTGACCCTCCTCTCGACCTCAGGCGCAAATTCTTGTCAGATCGGTTCTTATTTCGTTCTGTCACTTTATCTTCCCATCCCCTGATCCCCAAACTGAAACTATTGCAAAGATTCTGCTCTACTAAGCCTTATTGGCGGAATAAATCTAAGCCTAATCTAGTCCTCAGCCTCGAAAATATCACCTCCCTCAGAGCTCCGGTGCAAAGATCTCCCTCCCTCCCTTTATACTCGATCCCTTATGATGCCATCCCTCTTTTCCCAAATGTTTTCTTTAATACTGGCATATCCAAAAAAACCGTAGATTGTAATTCAGCTTTTAATGAATTTGCCCACTCAAATTTTCCCAACCATCTTTATATATTCACGGACGCTTCTAAACTTTCTGACCTCGGGTGCGTGGGATGTGCAGTAGTCTCTCCCAGCATTAAACTCTGCCTCAAATACAAGCTCCCCCCTGAATCTTCAGTTTTTTCTGGCGAGGCCCTAGCTCTTTTCATCGCTGTAAACTATGCCCTTGGAAACAAAATTCCTAAATCTGTTGTCTTCACTGATTGTCTGAGTGTTCTTCAAGCTATTTCCCCTTTCAAAAACTGTTCCCGTAATTACATAATTTCCCAAATTAAAAATTCCATCCTATCTTGTCAGTTAGCAAATCTCGAGATTTCTTTTGTCTGGATTCCCAGTCACTGTGGCATATCAGGCAATGAAATTGCTGACCAGGCTGCTAAAGAAGCAGTCCTGCATGGAAATGACTCCTTTTTCAAAATATACTCCTCTGATTTAGTAAATATTCCAGCCAAAATTTTGTCCCACAAATGGTCTTCTCGGTGGAAATCGTCGAAGAAATGCTTCTACTCATATATTCAACCTAATATTCCTGGCCGTCCGTGGTTTTTTAAATATCGTTCTCTCACAAAAAGACACACCAGCATCATCATTAGACTGCGCCTTGGTCGGGTTTGTTCGCCTGAGCTTCTTTACAAGTTTAAACTTAGAGACTCTCCTTTGTGTGAGTGCGGAGGAGAGGTTGGTTCTGTTGACCACATATTTTTTAACTGCCCGCGTAACTCCCCCTCCTTTAATCTCTACTCAATGCTGCCAAAATTAAATATCCCCCTTCCCACTAATGTAGCATCACTAATTTGTTTAACGGACAATAAGAAACTTTTTCGCTTACTTGCCAAGTTTATGGAAAAGAATAATATTAGACTTTAACCCTTTCTGTCTTAAATCTCTTGTGTATGTCATTTGTGTCGTTCTGAGCTTCTATAGACATTTTAATATATTTTGTAGTATCTAATTGCGGTGGGGTCAGTTTGTATGTTTGTGTTGTCCGTTTGATTGCAGATCTCGAACAGAGCAGTCTTATCAACTTGATATTGGCAAATTTGTGCCAACCCTGTTGGCCAGAACGCCATTAAAAAAGAGAAGAAGAAGAAGAAGAAGGTTATACCACGGATCTAAGGTGGGTGATCCTTAGAGTAAGGATTTCTATGGAGATCTTATACGAGTTTCGCCAAGGGGGGCAGAAAAACTCTTATGCAGCAAAATTGAGAACGAGTCTTAAAAGTGGCGGCTTACAATAAACAACCTCTTTAATTTGGCCGGGTAACGTTTATTTGCCTCAAACTATTTGACTTGACGTTTAGATGACATTGAGGCACGTGTGAATAGGCATCTTCTGGGTGAGCTCGCTTCATCGTCGGCCTCATCTTTGCCCCCTGGCTAATTATTCAATTAAGTATATGATCTTCTCGCTCTTAGCAGTATTATTATTTGACGTCTACTCTGGGTACTCTGAGGTATGTGTGCTATGTGAAAGTGAAATTATTCTTTTGAGTTATTTTAAATATATATAGAAAGAATGTATATAGAAAGAAAGAAAGAAAGAAAGAAACATTTATTCACAGACACACAGAAGACACACATACATGACAAAAATTAGAACACAAAGTAAAAACGTAGGTACACACAAATCACATATAATGTGTGTCCCCGCGGCAGTGAAACGGACACTGGCTCAGCATTATGCTGAGGTGCAGGACACCTACAGCGCTGATTTTCAGCCAGTACCGTCGGTGACTCACGGAACGCCATACAAATATACAACATAAAAAAAACCTTCAACATGATAATAAAAGAGATCACACAAAAAATAAATAAGTGACTATAATAGAAAAAGAAACAGGTGAATATAATACATAAATAGGACAAAGAAACTACTTACTACTTACAGCATCTGGATTACGTATAAAAACAAATTAGGTAAAAAATAAATAAGAAAAGAACAGTATGTTTTTAGTACTTAGTGCTGGATTAGAATTAGGATTTTTGAAGCGTCAACAAGTAGCCTTTAAGCTTAAACTGCCTCGGAAAGCCGCGGTCCTGTGCATAGGCACGATAGCCAATGCCTTGAACCTGCGCGCACTCTTGGACCATTGCAGTTTTTTAAAAAGGTACGATGGGGTCTCGTTATGTACCACTCCAAACAGTAGTGTGGCGAGGTGCAGGCGTCGGCGTGCGGGCATATTAAGAAGGTTGGCGGCGTTCAAGTACGGAGTGACATGGGAGCGGGGAGGAACTCGGAAACAAAAACGAGCACATGCGTTTTGTACTCGTTGTAAGAGCCTCTTGGAACGACCAACAATACATCCGTCATAGATGACGTCACAATAGTTTAATCTAGATAATATAAGCGATTCACAAAGCTCAACACGCAAATCGACACTAAGGTAATCACGTATATTATATAGAACTTTAAGGCGATAGAAGCAGTTACTCACAACATTGAGTATGTGGCTCTCTAAGCGCAGATTCCCGTCCATGAGTAGGCCGAGGTTATTAGCTTCTATCACCCGCTCTATTGGTTCATTCATGACGGAGACATTACCGGACGTAAGGGCATGAAGGGTATTACGGATTTGATGCTTTGATCCAAAAACTATATATTTTGATTTGGCAGGATTAAGAACCAAGCAGTTCTTCTCCGACCACGAGGAAATACTATTTAGGTCCGCGTTAATATTCTGTAAGGCAGCAGATGTGTCCGATGGTACGCTGGAGAAGTAGAGTTGCAAGTCGTCCGCGTAAAGATGGTATCCACAGCTCCTTATACTGTTAGTGATGTCAGCGGTATACAGGATAAAGAGCAGTGGACCCAGTATTGAACCCTGCGGTACTCCTCTTGTCACAGGACAAATAGAGGACCGCAGAGTTCCACCGTCCATCCCACGCAACGCAACTGTCTGTGCACGGCCGGACAAATAACTGCTGAACCATTTTAATGCCGTTACATCAAATCCGTAATACGACATCTTAGATAACAGAAGGGGCACGCTGATACAGTCAAAGGCCCTAGAGAAGTCTAAAAGAACTAATATAGTACTTTTACCAACATCCCGAGCCTGTAAGATGTTATCGACCACATCGAGCAACGCAGTAACTGTCGACCGACCCTTGCGAAAACCCGACTGCAGTTCAGGTAGGATGTTGTGTTTCTCTAGATAATCGGACAACTGTTGGCTGACTACCCGTTCTATTATCTTCGACATACAAGGAAGGATACTTATAGGACGGAGTTGGGATAGGTCGGTTGGGTTTGGTTTTTTTGGTAACGGGATCACTTGAGCGATTTTCCAGGCAGATGGGAAAGTCATAGTCTCAATGCTCCTGTTGATTATGTAAGTCAGTACGTGTGCAGTTCTCGGTAGTGTCAGAAGTAACATGTCAATGTCAATCGAGTCGAGTCCTTTCGCAGTAGTCTTTATTGATGTCATAATTTTCGTTACTGTAGTAGTAGTCGTCGGTAAGAGCACAAAAGTTTTATCGCCGTATTTATCGAATTCATAAAAAGTCAAGTCGGATATGGTCACGTCAGATGTTCCAGGTATACTGAGAAAATGGCGATTGATTAGTTCAGGGTCATCAAAGTGTGTGGGGAGGTCAGTCGGAGTCTGTGAGTCTGGAAGAACTGTGCGTTTTAAGTTTTTCCAGAGAGTCTTGGAGTCAGTCTCGTCGTTAATATGATGTTCGAAGAAGGCACACTTCTCGCTATGGATAGCTTCAATAACAAGATGCTTCAGGTCAAGGTAGTACTGCTTATGAGATTCACTCCTAGTACGTTTGTAGCGAGTATGGGCTTCATTCCTAAGACGCATCATAAGCCGTACGTTACTTGTGAGCCATGGTTTAAGTGCCTCCTTCACCACTATCGTCTTTTCAGGCGCATGTCTGTCAAAAAGTATAAGTAACAGTGAATTCAATAGTCCTACCATGTCGTCTACGTCGTTAAGTAGTAAAATTTGGTCCCAATCTATCGAGTTAAGGTCGTCGTTAAAATCACTCAAGTTGATGTCTTTAAGAGGTCATATATCATGATATATATAGTTTAAAATAATCATAACTTTCAAAATAGTGCGTAGAACACAGATATCAGAGTAAAGCAGATCCGCTCATTTAAGTTGAACGATTTTTGTACGTCTGATCTATTCTCACTAATGTACAAATCAGAAAGTTTGAGAGAGACAGACAAGTGACATCTGACACGTCTTCACCTGTCAGTGTCTCCGTCTTCATAACTGAAAATTGTACTGAACTGACGTTATGGTGTGTTAAGTTTATATGGGATTTAACATCCTGGTGTGCTCGCAAATCGAGACAACTTGTTAACAGCCGAAAATGATTGTATTACCTGTCGCATTCTAACTCATTTTGGTGCACCATAAGAATTAAAGAGACAACTATATGGAAAATCATCTGGCTTAATACTGCGAGTCTGCTTTTCTCTGATGTCTGTGGCGTAGAATTTGTAATTCCGCTCGCCTCCTTGTTACATGCTTGTTCTATTGTCAAACGCGGTAAGAGAAGATTTCAGACCTAAACCACGGCTGTTTACGTAGAACGAAACGTGTATGATAGGCACCATAGAGGGTACGAACGAAAAATTGGTATTTTAGCAAACGCTAGGTTTTTTCAAAGGCCATATTTTTGTTCAAATGCTTTCATTGTTAAAGTAAACGACTGTTTTGTATAGATATACTCTTATTCTAGACCATAGCACTGCTATAATTCTATTTCTGTAAACGGTTATTTTAAACAACTAGGTTTTTGTCGAAGTGTTTTCCAAAAACACGCGTCAGAGCTATCTTTTAGCTAGCATATTTCCATTTTAAACTTACAAAAATGTTCAAATGTTTACTTTTTTCAATAGAAAATATAGTCTTTTAGCAATCGCAATAGTACTAAAATATGCGTTTTTACTATTTAAAAAAATAGTACAAAATGTCTAATTTGGTATGATTAAACATATTTTTTTTCACGTATTTGATGATGTTTTGGAAGTGACATATTTTAAAATAAAACTACAGGAATTGATTTATTTTTTGTATTTTTTTGAACGCTCATAGATTAGCCATTTAATTTAGCCTATTTTTTAAAAACCACTATATAAATGCGCGCGAAAACGTTGTTTGATCCATTACGCGCCGGGCCTTTCCAAAGAACGGACGTATCGCTCTCGTCGCTGCCTAAAGGTCGATGACCGAGCGTACCCGACACGCGCCTGAGCTTTAATGCGTCCTCTACATGTTGATACTTCAATCAATCAATCAATCATGTCAGCCGAAAGACGTCCACTGCTGGACATAGGCCTCCCTCAAAGACTTCCACAATGACCGGTCCGGCGCCACCCGCATCCAGCGGACACCCGCGACCTTCAAGAGGTCATCAGTCCACCGTGTGGGGGGCCTGCCCACGCTACGCCTTCCGGTACGTGGTCGCCACTCGAGAACCTTTCCGCCCCAACGGCCATCGGTTCTACGTACTATGTGCCCCGCCCACTGCCACTTAAGTTGAGCAATTCGGAGGGCTATATCGGTCACTTTGGTTCTGCTGCGGATGGCCTCATTCCTGATGCGATCACGCAGAGAAACTCCTAACATAGCTCTCTCCATTGCTCTTTGGGTGACTTTGAGCCTTCTTATGAGGCCCATAGTAAGCGACCACGTTTCAGTACCATATGTCATCACTGGCAACACACACTGGTCAAAGACTTTCGTCTTGAGACACTGCGGAATATTGGACGAAAAGATGTGCCGTAGCTTCCCGAACGCTGCCCAGCCGAGTCGGATTCGACGATTAACCTCTTTCTCGAAGTTGGACCTACCTAACTGGACAGTCTGTCCTAGGTATATGTAATCTTCTACAACTTCGAGCGTAAAGTGTCCGATTGTTAAGGGAGTTGGTGCGACATGGACATTTGACATGATCTTCGTCTTATCCATGTTCATCCTTAGACCAACTCGCTCGGAGGCTTTACTGAGGTCATTGAGCATTGTACATAAATCCTCCATGGTCACAGCCAAGACTACTATATCGTCAGCAAACCGAAGGTGAGTGAGGTAATCGCCGTTTATGTTGATGCCCAGCCTTCTCCAGTCCAGAGTCTTGAAAACATCCTCCAGTGCAGCGGAGAACAGTTTAGGAGAAATAACATCTCCTTGCCTGACTCCCCGCTGCAACGGAATAGGCTTTGAGTTATGGTCCTGGAGTCGGACTGACATAGTGGCGTTCTTGTACAAACTTTTCAGCACTTCGATATACCGGTAGTCCACTTGGCACCGTTGTAGAGATTGTAGTACAGCCCACGTTTCAATCGAATCGAAGGCTTTCTCGTAGTCCACGAACGCTAAACAGAGGGGCAGGTTATGCTCCTCAGTCTTCTGTATAACCTGACGGAGCGTATGAATGTGATCTACGGTGCTAAAGCCTCTTCGGAAACCGGCTTGTTCGGGAGGCTGGAAGTCATCTAGCCTGCGTGCGAGACGGTTCGTAATGACTCTTGAAAACAGCTTATAGACATGGCTCAGAAGTGAGATGGGTCGGTAGTTCTTCAGTAAGGAGCTGGCTCTGCCCAATAGACAGATCTCTTGAGAAAACTTTAGAGCCCTTTTTCTGCTCGATGGCCTCTTCAATACGATTTGTATTGAATTGGCGCAGATCGCGGGTAAGGGACTGAGAGATCTGTTTATTGAGCTGCCTGTATAATTTCGCATCGGCTGAAGACTGCAGAACCATCTCATTCCTTTCCTCGATGAGCCTCTGAGTGGAGATAGAGAGCTTTTTGGCTCTTTGAGTTCGTTTGGCCTTAAAGAACTTAGACCCAATGCTATGGACAGCTTCCACAAACCCGTCGTTGAATTCGTCCACATCGCTGCCTAGACAATCGAAACGGTTTTGGAGTTCCAGCCGAAAGCTCTCGGGGTTTTGGATTTGGACTGCTGCTGGACGGAGCGTGGACTTCATCAGTCGAGAGCGCTCTAGCTTGACGCATATATTCAATGTGCCTCTTACCAAACGATGATCACTTCCGGTTTAACCGTATTGATCCACAGAGACATCATTGAATATATGCCTCTTCGTCGACATGATGAAGTCAATCTCGTTTTTTGTTGCACCGTCGGGACTCATCCAGGTCCACTTCCTGTGCTCGCGTTTCTTGAAGAAGGAGTTCATCATGTAGAGATCCTTCTCCAAGAAACCAGCCAGTAGTTGGCCCCGGTGGTTCCGACTTCCAACTCCAAATTGCCCCACTCTCGGCTCTTCGCCGTCTCTCTTGCCCAGTTTCGCGTTGAAATCCCCAATAACAACGGTGAAGTAGGTTTTGGAACTATGCATGACCTTTGATATATCCTCATACATAGCCTCCACCTCGTCGTCGGAGTGTGCCGAGGTCGGCGCGTACACCTGTATGACCGTCAACGAGTACCTCTCGGATACTCTGAGTATAAGGTACGCCACCCTAGCCGACACACTCTCGATCTTCACCACGTTGTTCACGAGGGATTTGTGGAGGATAAACCCGACACCTCCCTGGGACTGTTGGTCGCCCTCCCGGAAATAGAGCAAGTTGCCGGACTTCAGGGTTATCGTGTCCTCCCCCTCTCTTTGGACTTCAGATAACCCTACGATATCCCAACGCAACTTGCTCAATACTTCCTCCAGTTCCGGTATCTTTTCGTCGGTCCGCAGTGTTCGTGTATTATATGTTGCCAGGGCCAGGAGTCGTCGGTGGTGGTAGCCGGATCTTTGCCGGAGATTCTTCGCACCCCTGACCTCGCTAGTACCCTGGCCGCTACTAAAGCCAGGGCACTGCGGGTCGCCGGAACCTCGGGGCCGTGGCCTGTTTGTATCTGTCATAGGGGGTAATTGCCATAATCGCCACGCTTGGCATGCGGGTTGGCGATCGCAGTGTCTCCACCGCACTCCAGGGATGCTGCTGCCCATCCCCCGGTGGTCTTGGTCGTAGTTTTAGGACATACCCGGGTCCTAAACACTTAATAACGAATATTTCTGCAAAACCACCCCTAGTCATAGTCACCCTAATCAGTTTGACATTTGTCTTGTCGTTTTATCGTAATTATTCCTTACCTGTGACATGATATTTCACAATTAATAAAACTTTAACTTTTACAACACTTTACACAACATGTTTTCACTATTTGCAACTAATTTCATCAGCCGCTTAATTTCATAATTTCACACCATTAACGTTGGGTATACCAATTAATATTTGAAAAATACTACTATATTTATTGCAATACTAGGTTTTAGTCAGTTAATAATGTTGATATTTTATACAATTACAAATGAGGTCAAATGTAAATTATCCCTGATAAACATGCAGTACTAGTTAGTACAAGCAAGTAATTATTTTCAGTATTCTAAAATACCACAACATATTTTTTTTTACATTGGCAACTTGTGCGAGTGGGACACCGTCCTCCGGTTGGTTGCTCTCGCTCGGACCGCATTCTCTAGTCCGTGTTTCATAACAGGATATTAACTGTATTACGCGGGAATATGGTTCAATTTTGACTGGCTCATAAAAGTTTGTACTCAATCCGGTTTAGGTATATATCCGTGTACCCCACACGCCTATGCACATTGAAAAAAAAATTACCCCATACATGTTACAGGGGGGTAATTTTTTTTCATTGTACATAGGGAATAAGTAATGAAAAAGTAATGAATAAATAAATGTAGGAAATAAGTAATGAAATAATAGTTACATTACCTATTTGGCAATCTTTGCATCAATTTCAGACCATTTTTAATAAATATGGGCATGACATTCTTCTGACAATAAAACAAAATAGGTAACTTAGTAAATATGAAATGAAATTGTGATTTTATTACACAATTTTACTTACAAACATTCGATATTAGCAATCGCACCAAAATTTATCCGTATTATAAACAATAAAACAAAATTAACACGTAAAAAGTGGCATATTATATTATGTAGGGAGCGGCTTTGTCATTCGAAGATATTCAGTTTTCAATGAATCCATTACACTCTGCTTAGCTTAGCCGCACGATAGCTTTTACCGTCACGTTGTAGGGTCGAAATTATTTACTGAGACTATTACTATTAACAGCAAAAACCTATTAGACATTTGAATTTTTAAATTGACAGTGATGTCAACGTACCGTGCAAACGTTTAGTTTCATGCAAAATTTTAAGCTTTATAAGCTTATATACTCTCCACATCGATAAAATTTCACTCGAAATTTGTAAGGTAGCAGAAGTTGAAAACATACATTCTTCTCTTCATATGGAGCATTTTTATTAGCACTCGAATATACTATTCATTTGCACGAATAATTGACGAGGCTAAATTAGTACAACGTTGTTGTCACAATGTTGTGTACATTACCTAATTATGTAATTATTTTGCGTACGTTGGAACGCTCGAAATGTAAACATGAAAAAATATTGAACCATAAATTTAGGTAGTAAACACATCATCTGAATTTTAGGTAAAGTATACATGACAGAAGTACAACCGCGAAAGATATGCCTCTTTGTCACTCACAATGTGCGATAGAGAGGCAGGTGAAACAGTACACACAGTGTCATCTGCTGGAGAAAGTATAAACTAACATCTCCTGTGCATCTCCTTGGAAAAGCTCGTTCTTCGAGCTGAAAGGCCCCTGGCATTCATGAAATCTGTTCTAGCAACACTGTGCATGGTATCTGTCATTCAAATCGGTGAAGACAGTGAATCAACCCGTATTAACTACGCTAAGACATGTAGGTGCTTCGTTATTGAGTATGTGTGAGTTGTAGTGAATTAAATTGTTACCAGTAATACTTTAAGGGCATCCAGACAGTGCAACATAGCAGTCCACCTTGCAGTCTGCCGTGGGAAGCAACCTATAAGATAGAGCAAAATAGGAAGATTTATAGACCTCGGTTGTCTCGTTCTATCTTATAGATCCCACAACTGCAATGCTGGAACGTCTGGGTGGGGCTTAATTTGATTTATGCATCTGAAAAATCGTTTAAATTTATGTAAAATTTGCTCTTTGATTTTAGTCACGCGAGATATATTATTTCATGATTAATTCTGTGTATTCTGTGTTAAATTTTGTATTGTTTCAGTATTAATATAGTAGCACTACTGTGAAATATAGTAAGTGAACTCTATGGTTCGGTTACCATGGAAACTTCATATATTGAAATAACACTTGTGTCAAACTACCATATCATAAATATTGTCAAAACGTATTTCAAGAAAACAAACAATTATATTTACAAATGTTCTTTTTGCTTTTCTTGTGGCATGCTGTTGGTAATAGAAATCCACAAGCATAAGTTAACATCGATGGAACATTACAGCTACTTTTCTTCTCGGTAATAAAGTTCAACGATTGAAGAACGAACACGAACAATATTCTATTTGTGGAAATTGTGTATTAAATTCAGTTTTGGCTAATATATGCTTCGTGTCGCGTTGTCTTGCTCGACAGCGACAACTCATGCAAATGCATTGCATTATATTCAGTGTTCAGTATAAAATCAAAGCAAAGAAGAGAATTATAGTTTGTGTGTTATACTGGACTTTAGTTGGGCCTTGGAAGATAGTACCCACTTGCGTCACGTTTGTGGATTATGCCACCTTCAGTTTTTCTCCACTGGTTGTTAGATGGAAGATGTACTTAAATCCACAAATGAATACACGATGTGTGCTAAATGTGGAGTTGCTTCCCAAGGTCAAGAATAAGTTTGATTGCATTATTTCCCATAGCCTAACAATCGGGATCTATTTGCCGGAAGAGGCGAACAAATCTCCAAAAAAAAAAGAAGAGTAAATCGACAATAGTACAAAATAAATATTTTTTCACACATACACAGCTGCATTTTATTTAAATCTATATAGATAAATACAATGCTACGAAACCGAAGTAAAAAAATTAAAAAATATATTTCTTTACCGGGATTCGAATCCGGGCCCCAATCTCCGGAGGCAACCTGCCTACCAACAAGCCACCATTTAGTTCACTGCTCAAAAGCAATGTCGCTAGTAGTATAAACGACTTTTTGACGTTTCGGGAGTGTGTAATATTTTTTGTATGGAGTTATCGTTCTTCTCATTAGTGAGTATTATATTCTTTGCAGTGAATACAAAAAAAAAACGTGCGCGGTAAAATTTTGTCTGCGCACCGGTATAGTTGTGTAGGTGAAATTACATTTAATTACGAAAAATGGATGAAACTATATTGTTTCCTTCTCCAAACTGGTTTCAAGTGTCAGGTTTAGCGGTCAGCAGCGACGGCTGGTTAGCTTACGGCGGTCCAAGTAAAAGTCTTTGTGTCTTGAAGCCTTTGGCGGCTGATGAGAAAGGTGTGTTGGAAGGCGAAAGATTTACAGCTTACGTTTTGAACAGAGCTCATCCTGACAGGTAAGAAATTGCTGTTAGTTTATATTTGCATTTAGACGGTCCTGCATTAAAGTTAATCGCGTGATGCAGGATTGTGTTTTGCTGCAGACCGGAAAAACCAAGGTCAACAGATTATTTTGCATCGTTTTCAGTTTTCACTGGTCAAATTATTTTGCACCCAAAGGTTGCCTAGAAGAGATAGCTTTATTTAGGGAAAAGACAGCCTGTCGTCTGCCATTTTTATGTTTACTAGTTTGTTTTCTTTAGTATACCCTTTTTTGGTGAACAATAAAGAATAATTATACTTGTGTTGTCATATTCCGATACCATTTTCACTTTATCTTTTAGCTTTGTGCTGCTTTTCCAGTTTGCAGCTAAGAATGATCCTCAATGACGCTTTAGTATGAAAAAAAAAACATTGATAGTTTAGTATATTTTTGCCTTTGTACAGGATTGTAAGTGTAGATATTTCGCCCGAATGGCCGGAGAAGCGTTTGGTGTTGACAGGAAGTGCCAATGGCTCTGTGAAGCAATGGAGCCTGGAAGAAGTAAACGGCGGGTTAAAATTCAAATCTACCCTCAGCCATGACATTCACACCCATGAGAAAGAGGTACTGAGTGTATCACATTATTTTATATATACAAGTACAAATGTCACCCTAATGTAATGTTAGATGAGATCTCCTACAACAAAGTGTGCATAAATATCTCACATAATATTTCCGGAAAGGCACATCTGTAGAGCCTAGACACAACTCTATTACTAGTGCCTGCTTTGTTACAGCAAATATTAAAGCCGGTAACTGTACTACTTCAAATTCCTTGATAGGTTATATCAAACAGGTCTATCACAACATATATTTAGTATTGTGAGTATAGCCCAGTAGAGCCTTCAATACTCAAGCCGCTAAAAGTAAGATTAGCCTTTTACTAAGAAAACTTGAGTTAGCCATAGTCTGTAGCCTGTTAAGCTGAGTACGTGTTTGAGCGGCTCTGCCCGAAGTGAGCAAAACCCTAGCAACCCTAGCACATGCACTTGCTCGACTGAAGCAGCGCGCTCGGGGGAGCCGATTGTGCGTCGCACAAAATTGCGTCAGACTCAATAACAGCTATTGCCTTATTTATTGTAATGTACTGAATTTTTAACAAAAAATTGCATTTTTGGTGGACATAACAAATGTGAAAAATAAATCTTTTTCATGTTTTGCTCAAATTCGTACGCGCCTTAAGCACATAAAAGTTAGATCACGTCTTCTGCCTGCAGGACGCTGATATGAACGTCCAAATTACGCGAGGCACTCACACTGAGGCGCTTTTGAGCATGGTCAAAAGACCGACTCCGAGTGGCTCGCTGCGAGCTGCTTGCGCACGTCGCACGGCGCGCGAGGCGCGTACGCAATTGGGAAAACAGGCAAACCGTGCATGCCTCAACCTGAGGCTGCCTCAAATGCTTACGCACCTTAAGGCTTAGTTGATTCCAATCATCCAATGGTCATAAGGAATCATATTTTACAGGAAATAGTAGGTGTAGCATACAGCAATGAAATATATGGAGTAACAGTGGGTGGCTTTGGTAACATAGTGAAATGGGACCTGAATTCCAATGTGGTGAAGACATACAGCAACTTGGTGAAGACCTTCAAGCCGACTTGCATGGCCTGCTCCCACCATGTGACTCTCAATGTGGCCATTGGCACCAAACAGGGAGTTCTCTTAGTTGTGGATTTGAGTGGTAAGAGGTGTTTGATAGGTAATGTTAAATACTATAGCTCTGCCAGGTGGGGCATGGTGATGGGAGATTCCACATCATTATAAAATAGCTTAGTTTATTGCCAGAGTTTCTATAATATTGGGAATTCACATAAAACAAATATGTATTGTATATACCCCATTTTAAAAGCATTGAAAGTTTTACTTAATGGTGGAAGCATTGGTAATTTATTTTAATTTGGTCATATCAATGATCAACCATTATTTAATAAGTACAATGCTACATACAATAGTTAATGCTTTGCCCCACAAAACTTTGTCAAGCCGTTTGACTGTGGGAATCGTTGATTGTGTTATCAAATTCTACTTGGATAATGTACAGGTTAGTTTAGGCTTAGAGGTTTGTTGTATGTGATTTAATGGAATTGGAAATAGAAATAAAGATCAGTAGTATCAATACTATACTATAAACTACCCAATAAATATTGATTTTAACATACGATGATACAAATTGATTTCAGGTGGTGGTAGTATACTATACAAAGTTCGCAGCCAAGATGATGAAATTATGAATGTTAGCTGGTGTCCCCAGTATGAAGTCCAAGTTGAAAAATCCCTAGATGAATCTAAAAGGACTGGTATCACTCAAAGCCCTATCAGCTCCAAACCAAAGAAGTCCAGTGTCTCAAAAAGAATGGATGATATCAGACAGCAAGCAGACCCAGAAGAAAATAACACTTCAGGTATCAAAAAAGATCTCCCAGAGGACAGTTTTGAGGACTTTGAAGTTGTTCCTGAAGATGATATGTTTGATATCTATAAGGATCATGAGGCTGATGAATTTGGACATAAGAAGTATGAACCGGAGGACATTTATGTCAAAATTAAAGAACCAGAAAAGGAAGATGACTATTTGGCTGAATGCCAAAAGCTTAAGGATGCTATCCTAAAGAAAAAGAATGAACCAGAGCCTTCAATAGAGTCTTTAGTTGAGGCACTTGACAAGGCTGATATAAGTAGTGAACAACATGAAGAACTGGCTGGTAGTAGTAAGACCAGTGATGTTAGCCAAACGGATGTGCCCAGTAGTAGCAAAGAGGAGATTCCAGAGTCTAGTTCAGTATCTAGTGTTCACGTGCATAAACATCTTCTAGCGACAATTGGAAAATATGGGTAATTCTAGATACCACGATATAGATGATAGATTTGACGACCTGTTTAGCCTAGTTGGTAGTGACTCTGCCTCCGAAGCTAGAGGTCCCGGGTTCGAATCCCGGCCAGGGCATTTATTTGTGCATTTTTCACAGATATTTGTTCTTGGGTCTTGGATGTTTTCTATGTATTTAAGTATGTATTTATCTATATAAGTATGTATATCGTCGTCTAGTACCCATAGTACAAGCTTTGCTTAGTTTGGGACTAGGTCGATTTGTGTAAGATTGTCCCCCAATATTATTATTATTATTATTATAGTACTTGTTTTGGCCTAACATCTTTAATGTGGAAAACACAGTTTTTACAGAGAATTTAGCTTTTTTAATATTAATCTGTTGACATCTGTATTTACCACTAAATATATTTGGAAGCATAGTTTTATTGTGCTTATGTATAGTTGTGAACAACATAATGAATCACGGTATTATAATCTGAATAGCTCCGCTCAAGGAGCCAACAATAGCCAACTGGTCATAGAAACTCATGCAACTCTCATATTTAGACTTCGGGTGTCCGCTTACGACCACACGACAACACAAGAACATACTAAAAAATTATAAATTTGTTCCAGTGGTATCCGCATCTGGTCAAAGACAGGAAAGCTGGTAGCAAGCTGCGGACTGTCTGCTGTGTCTTCTGGGAAAACCCAGGGCAGGCACAGAAGTGCATGGGCCACACTCACATGGTGCCAGCCTGAGCTTCTACTCATAGCCGATGGGAAGAACCAACTGTTAGAGTGCAACCCTCTTAGACCTGACTGGTGAGAATATATTCAGAGTTTTTTTTATTGTTATAGCTTTATTTTGTTTATATTACATTGATTCTAAAATAAGAGATTGTATGTTTTTTCTTTTGGTATGGTCCGTCTTGGGTAAAGGTCCTAAATATTTCTCTTTGTTGATGGCACTTTTTATCCAATTTTCTCTCGGTATGGTTACAATGTTGTTGGTCATTCAATTTAATTTGTGGTCAGATTATTTGATGTCTTTACCATTTTTCTACAGTCTACTCCAAACAGTCCGAACACACTACAACAACAGTTCTAAAGAGCCCAAACACGACGGGTTTATCTTGTGTAGTTTAGGTGTTGCTATGGCCACCTGTCTTCATCATCACTATCAGGAGACCAGCTTCGTGGTGCCATAATATTGAATTTTCACCAAACTGACATAAGTATGCCAAATTCATTATGACAGCAGTCGTTAAGCCAAGTAAGAGGCCTTGGGTGGCGTGAGAACTTCAAACAATCAAGTTGCCAACTCACTTGACAATCCTAATCCCAATAAGGTGTAGTTCCCCCTTGGGTTGGAAGGTCAGATGGCAGTGGGTTCTGTGCATGACATTCCTCTAATACTTTTTATTATCCAACTATAGGAGAGACAAATCGGTTCCTCCATTTTACGCGTGTACTTGCTCAAGGATGTTCTCTTTGTCGTTCGCTCATGACTGTGGATCGTGACCAATCACGATGTCCTTCCATACGAGGCGGTCAAGGGCCATGTGAGTTGCTTTATCCATGGAACCACAAGCCTTCTTGATGCTGTCAGACCACCTTGTTGGAATCCTACCTCTGGTGCGCTTTACCCTTGACTTGGCCCTGTATGATTCTTCTTACGAGGTGGCGCTGGTTAGAACGCATAATGCGTCCAAAGAATTTGAGAGTTCTTTCTTCACAAATAGTATTAAGGATATTAATTTTTTGAATAAATAAAATAAATTGATTAATTTTATTCCCAGCAAGAATAAGCTAGTCACAAAGCTGGTCCACTCGCTACACAGAAGAGGTCTACACTGCGTTGTCACCAACGCGGGGCGGGTAAAACCTCAAACAGAGAAACCCGTCGCTTGGAGCGTATCGCAAGATCGCTCACTCGTCCGCTTATGTCTCCGCGACCGCTCCACAGCAGTGTACAATACGTGCGGCGGCTTCATCTATAACGTGCAGACGTGCCCTTACGACGCTGCTAAGTAAGTACATTATCCACAGCTTAAAAAACTGCGCTTATATTACACTTCGAAAATACAAGGTGTAACAACAATGAGTCAAGAGAGGGCACAGCGGAACGCCATCTCCTTCGTATTTGGAGCAGCCCAACTGGCGAAGTACCTCCACCTTACAGAAGACGCAGCCGTAATAACACCAGTAATTGCTCAGGTAGGTGGTGTTGTGTTCCCGGTCGCCAGTCTTTCACCACCTTTCATTCACCTGTAGTCACGATAAAGATATTTGACTTTGAGCTTCCGAGGATACGCTGTGTTGAGAGTAAGTGAAGCTATCAGCACAACGAATGTTCAAGGTAATAAAGGGTCGGCAACGCGCTGGTGTTTCTTCTGGAGTCGCAACTCGCAAGCTGCATAGACTACGGTATCTGCTTACCATCAGGCAGTCCATAAACTTCTTTGCCACCGCCGTTTAATAAAAACCCGACTAAGTGCGAGTCGGACTCGCGCACCGAGGGTTCCGTAAAAAATATTATTATTATATGATGTAACTCAAAAAACACGGCTTTCGCAATTTTTCCTCTATCTTTCCTTTTCCTCTAAATTAAAAGATTCTGAGTTCACGGGAGGTACCCTGTAGGTTTTGATTCCCTTGCGAGTGTCGAAAATTGGCGGAAATCTGCGGCATAAACGGCTGTATCTTTTGAATGCGTTGGCTTAGAAGTTTGATTTTTCCACATTTCCAAGGGACAGTAGTAGACCTGAGTATTTGATATAAATTCTAGCTTGATACCTCCACGCATTCCTCAGAAAAAGCGTCTTGACAGACAGACAGACGGACGGATCGTTTTTTCCTTTCGAGGCACGGAATCCTAAAAATGGTGGTAATTTTAAGGGTTTTCATGTTATTCGTCATGTCTGTCTGTCTGTCCGTCCGTATGTCACAGCTGATTTACTCGGAGACTATGACCACCACAATTATGAAATTTGGTGTGAAGGTGTATGTTATGAACCGTTATAGAAATGTGATGTGATATTACGAAAAAAATAATAGATTGGGGGGCACTCCATACAAAAATCTTTTCCATTGAAGTCAACTGTTGGTGAGATATTATAGCCGCCAAAGTCGTAAAAACAAAAAAGTAGCCGCCAAAGTGTCCCCCTCCCTCTAGTTTTATTTATTTATTTAATCTTTATTGCACAATAAGAAATCTTAACGTACAAAAGGCGGACTTAATGCCATGAGGCATTCTCTACCAGTCAACCTTTAGTTTCCAAACTATGAAGTTTAAAATTGTGAAAAAAATCACTATGATGTACATTAATAAATCCTTTCAACGATTTTGTGGTTTGAACAAGATAGGTTCGACGGTTTTTGAGTTATTGCTGAAAAACTGTCTTACCAAAACTAAGGGGCGTAAGTGACGTAAGTTTCCTATGAAGATGCGACCTTTTTTGATTAAATGTATTGAATAGTGGTTTTAAATGTAGATTAGGAGGTGTCGGTACGGAACCCTTCTTTGTGCGTGGTCCGACGCGCACTTGGCCGTTTTTTATTACATGTTAATTTCTAGTCAAATAGCGATGTCAACAGAATGCCACCATTTCTTATACATCCTGTATACACGGATGATGGACCAAGTGTAAAAAGACTGTTGTATATATGCATATGATTGCTTTTTACCTTTCATCATCATCATCATAAAAGCCGAGGGACGTTCATCGCTGAACATAGGCCACCAAAGACTACCGCAATGACCAGTTTACCTTTAGCCTCTAGAACATGTTTCAAAAATAAAACTAAAGAAAATTTTCTCAGGGTAGCAGTGAGCGTAGGCGATGGCGCTGTTCGTGTATGGACGGCGGAGGAATCCGATCATGTTGAGGGCAAGCTAACGGCTGGCCGCGTGGTATCGTTCTGGCAGCACGTGCAAGGCAAAGTGCTGACGGTTGCCTGGCATCCCACCAAGGAAAACCTGCTTGCTTTCGGGACTGCCGAATCGAGGGTAAGATGTTGTTTATCAGTTAACATTTTTACTAGTACAATACAATACAATACTTTTTATTGCACACCTCATTTAAAGGACATACTACAGTACGTAATATTAATAAGTAGAGGCAAACAAAAGGCGGTCTTAAAGCTAAAGAGCGATCTCTACCAGACAACTTTTGGGTAGCGGAAATCTAATCAAATAATTACAATTCGCAGTAGGTGGTGCAGAAATAATTTATAAAACTTACTAATAATACACTAACTAGCACTTTTATTTGATGTCTTACACACTCCTAACTAAATTTGTGTATAATCAGGTGGGTCTAATCGAGGCGGGTGCTACCGAGCGTCCGGCGCGCGCGTTAACCGTGGGCCTAGCGGGGGGCGTGTACTCGCTCTGTTGGAGCGACAGCCGGCTGTACGCGGCCGCGCGCGGCGATCTCGTGGCGTACGCCGCCGGCCGTGACGAAGGTGAGTTGTGAGGCATGTCGTTCGTCTTTCATGCCCTTTTCTTTACACACGGGCTTCGCATGTTATCGGCGACGAGCGTAGCTCTACGAAATTGTTGGCGTTGAAATAGTTAAAGCTGTTATCTGTGTCGTAGCGGCGGTGCCGGTGCCGGTGTGCGTGGAGGGCGCGGCGTGGGCGGTGAGCGCCGTGAGCGCGCGCGGGGCGCTGCTGGCCGTCGGCAGCGACGCGGGCGGCGCCTGCGTGCTGCGCGACCATCGCGTGCTAGCGGCCGCCTTCCCCGCCAGGTACCGCGTGTACACCACTCCTAGCTACATGCTGTAGCGGGGGGCGCTGCTGGCCGTCATGTACACCACTCCTTCACAAAGGCAGATTGTTTTCAATTAAATTCACAAACACAAATCACTTCAATTAGTAACTCCTGTCTGATATAATGTCTTCGCTATTTGTCGCTAAGCTGTATTTGTCACATAATTTTACTCTGACCGTATAAGGATAACTGTACTTAAGAAGAAGTAAGATGCTCACTTGCAACAGTTTAATAGGTCAAATAAAGTTTTATCATAAGTGGAGAAATACATTCTTAAACCATATATCAGTACTAGCCGAGGTGCTTCTATGACCCATAGTGTACAAATTCCAGCAACCCTCTACAAATTCTCATCGCAGCCAACATGCAGAATCGAGTTCATTTATTTAATTTAATACTATTTTGTATTAGTACCATTTTGTTTCAGTAAAATGATCCACACGATCGAATGGCACCCGCTACAGACTTCGTCCTCCAACGAAGAGTCTCAGTACAAGAACCTGCTAGCGGTGTGTTCACAGGACAAGGTCAACACTGTCATAATTATACTGGAGTTTAATGAAAAGGAAGGTAATGCCCGAGTCTACTCATTAATACATAAGGGAGGTATTCCACTCATCCAATATCTTTGACCAATATACATTTGATCAAAGAAATCGGATGATTTCATCCAACTTGGATGGGACCCCGACATTTGATCAAAGATTCCGATGACAGTTAAATCAATATGGCTACGCATGAAAAAAAAACTTGTACAAAGATATTGGAAGAGTGGAATGCGCCTATGTCAAAGAAATTTGATCAAAGAGTGGACAAAGATATTGGATGAGTAGAATACCACCACATATTAAACTCATCCAATATCTTTGATCAAAGAAATTGGATGATTTCATCAAACTTGGATGGGACCCCGACATTTGATCAAAGATTCCGATGACAGTTAACCTGTCTTTACCCTGAACTTGAATTCGTGGTGCAAAATGGTGCCCCCTGCGTCTCCCATTGCCCGCATTCTAGCATACTCTGTTCTCTCCCGGATCACGAATTCGTGGTAATTATTTTGTATCCCTAAGTTTGACGGACCACGAATTCGTGGAATCGCGGCAACAAGTGAAAGAAGACTTTATTGTAAAATAAATACGTACAATATTATCTTGGGCGTTTGCTTATTCGAACACAACGAAATTAGCAACAAATTGGTGTAAACCTCAACGCTACACTTCACAGATACGAGAAGTTTTGCTCAGTTGAAAAACCGTTGCCGAACAAAGTTCTTGTGACGTCGCGGATAATTTCCAAGTGATCTAAAGTGTGTTTACGTCATAAAAACGTACGTAATGATTGTTTTTAATGTAACTAATACTATTTTTATGACAAATATACAATGTTGAGTACTATTTTAGATTAGTTTCGTTAGTAAATTTGCCAAACGAAAAATTGGAATTTAAATTTGAATATCCGTTACAAAATTTTCATCGAGTGATTTTTTGTATTTAAATATTGTTTTTACTATTTATATGCAATTTTGGTATTTGATTCTTGATTTCGATTAGTTTATTTGCGTTAGGAATAAGAAACAAACCAGATATATCTCATAATAACTTCACAACAAAATTTTGAAATTATGGTCTATACTTGTGCAAAAAATGATCAGCGCTCTGTACGTCACAGTTATCGCACACGAAAAAAAAAATATTTTTACAGGTTGATACACATTTTATTTACAATTATTGGTAGCCTATAGCTCAGAGACTCAGAATAAATAAAAGATCTTGTAATTATAATTGAGAATCTTTATTTTTTTGCGATTCTTCCGACAATGTCGCATTTTTTCCTTCATGTAAAAGAGACACGTTTTGTGTAGTGTAATATGCTGAGTATAGTATTACTAATGTAAACAACGTGAAGTGTGTTTTATGCTCTTTAAAACAGTATACGCATTCATATTACTAAGTATAAACACTTGAGTAATACGAGCGATAACATCGGGTCAAGTGGTCTGCTCGCGTCAGCTCAAATTACAGCGGGTGACGGGAGTACCGGGGCGCGCGCGCATGGGGGGATCGGGAGCGAACCATGCGCAAAATTTTCGCCGGGAATTCGCGATCCGGTTCATGCGGCGGGTTAAATTTCGCGACAAACTGGGTAAAGAAGGTTAAATCTATATGGCTACGCATGAAAAAAAATAAAACTTGGACAAATATATTGGATGAGTGGAATGGGCCTCTGTCAAAGAAATTTCATCAAAGATAGGACAAAGATATTGGACGAGTGGAATACCACCCTTATAGAGCTGTAAGAGACATTAAATGCCTGTTTTGTGTACACACGGGAACACTTCAAACTGGTCAATTTCTACGGAAATTTGATACTAAGTGTACCCATTTTATTTTACCAAAATGTCACTTTATGGTTCAGAAGTTTCTGTCAAAAATTGAATTTTACAAGCTGTTACTGTCGACTGTAGGTTTTTTTTTTACAGTTAGACCTCGTTGAGATGATTCCAATGGACTCGAAACATGGAGGGTTTATCTTTTGTAGTTGAGTTCCTATTTCTCTGTTTCCATCATCAGATTACCTTGGTGGTACCATAATATTGTATTGTCATTGAACCTCGAGTCCATTTTATAATTGTTTTTTTTTATTATAATTGTCATTTTATAAGTGGTTTCATGCAACATGTATACCTATGACAACGGACCAGCTGAGCGCTTTGCAGGCAACAGATTCCGTTGACTGGAAATGCCGACAATGTGCGGGCTCCGCGAGGCCGAAACGTCTGTCATGTATTCTACCAGACGCCGAGGAGGATACTGATACTGAAATCATCACCCAAAGCGTAGCCAACAACATCCTAAAGGAGCTACGTCGAGAAGTACGTGACACTATACGCATGGAAATGCAAACGTCACTCCAATTCTTCTCGGATAAAATTGATGATTACGAGATAAAAATGAAAACGCTACAGGAAAATGTCCATACACTGGGAAACCAGTTTTATGACCTAAGGAACCTGTAAAAAAATCTAAAAACACAAAACGAAGCACTTACACAACGTTTAGCTGCGATGGAGCAAGCTCAATTGGCAGATTGTGTGGAGATTTGTGGTGTTCAAGAAACCGATAATGAAAATGTTACGGAAGTATGCAATACGATCTGCAGCGTATTTAGTGTAAATCCCGATGCGATAATAAAAGCGTACCGCAAACACAAAAAAAGCAAAGCGAAATCTGCATCATCATCATCGAAAAATACTTCAACTATAGTCGCGACGTTACGTGAAGGCGAAAGGGTCAAATGGATATCGGCGTCAAGGAGTGCCAAATTAACGTGTAAGGACATCGAGGGTTTCCCAGATGAGGATACCAAAATATATATCCGGGAACTACTCACACCGCATATGTCTTATCTCTTGTGGAGGGCTAGGTCATGTCTAAAAGATACTGAGCTGTATAAGTATGTATGGTACGCGAACGGCAAGATAATGGCACGAAAATCAGACGACGGGAAAGCATTAGTCATAAACAGTGAAAGCGATATCATTGAGCTAGCTGACCGGGCGGGGCGTGCGGGCCAAATCTAGTTCTACCGGCGTAGCACGGAAATTATTATAAACACCTTAACTTATCATCTGTGGATTCTTCGGTCCAAGAAAATACATATGATGAATGGAATTCCTTTGTAGATAACATCGAAATAAGAAATAGCAACCACCTTTGTGTACTACATGTTAATATACGCTCATTATTAAAAAACTTTTCCCAACTTGAGTATTTAATATCTACCTGCCAGCACACAATACATGTTATTGTTACAACGGAGGTTAACATAAAGGATGAATGCAAAAACCTATTCCAACTGGATAACTATGATATGTATACGGAACTTCGACAACACAGACGAGGAGGCGGCGTGATAGTCTACGTACATAACACCCTGTGCTTCACGAGACATACGGTACCTACCTACTATTCCGAGTGCGTTATAGGTGAAATTCAAACAACGTATAAAACTAAAATCGGTTTATGTGCGGTATATAGACCCCCGAACCTAAACAAACCGGCGTTTGTCGAAGAAATTACGCGTATTATTGGACAGTATCCAAGTGAGTACTCTTATGTTTTACTAGGAGATATGAATATTAATCTGTGTGAACGATCTCTTATACGGACGCAGTATTTAAACTCTTTAAGTGAAATGGGATTAGTCTGTGGTATCTCGCAATATACGCGTGTCGAAACAAAAGGCGATATGTTAACGAAATCGTGCATAGACCATATTTTCTTGCGCGCGGTCAACTATCGAGAGGTACATACGGCAGTTATAAACAATGCATTCGCTGACCACTACATAACCGGTTGCGCTGTTGTGCATACCTCCAGTAAAAATACTTCAAAGCCTATATATAAAAACATGTTAGACACTAAGAAATTAGAATATGAATTACGTAAAATAGAATGGGACTCTGCCTTGGATCTTGTTTACCCAAATGATATTTTCAAATATATTACGGACAAGTTTAGTGACGTATATAATAAATGTATGAAAAGTTGTAAAATAAAAACAGGGAAACGACAGGAATGTAAATGGGTTAACAATCGTGTTATTAGTATGAGCAAGAAAAAACATGAATTGTTGCAAATATATAAGCAAGACGAAAATAATAAATCAAATAGGTTATTATATAATAGGTACCGGAATCTAACAAATAAATATATCGAGAAAACTAGAAATAATTATATTAAGGAAGATATACTTAATAATTTTAAAAATCCAAAGAAAGTTTGGGAAATAATAAACAATATCTGTGGCAGAGTCTGTAAATCTGTTGATGATGTAATATTAAAACACTTTAAAGGTGAAACCAAACTAATATGTAACACTTTTGCCTATGGCTTTAATAATAATGTCCAAAACATCTGTTCTACTTGCGATGTAAAGCTATTACCTAATAACAAATACCTAACAGAGTCAAATGTATCAATGAGGCTAAAAAAAGCAACTAACGATGTTATAAAAAAACTAATTATACAGATGAATAAAAAGAAAAGCCCTGGTATAGATAAAATACGTGTAAGGGACCTTTTATGTATTAGTGATGAGATTACACCGGTAATTACACATCTGATAAATGCATGTATCTCCACGTCCTTATACCCCGATGCGTTGAAAGTAGGTATTATTAGGCCCATTCATAAAAAAGGTTCTTATAGTGAGGTGAACAACTATAGACCCATCACTATTTTACCAAGCATTGATAAGATAGTTGAGAGGTACTTCGAATCTGAGATAACGAATTTCCTAACGACAAATAGCCTTATTAATGAAAGACAATATGGATTTCAAAAGGGTAGGAATACCACTCAACTACTTTCTACTTTCATCAATGAGGTCAACCAGCACTTGAATGATAGGAATCAGGTGCTGGTTGTCTTCATTGACTTCAGCAAGGCGTTTGATACGCTAAATTATTCAACGTTTTTTTCAAAATTAAAACAGATTGGTATACAGGGCCCCACGCTAGACTGGTTCCGTGACTATCACACAAATCGTAACACCGTGGTACGCGTAAATGGACAAGATAGTGACGCTATTCCTACGCTTCAAGGAACAGCCCAAGGATCAATTTTAAGCCCAACCGAATACCTAATTTACGTGAATGATATGTGTAACCTTTTCACTGAGGGCTCTGTATATCAATTTGCAGACGATACTTGCTTGGTCACACACGGTAAGAATGTAAGCGAGGCTCAGGCGATGATGCAATGTAATTTCGATATTCTATGTAAATGGGCGCATGATGTGGGTCTGGTTATCAACGCCAATAAAACCAAACTGTTACATATATACTCCCCCTACGTTAAAGCTGATAGCCCTGTAACTATAGCACATACACACACCTGCTTGCACAACCGGCCAGCGACGTGCGCGTGCGCACCACTCGAGCTGGTGGACCACCACACATACCTGGGCCTCGTCATCGACAAGAGCTTCAACTGGAAGCCTCATGTTGATTATATATGTAACAAGTTGAGATCATTTCGAGCCAAAATAAACATACTTAGGTATAAAATACCGTATAGTGTATTAAGGTTGCTATATTTGTCGCTAGCCGATTCAATAATAAGCTACGGCCTGAGTAGCTATGGACGTACATACAAAACCAACATAAGCTGCATATACAAGCTACAATTGAGCATACTTAAAACTATTGTACCTAAATACATGAAAAATAAACTTAAGGACGAGTCCAGCGTATTTAAATACTGCAAAGTAATGTCAATATTTAAAAAAATTAATATGTCTATAGTTCTCGAAAACTATGATAAAATAAAATCATTAAAAACTCGAATTAGACTAAAACAATTACGTAACTTAGATTATCAGCCTAGATATATTCTACCTAACTATGTAAATATATATGGCAGGAGGACGTGGGAGTACATGCTGCCTAACTTTCTAAATAGTATACCAGAAGATATACAAACAAGTGTCCTTAAAGACAAAAAATCATGCAAGAACGCATTAAAAAGATATTTTCTAACTGACAGCGAGGTGTAGTTTCTGGAGTGTATCTTCAATAACTACTACATATAGTTGTATCGTAATTGCTTGGGTATATAAGGATTGTGATATTATTGTTGTGAGCGGTGCGATGCATTCGCGTCACGCATAAACCTTAAATAGGTTTCTGTGCGCGTCTATAAGTTTGTATTGAAATGCGTAATTTTTTTTGTAATATAAATAAATTAAAAAAAAAAAAAAAAAAAAAATTAGAAGGACACGGGACCAGGCGGGGCCAGGTTGATAACTTAATAGTTATTGTGGGTTTGCTATGCCGCTCGAATACCAACAGCCGGCGGGGTCCGCTCCCGTGTTCCGTATATAGAAATACTGACGCGACACATATGCGTCGTCGCATGCCGATAGTGTACATTTTGTTTTAAAACGCTCTTGTGTGACTCGGGGTTTCTTGTACCAGAGACCCTGCAAGTGTGGAAGACGCTGGGCGGGCACACGGGCGCGGTGCTGCAGGCGGCGTGGAGCCCGCACCGCGACTGCACGCTGCTGTCCACCTCGCACGACGGCACCGTCAGGGTAAGACACTTAAAATTATACCAAAAAATAAAAACCGACTCCCAATTTTATACTTGCTATGCCAAAATTTGTGGTTTCCGTGAGCCAATGCTTAGTTACCTACATAAAATACCGAACTCGGCATATGAGTGCCTATCAAATTCGAGGAGTTCCCTCGATTCCTCCTAGATCCCATCATCAGACCTTCACCAAATTTATATGGGACCAATGTCAGGGTACCTGCTTTGGAATCAAAAAAAGAATTATCAAAATCGGCCAACGTTGTCAACTCGGGGAACATACATACATAAAAAAAAAAAACAAGTAAACACGCAGACGAACTGAGTACCTTCTTCCTTCTAATGAAGTCGGTAAAAATGCTCAGAAATGTTCCTGTTACGTTCGTAATTATAGACCAGTAGTGACCCTATTCCGCGGCACACCTAGCGCGGGGCGTGTAAAGGAGTTTCATACAAAACCAGTAACAATAAGCGAATAAGTGTAGCGCGCCGCCGCCGCTGTGTTTCCACGAAATTTTAGAGAAAGCACTATACATGGTTCGACCGTAATTAAGTTAGCTTCCCTGGCCTCGTATTATACTTGCATACTCGGCCAGGAAAGCTTATTGGTCTCTGCACTTACGTACACTCACAGACTTTAATTGATGAGCCATTTAGAGCTCACTTCATACTGGGCATCATAGTTAGCTATAAAGTGTCCAGTATAAAGTGCCTTTGTTCCACCCAGATAACCAAGTTTGATAACTGGTTAAGTATGTGGAACATTTCTTCCGCGAAGAAAACCAGTTATGTGAGTGGAATTCTAATTCCATATTGTTAACCGAGTTGGATTACTGGAATGTATCTTCTACATATTCTACTTAAGGCAGGTCGGTGTAGGTACGTCGACGAGCGAAGCGAGAAGGAGTGTTAGTTGAACCGCGACCCTAACGCGACGCGAGTTAGTTAAACCTAACTAACAATATATTTTATATACTTCTTTATATATATGGTTTAATTCTCAATATTACAAAATTTCAAGTAGTACCGACCTGCCTTAAGTAGAATATGTAGAAGATACATTCCAGTAATCCAACTCGGTTAACAATATGGAATTAGAATTCCACTCACATAACTGGTTTTCTTCGCGGAAGAAATGTTCCACATAGTTAACCAGTTATCAAACTTGGTTATCTGGCTGGAACAAAGGATAAAGTGAGCTCTAAATGGCTCATCGATTTAAGTCCGTGACTGTACTATTCTGAGACATCGAGTAGTGAACATTCTGGAAAATACTCTTACATATACCACCCGTTTGCTTCAAGTTGGCAGCTCCCTCGTGGCGTATTTACCTCCGCCTCCGCCCCGCTCGGGATTTGAGCGCGGTGTGAGTGGGGTGCGGCATGGGAACCGGGGCGGGAACAAACTGCCAAGTCGAAGCGAATGGGTAGTACATGTGGGCTGCTCAAAGAAGGAAAAAAAAACACTTCCGAAACTAAACATTTCTTAAGAAAAAAATCTTTCACGATTCGTTTTAGGTCATGTATTCTTACAAAGTGAAATTACTTCATGTTTGAAAAACAACAATGGCATAATCTCAATCTAAAAAAAACATTTGTCGAATTTGACCAAGGTTAATATAACTTTTTCACTTGTCATGCTCTAAAAGAGACGACATAAAGTCGCTTTTTGTGCTCTAGAGCATAAAGTAAAACGCGCCCTCGGCGCCGCCACCCGCGGGCGATGAGCACAAAGTATTAATTTGGTAACATAATATCTTCAATTATATTAATTATTTGTTTAATTTTCTTGCAATCGAAGTGAAAAGCAGAGTGTATAACTCGTGTACCTAGTTGGTTACTAAGTTCTGTTACTCGATTTGCAAACTCTTTTCTTGCGTTAAAACAAATGCTACCGAAAAAATAAAAAATGACATATAATGGCGGGTTGTCAGTTATAATTTTATAGCACACACAACACTTATCTCGTCATATTTATAATGGATTGGGGTCTAAAAGAAAATCGTGTCGCTGTAATTGCGTTGCACAAATGCGGGCATCCGCCAAACGTGATTTTGAAGTTGCTTCCTGCAAGCCTGGTTTCGAAGCAATCAAAATTGACTTCATTGCCCACGAAGACTGGCCCTCCTCCAGCCCGGACCTCAACCCCCTGGATTATGCTATATGGCAGGTTATTGAGGAGAAAGCCTGGCTAAACCCCACACAAATCTTGACTCCCTCAAGCGGGCCATAGTCAAGACAGTGACGGAATTAGATATGACAACCGTGCGTGCCGCTATTGATGACTGGCCTCGTCGTCTGAAGGCCTATGTTCAGGCCCAAGGCCATTTTGAATGAAATTGACAAATGTAAATCCTGATTGTGTGTACTTCATTTTAATATATAATTTATTTAACTTTCGTTAGTATATTTTATGTAGATAAGGATTATTACAGTAACATAACTTAGTAATTAGTAACCAACTAGGTATAAAACCCATTTTCACCGCAGCGGCTCGAAAATGGCGGTTTTGTTGCATGAAACCAGTGAGCAAAATGCAATTTTGCTACGAGCGTGAAAACGACTTTTTCGGCTTGAAACCAGTGAGCAAAATGCAATTTTGCTGCGAGCGTGAAAAATACTTACTTTTTAATTTTTCATATCATCAATTAGTTTAAGTAACCTGATTCTCTCATATCACTATTCCTTTGCGTTATATGTTGTCGCCGCTGAGGTGAAAAGTTGTATGTATCACACGAGAGCAAAGGCATTTGCATCTCGTGTCTTTGATTCCCTCGCTACGCTCAAAATTCTAATTTTGAATCACGAGCGTAGCGAGTAGACTTATAGAATCTTTCGCTTGCTCGGGACTCAACATCAATACTCGCAGCAAAAATCTACTTTGCTCTCTTGTTGAACAAATAACTATTTATCCTCTACTTTATATCGACTCTCGCCTCGGATTGATTAATTCTCTCGGATAAAATGTCTCGTTTCATGCATTATTTTTACTCCTTAAAACCTCAGAAATGCATGGTTAAAATCTGTCGGTTTAGTCGTTCCCATCCTGTACGTTAACGTGTTGCCGAGCAGGTATGGGACGTGAGCGCGGGCGCGTGCGTGTCGGTGTTCGGCGGGCACCGCGGCGCCACGCTCGGCGCCGCGTGGTGCGCGCGCCCGGCGCTGCCCCACGCCGTGCTGTCCGGCGGCGCCGACTGCTGCCTGCGGCTGTGGGACACCCGCGACCATCCCGCCGGGGCCTACGTCGGTACGTCTCTCCCACTCTACTCAATTATCAACAATTGTAAACTGTCAATGTCCTTACTCTTTGGCGTTCTTTTATTGTAAGAAAACTCTTCAAGAAGCCCTTCAATGCATGTCATACGAAGACACAGAGAACCTATTAATAGTCGTAAAATGATGATTGTTTTAGTAGTAAGATAATAAACTGATGAACTTAAGAGGTTAATAAGAAAATAATATTATTAAAATATTTAATTATAATTTGAAAGTTTAATGTTTAAAAATAGTTATATTTGTCCTTTCTTTTGCCTAAAACACAGGGAGCCCTAGTTCAGGCCCTTGTATCCCTTAATATTTAATTGTAGTATATACAAATTCATATCTCTGTAAAATACGTTTTCAATAAGTAAATAAAAATCTATTCAATATGACAGGACAACCTTAAGAGTGCGCAGTACGCTCGGTTCTCCATACAAACGTATTTATGCTCGCATTTTAAAATGCCATGCTAGAATAATATGAAACTTTTTATACACAATGGGATCCAGCATATCTAGGTCGGAAATTAGTTTCTGTTGCTTGAAATTATAATGGAGAAAAAATACAGCGATTATTAATTAAGGTTTTCGTACAAGCTGTAAAAAACTCAACAAACCGCTGTATTTTTTTTCTTTTACAATTTCTAGCAACAAAAACTAATTTCCGACCTAGATATGCCGGATCCCATTGTGTATAAAAAGTTTCATATTATTCTAGCATGGCATTTTAAAATGCGAGCATAAATACGTTTGTATGGAGAACCGAGCGTACTGCGCACTCTTAAGGTTGTCCTGTCATATTGAATAGATTTTTATTTACTTATTGAAAACGTGTATACAAATTTTTATTTTATTCTAGCATGGCGTTTTAAAATGAGAGGGTAAATACGTTTGTATGGAGATACGAGCCAGACCGAGCGTACTGCGCCCTCTTAAGTAGGTCACAATTTCACAAATTAAGTTCTTGACAGTAGATTTGTTAAAACAATGAAATATTATGATTTATGTATAATACATAGTAAATCCGCCCCGCCCCCACATCTAGCGAGAGTCTCGCGAGGTGTTGGTCGACACTCTTTACTGTTAGACTGTTCGAAGGAGACGACTATCGCGACAAAATTCAGACACTTTTGCACTAGCCCCAAATAACGCCATAAACCCCGCACACACATCATTGTATCCAGTGTGTCATGTTATTAAGTTATCACAACTATTAGTATACGATTGACTAACGAGAATAAACCACCTCGGCACTCGTCCTCTAATTGATACAACAATGCATCCTTACACAATTCATTTCGTAGGCCTATTTAGACCTCTGCGAACTGTTACGCTGTCTATTAGTGTTTTTTGATTTCATACATAGTGCTATTGTGCTGGGGTGATGATAAGGGTGAGTGAGTGGTACATGTGAATCTGTAATTACCATTCAGTACTCCTTTGAATGCGCGTCGCTCTATTTTAATAAAACTTAACAGTTTCTATGCCAACCTTTTCATAGCATAAAGCTTTATAGCAAAAATTACCTATAAAGGATTAACAGAGGAAGCAGGTCGACAGCAGGTTGACAGTGACAGTTTGACCCGGTACACCATAGGCACAGGCCTTGAGTTTGATTCCCAGTATTTCCTCTACAGGGAACTTTGATGCGTGAAATATTTATTCCACAATATATATGTTGCTGTTGGCCTTCGTCTAGGCCTAGACATTGTCGTACCACACCAATGTCGCTGCGGAGCACAGGTAGATAGTTTAGGACATCATGGCCTTAGCTACCCCAAAAGCGACGGTAGACTCTCCCGCCATGCTTGTCTCAACGACATCATACGCCGGGCCCTTGTCAGCGTCCAAGTGCCTGCGGTACTCGAACCCAATGGCCTCGCACGGGACGACGGCAAGAGACCCGATGGTATGACGTTAGTGCCGTGGCGGTTGGGGCGGCCCTTAGTGTGCGACTCCACCTGTGTAGACACTTTGGCATCGTCACACATTGCAGTAACGTGTCAAAAACCAGGTGGAGCTGCCACAAACGCGGAGGCGGCTAAGCGCCGAAAATACATGTTATTAGGTGACAATTATATTTTCGTACCGTTTGCGGTTGAGACTCTAGGCCCTTGGGGCCCAGAGGCTCACCAACTGTTTAATCTTATTAAAAAAAAACTTATTAGATTTACCTGTGATCCAAGAGCTGGGGCGTTTCTCGGACAAAGGCTCAGTATTGCTGTGCAACGGGGAAACGCCGCCAGCATCTTCGGTTCTTTTCCGCCAATGAGTGACCTTGGTTAGCCGCGAGTATAGTTTTTTTTTTTTATGTGTCTATGTTTTTATTATTTCAATAAAATTATTTTAATTATAAGTTTAGTTATATTTAGTTTTAATTTAATTTATGAACATGTCTTTTTACTTATATCTGTAAATTGCGTGAAATACATTTTAGACTGTCTAATAAAGACAGTCTAAAATGTATTGTGTGTCTAAATTGTTGTGATAATAAATCGAGTTAAAAACGTTCAGACGAAATAAAACAACTACCTTCCTTAATCTTATAATATGTCTTACAATTCCTTCAACCAAGTTCATCTTGTAGGAAACATGAGATTCTTTATTTTCTAAGATACCTCTTTTCCAACAGAAACGAAGGACGAGGCGCCAAAGAAGGACAGGAAGAAGAAGAAGGACAAAGAAAGAAAAACCGAAGCCAAAGAAGTTGACGAAGAAACCGCAGATTCAGAAGACGTTGGCATCGCGGCCTCGCTAATGGACAACAAAAAAAAGACCTCCAAGAAATTCTTGCTCCCAACTCTCAGTAAACAGATGCAAAAACCAAAGACAAATGGTGCGAGGAGAATGCTCCATAAGTTCATGGTGAAAAAACAGTTGGAGGCGGAGACAGAGCAACCTGAGGAATACGATCTGGATTATATCAAGATGTTCGGGACGTCGAAGGAGGTTAACGAAATCTTTGATATGGAAAGTGAGTTCTTAAGATTTTGTTTGTAAATGTATATTTACATGGACTATTCAGGCTGTTTGGGTCCATCGTTGGCCAATTTTTTTCTGACAAACAGTGTACGTCCTATTATTAATTACTATTTCTCTGTATTAACTGTGTTTGTCAAAAATAAATGATATTTGTTTCTTTCTTTTTTAACCGACTTCAAGATTTCACAAGAGGAGGTTATCAATACGGTTGTTTTTTTTAAATGTTTTTTACTCCAGAACTCCGTCATTTCAGGACCGATTTTGATATTTCTTTTTTTGTTTGTAAGTATATAATTATATCCAAGTTGGTCCCGTTTTTTTTCAAAACGCAGTTCTGATGATGGGATACATGAGAAATCGAGGGAACTCCTCAAATAGGCAAACATATAGCGATTTTTGTGTTTTTATCAACAAATCAAGCATATTCATACAAAAATGTGACATTTGATGAAGTGGAACTACTGATTATGATCAGAACAGAACTCTTCAACGACGCATAGTGCTCGTTTGGCGTATTGTCCTCTTTGCTGTGTTTGTTAAGCAAGTTAGATTTTCTATTAGAGGTTTGGCGCAATGTAAAGCAAAGAAAAGATTATTTGAGCAGAATTGAATAATGAACGTTTATTGAACACCACTTGGAAGCAAGTATACGTCCGTACTGACTCAAAGAGGGTAGCGAGAGAATTGCCATTTACAAAATATAATAGTGTTGCCAGATCATGTTTCAATTTGATTTGACGTAGTATCAATTTATACATGATTATTTTAGATTGATTTTTGCATAATAAAATGAATATAAACCAACATTTTCATGACAATCATTTGTCAAACTCGAGTTCTGATGATGGGATCCATGAGGAATCCAGGGATCTCCTCAAATGTAAAAGGCATACATATAGTGATTTTAGTATTTTCATAAACAAATCAAGCATTTACATTTAAATAAGTGACAATTGATGGACCGGAACTGCTGATGATGATCAGAACAGAACTCTTCAACAATGCATAGTTGGAGTTGAGAGATTTGTTCTCTTCGTTATGTTTGTCAAGCAAGCTAGGTTTTCAAGACATATTTTAGTCAAGCTTGAGTTCTGATGGAGGATTCATGAGGTATCTAGGGTACTTAGTCTTCTACCATTATAAACATACTTATAGCCATTTTTATTTTATTGTATGGAATCTAAGAGTGCACCATCTAAGTATAATAATCTTTCACCGGCCTCCCCCATTGAAGTCGGTTTTTTTCTTTAAAATTTTTAAAATTGAAATGGTGGATAGGTTCGGTTTATTATTTGCTATCTCCTAAGATCTCCAAAAATGATCTTGAGCCCGCGCAATTTTTTAAGCATTTTTAGGGTTCCGTAGTCAACTAGGAACCCTTATAGTTTCGCCATGTCTGTCCGTCCGTCTGTCCGTCCGTCCGCGGATAATCTCAGTGACCGTTAGCACTAGAAAGCTGAAATTTGGTACTAATATGTATATCAATTACGCCGACAAAGTGGTAAAATAAAAAGTGGAAAAAAATATTTTATTAGGGTACCTCCCCTATACGTAAAGTGGGGAGTGATTTTTTTTTCATTTTAACCCTAACGTGTGATATATTGTTAGATAGGTATTTAAAAATAAATAGGGGTTTAGTAAAATCATTTTTTGATAATGTTAATATTTTCGGAAATAATCGCTCCAGAAGTAAAAAAAAATGTGTCCCCCCCCCCTCTAACTTTTAAACCATAAGTTTTAAAAATATGAAAAAAATCTCAAAAGTAGAACTTTATAAAAACTTTGTAGGAAAATTATTTTGAACTTGATAGATTGAATAGTTTTAGAAAAAATTACAAAAATAATTTCTGAACTAAGTTTGTAATTTAACCGTATAAACAGGTGTTTATTGTACCTGTCATTTCTACAAAATCACAATGAAATGACGTGCTTTTTAGGGTTTTGTGTTTCTGTACTTAATATGTCAACTTAATGTGACGGACGGAAAACTACGGAACCCTACACTGAGCGTGGCCCGACACGCTCTTGGCCGGTTTTTTTAAATATCGAACATGTCGCAGCATTGCACGCGCAGTCCCGTTTTGTTCGGAAAAACACATATTAAGTTTAATTTCTTTGAAGAATCTTTTATAGGTTGATACGTTCGACCTGAAATTAAAAAAATGTAAGTAGTCGAGTCCGCAATTTTTATTTTAATGTAAATGTGCAATTTTGTACGGCTCTATCAAAATTACTTGCAAGTAATGTCTAGTTAGTCTCGTCTTTTTTTATTGATCCGCAAAGATTTTTCAAGATGTAAAAAATCAGTCAAAGATCGAATTTGGATGGCTATAAAAAAAACTAAAAAAGATCATATTCTTAAAATTCCGTCAGCCTGTTTAGCCAAGTTGGCAGTGACACTGCCTCCGAAGCTAGAGGTCCCGGGTTCAAATCCCGGTAAGTGCTTTTGTTTCTGTGGTGAGCAGAAACATTTGTTCCTGCTGAGACTTGGATGTTTTCTATGTATATAAGTATATATCTATTAAATATATCGTCGTCTAGTACCCATAACACAAGCCTTATTGAGCTTACTATGGGACTAGTTCGGTTTGTGTAAATAAATTGTGATTGAGTGCTCTGGTCTATCCTCTTTTTATTATGTCCAGCATTGGACGTCTTTGGGCTGATATGGTGGTGGTGGTAGATAAACTACTATAAGACTTCGATAAGTGGTTTATGGTCGTTTTACGTACAGATCATTATGCAACGGGTTTCTGATCTTTCGGGTTATTAAGGCTGGGTTGCACCGACTTACGATCGCAGACTGATCAACGTTTAAAATGGCGCCGGCTATTGTCATCCCTGAAACTTTCCATACATTCAATGTTTAACGAGCACAGCTTACAATTATAGACGTTTTGGTGCAAGCCAGCCTAAAGCCTTATTTACACAGGTACAAGCCTGTGTACTGCGCTACATTGCGCGGTTTTGTCAATCGATGGAACTCATTACACCACGGTAATCCGCAATGTAATGAAACTCGCATGCGAATCTCGTATGTGTGTACAGAGGCCTTAATAGTCTCGTATGTTACAGTGGCTCAGCACCTGGAGCTGGAGAGCACGGAGTCGTGGCTGGTGCTGTGCGTGCTGCGCGGCCACATCGACGCGGCGCTGCGGCTCGCCGCCGAGCGAGACGCGCTGTGCCCCTACCTGCTCACTCTCGCGCCCGGAGTCTCCTCCAAGTATGTTACAGTGGCTCAGCACCTGGAGCTGGAGATCACGGAGTCTTGGCTGGTTCTATTGGTGGTGGTAGTCTGTAGTAATAACTTGATTTGCTATCGCTACCCGATCGCTCTTTGAAACTAAGTCACATAATAAAGACGTAACTAGCCCTAACACAGGCCTCGGTTTTCTTGGGCCGTTACTAGTCTCAAAACGCTTGTCTGAATGAATGTGTAAGTAGTTGCATTGGTGGTGTTAATCAAGTTGTATATTTAAATTGTGAATTAACTAAATAAATAAATATCGGAAGGCAGTAAAAACAGTGGAAAGGATATGTGAAAATCTCACATGTGTGGCAATTGTGGCATAGCGAAGTACAAAATTGGAGTCGGTTTTCTTTTGGGTATAAATTATTTATTTATTCGTGCACAGTTCCCATATTTCCGGTCTAGACTTGTAAGGATTGGTTTGGTTTCAGGTACTGGAAAGACGTGTCCAAACTGTATTTGGCTCAAATTGATCGGTTAGTTGCTAACGGAGAGGAAGATAAGCTAGTTGGTGAGTGTAAAGTCGACAATTCACTATCTCACTTCCAAAGGTCTTGCATGCCATTATAACCAGTTTTTTTATTATTAAACTGCTTACATGAAAGGAGGCTTGAGCCCAGCAGCGGGACGTGTATAGGCTGAAAATGATAATGATGATCAAGAGACCACTATTCAGCAGTATAACGTAGTAATATGGATATTAGGATCGCTCCGTGTTTTAATTGACAACATTTTATTTTAGTACATTCTTGCTGAGCACATAAAAAAAATATTGGATTTTATATTTGTTCTCGGAAAAACTCCATATTACTTGTAAGAAGCCATTTAATTGCTAACAATGTTCTGTGACATGGTGAGTATTTTAAGACCTAATTATACATAATTAGGTCTTAAAATACTCTCTTTATGGTACAACATTGCATACAATATTTTTTATAAGACACCAAAATAATCTGATAAATAAATAAATCTAAATGGTGGTGAAATCCATTATGATTCTCCAACCAGTTATATAATTAATTGTCAATGGACTTCCATTGGTACGTATATAAAGATTATTGTTTTAATACTGCTGTCAGTCATTTAATTGACAGATTAAAATGCTTAAGTAGAATAAATAGTTTTCACCTCAGCGGCTCGAAAATGACGGTTTTGCTGCTTGAAACCAGTGAGCAAAATGCAATTTTGCTGCGAGCGTGAAAAAACTAACTTTTTAATTTTTCATATCGTAGGTTAGTTTAAGTAACTTCATTCTCTCTACCACTATTCCTTTGCCTTATATGTTCTCGCCGCTGAGGTGAAAAGTTGTATGTATCACACGAGGGCAAAGATATTTGCATCTCGTGTCTTTGAGTCCCTCGGTACGCTCAAGATTCTAATTTTGAATCACGAGCGTAGCGAGTTTGCGTTATATGTTCTCGCCGCTGAGGTGAAAAGTTGTATGTATCACACGAGAGCAAAGATATTTGCATCTCGTGTCTTTGAGTCCCTCGGTACGCTCAAGATTCTAATTTTAGAATCTTTCGCTTCCTCGGGACTCAACATCAACACTCATCTACTTTGCTCTCTTGTTGAACAAATAAATATTTCATTGTTCATAATAATTTTCATTCCAACGCTCGTTGGCTATTCTTTGGAAACTCTTGATTTTGATATCGCTTGTGTTCACAATTCGTGGCTGTTTTTTTGACCTTTTTAATCTTCTGTCCGGTGACGTTATTACAAATGAATGTGTTTCCTTTGTATCAGTGAACCGTCACTACGGGGGCCCGGTGTACCGCAAGGTCCTGACGCTGCTCAGTCTACAAGATGTTGTCGGTGCAGTAAAGACCCTGGTCGATAACAAACTCTACAAGGAGGCATATCTTCTCTGCAGAATTAGGTATTATCAACAAACAGCAAAAACGTTAGTTATTGGACAAACGTCAACCTAAATTGTCGCGTCTGATACGCTTTCAGAGGAATTTCCTCCCTCGGGCGCTCCGGTTGTGAAATGGGGTTCTTTAAGAAAGTAGTGTATACATTTCAAAATGGTCGGCTTAACGACTGCTGTAATAGACAACAGCCGGGATCAACGGCTTAACGTACCTTCCAAAGCACGGGAGTGCTTAGTAACCACTCAAAGCTGTCACCCATCCAAGAGTTGACCTTGCCCGACGTTGTTTAACCTCGCATACCGCACGCAGTACGCGAGCGCCGCGGGGCCACGCGCGCTCCTGAGAGGTATGGAAGAAAAAATGCCGCGACGACCCAAATAAAATGAAAAAAATATATATATATATATACCTGCGTGTGTCTATGAGTATGTGCATGTGTGTGTTTGTGGGAGGACAAGCAAATGATGAGTCGCTTCCCTCTTGGTTGGAGGGTTAGATGGCAGTCACTTTCATAACACTAGTGCCTCCGCCAATTCTTGAGGTTATGACCTAACCTAGCCGTTAGGTGCCACAGCGGACCACTGCAGATACAACGTAGAGAATCCCTGGGACGTTAGTTTTAGTTAGTTTTACTGGGCATTTTCCGCAAGTCGACATCCAGCGTGCCTATTTTGCGTGATCACTGGGACGATTTTAAGTCATAAAATACCGAGGAATAAATTCGAGATCACCTCGCGTGGAGTGAGGGTTCAGTACTTATGTTACTCTAAATAGTATGGACTTCTTACATGTTTTCCATATACATAAAGGTAAAGAACTAAATTTTTTCTTAATTTTAGGCCTAGTAGTTTCATAGATAAATAGTTGTGGTGGGGTTACTAGATACGATTTCCTAATTTTCGGGACGTCATTAAATTTTTGGGTCATAATCTTAAAAGTGCGGGACAACTCATTAATTAATTGACGGAGTGAAAAGAAGGTGTCCGTGTAGCTTTGAAAAAAAAATGCTTACGCTTGTCCGCCTTTCCGCCTGTTCTCTACAGGTCGCATTGCTCAACCGATTCTCGTGAAATTTTGTGAGCAGGTTCCTGATAGAGATAAATAGAATTAGAGCAGAACGGACAGACAGACACACTACTGATCCTAATAAGGGTTCGTCTTTTTCCTTTTAAGGTAAGCACGGAACCCTAAAATGATAGTGAGGAGTGTGATAGTGCCCCAAAGATACTCCCATCTTAAAGGCCGGCAAAGCACTTGCAACCCTTCTGATGTTGTGTCCATGGGTGGCGCTAATCGCTCAATCAGGCGATTCGTCTGCTCGTTTGCCTCCTATTTCTTAAAAAAAAAGAAAGACCCGGCACATATATTTGACGGCCTGTTTAGCCTAGTTGGTAGAGTGACACTTGCCTCCAAAGCTAGAGGTCCCGGTTTCGAATCCCGGCCAGGGCATTATTTGTGCATTTAGCACGGATTTTGTTCCTGGGTCTTGGATGTTTTCTATGTATCTAAGTATCTATGTATATAAGTATGTATATCGTCGTCTAGTACCCATAGTACAAGCTTTGCTTAGTTTTTCGTTTTGTTAGTCGATTTGTGTAAGATTGTCCCCCAATATTTATTTATTTATATGAAATACCGATGCTAGTTAGCGTTCATCGCGAATTCTTTGGCCGAGTGAACTGCGACCTTAGTTGATAACGTAAGTGCTTTGTGATAATGTATACTGATTTCAGATACATGGACACGATCGCTGAGGAAGTGCTGGAAGCTTGGGCCAAGGCGTGTTTCTATGCTGGTGTATATGACATGGCCGCTGTATGGTGAGTATTACTACCTATTACACCGTGTCCAATATGTTCGAATACAGTTTCAAACTCTCATTAAAACAAAGTTCTAATAACAAATGCAATAAAATATATATTTTATGAAAGATATCCTTATATACAATATTCATAATAAATATTTTGGGATGACTCCACCTTTATCCTTCATCACCAGCTTCAAACGTTTTTCGAATCCGTCACGCGCGGCACGCACTGCCTCCATCGGCATTTCGTTTCAAATTTGTACGTCAACTTTTTTTAAATGCTCCATATTCTTAATTTTATAGTTATTCAGTTTTGAGAGCATGTACGACCATACAAAAAAGTCCAGTGTATTTAAATCCGGAGATCTTAGGGGGCCATTGATTTTTTGGTAAAAAATCCGTTAAATTGGCCTGACACCACGCGTGAACTGAGTTTGCCGTGTGGGATGGAGATCCGTCTTATTGGAAACAATGTTAGCCGTTCCCAAACATCATTCTTAAAGGAGCAACATTTTTTTCCAAGACTTTTGTTTTATACTACGAGGGCTGCCTTTTAAGTTCTGTCGTTTAATAATAATAATAAAATGATTTATTGTCGCAAAAAAGCAAAAAACAAAACAAAAGTGCAAATGCACAAAGGAAAAATAATAATTAAAAAGAGGAACGGTGCGACAATAGGCTCGGGCTCAGCGTTTGCTGCGAGCCTGGTCGGCTGTACAGCGCTGATTTTCAGCCCGCACCTATTTCACAGCTCAAACAAAAAAAAATGAATAGCTGGCTGGAAGGGGAGCATTCGCTTGACTACCAAACAGGAACTATATACTTGAGTGTGTATAATTGGTAATTTGGTAATGGTTTGCAAACCTCCCGTGATTGCATAAAAAAAAACTAGTGTAATCTTAAAATATTTGAATTCGAAAACAAAAGAATGACTCGAAATCGGCCCAACCGTTTTAGTACAGCGTTCGTTCAAAGTTGACAAGTCAGTTGTGAAAATGGAAATTTCGAAGGAAAATTTACGTGCGATAATTTTTTACAACTTCAAAAGGGGCTTAACGCGACTTCAGTGCTTCGAAGAGTTGACTACGGTTTTCAATGATAAAGCACCATGCCTCCGGACTGTGGAACGCTGGTATTTAGAATTTCAACGTGGTTGCTCTAGTCTTGGTGATAGACATCGTGAAGGTCGACCAAAAAGAGCCGTAACCCAGGAGAACATTGATGCTGTACGGCAACTGATCGTCGAAGATCGCCATGCGACATACCGTGAGATAGAAGCTTTCTTAAGTATTTCAGGGACCAGTGTTCACAGTATTTTGCATGATCACTTAGGCGTAAAAAGTTGATCTCACCCTGGATACCACATTTCCTCAGTGAAGACCAAAAAACGGCTCGCGTTCGATGGTGTCGCAAAACTGCGGCAATTCAACCGAGGAAACTCGAAACATGTTTACGACATTATCAGTGGTGACGAATCTTGGATATATGCCTACGATCCCGATTCTAAACAGCAGTCGACTGTTTGGGTGTTCCAAGATGAGCCAAAACCGACCAAAGTAATACGCTCACGGAGCACTTAAAAAAAAATGGTCGCCACGTTCGTGGCGAAAAGTGGCCACGTTGCCACCATCGTGCTCGAGGATCGTAAAACGGTTAGTAATGACTGGTATACCACTATGTTTACCAGAAGTCATCGACGAGTTTCGAAAAAATAACCCAAGACGTCGTATAAGACTGCACCACGATAATGCGAGCTCGCACACCGCCCGGCAAACAATTGAGTTATTAAAAGAGCAAAACGTCGAAATTCTGGAACACCCGCCGTACAGTCCAGACTTAAGCCCTAACGATTTTTTTACTTTTCCATAAATCAAGCGACGACTTCGTGGTCAACGGTACCAGTCGCCTGAAGAAGCGGCTGAGGCATACAAAACGGCCTTTTGGAGACCCCGACTTCGGACTGGAATAAGTGTTTCGAAAATTGGTTCGATCGAATGCAAAATGCTCCCCAAACCATTACTGATGGTGCACTTTGGAATCTTGGCACATTCCAGTGATCATCTTGAACATACAAATGTTTGCTGCCCACAAACGACCATTTTGAGCATTGTAAGATTGCTCAATACAAAGAGTTTTTCGTCCGCAAAAACGAATTCATCGTCTGCGTGCCAGGAAAGTATAGTGTTTGATCGATAATTTTTCTTTGTAGCTTCGTAAATACCGTGTACTTTTTTTTTTGTAGTAAGCGTGATACCCGAGGTCTGCTCTCATGATGTTGTGTATTGATCCTCTTGAAATCTTTAAGTCTGCAGCTAATTTTCGGATCGAACGGTGCTTTTTCCGGCGGACACGCTCCCTCACGATTTTCACGACCCTATCCATTCTTGCTGAACGCGGGCGACCAGATCTCTTGCGGTCTTCTAACGAGGAGGGCTCCTTGTATCTTCTAATTATAGTATAAACTAGGTTACGCTTAATTCCAAAATGTTTCAATGCCGCAAAAATTGCACTAGGACGATAGCCCTTAAGATATTTTGAGATAAAAGGTTCCCGAAACTGCTTCATCATGGATTAAAACCGAACAACTTTTGCAAAATATTTTTAAAATATCGTTATTTGTTCATGACAATATAAACTTTCAACTATAATGGCAAAAATGTCTGAAAGTAGTTTAGGTTTTTTAAAATCAGTGCTAAAAAAAGTGTATTCTAACATATTGGACACGGTGTAGATAAACAACTTTTTTCTGTGACTATTTGTCATGATAACGTCTGAAACAGTTTTTTTGAGTTGAAATCGTCCGAATGTATGCCACTATGTAGATGTATGTAAATGTTTGATGTCCACTTAACCAGCAACGTCCATTGTTCAGACGTTTTAAGGTTATGTTTATCAAAACTTAATTCCAATTTAGTCTTTTTCCTAAAAAACACTATATAAGCGAGGTATTCCACTCATCCAATATCTTTGTCCAATATACATTTGATCAAAGAAATTGGATGATTTCATCCAACTTGGATGGGACCCCGACATTTGATAAGAGATTCTGATGAGAGTTAAATCAATATGGCTACGCATGAAAAAAAAAACTTGGATAAAGATATTTGATGAGTGGAATGGGCCTACGTCAAAGAACTTTGATCAAAGATTTGACAAAGATATTGGATGAGTAGAATACCACCCCGTATTAAACTCATCCAATATCTTTGATCAAAGAAATTTGATGATTTCATCAAACTTGGATGGGACCCCGACATTTGATCAAAGATTCCGATCACAGTTAAATCAATATGGCTACGCATGAAAAAAAAATTTGGACATAGATATTGGATGAGTGGAATGGGCCTTCGTCAAAGAACTTTGATCAAAGATTTTACAAAGAAATTGGACGAGTGGAATACCACCCTTAGTCTCGGCTGGAATATTGAAGGCTACGCATTAATTAAACGGACTCCCAAGGTCGTTCGTTTAAAACTAATACTCGGCCTGCAATTGCCTCCTTCCATGCCTGGACAATAATGTACTATTTCATGTTTCCAGCCACCTCGCGCTGGGCAATCTTCTAGAAGCGGCGACAGTTCTCAGCAAATGTACGGACCCGGACAACATGAGTCTGGCCGCGGAGGTGGCGAGAGCCGCGGGACAGACTATACTCGCCGACAACATCATGGAACGGACGCCGCTAGCCCACGAAGTGGTCACAGCAGCGCTCGACCAGCTGCCCACGAGGATCGAGCTACTGTTGAGGGAAAACGGGAGAGACGAGACGTGTGATAGCAATGTTGATGGCACACATGATTAATCTTTTTTTCTTTTTTTAATAAAACTTGAATAAATTATTTTAGGTAAAATTATATTTATCTCTGTCTGGCACTTTGATACAGGGATGTTGCGGATGCAGATTTTTTAATGCGGATGTTACGAGGTAAGGTTAGGTAGGTACAGTTGAGGCAGTCGAATGTTTGTCACTATTGAACTCTATTTTAATGAAAAAGAGTCCAAAACTGACACAACTTCATATTCCTCGACTGTACATAAAAAAAACTATCACAGAATTTTACTCATATACCCTGCACCCTACAATCGAATTACAATACTAAACTAAAAAATATAAACAATGCTGCAACTGTCTGTCAAGACGCAAGTTCCCGATCGACGAATCAGAAAAACGTACAGATGTAGTTAATAAACTTTTTCTATCGGGCAAACTCGGAATACGACTAGACCCGAAGTGGCTATCAATTATCGTATTAAATGATTGACAAGTTCATGTCTGTTAATGTGAAACTTTATTGGTCAATGTCAAAGGCAGTATTTTTGCCATTTGACATGGTAGATGTTGAATAATACGGTAATTGATTGACACTTCCTCGGGTCTAATTCTATTCCGAGTTAAGTCGCTGGGAAAGCATTATTTGACTACATTTGTAACGTGATTCCTATTTGTTAATGGCGAAATTACCTAGCACTAAGCATCCGCATATGTTCCGCATTGATTTTTGCGGATGCAAAATCATTTATTCTGCAAATAGGCCACAAGGGCACTTACTAAGATGTTTATTAAGTTTTATGAATAACTGTTCAAATGATTTGCTGTTACAAGTTATAATTGAAAACATGTTTACAAAAACAACTTAATTTAATTTAAATTCTATAATTTGGTTAAGACGGCGCAGTACGATCGGTGTGGATCGGTTCTCCATACAAACGTATTTAGGCTCTCATTTTAAAACGCCATGCTAGAATAACATGAAACTTTGTATACACAATGGGATCCAGCATACCTAGGTCGAAAATTAGTTTCTGTTGCTAGAAATTGAAAAAGAAAAAAAATACAGCGGTGTTTTGAGTTTTTTACGGCTTGTATGAAAACCTTAATAATCGCTGTAGTTTTTCGCCATTATAATTTCAAGCAACAGAAACTAATTTCCGCCCTAGACAAGCTGGATCCCATTGTGTATACAAAGTTTCATGTTATTCTAGCATGGCGTTTTAAAATGAGAGCATAAATACGTTTGTATGGAGAACCAAACGTACTGCACCCTCAAACTGCGGAAAGATGAGTCCATACAATTGTAATTTATAACATTGAATCGTTGTTTAAATCTTTGTTATAATTGGTAAAACGTAAGATAAATGATACCTGATTTACAGTCAGTTAAAATGTTCCTCTGTAAGTGTATAACACTCAAATCAGTTATTGTTCTCATAAATATGTTTTGGTTTGTGAGACATCAGCACTAGAAGTATTGTCTCCGTCTAGGTATTGGTTAGTAAGTACTTGAACGGATAAGTTAGCAGATGTCTCCAACTGCTGCGAGCGGCAGGGCTTTTCCTAATACACTACGCATGATCCCATCCAACCGCAGTGCGTTGCGCATCTCGACCGAGCAATGAACAGACAAAACTCTTCCCGACGCAATTCGCGCAAACTGTAGTCGCGACCGGGTTGTATATATTGATCTCCAGCCAAGTATGTTTCATAAGTGTGTCTAAGTGTCTATTGTTGTTAACAACATGAATACTGTTGTAGTTTTAACGTTGATGAGCTTGTGTACTCCATGTTTAACTTTAGGGGTATATTTATCGTGTAAGTTTGTTTCTGAATAAAGTTAATTATATCTACTCTTTTGAGTCTTTTTTATTTTCGACTAAATTTACTAACCCCAAAAGTCTGCCTCTGAATGAATGCATAGTCTCCAAAGGAAGGAAATTAAACAAAATAGTCAAATTAAATCTTTTATTGATACAAATAATCATTTATTGAATACTTGAAATGCAATTATTGTGCGTCACATAAGAAACATTCATATTAAAAACATTCACTGGAAATAAGTTTGTTCGTAGGGCTCGCCCTCGGCAGTGAATGCGTTAAATATACAGTAGTTATTAATTATACATCGATTTTTCAATACTGATACGAATGGATGAACGTGTTAAAATATATACGATAAAAAATAATCAGGTAGCGGAACTAGATTCTCTGCTTTGTGCGTTTTCTAAACAAAATACGTAAATAAAACTCCATGCTATTGAGGGCAGTTTACCCTGAATAAACTTTTAAATATTTCGGTTGTCAAAATTACTTAGCTCAAAGAAGATAATCATTCTAATCAATAATCATGTTATGCACCTTAATTGTACAAAATAAAAACGATTCCACTCACACAGGTCATAAGTCAGGTTTGTTTATTTCAATCCAATCGTGCCAAGTTGTATATATGGTGATATTACATTTTGTGCATGTTTGAAGCCTCGCTGGGTTTCAGTGTCAGCTTTCTAAATTAAAACCCGTGGCACATTAAACTAGGCCAATTCTTACATTACATAAACAATAAAACAACTGAGGAACAGGCTTCCAGAGCAATTATCAAATAACAAAGTTACTATACGCACATCAAATATTAAGTACATTACAATATAATACTAAGTATTGTACAACCGTTAAAATACAGGTCATCCGACTAACTAATACCTACAATGGCACCAACTCCTAGACAAGCTTTGACTGAACGACTTCAATCAAAGCACAGACAAATGAACTAGCCTTTTCAAATTGCTTGTGTAGTCAGCTGCAGAGAAATGTGACCTCCCCTTCATAGAAATGTGTATACAAGGTAGGTTTCTCTGGAGCTGACCGTATATATGATAACTGTCATGACAGTGCAATTCATGACCTTTTTAACTTTTTAATGTAATACGAATAAATTGAGCTGGAATGGCAAATAAGGACGTCTCTCATCTTCGCACAGGATGCTCTAATGCTCTAAATTATTATTATAGTTCTTATGGTTAAATTATTATTATGCCTGATCGCAAGTACTAGATGCAAACGAATTTGAATCGTCTATACAGTAGCTATATTGTGAGGCGGCGGAAGCTCCATTGAAATATCAACCGTAACTACAGTACAGACGGTTCAAGTTTCTTTGCAACTAGCAGAATGCTTTCCGGCCCGATCCGGTCGATGAGGATCGTATAAATGAGGGTCGTCATCATCTCATCGTAGCAAGCAATTTGAAAAGCAATAGACACGCAAACGCAATTATATTTCTATACCACGTGACGTGTACGGCATCAAAAGGAGACCAATGCCGTTACAAGTTACTACTCTGATGTCACTATTATACGTTCGTGTTTAGAAAATAGTGAGATCATCATCACGTTCACTGGCTAATAAGACGGCAGCAAATTACAAAGCGGAATTCACATTGAGCACTTCAAAGTTAGTTTTCTTATGCAACCACCACGTCCTTAGCCCATAACATAACAAAGTAAAATATAGCACCTCACCTGTTAGTAAAAACAAGTGGTAAAAACATCATTTTTTTGCTCTACTGTGAATGCGTCCTTACCCTGCCGTTCTATGATGACTCACTATTTTCTTGACAAGAACGTATTATAAATCTTTTCGAATACCCACGTCTTTTAGTTCAGTTTCAAATCAATCACAGTAGGTCAACAGCAACATATCAGTCCGTGCGTTGCAAAAATGCTTCTGGAATGTCATTTGTAGCATTCAGTCTTCATAAATAACGATCGTTGTGTGATCGTTATGACAATCTCAAATTAGGGGCCATCCACGTATGACGTCACAGCGATAGGGGCTAGAGTGGGATCATACCAACGTGACAATATGTGTTGCGTTAAAGGGATCAAAATAAACGTGACGTAGCGTAGGAGGTGCAAAAAGTCGATATTATGCGTAACGTAAAATGTGGACGGCCCCTTATAAAGTTTATTGAGAAAGGATATGGTATTGGTACGGATCTGGAGCGCTGAGCTCGCCTGCCTTTTGTTGTTTTTTATGGTACTTAGCGGCACGCCACGCGAAAGGCCGTGCGTAATAGTCTATCTGTTTCTTTCTAATCAGAACACTTATTCTCATCGACCCGGTCGGGCCGGAACGCATTCTACTAGTTGTAATGGATTTAAACCCTCTATAGACTAGATAGGGTTCATATTTGAATGAAGCTGCTATTCTTCCGCCTCGTAACGGATGCGCGATTTCATTCAAATATGAGATGTAACTGTTGTATTGAGTGTTCAAATTCCTTTGAATCTGGTAGAAAGTCCCGGTCAGTGAGAATCGCACTTAAGTTCTACAGATGATTTTTACGAGGTAGAAACTTATCTCTTACAAATTCCACAGGACTTCCATGTAAAATTGTAAAAGGGAAGTATATCCATATTATGCTGAGCTATAGAGAATCAGCGAAAAAGATCCATTCCAATAATTATTGGTTAGCATTCAACTATTACTGAATTATTAAAGTTATGTTCTGTCCTTTGTACAGTCAGCAGCAAAAGTAGCTACGCATTTGAAGATTTCAAAAGTCTACTATAAGGGAAAATGAGTTTTTTTTTATTTCGATTTATTTCGATATATTTATTTTGATTTGTCTTTTACATTATTCCGTTTTATACACATGCGAAATGTTTTATTTAGGTGAATCATTTCATCTTAACGTTTGTAAACGTAGTGGTATTAAGTTCTAGTACACTCCACGTTTAAAATAAAGAGCCATGCACATTTCTATTTTGAATTACAAATGCAGAGACGAAATTAACGCAACAATCCGCTAAAATATTCACTTCACAGATTTAGCACAAATGTTCAAATTGCTACCAATTATTTATTTTTATACCTAATACTTGATTGACTATCTTCTACCTAATTCTTGATCTTTGTGTTGGCTAAATATACAGTTTAGATACATTATAAATATTCAAAATTATTGTAAATAATTTGTCATGCACATAATATCAATTAAAACTGTTAATTTAGCTAAATCCACTCAATTTAAAAATTGAACATATGAAAATTATTTTACACTAAAAATAGTAATTATAAGCGAGGAAAAACGCCACAACCGAGTATTATAAAATTTGTGACTAAAACATTAATATGATGAGACTCGAAACCCAAAATGTAGCTCTTACTGATCGGCAAGTAAAATGTTGAAACGGTCTAACATTTTGGCCACAAACGCTCTGAGAGGCGTTTCGCTTAGCGCCTAGCGCCTAGGGAAAAGCTCAGTAAAACGACCGTATCAGAATGTTTGCATCAGACCGCACTGCGCCCTTGTTGCCTCCGTTAGTCTAATCTACTCGCTAGGCTCTTAGCGTTGAGCAAGCCGCCTCTCATTGCGTTTGTGGCCTTAGGGTATGTTCAGATGACGAGCGCTCAATGCGCGTTTTGATAACGCGCGTTTACAACTACATGCATTTTGTTCGTATCGTACACATGCTAACGCGCGCGCAACTTGTCATCTGAACATACCCTTAGTTTGACGAGGCATTGAGTCACGCCGTGCCGAACACAAAAAGTCGTCTTAGACGCTAATAATATAAAATAGTATCATTCATTTTGTACCAATCATCATAGGTCCAAGACAACAAAAAAAATGGTCTGCCACATCTCGACTTTATTATTTGCATATTAAGGTTCAAGAGTACTAAACCACATTCTTGGCTGATTGTACCTATTTTATGAATTAAAATTATAATACAGAGCACCATGATCAGTCGTTAGGCTCACACACTAACCCATATCTCCCGGGTCGTCATTCTCTCGATTGGACTCCGAGAGGGGTTTCCCTCGCTTCTTGCAGATGGTAATCAATTTGGCATTAATCCTTTTCAATTTCTGGTTTTCCTTCATCACTTCGGTTAAATGTTGATTCTGGAAATGCAAAAGTCAAGATGAAAATATTTTAGGTCGGATTAGACTAAAAAGGAATAAAGACTTATCTTAGGTTAAACATCTGAATGGCATGGAATTATCCATACTAATATTATAAATGCGAAAGTAACTGTCTGTCTGTTTCCTCTTCACGCTGAAACGGCTTAAAAGTTAAATAAAATAGAATAGAAGGACATTTATTCGAGACACACACACAAAATAACTAAGTAACAAAATAAACATCAACAAAAGAAAAGAGAAATGTCACGAAACGGTCCCAACTCAGCATTTAGCTGGCGTGACCACCAGCGCTGGTCTTCCGTTGGAACCATCAGTGAGACTGGAGAGATTAAGATGAAACACATGGAGATAAATTGAGACCCCCAAGAAGGTTCAAATTAAACCTGCGCTTTAAATTTAATGGCAATTATTTCTCTGGCAAAATGAGCTCTACGCGGACGTAGTCGCGGGTAAAAGCTAGTCTGGATCAAACCCTATTGTTATTTGGTCTATCCCGAAGCCGCCCTAGACGGAAATGGAATTTTAATCTACTGTAATAGGAAATAAAGTTCGTTTTGTTTTGAAATCGAAAAAAACAAAACAAATGCAACTCTGTTCTAGTTTAGAATGATATACCTAAATTCCATTGAAGAGAATACCTTTTAATAGGCACATGGGTGGCTACACGCTATTACCCGAAGTCGTGTGCGTTAGTTTACTGTTATCATGGAAGGATACGAATCGCTAAAGTTAACCCTTAACAAGACATCACCAATCTAGGAGGCTTCGCAAAAAAAAAACAAAATATATGTACAGAATAGTAACGATTTGGTGTTTTATTTCAAGACAAGTCACTTTTTACGACAATGCAATATAATTTGAACCTTGAATCGCAGAACTAAAATTTTAATTATATTGACACGCCTCTATAGGGGTTAACAGACAATGGGCGGGGCACATTGCACGTAGAACCGATGGCCGTTGGGGCAGAAAGGCTACTCGAGTGGCGAATACGTACCGGAAGGCGCAGCGTAGGCAGACCCTCCACAAGGTGGACTGATGACCTGAAGGGTAATGTCATTTTCACTTTGAAAAATGACATTTAAATGTACCTTACGCACGCTCGAAAACGTTGCTTATTTACCCCGCTGGATGAGGGTAGCGCAGGATCGGTCATTGTGGCATTCTTTAGGGGACGCCTATGTCCAGCAGTGGACGTCTACGGCTGGATGATGGAAAGTGGCACTAACCTGCACAATGGCGCTGCCGGTGGCGACATAGACTGGCGGCATCAGCGGGGCTGTTCGCAGCTGCATCTCTAAGGCTTGTTTCTGCTGCGACACTGCCTCCAGAGCCTGCGATGGTAAATTCAAATGCTCAGGGGTAAATTTCAAAAAGGTTATGAACAAAACGGCAGTTTTTATTTAAGAATACATTTTTGTAGATAGAATGAAAAAAAAAGATATAATTTATTGCTTGCCATGTACAATATGTGGGTTACAATGGCAAACCTTTTCGGGCATAGAATAATAACTATAGAAAGTTACTAATAATCAAGTACTTCGCTTCGGAACTACACTCGCTGTCGACAATTTCGGGTCATCCTGAATTTAATAACCGCAATAAGGTTTTTTTTTATAGTTACATAATATACTATTACCAACCACCACCCAACCCAACTACATAAGTAATTTCCGGGATCCTATCATAAAAATATAAATATCCAAAAATTACGTTATTTGCGATATATCGCTCCGTTAACGTTGTTTTTTTCATGGGTTTTTACGAGCCCGATTTAAACCTGGTATCGATATTTTTTTTAATGTTATTTTTGCAGTGTAAAATTAAACAAAGATTATAACAGGATTAAAAAACTGTACAACCTTGTACTATTTTAAGAATATATGACGGTATTATACCGAGCCGTATTTTTGTCCGCGAGTGTATTAAGCAGTCGCACACCGTGGCATTTATAGTTTTCTTTATTGCACAAAACAAAAATGTTTAAACTTTATTGCACAAAACAAAAATGTATAAATCTTAAGCTAAAAATATCTGTATACGCCTTTTAACTCTGTGATAATAATTAATAAATATTAAAATTGGCGTATAATAATCATACAAAAATTGGCATTTGTTTCGTACAGACATGTAGGTATGTTGCAGAAACTACAAATAGAGCGAGAAAACTTCTTTTCTGAGATAAATATAATAAAATTTACTTTCACCTGGCATTTGTAAGTTATTTGAACTACATAGTGCGGCCTCCGCAAACTTACCATTTTCAGCTGTATAATTTCGTTGTTCTGTAACGACTCGTTGACTAGCTTAGAATTTTCGCTTTCCATCTGTGAATCTGTTGGAAAGAAAAATTATTCTTTAGTTATACGAAACAAAACGAAATAATATTAATGATAGCCCGATTTTTTTTTTCATTTTATCCACAATGATCCTAACGCCTGCTGGATCCGGTTCACGGGTAGTACCGGTACCCGCGAACGCGTTCTAGCAAGTTGCTACATATATTACATTAAATTTCTTCTCCAAAAGGCCTCTACATGATGGAGTTATATCACTACGCCTATCAAATTAACGGGTTTCACACCCCGTGTATTTAAATCAGAGATAAATATATAATAATAATATTATTGTCTAGCGCACAACATAACATAAATTCTAACAAGATAAAACGACACGTCGACACACGATACGTATTACACATTCCGTCTAGTTTAATCAAACATACGCAACGATTTAGTTTTAAGCTAAATTCTTAAGCCAGATACATATTTGCATGACGTGTGGGTATCATGGCGTGAGAGAACGATCTCGGTTTCATGCATTGATTACAGTTAGGCCTATGGACCTCATAAGCAGGCTCATAGACACCCAAAGAGCAATGGAGAGGGCTATGCTGGGAATTTTCCTGCGTAATCGCATCCGCAGCAGAACCAAATTAACCGATATAGCCTTCTGAATCGATATAATCATCGAGTAAACTAAAGTGGCAGTGGGCGGGGAGTACATCACGTAGAACCGATGGCCGTTGGGGCGGAAAGGTTCTCGAGTGGTGTCAGTTATGTTAGTGCTTTGAGACAGTTTTAACTTTCTGAAACTTAAATTTATTTTTTCGCACAAAATGGGACTGCGTTACCCTTCGACATGCACGATATTTTTACGGTACTGGGTACTGAATTTATGGTACTCGACAGGGGCGCCAACTGGTGAGCACAAGAACGGTAGCCCCCATAAAATCCCCGGTGGGGCGCGAGAGCGAATAGGTGATTCCCGCTAGACCGTTCCGTGATCGGGCCGGGCCCAGAATTATTGCTTCAGAGTCTGGTCGTAGCTCACCAAACGTTTCAAACATTATTCAGTCTCCTTCTTTTAATTAATTTCGTCACCCACCAACGTCTCTTCTTTTTTTCTTTTTGAGCATTGAGCCAGGATGATAAATGCAGAATTTGCAATTACAATATCAGCCTCGGACATAGTTCACAGACGCCCGGGCACAATGAGCAACGGACACTCGTTCGCCTGATCTAAACATATCTAGAGCATTGCCCTGGAATCCTAGTTCTTGGGTTGCATTCTACCTCGTTGATTCGCGTGGTGTAAACGCTGATAACAAACTTTTGTTTACACTAGAAGATCAAGAATGAACGCTCCACTCTGGTTCTAGCTCTGTTTGTTTGGTCTGAACCTACCTTTAATCAAATGGCGGCTGGGCCGGGCCGCTTCCGAGCTTCATTGAGTTCTGCTGTTATAGAAAACGGGCCGGCCCGGACACGGAACGCCCTACTGTGTATCATCCTTCAGTAGAAGTGGTAAGAGAAACAGGCCTGGTATTATCTAAGCCTCACCTCCTACAGTTTCCGTGGAGGCGTCCCTGCTCAGTACGGCGGAATCCCTGTTCTGGTCGTGCATGCTTTGCCTCTTCTTGCGTACGGACTGGAGCTTGCTGCCCGCTTCCTTATTTTGCATTGCTTCTAGTTTAGCCTGGAGAGAAAGGAAACTTACTATAAAATCCAACTGTACAGACACGTAGGAAGTCTTAATAGGTAAGTAGTCTAAGTAACACACATTTATTTCTTATGTATCAAAGAAATCTGAGATGGTCCAGTCGGTGTTATTTATTCTTAGCCTATCTTAGTATACTATTCAAAACACGGATTTGGTCCTGGTTATGTTATGAATATAATAAATGTAGTTAACAATTAATGTTTTAGTTAAAATTTACTTTTGATTCCCACCATTAAGTAATAAATAAATAATTGTCACGTCCCCTTTTCAGCTTGGATCAAAACACTTTCGTATGTCCTGGGTGTCCGGCTGTTCTCCTCTACAGGTCGCATTTCTCAACCGATTCTCGTGAAATTTTGTGAGGTAGTTCGAGAATTATACGGTGATACTATTCTGTGCTTCTGTGCTTTAGGTGATAATTTATGTTTAATAAGTACACACCTCGTTTTATTTGTTTTAGTTGGAACTTATTGAATACACATGTATTTTTATAATAGCGGCATTTTATCTCGTGGAAAAAGCTTTGATTCATAAATCTTTGTCGGATAGATGGCCAGAAGTTCTACCGCGAACCAAAAACGAAATATTGTACTCTTTGTCGCATTTGCATATTCGAACGACAGAGAGGGAAATACCTAATTTTCAGTTCGCGGTAGGCCCTCTGTTACCACGAGCATGAAATGCGAATTTCGGTACTCGTTCGTTAGTTACTAATTCAAAAGTATCGATAAACTCATGGTCGAATTGTACCCATCACTAAATGAGTCTCTTGACATTTCGCCCTTCATTCACGTTCATAACCAAGATTTCATAACTGGTTATGAATATGGATTTTTTGAATGAATATGGATGGAAACAAAACTTTTTTTTTTCATTTTTAAAACCGGAAACTCCTATTCATGTATGGTCTCCTGGTACATCTCCGGTTTTAAAGGAAGGAAGGAAGGTAAAAGTTAAGCGAGTAGACGGAGCCCGCGGGGCTCCTATTTCTGGGCGGTTTCCCCTTCGGGCATCTGAAGCTACCTAACGAACCTAAGCTACCTACTTATTGGCTAGTGTTAGATACATCCTAGTTACAAAAAGTGATAGGTTAGGTTCGATAGGTAGCTTCAGATGCCCGAAGGGCAAACCGCCCAGAAATAGGGGTCCGTCGGCTCTAAGGAGTTGTTTTCGAATTGAGAGTATATGTATGTAGTATAAGAAAAGCAGATGCTTATAGCAAACTTTCTGTTTATGAAAATGGAAATAAAGTTTTGTTTGATAACTGGTAATAAAACCATGAAAAAAAATTCCATATTTATAACCAGTTATAAAATCATGGTTATGTTATGTACGTGGATGAAGAGACTTTTCGTTACATGCATGTTACGCCAGCTTCGCACGGGAATGAAAAATAAAAATTATAATACACACAAATAATTAAATAATAATTATTCTATCATCAATAGTTTTCGCAGCGCACGCGATGTAAAGAATATTTTTGGTATTTTTTTACACCTTGGGTTGGGTTATTGGAGTTTTAGTTATAATTATCCTATAATAAAATAACCTAATTTTTGTGAATATATAATTTAGCCTATGTCACCCGGGGATAGTGTAGCTTCCCAACAGTGAAAGAATTATTCAAATTAGTTCAGTAGTTTTGGAAACAAACAATAAAATCTTTTATCTTTATAATATTAGTATACGAGTAGATAAAATCTTTTATATTATATTTCTCTATGTTATACAACAATGTCAATAATTGCAACGGAGCGGTGTGTCAAATGTCACCCGCACCATCTCTATTTTTTTACTATAGGCTTCGTCACATATACATCAACATGTGTTAGTCGATGTGTTCCTTGAAAAACAAAAGCTGGGAATGTGCACGAAGTGAATCTGAAGGAATATACCTCAAGTGCGTCCTTAGCCTCCTTCAGCCGACACAACTGTTCGTCCCGCTCCCGAAGGTATTGGCCGCACGTCTCACATTCTTCGTCCAACTCCTTGCACCGTTCTTTGCATTCTTCCAACTCTCGCTTGCACGTCTCTAGCTGTAGCTTAGTGGCTTCTAGTTCCCTGTTTTAAAAATAAATGGTTGGTTATGTCATCACGACCAATTTAGCCAAGGGTTATTTTTAGAAGAGTGAACTGATTGAAAGAATCGTTGCCACGAGCGGTACCCGCGGTAGCAGTTGGAAAGAGCGATGGACGGATTCCAGAGGTCGTGGGTCCAAATCAAATCCCGCCCGGGGTAACGAATTTTAAATTTTTCACTCCGGTTGGAAATTTCAATTTAGCCTAATGCCAAATCAATACCTCCGATCTATCTTCCTTTTCTGTACAACGGACTGTGTGGCCATTAAATAAATAAATAAACAACTGACTGTAGGTTGGCCTTGTTGGCGTGTGCGCGCTCGCTCGCCTTGCGCGCCTTGGCGAGCGCGGCCTTGAGCTCGCCGTTCTTGTACCGGAGCTCGTCCACGGACCGCTGCAGTGTCTTGTTACGCTCCACCTCGCGGTCGAACGACATGCGGTCAACCACTACCGAGTGGAGGTTCGCCCAATCTGTGAAAGGCATGAAGATTAGAATACGCTTGTAAAAGTATTTACAGTTAGGCTGAGTTGCACCAGTTTACGATCACACACCGATGAACGTTAAATATGGCGCCTGCAGCTGTCATCCTATAGAAACTTGTCAAACTTTCCATACAATCAGATTCTGACGAACACCACTTACGATTACAGACTGTTCGGTGCAACCCACCCTTAGAATGGGTTAGCACATTGTTACTAACGATTCTCAATGTAACTTGAGACGTTGGTGCCGTTTCAGAAGTTTGTAGCAACTTGAAGGTAGATGTCGCTACCAGTCTCCCTAAGGCTTAATTAAAAAGATTGAACTGATTGAAAGATTCGTCGCCTCGGCCCTTGGGAAAACCCGCGATAGGTCAGTTGGAAAGAGCGATGGACGGATCCCAGAGGTCGCAGATTCAAATCTCGCCCGGGGTAATCAATTTTTCATTTCGGTTGGAGATTAGAATACGGTATTTGAATTAAAAAAAATGATGCCATTCGAATCAGGTTTCGGAGACGATCAAATGTCTGGTATGTTCAGGTGACAAGCGCTCAACGCGTGTTTACAACTACATACATTTTGTTTAGGCCATAATTTTAAAGAAAAAAAAACCGACTTCAATGGGGGAGGCCGATGAAAGATTATTATACTTAGATGGTGCACTCTTAGATTCCATACAATGACATAAAAATGGCTATAATGGTGATAATACTAAAATCACTATATGTGAACATCATCAGAACTCGAGCATGACAAAAATTAATCGTGAAAATAGAACTTGCTTAACAAACACAGCTAGGAGGACAAATTGAAACACCAAACGTGAACTTTTCGTCGTTGAAGAGTTCTGTTCTGATAATCATCAGCAGTTCCACTTCTTCAAATGTCACATTTTTGTATGGAAATGCTTGATTTGTTGATAAAAACACAAAAATCACTATATGTTTGCCTTTAAGATTTGAGGAGTTCCTTCGATTCCTCATGGATCCCATCATCAGAACTGCGTTTTGACAAAAACGGGACCAGCTTGGATATATGTATATACTTAGTCGGCTCAAAAGTTCTGTCACTGGCCTTTAAAATTTAAATTTGGAACTCCTAAAACAAAAACCGTTGTGCATTTGAATTTCGAATCTTTTTTAAATATTTGAGTAGTATAATTTTGCAATTTTCTGTTTCCTTTAACATGGAGTGGACGCTTAAAGATAGCCGTACCGCAATAATTGCACTATATCGTTGTGGACACTCGCCGACTAAATTTTTTAAGGTACTTGAAAATTTAAAATTCTCTCTAAGATTTGTGTATCGTACCATAGAAAGATACAGTGAGGTCTCTAGTTTAAATGACAAGAAAAGAAGCGGTCGTCCGCGTACAGCTAGGACTCCAGCGGTTGTACAAGCAATTAGGGCACGCACTGCCAGAAATCCCGCTAGGAAACAAAAAGTTATGGCCCTCCAGATGGGTTTGAGCAGAAACACGGTGAAAAGAGTGCTTAATCAAGACCTGAGACTTCGTGCTTATAAACGAAAAACTGGCCATCTTCTCAATGGTCGGCTTAAAGCTTTAAGGCTTAAAAGATCTAAAGCTTTATTGAAGAAGTACGCTAAAAATAAGCATCGTTGTATACTGTTTTCGGACGAGAAAATTTTTGACATAGAAGAAAACTGTAATAAAATAAACAAAATGATAGAGTGTACGCTCGCAATAGTAAAGAAGCGTCTAATAGCATTCTCCGTATTCAAAGAGGTCATCACCCTTCATCTGTCATGGTTTGGCTGGGAGTTTCTTATGCGGGCGTCACTAGTATGCATTTTTGTGAGAAAGGAGTAAAAACTAGTGCCAAAGTGTACCAAGACACGGTGTTGACTAATATTGTGAAACCACTATCCCATACGATGTTTCTAAACCAGCATTGGGTTTTCCAGCAGGACTCTGCTCCAGCCCATAAGGCAAAGTCTACACAAGCCTGGCTCGCCTCCAATAAAATCGACTTTATACGGCATGAAGATTGGCCCTCCTCTAGCCCAGATCTTAATCCGTTAGACTATAAAATACTCGTATGGCAGTATTAAGAGGAAAAGGTGTGCTCAAAACCTCATGCAAATCTAGACTCGCTGAAAAAATCCCTTGCTACGGCAGTGGCCAATATCGACATGAAAGTGGTGCGTGAATCCATTGACGACTGGTCACGCAGACTTCAAGCCTGTGTAGATAATTATGGCGGTCATTTTGAATAAATGTTATACATTTAGATTCTCTAGTTTATAAGCTTTCAAACGCTGTAGAAATTATACGGAATAAACTTAAAATTTTGTTTTTATTTGATACTATGTATATGACAGAACTTATGAGCCGACTAGGTATACTTACAATAAAAAAAAATCAAAATCCGTTCAGAAATGACGGAGTTCTGGAGTAACAAACATAAAAAAAAGAAAACAAAAACATACAACCGAATTGATAACCTCCGCTTTTGAAATCTTTAAGTCGGTAAAAAAGTCCAGGCATTTTGTCCGAACGAAATGTATGGAGTTGTAAACGCGCTCTGCGCTTGTCATCTGAACATACCCTAATACGGGACCAACTACAATAGGAGCACAATAAAGAGAAAAATTTAGAGCCAAACTTAGCTCGATGCTAGCGGGCCCAGATAAGGCTTCTAGACTCGCCTCACCGTACGTCCTTATTATATATTGACCTCGAGATTCGTGACAACTATGTGCATATTTAGGCCTGTTTAGCCTAGTTGGTAGTAAGGGTGGTATTCCAATCGTTCAATATCTTTGTCCAATCTTTGATCAAATTTCTTTGACAGAGGCCCATTCCACTCATCCAATATCTTTGTCCAAGTTTTATTTTTTTTCATGCGTAGCCATATTGATTTAACTGTCATCGGAATCTTTTATCAAATGTCGGGGTCCCATCCAAGTTTGATGAAATCATCCAATTTCTTTGATCAAAGATATTGAAAGAGTTTAATACGTAGTGGTATTCTACTCATCCAATATCTTTGTCAAATCTTTGATCAAATTTCTTTGACAGAGGCCCATTCCACTCATCCAATATCTTTGTCCAAGTTTTTTTTTTTCATGCGTAGCCATATTGATTTAACTGTCATCGGAATCTTTGATCAAATGTAGGGATCCCATCCAAGTTGGATGAAATCATCCAATTTCTTTGATCAAATGTATATTGGACAAAGATATTGGATAAGTGGAATACCTCCCTAACACTGCCTTTGAAGCTAGAAGTACCGGGTTCGAATCCCGGCCCGGGTATTATTTGTGCATTTAGCACGGATATTTGCTTTTGGGTCTTGAATGTTTTCTATGTATTTAAGTATATATTTATCTATATAAGTATGTATATTGTCGTCTAGTACCCATAGTACAAGCTTTGCTTAGTTTGGGACTAGGTCGATTTGTGTAAGATTGTCCCCCAATATTTATTTTTATATACTCGGAGGTCAGGTTTGTGAATATCAGCCACGTGCTCGGATGTATTTTCACTCTGTTTTAAAGAGTAATTTTAACGACGTTATTGAGTATACATTATAGTATTTCTGTGTTTAGCAAAAATAAAATGTTTTAAGTTAAGTTATCCCAAAATGATGTTTACCTTCATCTGTGTTGACTGAAGCGTTTTCGAAACTTCGTTGAGCATCCTTTTGACTTTGGATGATACTGGCATTTTGTAGCTTATCATTCAATTTTGCGATTTGTTGCTGCAAAAAAAAAAAATGTTTACCGGGTGGCTCCATCCCCTGAATGACTATAATGTATTTTAAATTATAAAGAAATAAACTGTTGTATTTTTTAAATTTTGTATTTTCACCTGTAAGTCCTTATTTTCGATCTTAAGCTGCATACACTGTTGGTCTCTCTCTCGCAGGTACTCTGCGCATATCTCACACTCTTCGTCTACTTCTCGATACCTCTCCTTCAGTTCTTCCAATTCTTGTTGACAGAGCCTGAGGCGATCCTTAAGCGATGGTAGTTCACTGGGAAGATGGAATAAAGAATACGGTATCTTACTGATAAATCAACAACTATTTACTAAATTTCAGAAACGCTCGGTTAGTACTGTAACGCCCCCCCCCCCCGCTCCCCCTTGTGTATTTTTAATTAAATGTATAATTTTGACGATGTGATTTTATTAAACTAACTACAACTTAAACTAGAAATGGCCAACGTGAATCGTCTAGGGTAGAACCCAATAATGTTATGAACCGTAAAACCCAAATTCTTTTATGTGAATACTTGTCAGGTTCTGGACTTGTCGTCCTAATAATTGAATACCAATTATATATGATCCTTAAGAGATTTGCCATCCCTACAAGCTCTATGTACCTAGCTTCCGATTAGCTCATATCCTGTTATGTATTGCTTATTTACAGATTCGTATAAAAATAATCAATTTTATTGATTGGTGTAAGGTAGGGCTCCTCCAGCCGCCCTAGGGATTGCTATCCCCCTCCGGTACTAACCAGAGACCCGTGGCTCTCGACCTTAGACATGGACAAGCCCCCGCCAATCTTTTATTTCACTATGCGGAGTGCAAGACAATTTCGTCCAAATGACCTAAGTTACTTTAACAGGAGTACTCTGCTAGGCTTATCCGATCAATTCGTTCGGATGGCCTTTAGGAGCGCTCGGGATAAAATCAGTTTGTAAAAGAGACTAAACCATAAGAATATGGTTCTACCTAGCAAATGCATCTACTAGCGCTTCGGAAGACGTGCCGTATGATGAGGAGAATCGCCGCAAGGCCTCATCATCGGAACCGGGCGAAATCCTAGCGATTCCTCGCCAGAATCTGGCCCTGACCCTGAACAACCTACTCTCCCTACTCCTCGTTCCCTAATACCTATGAACTACTCAGCGAGACCTTTAAATAAACTAAAAGAAGTGAACAGCTCGTCTCATTGGAAAGCTAAATTCAATTATCTACTCAGCTTGTCACTAAATTAGCTTATCCCAGTGAACTGCTCTGCTTGTCACTTTGTAAAAGTCAACTTTAGTGATCTGCTCAGCTCGTCACTAAATTAGCTTATGCTGAGTAAATGTTAATCATTTTGCTAGAAATCGCAACTCAAGAAACCACCATTATCTATACCAAAAATAATAACTTTATCACAGCTAAGTATTCCCAAAACCCCAAAATTAACGGCAAACCTAAAATAATTATTAAACCCTACTTCCCAAATAAATGTGTGTGAAGCTACCCTACTGTTCCCCAGTAAACTCGTTAAACTGAAAGAGCATAAATCCCTTACCAAATTCAGCTCTTTTGACTGCGAATCCCTAACCTATGCAACGAAAGTTCAGTGGGCTAAACTGAGAATGGCAAAGCTATGGCCCGTGTTGGATGTCTCCCCCCACTGCGCCCGCAGGCTAGGATACAGTGAGTAAGACGCCCTATTGTGTATATAAGATATATATATAAATATATTTAACAAGACCGTTCCTCAAATACTGAACAATTTCGACAAGCGAGGTATACACCTCTATGCTGAGACCCCATATTGGCAGCCATGTCTACGTTGTCAGCTGGGCATTGAAGGAACGTAAGGGATTTGATTCGTCTCCATGTAGGTAAAAGGTAGACGCCAGACCACCCTTAGATCTGGTAACTAAAGACTCTGAACCCTGCTCGTTGGCACCGTTAGGCGAGCAAGACTCCTCAGGCAAACTGAAGCCTGGACAAGATTCTGGTCTTTTGAAATGCTTGAAACAGCACAAATCCCCATAAAATATTAGATAAATTTGTCTAAGAATGATTCCTCATCATGAGGAGTAACTCCTCATAACGATGAACCACCCTAGGACAGCAATTTCACCCACCAAATATTTACTATTACGTAGACCAGAGATCTTGACAGTCTGAGTGATGAATTCTAAGTCATTTCAATACAACTTCGCTCCCCTTTTATACCCAAAATTGACAGAGACTCTTACGTCCTTTCGTCTACTCCAGCTATGGTAGAATTTCGAAATTTGAATTGGAATAATTGGAGTTCTAAATTTAAACTACAGCAGGTAGAATCGTCATTATGACCTCTTTTTGATTACGTTAAAGGCTTTTCCAACCATTGAAGTACTAGGGTCCCATAGCTCTCAGCTAGTGTAATTCGAAATTTAAACTAGAACGGTTCTGTCTTGACCTATTTTGATCTTATTGAAGACTTTCCAACCATTGCAGTACTAGGGTTCCATAACTCTCGGCTAGTATGATTCGAAATTTAAACTTAAAATATTTCTGTCTCGACCTATTTGGTTATATCGAAGACATTTCCAACCATAGAAGTACTAGGATTACATAAGTCTCAATTAGTGTAATTCGAAATTTAAACTAGGTTATTTTTAACAAATAGTTTGAACCATCGACAAGATCTCCAGGGACTTTTCTAACCGTTAAAGTACTAGGATTACATAACTCTTCTACTGGTAGAGTTCAAGTTTTGATATTAATGCAAAGTTTGTTAAACCTTTCGTGAATGCTGTGTTCCTTGGAAGAATATCTACGATTTTATTTAATTCTTACGTTTGACATTCGCTAGTACTTTCAAAACTACTTTATTTTCACGAAGTTTTAAATAACTAATAACTTATTTTACGTTCCGTTATGCGTATAGTCTAATTGCGTTCCGTTACAGTACGTTTGTAGGGAAATATTCGGTTAAAAGTAATGCCTCCATCAGTACGGCTAGCACAAGACAGCGCGCGAGACGATAAACGATAATAATCTGTTAAGGGTTCTAAAAATTGGAGAGTCGCTGTATTTGTTATAAAAGACTCGAGAATTTTAAGACCTAATTAGTAATTATGTAACGTTGCATATAATAGTTGTTCTACGACGGAAAAATAATTTGATTAAAATTAAAAATCGATATGTGGCAGAGTACGGGCATTGGCGTGTGCCTCTTTTAAAAAGTGGTATACTAATGTATGGAATTCCATTTTGCTCCTCCCACCAGTCATTGAATTTGTATAAAAGTTTATTGTTTTTATACTGCTGCTAGTCATTTAATTGATAAATAATAATGCTGGAGTAGAAAAAAAACCATTAAAAATTTTCAGTAAATATTAGGCAGTTGAACCGAATAACTCGACCGAATACCGAATGTATAATAATAATACTGTAGCTCTAAGTAGTGAAAAGGGGTACAAGTCCTATTCAATTGTACGGCACTTGTCTAGACACGTGGCAGCGTGTCCAGCCAAGTTCACCCCAGGAACTGGCGGACAGCAGCCGTGTGTTATTTTACACGAACCGTTTGGAGCCAATTTTGACTCCCCAATAACTCAAAATCTATTTAACATAAAAAAATGAAATTTGGTACATGTATTAAGATCCTTTAGAACAACTAGAACCCCAATATTCATAAATGTAGGTTTAATAGTTATCGAGATATTAAATTCCAAAACGGCATTTATACCACTGACTGACTGACTGACTGGCTAGTAATCAAAAATCTGACCTACTTCCAGGTGACCTAGAAAGCTGAAATTTGGCATACAGCTATGTAATTGTGTGTGTACACCAGAAAAAAACAGAAAACAGTGTTTTTATTATTATTATCGTTACCTCAGAACTCCGTCATTTATTAACCGATTTGGAAAAATATTTTTTGTTTGAAACAGTATATTTCAGGGGTGGTTCCATAGTAATCAGGTAAGAATCTGATGATAGGTTCCTGGAAAAATCGAGGGAACTCTTCAAATATTTGAGGTGCACCTATAGCGATTTGGGTATTTTGTAAAGTAACTCGTGCATTTACTCTTAAAAAGCACGATTTGGCGAAGATTGACAAAAAGTAATGATATTGGCACCATTACAGAGAATCTACGGAACTTGGCACCCATTTAGATCTCAATTCTTTTGTCGGTGAAGACGACAACCAAGCATCGCATATTCCTAATATTGAATTTGGCTCCCATTTTCACTTATGTTCTTGATGGGATAACCTTTTTCACTAGGGTCACAGAATAACATTTGAATTTAAACTTTTGCGAGTCATGTTTTTTCATTTGGATTTTTCATTGATTTTCATTTTTTTTTCTATACCAGTAAAGCAGTTGTCGTTTTAGTGGTATAGTTTAAAAATATGCCCAATACAGAATAATAACAGAATGTTCGTCGCATCTCTACAAATTACCTGTCATGGTCGCCGCCGTTCATTTTGGTCACTTCCTCTAAGACGTTAAGGTGTTCTGAAAAAGTTAAATAGTGGTTAATGTTCGATAAAAATGTGCATGTTTTTATTTGATTATAACTTCAGCAACCCTGAAAGAAGCTAATGCAGTAGAAAAATCCAAGCAGTGTAAGTTCTTGAGGGTCTGAAGAGATTTAACGGAATTAAACATAGAAAATTTAGCCGATGAGAATAAGCAAAAATATACGTGGGAAGTATTCATGAAAAGTGTATTACTATTATATTTGAAGGGTCTATAACTTGGACCACCAACATGATTGACTGTTGAGTATGTTTCGACGTTTCTTCAGTGTTCTTCTTTTCCAGAAACGCTAGACTTTAACTTGTATAAATGCCATTGCCAGCGACTTACTTGCAGTATACAGTTTTGCCGGAACCACACAATGGGTCATGACGGCCTAAAGTATAGGACGCAGTTATGGGTTAAAGGGAGAAAGACATTTCATCTAATTCCACCGCATAGCTTGGTGTTTCTTGTTTGTCAAATTTTGTTTAGTTTGACGACAAAGTTATTTCGTAATAGTCCGGGAACCTTACAATATAACCAAAAATGACAAATCAACAGAAATTCCGACGATAGTGGCGTCACAATAAAGGAGCATACCCAAACTACGTGACCAACTTTTTAGTTTTCGACCCCCCTCCCCCCTCTGGTGACCAAGCGTAGTATATGCCCCCACCCACCACCTCTAGTTTTCACGTAGTATATATATATATTTTTTTTGCGTTAGGTTAAAAAAAATTGTTTGTATTTTCTCATATGGCCCCTAATCCATGACGTCGAAAGTGCATGCGTAGTTAAGTTGTAATTGTATTTATTTCGAAACAGGAGAAGTTTTAGTGGTGGAGTAAACCGTGGCGCGTGAGTCTGCTTCAATTAGAATGTTTCTCAAAAATATTCCACTAGCTACGTGACAAGAAGCTACCCCCTCCCTCCCCCCGGTGACCAAGAGTGGTATTTTGACGACACCCCCCACTCCCCCCCCTCCAACCCTAAACGAGTCACGTCTTTGGGTACGTTCCCTAATGAGGGCGGTTGAAACACGCATTGAATGACCGAACTGCGTCCTGTACGTTGGGCCACCACGGGCCATTATGTAGTTTCAGCTAAAAAACCGGTGGTGCCCGTGGTTCCGGCTTATCTAATTATAAGTGTGTTTCAAACCTTGTGCGTCGTGTGTCGAGCGATGCTGATCGTAGAGGCTCTGGCGGCGCTGTCGCCGCGCCATGGCACTACTTGGCCTCGAGGACTCTTCGCTCTGAAAGATGCCACGATTACATATCATTCCTGTATTACTTTTTCGTGTAAAAGCCCTTTAGGCATGAAGAACGCGAAATAAGCGGTGTCTAAGTCGAAATCGCAAAGCACCGTCAAAATATTTTTTGTAAAAACCTGACCACGCTTCGCGAAACATGTTTTTCCTGTACCACTTTGGTGGCAAATAAAAAAAAATTATCTCAGATATCCATGTCTGCCAATACATTCTTGCCAACGACTTCGCAAGTACATTCTGCTACAAAAAATTGTGGGTTGTATGTTTGATTCAGAGCATAAAATGATGGGGACTTGTCCTTTTGTTGTTTTATGGACTATATATAGTCAGGCTACATACCTCTTCATGTCGAGATTGGAAGCTGTCAGATCTGTAAAACAAAAATATATTAAAATTAAAACCTTATCATAGGGAAGATTATATGGTTCTCTGTCATTGATATAATACGGTATTTTATACAAAAGGAACTAAGTATTATTTTTACGTTAGCAATAAACAAAACATTCGAGAATACTCGGTAAACATCAAACTTTAGTTTATTTGTGGAGATTTTTCAATACATAAACCTGAAAAAATAGGACGAAGTTTGACCATAGAAAATTGTGACGTCATTAGTCATATTTTCCTACAAACTTCTCACCAACCGAGCGTTTTTGACGTTTCCAAAAAGGTTTCTGATTTGATTATCACCAGTAAAATACCGTATTGGTGACAGACTATTATTTAATTATTTTAACAAGCTTTGTCGAGAATTACCTCCTATTCCTGGCGGGAGTGCTCCTATTGGAGTGGTCGTCTACATCCATAAACATGTCGTCAGGCTTCTCCTGAGTACCGAAGTATGCTTCCATTTTCTTGTGGTCTGAAATATTAATTAATGTATAGCTGTCGAAGTGTATAAGCGGAATTAACAATATTTTGATACTTTTTAATTGGTTATACCGATTGGTGCCGGGGACTGTTATTGCAATTAAATGTGTAGTGAGTGTGCTCGCACATTCTGTCCAAAGATAGGCTATGTGAGTCACCTGAGAGCTTACGAACTACGCTCTCACTAGGCAATTCTTTTATCCAGACGCCTTGGCTGAAATCGATAATGATGATGATATAACGCTTAACACTGAATCCTTTGTTTATTTGAGTTGGTTCCTGAAGGCCTAAACTTCTTGAATTTGCAGTTTAATAGTAGCTAAAAATTCGTATCGCCTCTGATCATACTTATGTTACTTGTGTTAAATATAAATGTATACTGTGGATACATCATTGGTTCAACTTGGCCAAAATAGAGTAGGGCAAATTTGTTACCGAATGTCGAACATGTATGAATTTAATCTAGTAGTCAACCCTGATATATGTTGGTCGACTCGACGCTAGTGTTGTATGTGTACACATGGGCAACTACTAATGCGCTAACTTACTAATCAATGCTAGTCTACCTAGTTGGTTACTAAGTTCTGTTACTGTAATAATCCTTATCTACATAAAATATACTAACGAAAGTTAAATAAATTATATATTAAAATGAAGTACACACAATCAGGATTTACATTTGTCAATTTCATTCAAAATGGCCTCCTTGGGCCTGAACACAGGCCTTCAGACGACGAGGCCAGTCATCAATAGCGGCACGCACGGTTGTCATATCTAATTCCGTCACTGTCTTGACTATGGCCCGCTTGAGGGAGTCAAGATTTGTGTGGGGTTTAGCACAGGCTTTCTCCTCAATAACCTGCCATATAGCATAATCCAGGGGGTTGAGGTCCGGGCTGGAGGAGGGCCAGTCTTCGTGGGCAATGAAGTCAATTTTGTTGCTTCGAAACCAGGCTTGAGTTGTTTTTGCCTTATGTACAGGGGCTGAGTCTTGTTGAAAGACCCAGGGCTGGTTTTGAAACAGAGAGTGGCTTAAAGGCTTCACTATTGGTTCCAGAACGGTTTCCTGGTAAACTTTAGCCCCAGTTTTGACACCTTTTTCACAGAAATGGACCTGTGTTAACCCTGAGTATGACACACCTAACCAAATCATCATGACTGTTTTTTGCATACACTCTGTCATTCTGGCGGTTACAACATTCTTCAATGGTAAAAATTTTTTCGTCTGTATATAATATATTTCGGTGGCCATTTTGTGCGTACCGCTTCAGTAGCACGCGACTTCTATTCAGCCTCATAGTCTTCAATCGTCCATTAAGCAAATGACCTTTCCGTCTACGATAAGCGTGTAGTCTAAGGTCTTGATTGATAACTTTTTTAAGGGAGCTTCTCTTCACAGACATCTGAATTGCCAACAACTTTTGCTTCCGAACGGGGTTTCTTGCGATTCTCGCCTTCACTGCCTTTATTAGAGCTGGGGTCCGAACGGTGCGTGGTCTTCCAGACCTCTTGCGGTCATCATAGCTCAGGGTACTATTGTACCTATTAATGGTACGATAAACGAATTGATTGTTGATTTTCAGATTTTGAAGCAACTTCAAAATCACGTTTGGCGGATGCCCGCATTTGTGCAACGCAATTACAGCGACACGATTTTCTTTTAGACCCCAATCCATTATAAATATGACGAGATAAGTGTTGTGTGTGCTATAAAATTATAACTGACAACCCGCCAATATATGTCATTTTTTATTTTTTCGGTAGCATTTGTTTTAACGCAAGAAAAGAGTTTGCAAATCGAGTAACAGAACTTAGTAACCAACTAGGTATAAGCTGTGCGAATGAACTGTATCATGTATTGTATGATGTCTGTAAAGTGTATCTTCCTAATAAGTAAAAATAATAATGGTCATAATTTACCTGGTTCGAGTTTGTCATCAAAGGCCCGCTTCGAGTCGAGCAGGCTTTGCCTCCGGCGCGCATCCCCCGTGCCGCCGAGAGATCCTCGCACCACTGGTGCACTTGCGATAGTCTCTAATTCGGACACTCGTCGCTAAGGAAAAGAACAATGCCAATTTGGTAATTGACTATTTTTATGATGCCATTTGAACCAATAAAATGTTTGTATGAGTCCAAACACAATTAAACAATAAAAGGAAAAAATAAGTCACAACGAGACATCGCTAGCGACCGCAAAAAACGACTACGACTGATTGACACAGCAATTATATTAACATAAGAGTCAACATGCAAAGTAATGTTATAGATTATTAATAAATAAATAAATATTGGGGGACAATCTTACACAAATCGACCTAGTCCCAAACTACCTAGACGCCTAAACTACCTAGATAATCTAACTAGAAAAGTTGTACGAAAATAAAAGTAACTTGCTGTTTTAGTTGTGAAATACTGCGTTTAGGTACTACATTCTACATAGGTGACATTTAATTTAGTCTGAAGATAAAAAACAAGAACATATTTTTTCGAACCTTTAGGCTGAGTTGCACCAAACCGTCTGTAATCGTAAGCTGTGTTCGTTAAAATATTAATGTATGGAAAATTGTCAAGTTTCTATGGGATGACAGCTGCCGGCGCCATATTTAACGTTGATCAGTCTGTGATCGTAAGTCGGTGCAACCCAGCCTTAGGCTGGGTTGCACCAAACCGTCTGTAATCGTAAGCGGTGTTCGTTAAAATTGAATGTATGGAAAGTTTGACAAGTGTCTATGAGATGACAGCTGCCGGCGCCATATTTAACGTTGATCAGTCTGTGATCGTAAGTCGGTGCAACCCAGCCTTAGTCTCGTATCTTTATGTTTTCGAGGAAACTCTTTACGAGCATCTTATGTGTTCCATAACGAATTTTTACGAACCAATCTCATTCTCTTATGGCTGGTTTGAATCAAGAGACACGACGGCGTAATCTGTCAACTTGAATTATATAAACTTACCTCTAATGATTCTTTCGCTTCTCGCAACTCCTGGGCTTCTTGCTGGCACTTGTTCTTGTCTTCAGTCAGCTGTGCGAGTTCTTTTTGTAGCAAGTCATATTTGTGTGACCACTCCTTTTGTAGTGATTCACATTTCTGTGACCACTCCTTTACTTCACTTTCTTTGATGTCTGATGAACCCCTGTTCTCCTTTTCTTGTTTGAGTCTGAAATATGTTTTTTTTTGTCACTGGCCAGTATAATATAGCAATATGGCCAGTATAACATTTACAGTTCTTTTGAACAAGGGCATATTTTGTATTGTTAATATTTGGCTATTTTATTTACTCTATCTACATCAGCCACTAGCCCATCTACACACCACCACACACCGCACAGTAAACATGCTACCACTTAGTCAAGTTTATTGCAGTGGTCATTCTGTTGTGAATGATTGAAATTAAAATTGTAATAATTAAAATAAATAAAAATTACCTGCTTATTATTTTGCACTGTATTTCGGCTGTTTTTTCATGGGTTTTAATATTCAGCTTCAATTGAGAGCATAATTCATTTGCTTCCTCAAACTGTTTTTTCACAGCAACGTTCTGTTCCAGTAGCGACTTTGCTTCGGCCTTCAAGCCCTCGATTACGGTCATGCTTTCTTTCATAGATTGATTCAATGTGAGAATCTCAGCTGTTAATTTATCCAGTTCAGTTTTATTTTTCTTTATAGTGTCATCAGCTTGAGCTAATTGTAATGCATTCTCTTCGCTTTCCTTAGCTATCATGTCATTTACAGATTTTAGATTCTTGTTTTCATGTTCCAAGCTGTTTAATGACTCCATGAGTTCCGCTATCTTTGCTTTAGTTTGGGTGTCATCACTACTTCGTTCGATATTCTGGGTCTGCAGCGTTTGCAGTAAACTATCCTTTTCATTCACAGTAGCCTTTAAGATATCAAGTTCTAGTGTTACGTTTTCTATAATTCTGGCATTAGCTTCGTTTTCTTCCACTTTTCTCTTGTAAACTTCATCAAATTGCTCATGTAATGATTTCATTGTTTCGAGTGCTTCGTTTTTAATCAGCAACTCATTTGTAGCATTTTTGCAGAGCTCACGTAATTGATCAGCTTCTGATTTTAAAGATTCTAGTTCTTGATTTTTTTCTTCTAATACAGTCTTAGATTTAGTTATTTCAAGGACAAGATGGTGCTTTTCTTGCAATGCTAATTCACTAAGATTGGACTGATCTATAAACTTCTCAATTAATATCGACATTTGCTTATCTACCGGCCAACTTGTGTCAATGTCTTTATGTGTTAAAACGTTACGCTCAATAAGTTTCTGACAGCCATTGGAAATTATTTTGGTTAGATCCTTTTCTCTTTGAACTATATCCCGTGTAACCGCACTAGTGATTTCATGAACTTTTTCCTTTTGTGCCTTGAGAAGATTGTATTCTTTCTCTTTTTCACTTAGCTGCGCTTTTATTTGATTGAGATTGTCAGTAACATCTTTTAGTTCAGAAGTCAGAAGCTCCATATGCCCCTGCAGCTCTGAGTATCGGTCCATTATTTCTACTAAGTCATTTTTATGTTTATTCACTACTTTGTCTATAAGGTTCTCAAATATATTTATACTTGATAAATCGAAATCATTATCCAAAATGCTTAATATATTGTTTTTGAACATTGATACTAATACTGTATTTTTATCTGCATCACTACCACAGATTTCTTCATTCATGTCATGTATGTTGTTTCTTAGTTGGCGTAACGTGGTAGAGATACAATCAATGCGATTGTCCTTTTGCTTTATTTCTTCAATTATTCTAGAATACTCTGAGGTCATCAGATTTATTTTTTCATGTAATTGGTTTCTAGATTCTTCATAATCTTTTAATTTGTTGACTAGGTTCTCAACTTCGTTTCCATGTTTTGCAACAATATTATCATGAAACATCTTCATAACCTCGATTATTTTAATATTTACACCAAAGTTGTTTTCAGCACCAGTTTTCTCAACATAATAATTAAAACAATCTGCTTTATCAAGAGCATATATATCAGTAAATCTTTCTTCTGGAATTTCAGTGACTAATTTTAATTTATTTGGTTTCAGACTAGCGACATGTGACAATTCTTTAGTAAATGCGAAAACATTAGATTCACCCATGCTATCATCTAGGTCCATGTTATGAGACATAGATAATTCACCTCGTTCGAGGTGGTTTTTAATGGTAGCTACGTCTTCTGAAATACTTCTACAGTCTTCTCTACCTGCCAGCAGTTCGTTCTGAAGCGTTGACAACTTATTGCACCGAGAAGAACTTTCAGAATCACTACGGCTCCTGTTTAGAACCGACTTAGCTGACGCTGGACTATTATGAATGCTGGTATTGTGTGCACATCGAATGCATGCCACTGTGTTGCCTTTAATTAATTCTTCTAAATCACTACATTTAATACTTAGTGTTTTGTTATTCTCAGTCAAAGTATCCACTTCTTTTCTAAGATCGTCAGTTTCATCTATACTCTCCATTATTTGTGTCGACAGCTGATCGTTTTCTTCTTGCAGCTTAATGAATTCCTCATTTTTTGCAGACAACTTTTTCGTTAACTGGTCTATTAAGGTCGATTGTTTATTATTATCTTCTTCTAGGGCACTCATTTTTAATGCTAAGCGATCATTGGCCAAAATCTCAACTTTAAGTGTGTTACATTTCTTATGTAAGTCTGAATTTTGGAGTTGGACTTGAATCAATTCATTAGTAAGTTTGTTTATTTCTTCGGTTATTTTTTCATGATTCGGCGGAATGTTGCCATTTAAACAATACTCGCACAATTTACCAGTTTTCAAATCATTATGCAGAGTAGTTTCCTGTGGCATTTCATTTGAGGTGTTATTAAATTTCATGGGGCTGTTTTGAGCATCTATTGTACGAATATCGGGTTTTATACATTCCGAAAGTTTCCCAATTTTTTCATGCAGTGACATATTTTCTTTTTTTAATATTGTTAACTTTTCAGTCAGTCGTTCATTTTCAACCGACAGCATTTGCAGTTGTGTGTGTAGTATATTAGGATCTATTGCTTCAATAACATCAGTATTAATTTCAGTTTCTAAATAAATTTGTGTGCCATCTAAACAAGTTTGGTCTTGCGCCAACAAAGTGTTATCAACAGACGTGATAGTGACATTAGTATCAAGCATCAGCAGATCTCCATCTAATGTCGATTCATCTTTGAACGCCGAGGTATTTCTATCTAGAACTTCCGGCAGAGAAAATCTTTTGATGTTAGCTTCTAGCCTATTCGCCAAAGCAGTGTTTTTCAATATCGAGCTAAGCTCCTGCAATGACTTCCTAAATCCTGGCAAGTCTCTCTGACATACATTATATATCCTGTTATTGTGATGCTGCAGAACTTTAACCTGAGATTTGAGTAGTTTGTTTTCAGCATATGTTGTAGCAGTTAATGTTGAGAGGTTCGTTTTATGACTAGAAATTTTCTTTTGCAATTCATATGCCGGTTCTATAAGCAACTTGAGTTCTTTACGAATTTCTTCTTGCTCTTTCAATAAATCAAAATTAACAGACTGCAGGTGACCTACTTTAGCTTTCAATTCCAAATTTTCATCCAATGCAATATCTTTTTCCGTTAATAATCTATAAAAATCACAAGCAGCTGAGCATGTTTGAGTTTCAGCACTTGTAGTAGCAATATTGGTGACAGAACTAGAAGATTCAAGTTCAGCTTCACTTGGTTGAAGAGCGTCTAACATTTTATTACAGCATAAAGTCAACAGACTTTGCGGCGAGTAATTTCTGGGCTGTGCTATTATATTATTTAAAGATTTACGTATTGACAATCTCTGGTCACTCTCTGAAGCAGTTAATTCAGACCCTACGCTATATGCTTCGTTAATTTTATTCGATAGAGACCTCTTCGTAGAGGTATGTGATTGTGATCCAAGTTCACTACTGCTCATCTGTAATTCCAATAATTGTTGCTTCATAGTTTCCTCTAATGTAGAGAAATTATTTTTCCACTCTATGATTTGGGATTCCAAATTTTCTATTGTACATAGTTTTTCGTGTAGCTCAATTTGAAGTTGGTTTAGAGTCACATGGCTCTTGAGCAGATCGGCGCCAATTTTCTTGTTTTCTATTTTTATCTGTTCTAATTCAGCAGTTAAACAACTATTCTCATTTTCTGTATAAGATAGTTTACTTATTAATTGATGATTCTGTTCTTTTAGTCCATCAAGGAGTTCTATGCTTTCCTTAATTTCTTCACTATTATTGATTTCATTGGAAGATTTTAACATAACGATGCTGATTGTGGCTTTGTCCAAAATTTTAATTATATTGCTGTAAACACTGGATTTAATACTATTTTCTATTATGCTCTCGTCACTTTGATCGTCCAGCTTCTTCAATAAACTAACAGCAGCTTCATAAATGTTATCTAAATGCTGATCCTGATTACAAATAGTTTCCTCTAGTGTTTTAGAAAGTTTGTGTAGTTTTACACAATTTTCATCTAACAGGCTTTCTTTCTTGCTAAGCTCGTGTTTTAGTTCTTCAATTTCGTTGCCTTTAGCATGTAAATTTTCATCAAATTTTGTTTGAATATTTTTAACTAGTGACTGCATATTATCAATTTCAATTTTAGACGACTCCTCTCGTTGTAACACCTTTTCCATATGCAAATGTAGGTTATTTGCTTCATCTTTAATAGAAGTTATCAAATTTTCCTTTTCAAGTATTTCATGCTTTAATGTGTCATGAATCTCAGTAGCTAGTTGCAATTTTCCATCTAGATCAGTATTTAGTTCGTTCAGTTTGGATAATTCCTTTTGGATTGCTTCAAGATCTTTCTTTAGTTGTATAACTTGTAGATTTTGATATTCTTTCTCGCTTTCTACTTTGTTCTTATCATGAATTAAAAATTCAACTTCAGATTTAAGTTTCTCAATTTCCTTCTGCAGTCTATTATTATTGATTACTGTTTCTTCTTTTTGGGCTGCAATAACTTTTGCTGTATTTTCTACGAAGTTTAATTTGTCACAGAGCTCATCGAGAATAGACGCACCATCAATTAATTCTTCTTGTTCACTCGCGTCAGTAATACATGTTGATAGGATCTGTTGTACTTTTGTTACAGTCGTTTTCCATTTGCATAGGAAATCTTGGGACTCTATTTGCTCCCTGCTTAGAGTACTTATAAGACTGTCTTTCGTTGAAATCTCGCTTTTTAATTCACCTATAAGACTTTCTTTGCTTATAACTTCATGTTGCAATTCAAGTAACGCGTCTTTTTCTTTCTGTACTACGCTGAAGTTTTCTTTAAAGTCGTTCAAATTGTTTAACACTTTATCATAATTCTCGTTAAATTCATGTAATTTTCTGGCGTATTCCTTATTTTCTTTTTCTAATTCTACAACACGTTTTTCTAGTTCAGAACTTTGTTGTGCTGCATTTGATAACTTACCGGTGAGCTCATCAGTATTCTTCGTCAAATCCTTGTTATATTCGATTAATTTGTTTATTACATCCATGTTTTCCTGTATTTTTTCTTTAGACTTTTCGACCTCCTCGACAAGCCTAACGATCTGCTGTTCTTTTTCTTCTAGTTGTTTTGTTAACAAATCCGTATCGGAGGATGGAGTTTCAGTTATCTGGTTAGACTTTAATTGCTCTATCTCTTTGTTACGCGACTCTATAGCATTTTTTAATGAATGAATAATATTTCTCATATTTTCATTATTAGCTATGAATTTCTCTTCATTATCAATCATTGTTTCGAGAGAAATATCGTTAATGACATGAACATCATCATATTTTTTAGCTTGCAGTTCTTGGATAACGATTTTATACGATTGGATGTCATTATTAGCAGATTCTAAGTTTTGTTTTTGGGAGTCGATAATAGAATTCAATGTTTCCATGGATGATTTAAGTAGACAATTTTCTTCGTCAGTATATTTTAATGTGGTATTTGTTTTCTTGAGTTCCTCGCGTAACTCAGTGCATGCACTTTCGAGTGATTCAATGGTTAGTTTTTGTTCTAAAAGATCACTTTCTAATTTAACAATGGCTTCGTTTTTGGTGGAGACGTCCGTGCGCATTTGTTCAACCAGCCGTTGTAGTTGACCAGTCGGCTCGTTGTTGGACGAATCTATACTGCTATCGTTGTCACTTACCAAAGATATCTCTTTGGACATATCCATTAAATTATCGAAGTCTTTTTCAAACGTTCTCGACAATGATTTACCTGAAACTTAAAAAATAATAATATAGAATTAAGAGAAACGCACAAAAAGTAACCAAGCATGCTTAATTTTCGATGGACACTTACTGCTTTCTTTAACATTTTTGTTATTTGTCTGCTCATTTATTAGGGATAGCAGCTCTTCTTCTCTTAATTTGGCTTTTGTTTTGAGAGTTTCGTAACTGACTTCCAAATCAGTCAGTTTAGTATTGTACTCTTTACATTGAGCTTCTAGCTTAACCTGCAACGCGATTCTTGATTAATACATTGAAGTTTTAATAATAAACCATCGTCTAATAATGAATCGAAATTGGTACCTTGGCAGATGAAAATGTTTGAACTTCTTGTGTAGTCTGTTCTATCTTATATTTCAATAGCTCCACCTCTGAGTCTTTCTCTATGTTCATGGCACTAAGTGACTTAATTTCGTCTTCCAATTTGGCTATTCTATTTGTGCTTTGTTCTAATTTTTCCATGTACTCTACCTATTAAAAAAAACCATAATTATTTAATAATTAAATTACATTACAGTAAATTCTACTTCATGACCAGGGATCGAAACTTGGTGCCGGTGACGCCATTATTACGCAAATTCACATATAGCATACATATAGCATGATTTTATATAAACAACTTTGCGGCACCCCAATGATTATTAGTAATGCAATTTCGCTCACTGTTCATGACACAATAAGAAAAAATCATTGTGGATAAAGAACCATGCACTATGCATGTTACTTCTATTGAAAAGTAACTGAAAAAATATTCTGTAAAAAGGGGTTTTTATAACAAATAATATACTCACTACTTCTGGATTGTACATCTTTTCCCGTTTCGTTAACTCAACAATATCCTTGAGATCTTTTTCAGCTGTCTTTGCTTTCTTCCTTAACACACAAGGAGGTGTTTTCGATGTATCTATTTAATATAAATCGTTTTATTAATTGGAAACTAATAAAAAATGATAAATGAAACATTGGTAATGAATAGAATACTCACTGTGACATTTGTGGTAGGGCGAACAGCGTGAGGTGTTAGACGCGTTGCTGTCTTCGTCACTGTCTATATAGAAAATTAATTACAACAACAAATTAGTAGCTGACACTAAGGGCTGTTTGATTGTTTGTTTCTTTGACCCGAAGTAACGCCGAAAATGGTAAAAAATCTATATAAAAAATAATTATTATGTTACATATTTTCATTTTAGCTAGATATAACGAGTCTCGTCAGCATTTTTCTTAATAATAGTCTTTCGAAAAAAATAAAATACTCAAATACGAACTTTATTAGTCTTAATATTATCGTATTTTTCAATTATGGTGATAATTATTGTTTATAAGGTTTAAGCAAGTGATTCTCGTAATATTTAATTAAATAGCGGTAGAAGGTCAATAAATGACATGGCATACTTTAGCCACATACTGGTCATATCTGGTACTTATCAAACAGCCCTCGTAATACTCAGAAATAAGGGCTAAAAATTTGTACCAAAATTTATCAAGTTATTTTCACTTGTCTATCTATTGCAGGGGTTCCCAAAGTGGTCCAGGTGGCAGATGAAAGGTCCACGAACGATGTGACAGGGGTCTACGCTGGAGTGGCAAAAAAATAGGGGTTCACAGTTTGTACGTGGGGGTCCACGAAAATTTATCTGGTTTCGATGGTAAATAACGAAACAGATAATGATTTTTGTATTATTTTTATAGCCTGGACGACTGATAAATATATAATAAAAATATTGCGTTCCTCCGTGATAAATATTTCGGTGAATCAAACTACCTATACTATAATACTATATTATTAAAATTACAACTTTCGGCTCCAAAACTTGTCGACTGCAAGTCTGCAACATATCGCGAACGAGCTGTTGGACAAACGAACAAGTCTAGGCTTGCGAAGCACCGTCGCGTCGCTATCGCCGGCGCCGACCAAAACGCTTGTTCGGACGTGCAAAGGGACGAAATACCTATGACTTACGGTAATGTGCTGTGCTTGTATGCACTTGTTTGATTCTTCACCAATAAATACGAATGCTAAGAACAAACGTTACTCATTTGTTTCCGGATTTCGACTACAAAAGTAAAGTGAATTGCTGTTCCTGGTTGCCAGAATCGTGTCGGAAAAGTAAGTACATTATTTGTTTATTTGCTATACAACTTATAGGTATCTCTTTTTGTAGTTAATATATTTGTCTTCTTTGTGTATGATAGACATGTATGAAATATGAAATAATGAACATTACGATTATTACCTACCTACTTCCATAATCATTTAATCATTCAAGTATTGCTTTGTGTGTACAAAGGGGGTCTTATCACTAATTTAATGTATCAACACAACCCTGCAAGGGCACTGCAATAGTAGCTTACCTATTACAATTAAATACTTACATTATTATATTCATCTACCATGCATCGACATTTTAAATAAATATTATTTAACCAACTAATTAACTCAACACAAGCTTTTCCTATACAATTACGTGTTATATCCATATTTTGAGCAATACTAATATAGTTTTACGTAAGTACTCGTATACATTTCAAAAGGTGTGGAAGAGAGAGAGAGATATTTTCATTATGCTTCTTTGTTTAAAGCTATTTATTTTTATCTTGTAAATATTCGTTTATCGTGTAGTATGCTTTATCTATAAGAAGTTGTTTTAATTTTTTAATAAATTTATTTTGTTTAAGCTCATATTTTATATCTGTAGGTAATTTATTAAAGATCCTTATTGACATGGAATAGGGTCCCTTTTGGTGCATCGCTATTCTTGATGTGGTTTGTATTAAATTGTTTTTGAACCGAGATTCATAACGACGTTGAGCATCTCCGATCTTAGAATAGAATTCCGGGTTATTTTTTATAAATTTACACGCTTCCAGTATATAAATGCAAGGTACAGTTAGAATCCCAAGGTCTTTAAAGTGAGGTTTACAGCTTACAGTATTTTTTATGTTTTTTAGTACACGGATGCATTTTTTCTGCAAGATAAGTAAATCTGGTGCATCAGTACTATTTCCCCATAAAAATATCCCATAGGAAAGCCAAGCGTGAGCGAAGGCGTAGTACGCTGACAAAGCGGCCTGTAAGTTTGTAGTCTTTTTTAATTGCTTTAGCGCATAAATGAACTGACTAAGTTTTGTTTTAATTTTATGTACATGTTCTTTCCAGTTAATGTGGGAGTCGATTGTTATGCCAAGAAGTGGAAACGTAGGAACACATTCTAGCTTAGTGCCATCGAAAGAGAAATTTACGTCTATATCCGGTTTTTGATGAGGCCTAAATTTCATGATTTTCGTTTTGGAAAAATTTATTTCTAAACTATGATCATTCATCCAGTTCACTATATTCTTTACAATGGTATACAGTTTTTCATTGAGGTTAGTATTATTTTTATAAGGCAGCAATATGGAAAAGTCATCCGCAAACATAACACACGATTCATTGATTGACATTGGAAGGTCATTTATATAAATAATAAACAGGGCACAACCAATCACGCTTCCCTGTGGAATTGAGTTCAACACAGTCTGGACATTCGACCTAACAATGCTGATTTCTTTAGATTTATCAGTGTACTCGATTTCAACGCATTGTTTTCGGTTACTCAAGTAAGACTGAAACCATCTGTGAACTATTCCTCGCACGCCAATACCGTATAACTTGTCGAGTAATATACTAAATTTTACTTTTTCGTAAGCCTTTGTCATGTCGAATAACATTCCGATTGCATAGTCTTTTTTATTTAAAATATTTAGAATATTATTTATATATCTATACGCTGCCAGGGTAGTTGAACGTTTTTTACGAAAGCCGTGCTGTGAATCGGCAAAGATCTTATACTTTTCACAGTAGGAGTATAGCCTTTTACACATTGCTTTTTCGAATAGTTTTGAAATTACAGGCAATAACGCAATAGGGCGGTAGTTTCTTGGGTCCGTTTTACTATTCTTTTTGTACACAGGTTTTATTATAGCTTGTTTTAACTTATCTGGAAAAATACCTTCAGAAAAGGATTGGTTAATTATGTAGGTCAAGGGAGGAGTTAGACAATCTGCACAGACCTTGATCAGTGTTGATGGCAACTCGTCAATTCCATAGCTTGGTTTACTCTTTAGGCTTTTTATTAGGTTATACACTTCGCGCGATTCAACGGGTTGCAAAAACATCGAGTTTACGGAAGGTTGGAGCACAGGTCGGCCGCACGGCTGAGCTCCCGTGGGCATCGCGTGAGACTGCCCGGCAATAGTAAACAAGTTATTAAATTCGTTAGCGACTAACATAGGATCGGATATTAATTTATCGCGAATAAATAACTGCATGTTTTGCGTTTGCGCATTGCATTTTTTATTTTTCTGTTCATTAATTATTTGCCACATACATTTTATTTTATTAGATGACATTTGCATTCTTCTGGTAAATAAGAGCTTTTTCGATTTTACAATTACATTTTTTAAAATTTTTTCGTATGATTTATAATGGTTTTTTAAGACTGTACTTCTAGATGACATAACGTGGATCCGTAGTAGTCGCTTATGCCTACAAGATGCTTTTATACCTCGGGTTAGCCAAAAATGTTTCTTATCTGATTTTATTTTTATTCGTTTTTTAGGTAGCGTTTTATTAAGTATATCAAGTAGTATTCTGTCCAGAGTATCATAATTTTCGTTTACGGATTTGTGTTGAGATACATAATCACCCCAGTCAACTTTTTCAAGCTCTTTTCTAAATAATTCGATGTTGTTTGAACTGTATATTCGTTTTGAATGGTACCGAAAATTTTGATTATATTTTTCTTGACTTAGATTCGGATAGTGTTCCAATTTAATTGTTGTGCACTTGTGATCGGAGAAACCTAATTCAATTACCGAAATAGTAAAGTTTTTGGTGAAGTTAGTAAAGATTAGATCCAGGCACGTCGAGCTATTTTTGTTTACTCTCGTAGGTTCAGGAACATATTGTCTGAAGTTATATTCAGACATGAGATTTAAAAGTTTTAAGGTCTGTTGTGATTTTACTAACACGTTTATATTAAAGTCACCGCCGATTATAATTTTTTTCGTAACGAATTTTCTTTGAAGATATTCTAATATTAATGTCAATTGATTATAGAAAATATCTGGCTCTCTGCTATTCCAATATATTAATACTAATATGATGTTATAGTTTGTAAGTTCTATAGCACAGGCTTCTATAATATATTCGACGGACATGTCCATTATCTCCGTTTGTTCGACGTATTTCACGTTATCACGCAATATTATGGCGACGCCGCCTCCGTTGTGTTTCTCGCGGTGGAATGATGCAGCTAGGTGGTAGTTTCCAAAGTGAATGAGGTTTGCTTTTGTTTCTGAGAGCCAAGTCTCTGAGATACAGAATGCAACATACGGTGAATTTCGGTGTTCTTCGATGAAGGCCTCAAAACATTCCTGTTTATTTGCCAGGCTTTGCATGTTCTGGAACAGAAAGCTAATCGTTGCGAAATGGACGAAAATTTAGTTTCTCCGGATTCTGACTCGATATATCTGTCTGTACCAAACTCGCACTGCCTTCGGTCTTGTCACCTCTGTTTTGGTCGCTCACTGTCCTCACTGATGGTAGTTGCGAGGTGTCTGATACTAGGTGGAGCTTTTCCGACTCTTCTGCTGGCTTGAACTCGGCGCCGTTTATATATAGTTTATTGTTTCGTATTATGGCATGGTTTCCTTTTCTACGGGCATCTATTAAAGCTTCTCGGAGACGTCTTCTATTTTCCAGGGATTCGTTATCTAAGACATCCGCGACAGCATAACCGGAGCCTCTGAAAGTTTGAGCGTTGTTCAATACATATTTTTTCATTCTTTGGCTTATAAGTTCGATGATCAGGGGTCGACGATGACCTTTTTTTCCTACTCGTTTGATTGATTCGATGAACCCATTAATCTCAATGTTTAAGAAATCTCTGAACATGCTATTTATTCGAGGATACAGGTCATGCTCGGTCTCTTGGTAGTTTTCGTCCAATCCGTATAGTACAAATTTTTTATTGTTGTTGCAGCTTTTAGTGCACTCAAATTTTGTGGCAGAGGGGATTAAATTTTGCAACAGAGATTTTAGTTTGTTGTTCTCTTTCTCCAGTAATAGTATTTTTTCGTTGACATTTTGTATCTGCTGTGCTAAAGCGTGTTGTTGCTGGGATAGGACTTTATTGTTTCCTGCTATTTCCTGTTTAAACGTATACAAAGCCGAATCTATTTCTGACTTTATTAGGGATTTTAGTTCACCCATAATGTTTTTATTGTTTTCTCGGAGTTTTAACTCCATCATCGTACCGATCTGATCGATCATAGTTTCCGAACTCGAACACAAATTCGGACACAAATTCCCTTGTACTGATGGGTCACTTGTGTATCTAGTATCGACCATTCTGCTGCCATTTGGCTCGGGTGAGTTTTCATCGATTGACATGATTGTGTTATTTGTTTTGTCTAAATCCGTGTAGTCAAGTGGTCTACGGACGGGTGTCTCATCCGTTTTCCGCCGTGTAGTAATATTCGTGCAATATGGGCAGCTAAATATATTTTTTTGTTCTGGTTTCATTTCCCTAAAAGTAGCTGATGTTATATTTAGGCACGCATAATGATACGCACCATAACATGTTGAACATTTTATTAGTTCGTTGTTTTCTATACGCAGGACGCACCCTTTGCAATTCATTTTTCTCGTTTTCAAGTTATTTAATCGTAGGCCTTTTTTTTTTGGCAATGAAGTATATGCGCTAATGAGTATTTGTGCGTTTGCTGATAAAAGCCGCTGTTTTTAAGATTCGCTATATTTGATTATACGCACGATGATAATATAAACATTCAAACGTAGGCCTATTGTTACGGCAGCGCTTGCGCTAATGAGTAGGCGGGGCTGGATCTAGTTAGTTGAGCGTGGATGTGAAACATATAGTTATCTCGCTCTGTCCAATGTTACGTCGCATAGAACCGTTTCACTTCGATGTCACTATACTGTTTAATCTCTTCCAATATTAATTATTTGTGTATCCTGTTTATAAGGTGTTTTTGCTTATATTCACATTATACTCACGAGACTCATTAGTTAAATAATGCGGCTTTTAACTGTTCACTCAGCCTTAATAAATGCATCCTGTCACGTATAAATGCGATTCGAATTGGTGTAACGGTCGTCGATCCCGCAATGTTCTTTGGCGATTTTTGTAATTCACTGGGTCCTTTTCGACTGGATAACACTAGCACACAGAGTACATTGTCTTAAATTGTTCACAAATCATATTATTCACTTCATAGCTTAGCAATGGCCATTATATAAAAAATCATAAAACAACAGACAGCCGAAAAAAGTTTATTAGTATTCTTTTTTTGATTCATAGCGAAAAATTATAAATTCTGTTCTATAAAATAGCCATATCCTGTTAAGTAAGACTAAGAAGAAGTTAAGTAAGAATGTTAAGATCACAAAAACTTTTTTATACTTACAGGTAGCTAATTTGAAACATGGCGGAGCCAAAGAAGAAAATTAAGTGTCGACAGTACAGTGTGGAATATTTAAAATTTGGCTTTCTTCCATCAAACGCGGACAAGCGATTGCCCATGTGCCTTTTATGCAATAAAGTTTTGAGCAATGACTCTATGAAACCATCGAAGCTCGAAGATCATCTAAAAAGGTGCCACCCTGATAAAACAGGTAAAGATTTGAAATATTTTCAATCATTGAAAGAAAAATATGAAAAGAGACCCACCCTGCAAGGTATGTTCGCTTCAACATCTGAAAGTAACGATGATGGCTTGCGGGCATCTTACAACATCTCATTACTCATAGCGAAATCTGGAAAACCCCACACCATTGGTGAACAGTTAATTTTACCCGCTGTTGAAGAAGATAACATACTCAAAAAAATTCCTTTGAGTAATAACACTGTACAAAGACGTATTGACGAAATGAGCTCTGATATTGAAAGTTTCTTGTGTAATTATCTGCAAACAACTCATTTTTCTATTCAACTGGACGAGTCAACTTTACCTGATAATGAGGCATTATTATTAGCATTTGTGCGATTTGTTATGGACGAAGAAATTCATGAAGAGCTATTATTCGCCAAAACTTTGAAGACTGACACTAAAGGTGAATCGATATTTAACATCCTGAGCGATTTTTTAAAAGAAAAATCAATTCCGTTCACAAACGTTACATCGGCGGCAACAGATGGAGCTCCTGCAATGGTCGGGAAATATCGTGGGTTCATAAGCCATCTAAAAAAAATGATACCAGATTTAACTGCAATTCACTGTGTCATCCACCGACAACACTTAGTAGCAAAAAATTTGAGTGCTAGACTGCACCAATCGCTCCAATTTTTTATTAACGCGGTTAATAAAATAAAAAGCAATGCTTTGAATACGCGTTTATTTGCCCAATTGTGCGATGAAAATGATGAAGACTTCCGACGATTGCTCTTACACACTGAAGTACGCTGGTTGTCGAAAGGTGCATGTTTAACAAGATTTTACTCACTTTTTGAGTCTGTCTTGGAGTTTCTGGATAGTAAAGCTCCAGATTTAAAAGAAAACCTGATCAAGTTCAAAGCAGATATCGCGTATTTGACAGATTTGTTCAAAAAGTTTAATGATATTAACTTACAACTGCAAGGGGACAACCTCAATTTAATTAAAACAAAGAGTGTGATTTCCGCTTTTCTTGGAAAATTGAAGTTAATGAAGCAAAACATTAGTCGACGCGAATTTTCCCAATTCTCAAGCTTGTCACAGGTAGAATGCGAGGATGATGATATTCAGACATATGTTCAACATTTGATTGCCCTGCATGATGATTTCAAAACCAGATTTGAAGACATTCTCACGATGGAAATACCACCATGGATTATAAATCCATTTGATGAAATGGAAGTGGAGAACGTGATATTGCAAGAGGAGCTACTTGAGCTTAGCACTAATGAGGAGCTGAAGGTGAAATATAAAAAAGGGTATCAAACTTTTTGGCTGCAAGCAGAAATACCCGAAAAATATCCTGGACTGTGGAAAATTGCGAGAAAGCTTTTGATATCATTTCCCTCGTCATATCTTGTGGAAAAAAGTTTCAGCACCGTTACAAACCTTTTAACGAAAAATAGGAACAGACTGAATATCACAGAACGAGGAGATTTGCGATTATTCCTGACAAAACTGAACCCAAATATTGACAATTTGTTGTCAATTCATCAAGCTCATCCCTCCCATTAATTTTGAGTGTCATTGTACTTAGAAGTTACGTAACAATGTTTAATTTTAATTATTTTACGACTGTTATTATCATCATAAATATTATAAAGTACTCGAATAAACACAACACAAGCAAAATATACTATATTTAATTTTATTTCACCACTCCGAGATTTAGATTTGATTGATTTTATTTTATTTGATGCTGGAATAGATAGGTTGTGAGTAGATGTCACAAAAGTAAAGTATTTATTATTGACAGCATATTAACCAATCATTTTTCACTTTTTTTTCTAAACCTGTAAAGAACATTTATGTCACACCTGGCTAAAAGTGGATTTATTCGCCCGATACATGTGCGGAAATAGCCGCTTTTTCGCCAAATGTTGACATAAAATGATGTATACAACACGGGAGATAATAAAGAAAGCCTTGATCGCACATTTGCGTCCTTCGCTTGCAGCTCGGGCCGTAAATATCTGCGATCTCGGCCTTTCTTTATATTATCTCCCTAGGTGTACATATAATATACTATACTATTTCATAGTTATATCGTCACCAGAGTTAGGTAATAGTCACATTTTTGTAATTTTTTGGGAATATGGTGTAGGCTGTAGAGTAGGGGGTCCACCAGAACCAGCAAATTTTTTAAAGTGGTCTATGAGAAAAAAAAGGTTTGGGAACCCCTGATCTATTGCAACAAAGGGTACCGAACCCTAAAAACCAAATATGTTAATATACTCACCGAGGTCTATAATTTCTTCATCGAAGTTAACCTTCTTGTCTTCCGGTGGTGGCGTAAGCATGACCCTCTCTTCTGACACAGACGGCAGTTGGCTCACCCTTCGGATCGGTTGGAATTCTCTTGGGGTAGGGAAGGCTAGAGGGCTGAAAATATATTCAAAAATTAATAAATATAGAGTCGATATGAACAATCGCCATATGCTGTATCGCCAATTGCACTTCAGCTGAACTCAGCCCTCACACACCGCGGGGTGTCGACAAACCGAACGAAAGAGGCGAGCGCGAGCGAGCGGAATGCCATGTTTTAAATTTTCTAGCTGTTGCTAAACATCTGTTTTCTTGGCCAGTTACCCTTCTGTACATTGCATAAGTACTACTATTCATTATTCTGTGCTATTATTTTCAGAAGGGAAAGTCAGCAATTGACAACATTTCATTTCTTAAGCAGGCTTTTTTTCGATGAAATCAAATACAGGATAAAAATTTTAGTAAAACAACCTTTTTAAATTCTCGAAAATATCCCAACTAAATCAATTTCAAAAGTTCCTCATTCTAAAAGAGAGTAATTGACAAGTAAGGCGTCACAGCGTAACAAATCATACAGAAGCACTGTTACTAAGACAGATTTAATAAAGAAAGTGAACTACTGTTCTTTTTGTGCGCTGTCACAATTTCATAGTAGTGACGTCATTACTACGATGGTAGGCTTTCTTCCATTTTCGTGAATATTTAGAAATTAATAGCTATAAAAAAATTAAAAACATTTTTGGGGTTTCTCGTTAACAAATTAATAAAAGGAGTTAAGATATCATATTACTTGAAAATTTGAAATGTTGTCAATTGTATTTATTTCAAAAATGCTAAATATTTAAGAGCTACACTTCATTTTATTATCGACCCCAAAGGCGAACAATATTTTTAGATATACCTAGCTATTTATTGTCACATACTAGAAACACATTTTGAAGAGTAAATCCCACCAAAACATAAATGTGAAAAAATAAGCCAAGTTCTCATGTGCCACCAAAAGGAGTGGTATTTGAAAAGGTGCCATATTTGGCACTCGATCGTTTAACTACTACACTGTCAAAGTAATTTTATTGCGGCTTAATGCATTTTGAGCCTTAACTTGACAGTTTTATAGCAGTATGTTATAATGCCATGAAAGCTGTTGTATATTAGTCAAGTTGAACTTGACATAAAACTGAACACACAATTGTTTACAGTAAAAACAATGAATTGGTTTTACTGTAAACAATTGTGTGCCAGACATGGCACCTTTTCAGATACCACTACTTTTGGTGGAACATGAGGACTTCACTTGTTTTGTCACATTCATGTATTGGGGTTTGGTGGAATATCATTACATTTGAGTAGTCGATACTGTACGTCACAAGCTAGATAACGCACCCCTGGGCGGGAGTGTAAGTACCCCAGGATGGGGGAGAATGGAAAGTAGTTATAATTTTCCCTTGGTTCGGGATTTATTTATATCCAGCGTGCGGTACACAGACTGCGTAAAATTGAGGGGTGGGTTTATGCAAGGGAGCCTAAGACCCTAACCCCCTTATTCATAAACGTCCATCAAGCCTATATTAGTTAACAAGCCGCTAAAGTTGGTATGTCCTTATCTGTCACTTTGACATTTATGTTTGTGAGAAAGGGCCAAAACAAATTTTAGTTAACAGAGATTTATTAAGTTTTATGAATAAGGGGGTAAGTCCCTAACCTATTCTCAACTGACGACCTTGACGTAGACAGGGATATAAATTACCAAATTGCCCGTTGGTGTTTTACTACCTAAACCCACCGCTCTTTCTGGGAGCTGGTACCAAGCCAAGCGGCATCACAATAACAGTTCGTCATAATTAACGAACTGTTTGATAAATGATAACAAAACAAGAGTGAGTAATAATAATATATAATAACTAGCTGTCGCCCGCGACTTCGTCCACGTCTTCGCTCCTATGGGTCGCAGCGTGATGTTATATAGCCTAAAGCCTTCCTCGATAAATGGACTATCCAACACAAAATTAATTTTTCTATTCGAACCAGTAGTTCCTGAGATTAGCGCGTTCAAACAAACTCTTCAGCTTTATAATATTAGTATAGATAATCAAATACTTTATTGTGTACTACACGGAAAATTTCACAAAGGTAAAACATGAATGGGACTTAGGTACGTAGGTAACAACAGTCGGATTTATCGCTAAAAAGCGATCTCTACCAGACAACCTTCGTGTTTAGTGTTCCTGTGTAGTGTGTGTTTAAAAACGAATAATTATAAATGATCAGGACTCACTTGTACTTCATGCTCGGCGTACAGAACCTCGGCACGGCAGTCTCTTCGTGTTCGTCGACCGAGCGAAGCGAGGACGTAGATATGGTCATTCGTCGCGGAGCGCACCACGTTTTCCTCCTAGCGCCGCCGATATCGATGCTGCTTTGCCCGAAACCGTTTAATATCATCTTTTGTAGGTTCTCTATCTGTTTCAATAGAAGGCGGTTGTCTTGCTGGAATGTTATAAAAACAATAGTATGAAGTGGTCATTCGATCCATTCGAATCGAGGATTGTGTTTAGTAAAACAATAAGCGTGATTGTTTATGTGAGCACGTCATGACTGCTCGTGTGTGTGACTCGGGAACCGAGTTTATTATATAAACTCTCTATGTACTAAGAAACCACTGATCTATATTTATTCCGTATGTTTGAAAAGTATAAACAAGGATTTTTAATATTTCTTAACAAGTGAAATTAAAAGATTAAAAAGAACCTGACTGCTTTTTAAGCTTCCTTACCAATAAACTACCACCATTTACTCAGTGTAGGTAACACAACACATGTCCAAACTGTTTTCAACCATATAGCTGCTATGTTTTCGTACTCGCCGTTTAAAGCCATTTATTTTTAGTTGAGGGTCGTAAAATAAAAAAAAATAAAAAATCCCACACACAAAGCGCATAAAATGCACACTTTTTTTTATTGTATGCAATCAGTGAAACTCGTGCCATCCAGAAATCTAACAGGAGCAAAAACCAAATGTGCTATTTTTTAAATTGGAACTGCGGCTGTGAATAGTTCGCGTTCGTTCCTATCAAATTACCGGGTGGAATGAATGAATGAAATATATTATCTATATACGCGGTGTACAGTCAAGGGCACTAATATGTATACAGTTTCATCGTATTCCACTGAAATGAGGGTATAACATTAAAACATATTTATGAACTACTACTGGAAATGTTTAGAAAACTTACTTCAATATGATTTTTGATGGCCAGTTCAGACTGCAACTTGGACAGTTGCTTAGTCAAGTCCTGTAATTTAGTAGCGTCCGTAGCCACGGCATTCACTTCTGGTTTGTTCTTGATCGCTTTAGCTCTGTTGGCGAATCTGAAACATTAATTTGCAATAAAAGTTCCATCTAAGAGAATAAACTACAGAACAAAAAAACCCATCTATCATGTTTGGCATTCAAAGGAAATCAATTAATTTACTGATCAAATCAATAATATCCCGGATGCTCGCCTTATCCAGCTGGATTGAAAACGTTGCGGGATTGCAAACTCAAATTACATTCCATGCGCTCTGCCTACCCCTTTTAGAAAAAGATGCGTGAGTTTATGTATGTATTATATAGTACTTACTGTAAGGTGGAAATGGTTTCTTCAACGGCGGCGGGTGTAACGGCGCAAATAATACTGGTCTTGGCGTTGCCTCCGAGCGAGTTCTGAAGGATCCGGGTCAGCTTGCTGTCTCGGTAATTCGCGTGTCTACAATTTAGTAAAGTTATCTTAACTTTAATAAGCCTCACAAATATTAAAATTGTATGAACTCGAATTATGACCAAAGTATTTGTAAAACAGTCATCACCCGGAGGACGTCCACTGCTGGACATAGGCTTCGCCCATAGAGTGCCACAATGACCGGTCATGCGCCACCCGCATCGAGCGGACTCCTGCGACTTTACCAGATCATTAGTCCATCTTGGGGGGTTTGGCCACGCTGTGCTTTCCGGTAGATGGTCGCCACTCGAGAATCGCCCCGCCACAACGGCCATTGGATCTACGCGCTATGTGCCCCGCCCACTGTCACTTAGTTTAGTATAATAATTCCAATAAGTAGGAAACACCACTACACATTGTATGCAAGAAAACTAGAAGAATGGAAGGTGATGTGGGCATGCCGCCGGGACAGCAACCTTAAGCTTCGAATTGCTTCCGCACAACTGAATTGGGTAGACGGCCAAGGTCTACCAAGTTCAGTTGTGACACGTTCACGTAGGGCACAGGTCACTCCGACAGCTGCTTGATGACTAGAGCGAGCACAGACAGCGATTTGTTGATGTGCGTGCCCTCTTTGAACCGTTTCTCGGTGGCGCCAGTCTGTCCGGCCCATTCCGAGTCGGCCAGGTCTACCAAACTCAGTTGTGACATGTTCACGTGTCTATACATACTTGGTTGGGCACTCGGACAGCTGCTTGATTACTAGAGCGAGCACAGACAGCGATTTGTTGATGTGTGTGCCCTCCTTGAACCGTTTCCCGGTGGCGCCAGTCTGTCCGGCCCGCTCCGAACCGGCCAGGTCTACTAAGTTCAGTTGTGACACGTTCACACAGCCAGCTATCTCCTCGCCTTCTGTGTGTTCCCGGGATTCTATAGTCTGTTAAAATAAAATGTATAATTTTAATTCCATATAATAGACCATCTATCAAACACTGAAAAATAATTTTGGTAGAAGAGACTTAAGTTCCGGTGTTTTCGAGGTACATTATCTGACACCACGAAGTTGCGTAACACATCATAGTTATACTGCGTTCTTAATTGTATATTTTGTATTGATAGATACGACAGTATAGTCTGTAAGGTTTATGTAAATATGGGCCTTTGCTACCTGAATCAAATAAACTAGAAACTGATATTTAATCATTTGGGCAGGTTTACTAGAGCGCATTAATCGACAACAATGATTGAAACGAGCCATTGCAACGAGCTCAGGCCGCGCGTCAGGGCCAATCATGGCGCCCCAAAAGTAAGGCACGTTGGATTCCAGAAATCATCCTACCACTGACCACGGCTCTCTCCCTTCGGTAGTTGCTGAGCAACGCGCGTTGAAAGCACATCAGCACATCTACGATATCGATGCTAAGATTCCGCTCCCGAGTGTATTTGCCAAATATTTAATAAGTCTGATTACCTACTGACCGTCCTTTGGTTGATATGGTGGTGGTGGTGGTGGATTACCTACTTCTATAAAAGTAGTTCTTAAATTCTTAATGTATTGTGTTATGAACATAATTATGAATATAGAATACAGAAAGAATATTGGTTTGCTATTTTCTATATATTTTCTTTGGTTCTTATATAAAATTGATAATAATTAAAAAATAGGTGTGAAATCCCTAAGATAAAATAAAAAGTCAAATATAAACTATCAATTAAATAATAGTACATTACTACAGAGGCCGGGACGAAAGGGGGTGCCAGCCGAAGACATATAGACGGCCGAGCGAAGGGAGGTCGGATAGGTCTCAGGCGGGCAACCCCATATTTCCTGCCGAGGTATGTATAGTGCTTTTCTCAAACATGCAATGAAATAAAGAACAAAAAAATCAAAGTTTTATTTTTAATACGCATAGTGGCAGAATGTCATGATAACTGCCACAAATTTATGTGGAATGGAAATTAAAAAAGAGGACTTTGCCGGCCTAGGCCTGCAACATTTGTATGAAATTGCATTAACGACCTCTTGTCCTAGCCGCACCTGAAACGTCACACTTCGCATAGGCTTATTATAAGGAACACTAGATGAAAGCCCGGCTTCGCTCGGGTGAAATAAATAAGAAAGAAATAAAGAAAACATTTATTCGTGACAGTAATGCAAACGACGAAAGAAATAGTGTACAAAAATTTATAAAACAAAAACATTACAACAACGGATTATGATGAAACTTTGTATACAAATATAGTTTGTGGATTAACATATGAAATAGGGAATAAAAGATTACGCTGACGAAGTCACGGGCAAAGGCTAGTATCTTTATAAGTTAATCCTAAGTATTTTTATAAGGCTAGTATTTAAAGGCACATAAAAAATTTGACACCGTAATCAGTACTGATTTGTATAGCTAAAATACTAATCGTTCATTAAAATTCGGTTCAGATGTGCAATTGTTAAATATTGATGTGCCAGTTATACTGTTTTTCACGTAAGAAGAGTCCGGTGACAGCTGTCAACCCAGTACAAATTATGTCATTTTTGACGTATAATAACATAATTTGTACTGGGTTGACAGCTGTCACCGGACTCTTCTTACGTGAAAAACAGTATAGTATTTTTGGTGCGAAGTCAGAGCTGCTACCGCGAACGAACACGTATGAAGTTCGTGTATCTCCCTCTGCCGCACTTGAAAATTCGAGCGACACAGAGGGAAATAAATACACGATGTTCGTTCGTTTTCGTTTCGCGGTAACAGGAAGTCTACTACGAATTTCTAAATCCGAACTTCGTATGGTGCCGTCCCTTTCACTCATATGGTATATGACAGGAGAGTGAAAGAGACGGCACCATACGAACTTCGAATTTCGGCGTAGACCCCCAGCTCTTTATTCTCCGCCAAATTCTATTCAGTGGGGCCCTTTACACTCAAGATTATGTGTCAATATTATCGCGGTTTTCAAAATTGTAGGGATGTTGCTTCAATATTCACGTGATACGGATCGTGATATGAGTATTTCGCGTGATAATAATAACAGTTGGTAATATTTTCTTCAATTAATGGAACTTATTTAGCAACTTGTTCCGTTAATTTCGCCAAATTTTGCATTCCGATACGCGCACCATCCAGGAATAGGAGCCGTACGTGCACCAACCAGAGGGCCTACCGCGATCTGAAAACGAAGTATTTCCCTCTCCGCGCTCGAATATGCAAGTGCGACAGAGAGGCCTGTATTTCGTTTTTGGTTCCCAGTAGCACTTCAGTCCGAGCGCGGCGGTCGGTCGAAGAAAGTCAAAGAACATTCCGTGTGTCGTCTGTCACACATATAATTTTTTAACTGAACTTGAAATTAGGTGATAATGTTTAGTATGACGTATATTTTACCAAAAATACCAATATATTTGATAAATCACATTTGTTTTTTTAGTTGTATGGAACCCTCGGTGCGCGAGTCCGACGCACTTGGCCGGTTTTTCTCACATTTTGAATTTTATTTCTCATATAATAAAATACCCTATTCGTTTCAAAGTGGACGCCTGAGGACCTAACGCGAACCAAAAACTAATTATCTCCCTCTCTATCGTTCGAATACTTCGAATATGCATGTGCGATGGAGAGGCAGATACTTCATTTTCGGTTCGCGATAGCGCCTCTAACGTCCGAGCGCGGCGAACGGCATGAGCAGTACTACTAAGTTATGAGATAGAGCGAGATAGGGATAGAATTTTGCTAGACGTTTAAAGGCCATAAGTATGTATGTATGTATTGCTTTATTGTACATAAAACACGGTAAAATGACAAACAAACAAAAAGTGGAAGTACAAAGGCGAGCTTATCCCTGTAAGGGATCTCTTCCAGCTAACCTTTGAGCAAATGAGTTGAAAGAAAACAATGGAGGATGAAGATAAACAACCTGTGAATTATGCACTGAAACAGAAATTTAAAACAAAACAAATTCATAAGTCACCTAGTAGTTTGACACGACATAATTTTTAAGAAAAAAAAACCGACTTCAATGGGGAGGCCGGTGAAAGATTATTATACTTAGATGGTGCACTCTTAGATTCCATACAATAAAATAAAAATGGCTATAAGTATGTTTATAATGGTAGAAGACTAAGTACCCTCAATTCCTCATGGAATCATGGAAAAACCTTGCTTGCTTGACAAACAAAACGAAGAGAACAAATCGCCAAACTTGAACTACGCATCGTTGAAGAGTTCCGTTCTGATCATCATCAGCAGTTCCACTTCATCAAATATCACTTTTATGAATGAAAATGCTTGATTAGTTCATGAAAATACTAAAATTACTATTTGTGTGCCTTTCACATTTGAGGAGTTCCCTCGATTCCTAATGGATCTCATCATGAGAACTCGAGCATGTCTAAAATCAATCGTGAAAATAGAACTTGCTTAACAAACACCGCTAGAAGGACAAATCGCCAAACGTGAACTTTTCGTCGTTGAAGAGTTCTGTTCTGATCATCATCAGCAGTTACACTTCATCACATGTCACATTTTTGGATGAAAATGCTCGATTTGTTGATAAAAACACAAAAATCACTATATGTTTGCCTTTAGGATTTGAGGAGTTCCCTCAATTTCTTATGGATCCCATCAACAGAACTTGGGGACCAACTTGAATATATATACTTACAATCAAAAAAAGATTTTTCCAAATCGGTTAAGAAATGACGGAGTTATGGAGTAACAAACATTAAAAAAAAAAAAAAAACATACAACCGAATTGATAACCTCCTCTTTTGAAATCTTGAAGTCGGTTAAAAATAGAGATGCAGCTTTAAGATGGCGGGCACTCAGCAAACATTTTAGTGGTGTCCTTTACACGATTAATATTATTACAATACTGGGGAGTCAATATTATCGCAGTTTTCAAATTTGTATGGATTGTGCTTTAATATTCACGTGATACTTATCGTGATATGAATCCATGTAACAGGCCCCATACATTCGCTTTGAAGGCGGTTGTTGTGACAATCAGTCTAGCTAGCACGATAGATTATACCGTTACGTTTTATGTGACGTTTTAATACATTTCGCCCGTATAACGTGACGGTATAAGTTATCGTGCTAGCTAGGCTGATAGGTGTTTCGAACGTAGCCGACACTGTCAACCAACAAATTTAATATAGCAATATAGTCTGTGGGCAATATGGCCGACGTTTTGTCATCAAATTAACACTTTTAAATGCAAAATACGCGACAATCCGAATTTTGCGGATACATATGTTCAACTCAAAAATCGTTATTTTTATACGTTCTTCAATTTGAGACAGGTCTCGTTCGGGTCTACCGTACCCCTGCACGAAATTATTAATATAGATAACATCAATATTTCATTGCATGTTTGAGAAAAAAACATTAAATCCACTGGACGCTGGGCCAAAGCTACCATTAATTCTTACAACAGTATTTTTTTGTATGTACTCACAATCTGGAAAATTGAATGAGACCTGCTACTTTCTTCATTCATGTTTGTAGCACCAGTCTGTCGGTTAGCTTCACCCTGTAATATGAAAATACATTTTAAGCAAATATAAATAAATGTGCATCACATAAATAGAGGTTTCTGTGAATTTCCAAGTCCTCAACCACTGGCTTCCTGGAAAAAATCACTACTACCAATTAAGCTTAATAGTTGGCTAACCTCATCATCGAGGAAGTCCATAGCTGGGCAGAGGCCTCCCCCAAAGAGTTCCACAATGACCAGTACTGCGCCACCCGCATCCAGCGGACACCCGCGACCCTTACCAGGTCATCAGTCCACCTTGTGGAAGGCCTGCCTACTACTGTAGCCACTCGAGAACCTTTCAGCCCCAATAGCCATCGTTTCTAAGTGCTATGTGCCCTGGCCTATTGCCACTTAAGTTTAGCGATTTGTAGGGCTATATAGGTTACTTTGGTTCTGATGCGACTCCTGACAGAACTTGCATGCTGAACTTTGTTTTATATCCTTTGTGTTAAATATTTGTTTTAGTTTGCAGTGATCAGTGAGTATTCTTGTCACTGCGCAGGTTTTGTGCTTATTGAGTTGTAGAAAGACAGGAAGAATAAATGGAACCCCATGGTGGGACAGACAAGTAAAAGAAGCTGTGAATGAGAAAAAGAAAGCTTGGCTTGTTTTAGTAGCGATAGGGAATGACCAGAATAATGCAAGTGGGGATATGAATGAGAAGAAAGAAGAGGCCATACGTTGCTATGGTCAAGTTAAGCAAAAGGTAAAGAATGTGATCCAGATAAAGAAAGATGAGTTGCAAGAGAAGATGGATAAAAGGTTCTCTAAAGATTTCAGAACCAACAGAAAATTGTTCTGGAAAGCTGTAAAAACAGCAAGAAGCTCAACAACAGCATCTGAGCTTAGAATTATTAGAGACGAGAATGGCAACATCGTGAAAGGTGAACAAAATGTATTGAAAAGATGGGGGGAATATTTTGAAGGTCTGTTTGATAGAGAAGAGAAGGACACGGTAGAGTCACAGAACTCTCGAGGTTACTCCTGACCCTAATAGTAGTGAACGTGAGATAAGTACGACAGAAATTGTGGATGCGTTAAAAAGTATGAAACTGGGTAAGGCTGCGGGATATGATAGGGTAACTACTGAGATGATTCGGAGCGGTGACGGAGTTGCTGCAACCATGCTGCATCGACTCTTTAACTTGTGTTGGAAACAGGGCAAGGCGCTTGACGATTGGACTAAAGCTGTTATCGTTCCAATTTTAAAGGAAAACGGTTCGCGGCAGGATTGCAGAAACTATCGTGGAATCAGTCTTCACAGTGTAGTTGGGAAAGTGTATGCGAAGATACTGATAGAAAGAGTTGTGAAAGAGACCGAGGAGAAAATGTGGGATGTGCAAGCAGGGTTTAGAAAGGGGATGGGGTGTGCGGATCAAGTTTTCTCCTGGCGATGCATCACCGAAAAATGCCTGGCCAAAAGCCAGAAGGTGTACTCTGCGTTTATCGACTTGGAGAAAGCCCATGATAGTGTCGAGGAATGATCTGTGGTCAACCTTGTCCTTGTATGGGGTAAGCAACCAATTGATTCGAGCATTAAAATCCCTATACGAAGGTTCAAGCGCTTAAGAATCAATGGGAGTCAATGGGGGTTTTAATTGCTTCATCAGAGAAGGAGTTGCAGGAGATGGTAACTTGTATGAATGACTCACTTAAGCGGAAAGGTATGAGAGTTAATGTGTGTAAAACAAAAGTGATAGTGTTTGAAAAAGATGAATGTCTGACTGCATGCAATATTGTGATTGATTGATTAGTGTTAAGAAGTATGTGTGGGGTATGTTTGTGTGATCGGATAAAAAATTGTGTGATAAGAGAAAGATGTGGAATAGAAGATGATGTAGTGACTAGGGTTGAGAAGGGTATGCTTCGGTGGTTTGGGCATGTAGAGAGAATGAGTGAAAGTAGAATGACTAAGAGGATTTACGTTCAGGAGATGAGTGGTAGGATCGGAAGGGGACGACCAAGGCGAGGTTATCTAAATCAAATTTCGGCGATACTGAAAAAGGGGCCAGGTCAGAAGTACCCGCAACTGACGAGCATGTATGAGAAGATGTATGGATGTGATTGAAGCGAAAGAAGTATGTAAGGACCGTAGTATTTGGGGTTCCTTGGTCTCTGCCTACCCCATTGGATAATGGCGTGAGTTTATGTATGTATGTATGTAAGTCATAACTCTTTAGACAGTAACTGTATAGCTCTTAATTTATTGCTTAGCAGAGAATTTCCCGGGTATGTCCTAAAACTACAAGACCACCGTGGGATGGGCAGCAGCATCCCTGGAGTGTGGTGGAGATACTGCGATCGGCCCACATGCCAAGCTAGGCGATTATGTCATTCACATGAAATTGGGGGAGAGGCCTTTGTCCAGCAGTGGACGTCCTCGGGCTGATATGGGGGTGGTGGTGGAGAATTTACTTTTAATATTAGACATACTTCTCTCATGATATCCAGCACTTCTTCCGGAGAAGAGGTGAACTTCTCTGTGGTTTCCACTTTGACACCCTGCAGTGACTCGCGGATTTTGATCTTGTCATTTTCACAATTTAAAAGGTCTTTTAGGGTTTCATTGTAAATTTCTATGTAGGAAACTCTGAAAGAAGAGAGACTTTCTAAAGATATTTTGAATTTGTCAGAATTTCTTCAAAACCAATGACATGATCAGTTTTATAAGTATCATTTCTAATGTTGGAGATTAGCAGTGCTGTCTATGGCAGCCATTACACGGTCAATCCAGATTGAGATCCGTTGATCGTCAGTGATCTTGATCAGAGGCGTCTCTAGCCTATGTAGCGCCCTGTGCAAACATTAACCCTAGCGCCCCCTAGGATGAGGGGCTCCGTAGCGAGCGGCGCTCGGCGCCCCCTAGGACCACTGCGCCCGTGTTCAACGCACACCCTGCACCATAGGTACAGACACCTCTGATCTTGATCCAGATTGACTGTGAACATGTTGGATTGATGGATTGCAACATGGATCAATTCATCCTCACACGTCAGAACCTAAATGGTCGCTTACGAGACGGTTTCAGAGTAATTTTCTGCTTTGGATGCTCCACTTCGATGACCTGTTTAGCCTAGTTGGTAGTGACTCTGCCTCCGAAGCTAGAGGTCCCGGGTTCGAATCATGGCCAGGACATTTATTTGTGCATTTTTCACAGATATTTGTTCTTGGGTCTTGGATGTTTTCTATGTATTTAAGTATGTATTTATCAATATAAGTATGTATATTGTTGTCTAGTACCCATAGTACAAGCTTTGCTTAGTTTGGGACTAGGTCGGTTTGTGTAAGATTGTCCCCTGTGGAATGAGCTCCCTGCAATGCTTAAGTCCCTTGAATTTAGAGTATATTTTGTACGAAAATTCATTATAAACACTATTCAAGGCATCAAATTCCTAGAAATCCCATCCTGATTTTATGACCTGACTCAGCCAAAGTAACAATGACACAACTCCACAGAGTTTGTTATACAACTAAAGAGATGATTGATGGTCAGCACATACAAATGTAGGGAACACATTGCACTGTAAATTCAATAATAGACCTTATAAAGTTGCAATAAGGTTCATGTATTGTCAGTCACATGTGGTAGATGTTCATTTCAAAATTAAATGTAAAGCTTTAGTTATGGTAATTTCTGAATAATAATAAATATTAGTGGACAGACACAAATTGACCTGGTATGGGTACTAGGCAACATAGATACTAATATAGATACAGTTAGTAGCATAAGTGCGTCATAATCATATGTTAGTGAGGTATTCCACTCGTCCAATATCTTTGTCCAATTTCTTTGTCAAATCTTTGATCCTAAACAGCCTAGTGGGTTCTGACACTGCCTCCCAAGCTAGAGGTCCCGGGTTCGAATCCCAGCCGGGGTTTTTGGGCATTTAGTACGGATTTTGTTCATGGGTCTTGGATGTTCTCTATGTATTTAAGTATGTAAGTTTGTATATCATCAACTAGTACCCATAGTACCAGCTATGCTTAGTTTGGGACTAGGGATTTGTGTAAGATTGTCCCCAATATTTATATTTTATTTATTTTTATCTTACTTAACAGACATACAACAGGATGATGCATAGTCACTGCACATTTATGTAGCAAAAAGTAGTAAGACATGAACTATATTTTACTGTTATTAGCTGTAGAAGAGTGTAAATTGTTTATCAAATTATAACTTAAAATATATTTTATACATTACCTAACTAAGAAGTCTCTATCCGGTATAAGTTTGATCTGTTCAAACAGATTCAGTACAGCCAGCTGAATGATGCCCGGAGAGGTTTCAGTTCCAGACATGGTGTAAGTCTTGCCTGAAGATGTTTGTCCATAGGCAAATATGGTCCCATTGAAGCCGGCAATAGCTGCCTCCACAATCGGCTGGGCAACATCTTTGTACACGTCTGCTGTCTGCGTCGTCACATCATATACTTTATCTGCAAAAATTACCCACGCTTTACGTCACGAACTGCAGTCTCATTACAATTACAATAGAGCCTTTAAGTCAAGGTAACCCCAAATGGTTTCACTCACCAAACGTAAATTGTGCTCCTGATTCTTTCCCGTTAGCGTCTAGCTGGTACAATGTATTGTTTATCACTTTCCATTGGTACGAAAGCTTGTCCTCTATTTCGCGAGCAATCAGCGGCCTAACTTTGACAACAACTTTTATATTGTCACTCATTTCTATTCAATATTAAACACATTCGCAATATTTCACAAACAATTAGGCTCCTAAAGAGGAAAACACGGATTCCATAACCGCATGATCAAATTCTGCAAGAGTCAGCGTTTCAATTTTTTATTGTATTGCGATACATAAACAGACCGTCACCAAAATAACCGACAATAAGAAAATTTTCAAATAAAAAATCGCTCATATCACTCGTTGAATTTTATGTTTGTTTAGATGCGTGATTTATTAGCATTGACATATCGAGGAAAAAATAAGTCGATTGATATAGTAATGAAGTTATTATGATAAATTATTACTGTGCGCAACATATTTAGTACATATCAATAGTATAAATGTTACGTAGTGAAATAAATGGAAAGTAATGGGATTTATTAAACCGAATAGTTCTCTTCGAATCTAAACATGCTTAATAATTATACTACTATTGTTTATGGACGATGTGTCCAAACTGTTCAAGGTAACTTAAAACCCGTTGAAAACAGCAAATAGACGTAAAGACGATTACGTAGTGTCAGTGATGTCAGTCGGTTATCTTGTCACTGTCAGTGTCACATAAAAAAAAATACGCAAATCCACATGTGCGCTGCGGTGTTAATTTAATAATTACTTAAAGCATAATCTATAAATATGCAACATGACGATGTAAGTGAGCGATCCTTTGTTGAGATATTTAATATTAGGGCTATGCTGTATGGATGTTAATTCTCTTACTTAAATTTTTAGGTGGTTTGGGCCATCATCAACAAGACGCATTGCTCCCACAAAGTAACGTGAGTAACCGTCTATTTACTATTTCCTGTAATATATTTACTTACGTACTGATAATATAAATAATCATCACATTTTTCAGAACATTAACGCAACATTTTTGCCGCAATGAATATAACCTCACAGGTTTGTGTAGCAGGGCTTCCTGCCCACTCGCTAACAGCAAATATGCCACAATTAGAGAAGAAAATGGTATTATTTACTTGTACATGAAGACTGCGGAAAGGTAACTATAATTTTATTTATTTATAAAATTTGCCAACTATACGGTGTCGCGGTGATCGGCAGGCTAGACAAGCGATCGACTTACTGACGCTTTGTTCAAGGACAAAGACATGTGTTCTTCTCTCAGAGCAGTGGTTGAAAGCGTCATCACCCATATTAGTCACATCCCTCAATGAGGTTACAACCATGAAGAAACAAATCATATGAAAATACTCTGAGAAAATCAAACTTCAGCTTATTTATGCAATTTCAAAGATTTTTAACCCTCAACTTGGCAAGAAATAGAGAATGTCCCTAATTCTAGCCTCGGTGACGCTGAATGGTCTTACTCATACTGGCCAAGAAAAAAATACAAAAAGACGGTCAAAGAGTGTGGGAAACCCAGGGGATGTTGCCAAGTTAAGGGTTAAATACATAAATGTAAAAAGAGGATGCACTTTGACCATAGAAAATTATGACGTCATTAGGCACATTTCCCTTCAAACTTCATACATATTCATACTATTTAACCGAGTTTATTGACATTTTGTAAAAAGTAGCTGATTGGACAATCGGAGAAATATGGTATTATGTCAGCATAGATAGACTCATAATTTGGTATGCTATGCTATTAGACAACAACATAATTACTTATAGGAAATAAATGTCCTTGTCTGGAACACAAGTTCCACTGGTTTGTAGGCAGGGTTGCTACCAACACCAACTATGCTAAAAAGTGATTCTCAAATGGAAATTCATCATTGTTTCCAGAGTGATGTTCCCAGCCAAGCAATGGGAAAAGGTGAAATTGTCCCGGAACTTTGAGAAGGCTATCCACCAGATAAATGAGAACCTACTCTACTGGCCAGGCTTCATCAAGGCCAAGTGCAAACAGAGATTTGTGAAGATAACACAATATCTCATTCGGATGAGAAAACTCAAACTTAGAAGAGTGTAAGTTGCTAATATTTTAATTTGTTTTTATGAGAATTTAAATGTACAGGTGTTCAAAATACATTATGGTTATTTTCAGTGTTTGTCCCATTTGACATAATATACTTAGAAAATATGACCCAAAATCGTAGCAACATGTATGAACAATGAACCAAATTTGGACTAGATTTTCTATTGTGGAATACATTACCAATGCAACTCTAGAAGAATCATAAGCATGTTGACAACCATTGATTTGTCTTGAGGATTTGTTGAGTTGACATCTAGAGATGTATGCGGGACCCTCACTTTCAACACAGCATATCCTGGGGAAAAATGAGTTTAAGAAAATAGTGCTGACTTTTGACAAATAAAACATTTAGTTTACATTATTACCATAGTAATTATTAAAGTATGTATATTATTCTTGATTAAATCTAATTTCAGTAAGGAAATAGTACCCATACAACGCAAGATAGAAAGACGGGAGCGAAGACGAGAGGAGAAGGCACTGGTTGCAGCGAGAATAGACAATGCCATAGAGAAACAGCTGTTGGAGAGACTTAAGAAGGGCACTGTGAGTATTTCCTCAAATCAAATACTTAAGATGCATTGGCTCATCCAATAGCCAATCCGGATTGAAAACCTAAAGGGCATGAAGCATCCCAGCGAGGTTAAAACCTGGAAAGCCATTGTTATGTCTGAACAAAAAAAACTCTGACCCAATTTAGATTAACATTGGCCACCTACCCTAAAGGTCTATCACATCGCAATCGCGCGGAATCGGCAAAAGCCAATAGAAAAAAGCTTTATATCCACGCAATCTGAGCGTTTACGCTCTTATTGTGTGTAAATAAAGCTTTTTTTCTATCGGCTATTGCCGATTCGGCGTCGATAAGTTTGGGGATACCCTGATTCTATTTTTTTTAGTTCATCAAACTTTATGTGTTAAATCTTATCATAAAGTTCCTTTTAAAATTGAAAGCTGATGCCCTTAAATGAGGCTACTTTACCCCCAGAGGGCCCTGAATCATAGAACATCTGTAATGAAAAGAAATATTGATGATTTGTTGGTCACATCAAGGGGTCTGTTTGGGTTTCTGGTAGAATTGGGTTGGTATGACTAATGCCAGTAATCCAATACGCAAAATATAGAACGTTGAGTTCCGGAAGCCCTGCCCACGTAAACCTGATTTAAAGTTTGCTTGTTTAAAGCTAATTTAAACAAGCAAAATTTAATAAACCCGGCTGCGTAAAAAAATGTCTAGTGACATTTGGACAGTTAAAACGAAACGATTGACGTAAGAATCATCCCATTAAAAACATAAATGTTAAAATGGCAGCCAAGTTCACCGACAAAAGAATTGAGATCTAAATGGGCGCCAAGTTCCGTAGATTATCTGAAAAGTTGCCAAGTATGGCACTACATTGTTTACAGTAAAACTAATTTACTGCGGCTTAATGCATTTTGAGCCTTAACTTGGCAGTTTTCTATGCAGTATATTATAATTATAATACTATAAAAGCTGTTGGATATTTAAGAAAACTGCCAAGTTAAAGCTCAAAATGCATTAAGGTTTTTGATTACTAGTCAGTCAGTCAGTCAGTGGTAATAATGCCGTTTCTTGGAATTTAATATCTCAATAACTATTAAACCCATATTTATGAAATTTGGGGTTCTAGTTGTTCTAAAGGATCTTAATATATGTACCAAATTTCATGTGTTTATGTTTGATAGATTTGGAGTTATGGGGGAGTCAAAAGTGGCTCCGAACGGTTCGTGTAATATAACACACGGCTGCTGTCCGCCAGTTCCTGGGATGAACTTGAACTGCCGCGTGTCTAGATCAAAATCGGCCTACGCGTTTGGTCTCTAGAGTGCCACAAAGGAACAAACATACATACATAGACTGACACATTTGGCGCCGATGAGGCAATTATCCATACATAAATGACAAGAATTTGCGCCGAATGTGTTAAACACATTACCCTACTTTGTGTCGCGCAGTCGGGTAAAAATATCCTACTAGCTCGTATCGTACTAATATTTTAAATGTGAATGTCCGGATGTTTGTTACTCAACCACGTAAAAACGGCTGAATGGATTACGATGAAACAAGTATAGAAATAGGATTGGATTAACCCAGTCATCTTCCCACGCACCGAAAGAGGCAGCGTGGGAAAGCCCCCAACAAGGTGGACTGACGATCTGGATCTGGATATAATCGCGGGAAGCCGTTGGATGAGGGCGGCGCAGGACCGTTCATTGTGGAAATCCTTTGACGTCCTTCGGCTGATATGGTGGATATTGATATCCATATCAGCCAAAAGACGTCCACTGCTGGACATAGGCCTCCCCCAAATTCACGGGGGGTATATGCCATAATCGCCATGCTTGGCATGCGGATTGGCGATCGCAGTGTCACCACCGCATTCCATGCTGCTGCCCATCCCCCGGTGGTCTTGGTCGTAGTTTTAGGACATACCTGGGTCCGGGGGGTATCTTCAAGAAGACAGTACGGTTGCCAGATTTGTTGCACTTTTAGCACCAGCCAGGGGTCACGTGTAGGGTAACGGTGGGTAGGGAGTCCTACTCGTAAGGATGTGCAAATTCGATCCCTCTTGTCAAGTGAGTAGACTATTAGAAGTTCTCAAACCACCCGAAGGCCTCTAACTTGGCCCGAGTGAATGGGCATCTTCTGGGTGAGCTCGCTTCATCGTTGGCCTCATCTTTGCCCCCTGGCTAGATGCTGTCATTTTTAATAAAAAAAAGACTGCTGTCATAGACAATAGCCGGGATTCACGGCTTAGCGTGCCTTCCAAAGCACGGGAACTCTCAGTTAATAAGCACTCAAAGCGGTCACCCATCCAAGAACTGACCTGGGCCCAAGTTGCTTAACCTCGCGTACCGCACGCGATAAAAATTATGTATGTATAATGCCAATATATATTATTTCCTTTTTTCAGTACAACGACATCTACAACTTCCCGCAAATGGCGTTCGACGCCGCTCTAAAGGCGGAGGAGGTGTCGAGTGAGAGCGAGAGGGAAGACGAGAGAGACGACGAGGAGGAGCGAGAGGTGGAGATGGAACCAGAGTTGGAACGACAACTGCGCGCTACTGAGGCCGATGAGTTTGTGGAGGGAGATAGTGATATGGACAGTGATGAGGTGAGTTGGAAGGAAAAATTATCATCCTCCTAGTTCCTAGTCTTATGGCGGCTTAACACTTTGAATCATATATAACCCCCACTAGATAGCCCCTATGGACGATTTAGTTCGAATCTAAAGTCACCAAAGTAAGCGGTATGTGCGGGTCGCGGGGAGGTCGGGAACGTCGCTGCCATTGGCTGTTTCATAGAGCGCGCGCTTTGGCTCAAAATGGCGCTCGCGGCGTAGGGATGGGACGCGTTGTTTATTACCGGCTTTTACCGGTAATGCCATTTGTTTTAGGTTAACAATTTTACATAGCGTATATGCTCATCTACTGACTTGGTATCTAGAATAATATTTAAGGCATGTTTATACATAGTGTTTTGAAACACTATGTATAAACCCAGTGCGTTCCAAAACCCAGATTGCTGATGTGAATCATTGAATGACGCCAAACTTAAATGGGACTGGGCCGGGCACGTCTGCCGCATGCCGGAAGACTTGTGGGCTAAAATCACCACAAAGTGGGTCCCACAAAATCGAACACGGCGTCGTGGTCGACCTCGCCGGAGATGGCGAGAAGAAATCGACGTCTTTGAGCAAGACTGGTGGGAGATTGCCCAGGACAGGGATATGTGGAAGAAAAGGAGGGAGGCCTTTGCCCAGCAGTGCGACACAAATCACTGTTAATAAAATAATACATAGTGTAATGTAGTACGGCTGAATGTTAAAAATTGCGGAATATTTTGACGACCACTTTGGCTTAGTTGGTAGGGCCCTGCCTACGAAGGCGGAGGTCCCGGGTTCGAATCCCGGCCAGAGCATTTATTTGTGTGATGAACGAACACGAATATTTGTTCGTCAGTCTTGGAAGTTTTCTATTTAAATATTTGTTTATCTATATCAATAAGTACAGTAAAACCACAAATATAAGTTACATTGGCAATCTTCGTTGACACTAGTCCTCATTGCTCACTAAGACGATTCGAAAAAACCCAATTGCAATGGCTCCATCTCTAACCAATTCCGAGACCCTTTATACTTCTTCGAATGCCAGCATAGGGTCTACCTCGTGATACCAGTCCTAATTGCTCACCAAGACAATTCATAAAAACCCAATTGCAATGACTCCTTCACTAACCGATTCCGAGATCCTTTATACTTTTTCGAAGTCCAGCATAGGGTCCACCTCGGGACACTAGTCCTAATTGCTAGGGAAATCCATGTCCTAGTGGTAATACTTTTACTAAGTTGTTATTTCATTAAATATACTATACTCGATACTACATAAATATGACACAACCGCTTCATAAACTTTATAATAATTTTTTTACAGTGGGGAATAATTTACAATACCTGGTTCGTTGTGATTCTTTGAAACCTCCTTTACACGTTCCGGTTTCCTTTCCGGCACACTTTATAGATTTGCTGCAGCGCTTGGTAATATGCTTTGGTGTGAGTGTATTTTATATTTAATTAGTTATATAAAAGCACGATGTGCGAATTCGGTTTTCTTGATACAGCTAATGACACTGACGTTACATTATCGTCTTCTCGCCGGCCAGGTTTTAGGTCCGCGCAAGGAGGTAATGCCAAATAAGTTACGGCGTAACCATTCCCCCGGCCTTGAAAGGAAGTAGTTTTCAAAAGAAATTGTTGATACAATATTGCGAGGACAACCTTATTGCTCAGAGAAAATAAAACATTACTCCTAACAAACCAATACTATTGCTTGATGATATGTACAAGACCCAAGCAATAAATATAGATATTATATTATTGAGAAGGCAAAGGGCATAATTTAACTAAAGGTCGTTTAAGTACTCCAGATTTTGTTTTTACTAAAGCAACTCTGGCAATTCCATCTTTGCCTGTGATAAGTTTAGTTATTATTCCTAAAGGCCAATGAAGTGGCAATACATTCTCCTGAAGAATAAGCACGATTGTTCCTTCTACAACAGATGGAGACGAAGTATTCCATTTCTGTCTAGCTTGCAGCGTATGTAAATACTCATTGCGCCATCTTTTCCAAAAAGATTGCGTTAACCGATCCAATAACTGATAACGTTGTAAAATATGATCAGATGTTGCTTCCGCAACAGACGCAGCCGGAAAATATGTCAATGGTGCGACATTAAGAAAATGAGCTGGTGTCAATGCGGAAGGTTCAGCCGGATCTGAACTTAGAACGGACAAAGGCCGAGAATTTAGCAAAGCCTCAATTTGACTTAGAACTGTCATCAACTCTTCGAATGACAGTATTTGTTTACCTATTGTCCGAAATAGGTGTGATTTGACACATTTGACGTTACTTTCCCAACAACCTCCAAAATGGGGTGCACTAGGAGGTATGAATCGCCAAACAATTCGATTATCCGATAATTCATGTTCCCATGCATCTCGAAACTCATTTGCAAGGAAGGTGTGAAGCTCACGCAAATACGTATTAGCTCCCACAAAGTTGGTGCCATTATCTGAGTATATATACTTGACTGGACCACGTCTGGATAGGAATCGCTTAAATGCTGACATAAAGCTAGCTGTACTTAAATCTGTGGCTAGTTCCAAATGAATGGCACGTGTCGTTAGGCACGTGAATAAACACAGATAAACCTTCTGGCTCCTAACGCCTCTTCTGCGAACAGGGGTACAATATAGGGGACCGGCATAATCACAACCAGTATGTATGAAGGCCTTTTCAACTTGGTTGACCCTACATGCCGGTAAATCGGCCATTATAGGGTAATTAGCCTTCGGCTTGACTCGGAAGCAATAATTGCATGAATGAACCCTATGACGGATTATGCACCTGGCTGCAAGTATCCAATATCTATGCCGCAGAATTGATATTAGAGTTTCAGGTCCAGCATGTAAATGACGTCTATGATAATAATCTACCAGTAGATTAATTATATGATCACGACGTGGCAATAATAATGGATATTTATAATCGTAATCTTCACTGGAGTTGCTAAGACGTCCTCCAACGCGTAGAATTCCATCCTTTAAGAATGGTTTCAAGGTTGCAAAGGCCCTTGTCAGACCCCTTTTCGATTCAATATCCTTCATATTTTGTTTGAAATAAACCGCTTGTAGGGCTCGTACTATTTCTAATTCCGCTGTCGTCAAGTCATCGGCATTAATAGGCCCCTTAGGTAATCTTTTCAAAAATTTAAGTATATACACAACTGTATGTACATATTTTTGCCATGATGAAAAGCGTTTAGACAACTCATAAATTATGTTGTCGGTTGAACTATTGGTGGTAACTAGTGAGATAGCTTTCTCTTCAGGGACACCAATTTCATCTGGTATAAATGGTTTAATTGGCCACTCATCCTTGGGAAGTTTCATCCAAGGAGGACCTGATAGCCAAAGAGGATTATTCACCAACTGGGCCGGAGTTAAGCCTCTGGACAAACAGTCACTTGGGTTCTCTGTTCCCTTGACATGGTAGAAATGATTGCTTGGTAGATTCCCCTGAATCTTGGTTACGCGATTGGCTACAAAGGTTTGCCATCGATGGGGTGACGAATGAATCCAACAGAGCGCTACTGTAGAATCCGAAAAGGCTAGCACAGAGTCGATTGGATATCTAGTTGAGTAGGTGTCAACCACCCTTTTCACCAACTGTGATAACAATAATGCTGCACATAATTCCAGTCTCGCGAGAGACACAACCTTCAATGGTGCTACCTTTGATTTAGCACAAATCAAGTAAATAAGCCCACAGCCGTCATTAGGCATGGTTACGTAGGCGTAAACCATTCCACCATAAGCTCTTTCACTTGCATCTGAGAAACCAACGATGGTAAGCGAACAGTTTTCGATTACACCTATATGTCTAGGAATACTGATGCTCGACAATAGTGGTAGTTCTGTTTTAAATCGTTGCCACTGGTAAACAATATGATCAGGCGGCATTTCATCCCAATCGATTTTCAATAACCATAACTCCTTTATAAGTAGCTTGGCGAATACAATTACTGGAGCAACAAGGCCCAGAACATCAAATAGGCGAGCTATTGATGACAGAATATTTCGCTTGGTGCATGGACGATCGTCAATGCTAACCTGGAACCTGAATACGTCATCACCAGGGTACCAACGAAGTCCTAAAATCTTCAATGTTGTATCATCATCATCAAAGGCAACGCTTTGTGATAAATGTAGTTCCTTAGGTATTTCCTTCAAAACAGCTGTGGAATTTGATGACCACTTTGTCAATTGGAATCCTCCTCTCAAGAATAACTCCAGCAGTTGTTTAGTTGCTTGAGTAGCTTGATTTTCATCAATAACTGAACTGGCTACATCATCCATGTAAATGTCACGAGAAGCGATTTCTTTGGCAAGTGGAAACTCATCTCCTTCGTCAAGTACTAACTGTTTGACAGTACGCAGAGCCAGAAATGGACTGCTACGGAGACCGAAAGCAACTCGGTTATATTGAAACACTTTTAAAGTTTCTTCGGAATTGAACCTATAAAGAATTCGCTGATAAGGACGATCCTCCCCCCGTAAGTCAATACACAGATACATTTGACGTACATCAGATGCAATAGCGACAGCGAACAACCGCAAATTTAACAAAATACAGAATAAGTCAGCTTGAAGACTAGGACCTGCATGAAGTATATCATTTAATGACAAACCACTGGTGGTTGTTGCGCTGGCATCTAGGACCACCCTGACCTTAGTAGATGTCCTATCTTCACGCACAATTGCGTGGTGAGGAATATAGTAAGCAGTTTCTGACCTGTCATTCGGAACTTCAGATAAGTAGGTTTTATCTATGTGTTCACGAATAACTTCATCATACAATAGCTTCAATTTAGGCTGAACGCGAAATTTTCTTTCTAAAGTTAAATATCTACGTTCAGCAGTTTTATAGGAGTCTCCTAAATTATTGGGGTTCAGCTTAAATGGAAGTGCAACTTCATAGCGTCCACTTTCTAAACGTTTGAATGTTGTTTTGAATATGTTTTCAGCATTTTCTTCTTCGGCACTAAGAACTAAACCTCCATCCAAGTCTTCCATTTCCCAGAATTTCTGCATTAAATTACCCACATCAACAGAGGAGAAATATCCAACATTCGAGTTGGAGCAATTCACTGCGGGTGCATCACCTAATATTATATATCCTAATGCCGTTTCTAATGCATTAGGTAAACCAGGGTCGTTGACAATTTTACCTGACATGAGCATTTCAGCGAATAATTTGACCCCAATAAGAAGATCAATTTCACCTGGAATCGCCCATGTGTCATCTGCGAGTTTCATCTTGTCAAACAATTCCGACGCAGAAATATCTACATGACAGGTGGGTAAATTAGACGTTATTTCATCTAAAACTAGCGCATCGATTGTATAATGGCGTTTAGGATCGTATCGTGATCTAAACGTAATGTTGACATTTCCTCTGACGGGTTGCATGGCTCCACCGATACCCTTAACCGACGTCAACGGGCTGTTGTTTACAGTTAAACCCAAATTCTTGCAACATTTTAATGTTACGTAATGTTTTTGAGAACCTGGATCAAGCAAACATCTTAAAATTTTGTCTTTGCCGTTACGCGCACGAGCAAATACTTTAGCAGTACCCAAAATCTCCGTCAAAGGTGACTTAGCACGTCCTGATGCTGATAGCGTACACACGGAAGCGTCGCCATCAGGCATAGATGTGCTCGCGCTAGCTCCACTATCATCCTTAGATTGTGGTTTCCATTTGTCATGATTCGCAGAAGTGTCTGGTCTAGACTCAATTTTACTGAGTATAGGTTTCGAGTTATCAAAGTGTAACGTCGAATGATGTTTGCCCTTACACTTGCGACAAGATTTCTTCGAAGAACATTTCGATGCGGTATGATGTGTATTCAAACAGTTCGTACACGCATGAATTTCCTTAACAAAATTAAATTTTTCGTTAGGAGTGAGCTTCATGAAAGCATTGCAATTATAAAGTTGTGAATGTTCAGTGCCTTTACACATAGAACATGGATTAGTGCTCTCATGCGGCAAAGTGCTAACATATGCATGAGGCGTACGAGGAAGAGGGGCGCGCGCGTTGTTACTGCTGGCTGCAGAGCTGCTGTCGCCCTTAGTTGAAGTACGTTGTGACGTTCGATACAAGATCTTCACTTGTTCTCTAACGAAGCAAATGAACTCGTCGTATGAGGGCATTTCGGAAGAGTTCCGAATCGACATTTCAAAATTTTTTGTTGTGTCAGAGTCTAATAATTTAAGACCCAAGTGAACAAATATAAAGTCGCTTAAATTGTTTAGCTTAAGTTGCTTTATTGCTGAAATTGTAGCAGAAAACGAGTCAATTGTTTTTTCCAAATTAGATGCCGAAGGACCGTTGACAGGTTTCATTGACAGAAGTTGATTTAAATAGGATGTAGCCAATGCGCGTTTGTCATCATATTTCGCGATCAAGGCTTCCCAAACTATTTTATAGTTCTCTGCTGCAGGAATAACTCCAGACCAGATCGACTTCGCTTTACCTGTCAGATGACTAAACAAATAATGCACACGTTCAGAATCCGTCAGTTTATTATTCTCGTGAATGACTCTTCTAAATGTCTCGTAAAAGAAGGGGAAATTTTGAATTTCTCCATCAAATGACGGCAGATCAATCCGTGGAATCTTAATGGACTCGTCCTTACATATATGGCTCGAGTCTCTGGCCGTCGAAACGCTCGGAGAAGGCGCGTCGAGTTTTGTTATTTGACATTTGATTATGCAATAGAGATCCTCAAATGCGTTCATTGCGTTATAGTTGACACTATATTCCGGGTCTAGCTCCAAGTTTAGAAGATTGACGTCATCCATCAACTCCTTAAATTCTGACCTAAGTTGATCGACCAATCGAGCTTGTGCGATAAATTGGGTCAAAATCTTCATGTCGCTACTTAATTTGGGAATCATGTCATAAATGTTTTGCAAACGTAAAAAACATTGAGCACGTTTAGCTTCCGCAAGTTTGAGTCTCAGTTCCGATTTATCGTTGGCCATGTTTGACTGTTATTGTAACTATGACAACGCTTTAACAGCCTAATTAAACTGTACGAAAAATATTTAATATAATACACGTTGAAATTGTATAATAACTTAATACATTTCAAGGATATATTATAAGTACACTTCACATGATATAATCCAATTAATTTATCGAATAAATTTAATCCGTATTATATCAAGACAGATCAAGAAATAACTGAGATTTCTAGGAATAACTTACCTATGCAAAATTCTCAGCGATGTAAATTCAGTGTATTTTTTAACTTAAAATACGCTAAATTTACGTAAAATAAAGGTGTCGATGTTACCATTAGATGGTTACTTAATCAAAACGTAATTCGAATTATTTTATCGTTACGCATCGAAATTATAGTAACGCAATGAGAAAAATATACGCGCTGCAAGCAGACAAAAAAACAATATGCAGACAATAGCAATAAATTAGAATTGACTGTACATTGAAATTTTGATAGTACAATTATTGACATTAAATCAAACCAACACGGTGATATTGTGTGGCTATCGTTTTAAGTATATACATATTATATTATTCTATGAGCAAGGAGGTCGGCAATATTGTATATTGTGTAAATTTTGATCGTAATTCCGGTTCGTGAGGCCAATTTTATGGGGAATAATTTACAATACCTGGTTCCTTGTGATTCTTTGAAACCTCCTTTACACGTTCCGGTTTCCTTTCCGGCACACTTTATAGATTTGCTGCAGCGCTTGGTAATATGCTTTGGTGTGAGTGTATTTTATATTTAATTAGTTATATAAAAGCACGATGTGCGAATTCGGTTTTCTTGATACAGCTAATGACACTGACGTTACATTATCGTCTTCTCGCCGGCCAGGTTTTAGGTCCGCGCAAGGAGGTAATGCCAAATAAGTTACGGCGTAACCATACAGAATAACTATTTCTAAACTAAATATTCCATTCAACTACACTGATTTGTACCCGTATCGTACCTATAGCGTATAAATAAAATAGAACGAGACACTAATTTACTACATTACTACTTTAATTAAAAGAACACTGGTAACACTGACAATTTAATGACAAAAATGTAAAATAACAAATAACCTTTTCCAATAGAAATTCAATATTAAAGTGGTGGAACAAAACACGGACGAATACATAATTAATTGAAATCGGGACTTATACAGTAATGTCGAAAGCCTCACTGGCACATCACTAGCGCGAGCATGTACTTTCGTCAGAAGGGAGAGTATATTGACATTTGAATTGGTTGGAAAGGGACAAGAATACTTCAGTACTTCTTAATGGCTAGTGTAAAATGAACTCCGCCTGGCAGAATAAAATATGCCTTTTGTAATTAATTTTACTTCCTGTCAAATGTTATTCCGTCATTGTTGTAGTTTGCTGTTCGAGAGCTTTTCCTATATAACTTTACACAACAAAAAACCATTTCTAATGGATGAAATCGATTATTAATGCTCGTTTACTTGACGTACGTATAGATCGCGAACCTGGACGAGTCTGACTGAGAGCGCGAGGCGTTTTTGCTTACATGTACTAGTGGTACATAGGTGAGGTGACCGCACGTCGCCCTATAATCTCCATCTAGAGGGGGTTATCTATGCTTTGAATACTCGTATCTCATTATTAATTTATTATTAATTCATATACTCTACTCAAGGGGCCCGATTTGGAATGACAAACTTTTAATAAAACAAACTAACATAGGTTTTATTATTATATAAAAATAAATCTGGTTCTATAGATTTCTCACCGCCTTGCCAATCTAAGAATATTTTAAACCAAAATAGTTGTTCTGTTAAATAATTAATTTGTTTTGTTCTGAAATTCAGGAAAGTGACTCAGGGCATAAAGAAGATGCTGACGTTGGAAGCGATTTTGAATCAGAGACATCTGATATTGAGGTGAGTTGAATTGGTGACTTACTGTTTTGACATAGTGGGCATTTTATCCATAGTGTATACTAGACACTAACAAAGTATTATAATCATATGAAAAGTAATAGTGAATTTATGATCCCTAATTTTTAGTTCCTATTTCATAAAATTCATAATGATTTAAACAACCAATTTGACAAACACTTTGGCTTAGTTGGTAGTAACCCTGTCTACGAAGCCCGAGATCCCGGGTTGGAATGCCAGTTAAGGCATTTTTTTGTGTGAATAGCACAAATATTTGTTTCTTGCGACTTGGATGTTTTCTATGTATTTTTTTAAAATAAATTTACGTATTTATCTATCTATACAGGGTGAAATTTTATTGACTGTTCAAATGTTTGTGGTGGATTCCTTAGTGAACAATAAAAAGTACGTGTTTTTTCTTTCAGTATCTTTCAGTACTAAAATATTGAGACAGAGCAGCTGAAAGATATCCTAAAAAACCATTCGTTTATGGATACCCGGTGGCGCGCATTGTGCGGGAGGTGGCAATAACGCTCGCCCCGCCCCTACGTTGAGACGCCGAGACAAACTTACCCGTCGAAAAACTGTTCTTTAAATGAAAGTTACAATGATATTAAAATATCATTCGAAGCTAGTAAAAAAAATCATAAGTTTTAAATTTTCCTTCATTGACGGAGTACTCCCGGTTCGTAAGCATTGTTGTAAGTCACGATCGCGATCCCGCGTCTTTACGAGAAATAGAACACGGAAGTGCACAACTGGTCACGCGGAGATTCGCGTGCGACTAATTTGCAATTTTGGTCGAGATAAGATAGGTGAGCGCGCCCCTTCCCCCGCACCGCTAACCCGAGCGTCATTCAACTCCCAATTCTCCACACGTTACTAATTATTTATTCGGACAGCACATTTTATTGTGAAAATTTTTACTATGTTTATTTTTCAGAAATGTCATCTTTTTTTGATACCTAATGCCTGGGAAAAATTTGAACAGTCAATAAAATTTCACCCTGTATAAGCATGTATATTGTCGCCTAAAGTCGAGTCCAGAATTAGGCGAACTAACTTGACAGCCGAAAATGTTGCCAGACATAGGGAAAAATAAATAGTGATAGGTATAAGTCGACACAAATATGTCGATATAAACTTGTGCCTTCTATAAATCTGATTCTATTTATATTATATCAAGTAATTGTCGTGTAAGTATTGTCTTAAGCCGAATGGCTTGCTTTGTTTGGCTAATGGTCCAAATTTTCAACAAAACAAAATGGCGGACAGAGTCCTTAAAGATGACCAAAATGATGTTCGATGTATTTGTAATTCCAACCCATTTTTATTATTATTATTTTGCTTAGTAAAATTATTAGTTTGATTCCAAACACAATAATAATGATTAACTAGACTTTTTAAACATCGACGATATTAACAGCACTAGCCAAACTGTGGCAACATTAGTGTACAATGAACTGTCAAGTTAGTTCGCCAATTCTGGACTCGACTTTAGTACTCATAGTACAAGCTCCGTTATGGTAAACAGACAGCATAGCCTATGGATGCTTGCGACACCAGAAGAATCAAAGGCGCGTTACGGGCCCTTTATTGATTTGAAGATTCGTTGTGTTGATAGCTATGCACATGGAGGTCCCTCACTCACTTTCATGTTATTAATGTTGTATGCATAATTGGCGTAATGTTTTCAGGATGTGGCTGAGAAGTTGGTGGCTAGGAAGAAGCCTCGCGTGGAGATAGAATATGAAACTGAAGTGCCTAGTGTGTCTAAGAAGAAAATAAAACACTGATGTATTTTTATGTGCCTTTTAATTAATAAATGCATCCCATCCCATTTCCAGTCCTTTAGGCAGGGGCGAATCTTCGGAACTTTGAAACTCACTTCCATCCGGTCAACTAAGAGACAATCAAAACCAGTATTGGTACATCTGCGAAGAAATTAATATAGGGCGTGTTTTTTTTGCGAGTAGCTTTTTGTATGGACTCGTACTAATCATAATCAATCTGTAAACAGGCCGTTAGTGACCTTGGCGGAGTATTAGTGGAAAATCATGAAGGTTTCATCCAGTGGCCTGACGGGAGGGACCCATGTCGATAGGTGATGCCCCCGGGTGTTAACGCGGTAAAGCGAACGCGGTCGAGGGCACGTCGTACCAAAAAACCTCGATGGACGGAATTACTCATAAAAAAAAATGAAATTGGTTTTATTCTTATCAGTTAAAAGTTTAACGTAACATTTTTAGTATCGTTCTCAGGAGGTCGGTCAGTTAGCCTTTAGGTAGGCAGGCCGTCTACACTGACACAAGACATGCAGAAAGACGTAATTAGCTGTCATGTCTTTGTGTGAAATACGTAAACCACTATAAATAATTGTAATAATTGGTCACAAAGTACAAATATGTGTTGGTGTTTATTTACATGAGACTTGTTAGACGAATGTACAGAAAAGTGTCCTCGTGAGAGCTTTAAAAGTGAGGTGTAAAGTGAAATAGAGTGTGTTTCAAAGTGAGGTGGTGTACTTGGACCAAAAGGTGGTGTATGGCCATATTGTGTTGCAGTGACCGGATGACCACTTTGCTCTATTAATACCTAGGTATGTTCGTTAATTATCAGCCTGTAATCGTTCCCTTCAACGCTACGTAACCAGTTACGTGTGAAGAAATATTTTTCTTGCTACGAAACTAGTAGTTACTTTTGAAGTGTTGAGCCTAAGCCTCTTTTCGAGTAGGTACGCCACTCATGTCGGTCTCGTGCTAGTCGCATCCAGGAGCGACCCGCGCTCGTTTTAACCGACTTCAATAGGAAGGACGTTTTCAGCATAGAATAAGTAATGGTACAATTATCAGTTCGTCTGCACGTTTGCTTGTTTTTTTTGTATGTATGTTCCCCGATAACTCTTGACCACGTTTGCCGATTTTGATAATTCTTTTTTTTCAAAGCAGTTACCTCCAAGTTGGGCCCATATTAATTTGGTGAAGGTCTGATGATGGGATCTAGGAGGAATCGAGGGTACTCCTCGAATTTGATAGGCACGCATATGCCGATTTCGGTATTTCCTGTAGGTAATCAAGCATTGGCTCACGGAAACCACAAATTGTGGCATAGCGAAGTGCAAAATTGGAGTCAGTTTTTTTTGGTATAGATTATTAACCGAGTTCAATAGAAGGAAGGAGGTTCTCAGTTCGTCAGCGTGTTTTTTTTATGTATGTATGTTCCTCGATAACTCTTGACCACGTGGGCCGATTTTGATAATTCTTTTTTTGTTTCAAAGCAGGTACCACCAAGATGGTCCCATATAAATTTGGTGAAGGTCTGATGATGGGAAGAGAGAATAAGAGGAATCGAGGGAACTCCTCAAATTTGATAGGCACGCATTGGCCGATTTCGGTATTTTCTGTAGATAACCAAACAACCAACAGAAACCACAATTTGTGGCATAGCGAAGTACAAAATTGGAGTAGGTTTTCATTGGTATAAATTACGCATTATTTTTCACACTTATGGGGTTTCCTGCAAGTGCGGAGTTAATACAATATGAGAAAACTGTCAGCTGTCAGTGTCAACCGATCAAGAGGACCAAGCTATCACTCTGCCTGGCAGGATCGCCGTGTCGATGCGAAAAGGTTTGAAAGCTCATATAGCTGAGGCCCATGCCAGTGACACGCATTCTTAGTTCAATATTAAAGTCACAGCATTAAGGTGTTATTTGACTCAGAGGGGACAATGTGTTTAGTACCTACAGAAAGAGACGGATAGTCCATGTCGCGCGTGAGATAGCTCGCGCCCCGTTATGTGCTAGCCATGCTGCTAGGTAGGTACGACGACGAGCGAAGCGAGGAGAAGTGTTAGTAAAACTTCGACCCTAGAGCGCGCGAGCCGAGCGAGTGAAGCGAGCGTGCTGCTGCAGCGGCCGGCGAAGCGCCAGAATCGAACATATTCAAACTACCCAGAAATACGAGCCCCGCACAACGGGGCTCCGTCAAGACTTCGTAGGAAATGTTCTGTTCTGGCACTTTCGCCGTGGGCCTTGAGATTTGAATGAAATTTGTATATATGTCCTTTGTTCCAAGTTCTGATGGGATCTATGGTTGAGATGGGACGTATTTCCCTACCGTGACCACCTGACCCACGGATTCGTTATCGTTCCAACATTGTGTTCGTGTTCTCGGCTTGAATAATTATTCAGCGTGAAAGACTTAGTGATTTGATTTCCACCTCGTGTGATTGTGATTTATTAACATTGATGCATATACGTATAAGACTTGTTACTGTAATTAATTGTAATTACTGTGCTGAACTCGCGTGCGTGATCTTACCCACTGTTCAGCCACGCCAACTAAATATGGAATCAACTCCTGATCCTTCTGATGGCGATGTTGTGCTGCTTCGCCCCGCTTTCCGGCACAGTCAACATAACGAATCTTCATGTCAAGAGTTTGTTCAATCTCCACAGTCAAACTAAAAAACCGGCCAAGTGCGAGTAGGACTTGCGCACCGAGGGTTCCGTATTTTTTTATTATTATAATAATACGATGTAACAAAAAATTTACGGTTTTCGCAATTTTTCCTTTATCTGTGCTATAAGACGTTGCTTCGTACCAAATTTCAAGATTCTAAGTTCACGGGAAGTACCCTGTAGGTTGTGATTCCCTTGCGAGTATCGAAAATTAGCGGCATAAACGGCTGTATCTTTTGATTGCGTTGACTTAGAAGTTTGATTTTTTCACAACTCCAAGGGACAATAGACTGGAGTATTTGATATAAATTTCAGCTTGATATCTCCACGTGTTCCTAAAAAAAGGGTCTTGACAGACAGACAGACGGACGGACGGACGGACAACAAAGAGATCCTATAAGGGTTCCGTTTTTTCCTTTCGAGGTACGGAATCCCAAAAATAGTTTTTTGGAGCTATGTAATGTATTTCCTGTTTGTAATTTATATTAATAAAAAAGGGTCGGCAACGAGCTTATGATTTGTGATTCTTCTTGCCCATAATTGGCGGTGTCTGCTTACTATCAGACAGGCCAGCAAGTTTGTTTGCTACAATCTTATATAAAAAAAGAGCCAAGAGCGGAAGAGAAGGACTTTTATCTACCTAAATGTAAAATGACAAATGTCCAGATAGAGACATGAAGGAGATGGGCCTTACTACAGAAAACTCGTTGGAGCGAAGCAACTGGCATCGCATGATTGGAAAAGCGTAACGGGATAAGGCGAGATCAAAGAAGAGAGGAGAATTGTTGGTGCTACCACCACCAACCACCAAATCAGCCGCTGGACGTCCGTGTCCGGCTCAAAAAAATGTTTGAACAAAATTTTCGGCCACATGATTACCCCCAAAAAAAATGTTCCCTTCATTTTTTTAAACCTCATTCAATTGATTCTTCTAAAGTATAAACCAGTCCAATAGATGGTTTTGAATAAAATTAGTTTATATTTATTTTACATGATATTTGAGTAACTTGAAATTCGTCAAGTTTTTAGCTCCATATGTAGTAAAAAATAATAAGACGGCTTATACTTTAGATTTTTTTTGTCTTCGTTGTTAGAAGAGTAGTCAATTTAAAGTATTTTGGTTGAAAATCTCAGAAACTGTTATTTTCAAATAAAAATCAATTTAAAAATGTCCCTAAAAATCTTCCAGTGTGTTATCCTAGGTTGCGTGTTAGGATAACTTTTTTGTTTTATAGTAACGGCCATATTTAAGCAATTTTTTAGAGTGACTAGACTAAAAGCTACAGCTGGCAAGTATTCTAATAAATATCAGCCATCTTAGTTAGGCAATAAAATTGCGTAAACGTGCGCCGGAATTTACTTTCACATTTTAAATGTATTTTCAACAATAAATTGCCAAGGTATGTATACATTTTTCACTATTTTCAGTCTTGCTACGAAATAAATATTCATATGGGGATTACGAATTTCTTGTTTAAATAACTTTTAATTTGCGGCTTCTACAATTAAATTAAGGCATTTTTCCCGTTGTGTTTTTTATTCCAGCGTGTTATGTCGTGTTACAATACGTGTTGCTTAACACACTAGATAGTTAAAGGTTGGTTCGCATAATGCTTTTACCCGACTGCGTCACAATAAAGAGCGTGTTATGTTTTAGCTATTTTCATAAAACAAATTATGTCCGAGTAAAAGGCACGGTGGCCTAGCGGTTCACGAATGTGGCTGTCAAGCGGCGGTTGGGATTCGAATGCAGGCTCGTACCTATATGAGTTTTTCGAACTTACGAGTATGTACGAAATATTATTTGTTAGCTTTTCGATGAAGAAAAAGAAATATTTTTCTGAATACGTTATATTTAGGTCTTAAAATTTAACTATTAATGTTCCAGTATTCAGTCGACATAATATAAGAGTCAACACGCTAACTAATGTTATTATTTATAAATTATTAATTTCACTGTGAAATTGTGAATAACATTTGACCTAAACAATTTTTGACAATTCTCCACGTTAAAATAGAGCGCTCGTGGCCCAGCGGCGCCCGCATACCGCGTGCGGTATGTGAGGTTAAGCAACGTGGGCCCAGGTCAGTTCTTGGATGGGTGACCGCGTTGAGTGGTTACTAACTGAGCGCTCCCGTGCTTTGAAAGGCACGTTAAACCGTTGATATCGGCTACTATCTACGACAGCAGTCGTTAAGCCAAGTTAGCTGCCTTCGGGTGGCTTGAGAATTTCTAACAGTCAAGTTGCCCACTCACTTGTCAAAGGGGGGTCGATGTTGCACCACGTCCGTCCTACACGTGACCCCTGAGTGGTGCTAAAAGTGCAACAAACTGGCAACTGTACAAAATGCCATACGATTATTATTATTATTAAAATAAATCTAAAAATGATTACATGTCCCTTTATTGGAACAGAATTTATACATTACAGTAAAATTTATTAAGAAAATTAATTAAAATATAGATGTCAATAAGAAATATAATGACATTAATAACAATAATATTGGGACTCTTATTTAGGTATTTTTTTTATAGTCCTTAATACTATCAAAGCAGTTGTCCTGTAGCCATTTAGCTAGCCTTGTCTTAAATAAATTACCATTCAACATTCTTAATTCATCAAGGAGGACATCGTGAGGAAACCTGCATACATCTGCGAAAAAAAAACAAATTTCACTTAAGTATAATAAAATGCTAAGCATACCTCGATCCCTCATCCTTACATATTTCACATTAAGAACTTGCAAATATGATTTACTATTTTTTTTAATTTTCGAACGAATCTTGCTTCATGTAATCTCAGCTTTACAGAGTTCCAGCGTGTTACAAAATTTCCAGTGTGTTGCGAATAAAATTAATAATTAAATGTGTTACACTTTCCAGTACGTTAAGGTACATTTTTTTTGAGCCGCACCCGTCCACTGCTGGACATAGGCCTCCCCCAAATTTCATGGGGGGTATATGCCATAATCGCCACGTCTGGCTTAATAATCGCTGTATTTTTACTCCATTATATTTTCAAGCAACAGAAACTAATTTTCGACCTAAATATACCGGATCCCCTGTATCATCATCATCATGTCAGCCGAAAGACGTCCACTGCTGGACATAGGCCTCCCCCAAAGACTTCCACAATGACCGGTCCTGCGCCACCCGCATCCAGCGGACACCCGCGACCTTCACCAGGTCATCGGTCCACCGTGTGGGGGGCCTGCCCACGCTACGCCTTCCGGTACGTGGTCGCCACTCGAGAACCTTCCCGCCCCAACGGCCATCGGTTCTACGTGCTATGTGCCCCGCCCACTGCCACTCAAGCTTAGCGATTCGGAGGGCTATATCGGTCACTTTGGTTCTGCTGCGGATGGCCTCATTCCTGATGCGATCACGCAGAGAAACTCCTAACATAGCTCTCTCCATTGCTCTTTGGGTGACTTTGAGCCTTGACTGAGGCCCATAGTAAGCGATCACGTTTCAGTACCATATGTCATCACTGGCAATTAACACACACTGGTCTAAGACTTTCGTCTTGAGACACTGCGGAATATTGGATGAAAAGATGTGCCGTAGCTTCCCGAACGCTGCCCAGCCGAGTCGGATTCGACGATTAACCTCTTTCTCGAAGATGGACCTACCTAACTGGACAGTCTGCCCTAGGTATATATAATCGTCTACAACTTCGAGCGTAAAGTGTCCGATTGTTACGGGAGTTGGTGCGACATAGGCATTTGGCATGATCTTCGTCTTGTCCATGTTCATCTTTAAACCAACTCGCTCGGAGGTTTTACTAAGGTCATTGAGCATTGTACTTAAATCTTCCATGGTCTCAGCCAAGACTACTATATCGTCAGCAAACCGAAGGTGAGTGAGGTACTCGCCGTTTATGTTGATGCCTAGCCTTCTCCAGTCCAGAGTCTTGAAACATCCTCCAGTGCAGCGGAGAACAGTTTAGGAGAAATAACATCTCCTTGCCTGACTCCCCACTGCAACGGAATAGGCTTCGAGCTCTGGTCCTGGAGTCGGACTGACATAGTGGCGTTCTCGTACAAACACTTCAGCACTTCGATATAGCGGTAGTCCACTTGGCACCACTGGAGAGATTGTAGTACAGCCCAGGTTTCAATCGAATCGAAGGCTTTCTCGTAGTCCCTAAGGACCGGTTTTCCACCCGCCTTCAGGATTTCCGCTGTAATTCCGTCTTAACCGGGTGCCTTGTTATTCTTAAGCTGTTTAAGAGCCATTCTAATCTCGTACAGGCTGATGTCCGGGATATCTTCGGTATAGCGCCGGGTTAACCCCTTGTGTATACAAGGTTTCAAATGATTCCAGCATGCCATTTTAAAATGAGAGCGAAACTACGTTTGTATGTAGAACCGAGCTTACTGCGGACTCTTAAAGTTCCTAGAATTTTTAGCACGGCGTGACGTTACGCACGGACAACTTCAGAACTTTGACGCGCTTTATCTTTGATAGTTTTTTTTGAAGGAATATTTCTGTCAAACATTTTTTTTTTGGTACAAGCTTTATTGTGGACTGGACTTTTTTCCACAATCATTAAAAACTCGTTGAGACGTTTCAAATGAGCTTAAAGGTGGTAAGTGGTCACCTTCTGTCTCCATCATCAGATCAGCTCGGTGGTAGCTTATATTGTATTGTCACCGAACTTACATAAGTACCTATGCCAAATTTTAGTTCCATCGGATACCGGAAAGAGGCTGAAAAAAGGATTGCAGATTTTGATGACAACTTACGTACGAACAGTGCATGTTAAAGAAAAGCTTTTTTTGATAATCTAACAGAATACTAGCTTTTACCCAGTGCTATTTGAAAACCAGGGCTGCAGGTGTCTAACACCTCGGCATAATGCTGAGACAGAAACCGATTCACTGCCGCGAAGACACACGTTATGTGTTCTATTTTATGTGAGTTGTATTCCTTTTATCTGTGTTGTATCTGTGTGTCTTTTGTGTTAGTGAATAAATGTCTTTCTCCTTCTTCTTCTTCTTCTTCTTCTACCCGCGACTTCGACCGCGTAGAACTCCTGCATTTCGGAGTGACAAGTGCACAATACCTATGCTCGTATACTAGTTCTAATTTAAAACCACTACCCTATATTTTGACTTAAAAAAGGTCATATCTTCAAAGGAAATTCATGGCACAGCTTGAGTCCTTTTGTTTGGGCGAGATAGTTTTTCAGCGATAATTTAAAAACTGTTGGACTATCGTGTTCAAAACTTCAAAACATTCTTTTATTTTGTTCTGGGGGAAAATCCGTTATGGATACCGCCGCACCGCGGGGACAGTGCGAAGGCTATGTCGGACTTGCGCCCACTAAAACACCCCGATATTTGCCCTCAACTCGTTTCAGACGGCTCTGGGATATCCTTCGGGACGCACCCACCATCTGTTTTCATGGACGATCGCAGTCCTCAATTGCGACAGTCTTTGACCCCAAGGACCCCCTTTTAGTCGCCTTGAAGGACAGGCAGCGGATGCCGTAGCCGTATTCTATGCCCTATATTTTATTATTCCATGATGTAAAACTTAAGAGAGGGCACCATAGATATAAGAACAGAATATGAACTAGGCTGGACACGCTGCCACGTGTCTAGATCTGTGGGGGGCACAATTATTGTAACTTCGCGAGCGATAAACTATGCCCTATATTTTATTATTCCATGGTGTAAAAGTTAAGTAAGTAAGTATGTAAGTATTTTTTTATTTGTAAGAAACATAGGTACAGAGTGGTGGTGTAAAAGGTACAGAGTGGCACTATGTTTCGCCAGTAGGCATACAAATTTCAATTGTTACATGATATTAGAATTCATAACATAATTATTAAATATAAGTAGAATAATTGAATTAAAATAACAATATGTTCCGGATATACATTAAACTCGTAATTAACACTAACAAATAAATACCAATAATCAAATTGAACATTAAACTATCATAAAATAATTCAACATTTGTCTGCAAACAAAAAGTTACGAGGGGCACCATAGATATAAGAATAGAATATCTGTGTTCACGTGTAACTTCTGGAGCGATTGTCTCCGAATATATTCACTTGATCAAATTTCTTTCGGAGAAACCTAGAACATTCGTTTTTAAAGACCTATCGATTGAGGTGCCGCATGTTGAACTACCTACGTAAAAAATATTTTGACTTTCAGTTACATGTATGGAGTGCCACCCTAAAACATTTTTATTAGCAATTTGAATATGTAATATACCCATACTCATGTCAATACCCGGTACCGAACCTTACATTGTGCGTATTCCGACACGCGCTTGGCCGGTTATATCAATTAATTAATTTATAACAAACAAAAACCGACTCCAATTTTGTACTTGCTTTGCCACAATGTGTGAGCCAATGCTTGTTTACCTACGGAAAATCGGCCTACAGAAAATACCGAAAGGAGGAATCGAGGGAACTCCTCGAATTTAATAGGCACGCATGCGTCCCTATTAAATTCGATTCGCAAGATCCCATCATCAGACCTTTACCAAATATATGGGACCAATGTCGGGGTACCTGCTTTGAAACAAAAAAAGAATTATCAAAATCGGCCAACGTGGTCAAGAGTTATCGGGGAACATACACACATAAAAAAAAGAACAAGCAAACATTTTATTGAAGTCGGTAAAAAATATTGAACCCATTACTTCACTTTTACTACAAGATTTCAGCTGCAACTCCCTTCAATAGGCTACCGGAACCGCCTGACGAATCGCAACCCACAAATTGAAAAACTGGCATACGGTATTAACCCTTGAACGTCAAGAACCTAAAAAGTGGTCGTGTGTCGTCGTGCCCACCACGCCAACAACCACTATATAGGTCGGAGTGAAGATGTACTTTGATCATGAAAAACATCCATTATGAATTATTTTTATTTGTTTTTATTGGTTTAAACACTTTAAACCTTACATCAATTTTTGATGCCTTGGCGTCTGAGTGATAACTTCATTCAAATATGAAAGCGTTCAAAGAGTTAACAATTTCGACAACAGATTACAAATATTACTATAAATGGCAGCAAATCTTGTCGCAAGCTTACATTGAGAGCAGTCATGTCCGCCTCGCATTTATTTCGCGCAAGCACACGCTACAAGAATCTGTGTTATTGTACCCATAACTTGTGTTATGAGCGCGTTTTGTTCTCTCATACGTATTGTTTACGGTTAGTATGCTCCGTAATAAAATATCCAACCAGCCTTGACATTATTTGCCTCCGGATTGTTGGGATGCGTTGATTTATTTTAATCCGCGATAAGTAATCTGGAGCCTGCGTTGTTTATGTTCGCTCACATGCGCACTCACGCACCTCCCACATGCGTTAAAATAATACATGAGTTTAATTAGGTCCGTGTCGCCACTTTTTTTGTATAGATAGCCAAAAGCAAAATAGAAAATTGGTAGTATCCAAAATAAACTAGACTTTATTTAGAAGAGAATAAGGCTTGTTTTGAATACCTAGATGTGATTCTGCGTACCTAATAGCTGATTGTACTATTGATTACGTGTAGTGTAGCGTTTCTTAATCTATAGGCATACCTGATAAGTAACTATATTTTTTTGTGGCATTTTCGTTGCTGCGTAGCGGTTTTAACTGGTATGTATAATATCATTCGATCCCTATTCTATTGTTAACAACATTGCGATGCAAAATGCTACAAAATTTACCATGTGTACGTGTTGATTAGGTATAAGTTTTTTTATCGTCAAATGTACTCATTATTCGGGTGAAAAACAACTAAAATTTCATAGTGCAAAGCTTTCTTTGTTATCGCTCAAAAACTCGTTGAGAGATCGATCGCTTGGCGAAGTTCATATCATAATACAATGTCATATTCCTGAACGCGACTGTGCACTTTGTCGAAATTTTAATGAGAAGCGATTTTCAATTGAATAGAATGCCTTCCGAGGCTGAAAGTTGGCTCCGGCTTAATTATACTCATCAGTTAATTAAGAAAGTTATGTCCCTTGAAATCTTTGCTTCGATTCGCTTCTGTATCCCTCAGGGACTACTTATTGAAAGCTGCTCAATAGGTGGTCTAATTACGTACAGTCTGCGCCGAATATTTTATGGTGATTTAGGAGGCTATTGTCCGACAATTAGGTATGTCTTATTCGAATCGGTATGTAGAAATATTCGCTTTATTTGGCTAAACCTGTTAAAAGTTACTGCATACTACTGGCGTACGCAGTAACTATTTATTTTTAACTATATTCATATTCAAACGCAAATTTAATAAGGCCACGAGTGCGGCGCACGGGTTTGCTTATTAAAGAAACAATCATGCCATAATATGTTAATTTAATACTGTTTTCGCTGTTGAAGATTCTGTGGACAGCCATGAGAATGAATAACCCTTCTTAATCATAGAGAAACTCGGCAGAATCAGATGACTCTCGGACATCTGTCAGGAAAGGATTCTTTCGTTCACCTAGTCATGATGTAAAGCAGCGGTCGGCAACAATGGCCCGCGATCCCTATCTTTGCTGCCTGCGAGCCGTCTGGCTGTTTTGTGTGTAATAAAAATGTGGTACCTACCTTTTGTCTAATGAAGCCACAAATTATTAACAGGCATCTGTAAGTGGAGGTACTTCCCCAGTTATGCTGCTCCAAATATGAGTGAGATGACATTCCGCTGTGGCCTACCTCCCTTAGAGACACCTCTCTTAACCCTTTGAACGCCATTCTTCATGAATGGCAGTGACACAAAGGGTTAAAAGACACCTCTCTTTTTTTGACTTGTGATTCTTCTGGAGCCGCAAGCTCCATAGGCTACGGTGTAAAAAAATAGGGCAAGAAATTATAAAAACAACAATCACGCCAACAATTTAATAAAGCACACTAATAACGTCGTAATCAAAGCATAAGCCAACGTTTTAAAAATATTTATTTCTCTCATTACCATTCCAAAGAAACAAAAGGGAGGGTGGAAAGAATTCGAAAAATTCCATAATGAAAAAACACCCACTTTGAGTTGTTTAAAATTAATGAAGTTCAGCCTTTTGTTCACACCTGCTAATGAAGAAAGTTGTTTTAATAAGACAAGAAATGCTTTTATCTCCAAGAGAGCTCAATTTCTTAACTTAATATTATAATAATATCTGTCTTTGTATTGCGTAGAAGTTTCAAGTAATTTGCACGTTGAAAATTTGCTAATTGTAAGAAAATACAGTCTCGTGTGTAATTTAGCTAACCTAGGTAGGTACGTGCTGACATCATTAGCAACATATACAGCGTACTCGTGTAGTAACAGAGGAATTTCACAAGCGCATTTATGAGGTTGTAAGAAGTAAAAAATATAGAAAAGTTCCACCGTGTTTTTATCATACAAAAGAAATTAATTATTTATGCTTGTCCATTAAAATATGCCTTAAGACGAGCTGCCAACGTTTGTTCTTGGTGCATATTTTAATTACTTAGAACCGAAATAGTACATTACGATACAAGTGCAGCGAACAGGAAATTCGCAACGAGTGGTGATAAATTGAAACACGACCGAAGGGAGTGTTTTAAATCGACACGAGTTGCGAATTACCTGTTCGCACATGTATAGTACAACGTTTTACAGTACATACTTATGGCACTTTAAAGTTTCGCCTTATGCACGTAATATAGCACCATATGTACTATAAACAAATTTAAATATGTATACAAAAAAAACTCGGGTGGAATCCAGCTTACTTTATATAACATTTTATTTTGTAGACATGACAAGCAATACGTTATACGCTGGTAAAATAATTCGGATCCCTTCCGGGCACTTTGTATATAATTTTTTTTTTATTTATTTATTTAAAACTTACAATTTTATTCCAATATGTTATGACACATGAGCCACTATTTAAAACCTCGAGGGTTTATATAATAGTTGGGAGATCGCGCGGTTCATCCTGCGGTTATTAAACATTGCAAAAATATTAAAATATTACGAGTTGGTATATACATGTCATTCCAAGGCTATATAATATTTTTTAAGTAGCTTTTTGTATTTTCCATGGCTATGAGTGTTACCAGTGAGGTCATGCAATAAGTTCTCAGGTAGGTTGTTTAAGATTGATGGAAGCAAGTACTTGAGGGTTCTTCTACCATAAGTGTTAATATTGCATGGCAACTGGTATGGTGGCAAGTAATCTAGGGTACGTAATTTACTAGGGCGTGTTTTTTTTTCTAATGAGGGTAATATTTCAAATTCCTCAGCCAGTACAGACATACAGAATCTATTGAACACATTAATGACCTTGCAGTGTTTGAATAGCCCTGTTTTATTTTCATTATTACAGTATTTTGCTTTAATAGTATTAGGTACGATTGTTTTTAGAAGTGCTAGTTGCAACTTATAGATTTGCATTAAGTAGGTTCTGTACGTCCGCCCGTAGCTTGTAATACCGTAACATATAACTGAATCGGAAAGTGACAGGTAAAGAATCCGCAATATGCTATAAGGTAGTTTATATTTTAGTATTGCCATATTTGCGAGTATACACCTAAGTTTTGAACATACGTGCTCCACGTGCGGTCTCCAGTTAAAGTTGTGATCAATAATTAATCCTAGGTATGTGTGTTGGGGGACAACATCGAGCGCATGACATTTACAGTTACGGCTAGGGTAATGGAGGCAGTGATGGTCGTGAGCTACGATTGTGGGGGCTCGACTTTCTTTTGAGTACGGTGAGCGTATATGAACTACTTTAGTTTTTTTAGAGTTAATTACTAAGCCCACGTCGTGAGCCCATTTGCATAGCTGGTCAAAATTATTCTGCATTATATTTTGGGCTTCAATTAAGTCTCGGTGAGCTGTTACTAGGCATGTGTCGTCAGCAAACTGGTATACAGAACCCCCGCTAAATATGTTGCACATATCATTAACATAAATCAAGTATTCGGTTGGTCCAGCAATAGATCCCTGCGCTGTGCCCTCTTCCGTGCGCAGCGGCTCACTGAGCGCGCCGGCTATCTTCACCATGGTGTAACGGTTGCTATGATAGTCCTGGAACCAGCGAAGCAGGGGTCCTTGTATACCATTCTGCTGTAGCTTGCTAAATAAAGTAGAATAATTAAGACAGTCGAATGCTTTACTGAAATCAATAAAGGTGGTAATTACATGTTTACGTTCATTTAAATAACTATTAACCTCGTTTGTGAATTTAGATAATAATTGAGAGGTACTCCGATTTCGCTGGAAGCCATATTGATTACAGTTGATTATTTTATTATTGTTCAAAAATTTATTCAGCTCCGTCCCGATGTACCTCTCAACTATCTTAACTATACATGGTAAGATCGTTATAGGCCTATAGTTATTGTAATCTGTGTATGACCCTTTTTTATGAATAGGGCGTATTATGCCAATCTTTAAACTGTCTGGGTAAGATGTTGTTCTAATACAACAGTTGATCAAGTGTGTAATTAGAGGCGTGATTTCTGTGATTATGGATTTAAGATCCGAAGCACGAATCCGGTCAATGCCGGGGCTTTTATTATCATTTAGGTTTTTAATTATATTGAATATAGTGTGGTTGTCAGCCCGCCTTAATCTCATGGTTAGGTTAGGTGTTTTAGAGTACAATTTATGGTTCAGCAAGGGAGTGCAGCATAGAACACATATATTTTTAACATTTTTTTTAAATTCCGTAGCAAAATTATTAGTTAACTTACGGACGTCAGTCTTAAAGTGTTTCATAATAATACTATCGATACATTTACCTATTCTGCCACTTATTTTATTAATGATATCCCATACCTTTCTAGGGTTTCTAAAATTAGTACATATTTTATTTTTAATATAGTTATTCCTAGTATTCTGTATTATTTTATTAGTTTTATTTCTCATTTTCATCTTTTTAATTTATCATTTTCATCTTTACGCCAAATAGTATACAGTTCATACCGTTTTTTGCACATATTAATTATTTTTGTATTTATCCATTTACAAGTAGATCGCTTATTTAGCTTTATTTTCGATACATAGGTGCAACTATCGTAGACTTGTGAAAATTTATTGCAAATAAAGTTCAAAATGTCGGTAGGGTCGCTATATGTAAGTGATACACTCCAGTTAATGTTTTTTAATTCACTGTGCACCTTTTTATTGTCTAATTTGTTTACGAGCTGGTACTGATTATTGCTATGAGTGTCGGCGGCGTCGCTTGTGATTACGCAACCGGTTATTAGGTGATCGGCGAGCGCGTTGTTGACCACCGCGGTGTACACTTCGCTGCAGTTTCCGCTCCTCACGAATATATGATCGATGCACGACTTGGTTATAGTCTCGCCCCGTTTTTCTATTCTTGTGTATTGGTTTATGCCGTTTTCTAATCCCGTTTCGGATAATTGATTGAGATAATTAGTGGCTGTAGGAGAACAGGATTTCAGGTCAATGTTCATGTCACCTACCAATACGCAAGTACTTTTAGGTTGGTACTGTTGAACCAGTCGTGTAAGTTCTCGTGTAAATGTAACTTTGTTTAAATGGGGCGGTCTGTACGTTATAATAAGGTTTGATTTCATACCTGGATAAGTTACTACTTCACCAGTTATGCACTCGAAGCTGGTGGTTTCCAAATGATTTCTATAAAAGTGAGCACTATTGTGAACATATAAGATTATACCACCTCCTCTCTTGTTTGTCCGGAGTTCACTGTACATGTCGTAGTTTTTCAGTTGGAACAGCTGTTTGCAGTTTTCTGATATGTTGGCTTCAGTAATTGCTATCACATGTATAATATGTTTGCTACTTGATACAATATATTCGAGGTGTGAGAAGTTCCTGATAATAGATCGTATGTTTACATGAAATATGCTAAGACAATTATTCCAGTTAGTTTTTATGAGTTCGAGGAATTCGTTCCAATTAGCGTAGTTACCTTCATTAATAGGTGTAGATATATTTAGGTTCGCCATTTTTAAGTGATCTAAAGTTGTACATATATTATAATAACATATAATGGCGTGGTGCATGACGCTTATTTATTACGCATGGTATTTGCGGTTTGGCAGTTCCTTAACTGGCTTTTAATGTTTTCTATATCAGGAACTGAGCGAATAGTGATGATTCTGTCCTTCTCTGATTTTCTTGCCAGAATTTGTCCATCTTTAGTCCAGACAAATTTGCACAATTCAGTATTTTTGAGCTCAGTCTTAGCTCTCCACAGCAAGAATGAATTGTAAGGGGTCAGCGGCTCACGTAGGTATATTTTTGGTCTTATACCTCCACTTGTGTGGCCTTCTGCTACTGGTGGTTTGTTTTTAGCAGCCTCGAGCCATCTGGCACGGCACCCTGTGCGCAGCTGTACTATGATAGTCGGAGGGTGAAGGTGCTGGTGGTGACTGGTAGCTTGGCCTTGCGTTTGTCGTGGGTGGGTTCTCTTGCGGTATACCTCCACTATGTCTTTGGGATTGCTTTCAATTTTTGTGGCTATTTCACTGGTAATTTTCAACACATTTTCGTCTTCATTTTCTTCTACTCCACAAATTTCAAGAGTGTTAGCTAGCTGGCTCTGTTCTATAGAATTGTTTTTCTGTTCCATGGCTTGATATTTTAATTCTAAATTTTTGTATTTGTTTTTTAAGTCTTCGCAGGTATTTTCGAGTAGTTTCGTGGTGCTTTCAAACGTTTTTATCTTTTTCTCGTAATCGTCGATCTTATCAGAATATAATTGTAAGGTAGTTTGCAATTCTTCCCGTATGATATCTTTGACCTCGCGGCGCAGGTCGCGGGATATGTTTTGGACTATGGCACTGGTCGCTATGGTGTCCGTGTCGGCGTCAGTGTTGTCGTCTTCCTCCGGGTCAGGCACTATACACGAAAGACGTTTGGGTTTAGCACTACCCGCACACGATTTGCACTTCCAGTCCACGGATTCCGTTAGGGACAATGCACTAAGCTGATCATTTGTTATTGCAACACATGTTCCATGTAACCACTTAACGCACTTACTGCATTGTATACCGGGACATTTTTTCGTGACCGGTTTTGAGCACTTTGCACATTTGGCCATGTCAATAGACGATATTATTCGCACCGATTGATATTCTATGCAATTGGTTTAATTTAGGTAACAGAATTCGATGAAATGAGTGAGGGAGAGAAATTATGAGAAAATATTGTAATAAATACGTACAACATAGACAAGAAGTCTAGTTCTTTTCGATTCTAATATTTGAGCATTAAGGTTTAAAATTAATATATAATAAATAAAATATGTATTATTATTTAAAAAAACTGTCACGTGCGTGTCGGGTCACGCGCAAGGTTTCTCCGCAGTTGACTGTACATACTAACGTTAATTATTCTGTGCTGCTAATCATTCGGTGTGGTCTGTAAGCACCAGTTTTGATTATATTTCGTCTTAACGATTCTTGAATACTGTGGTAATTGTATCACGAGCGGAATTCCGAAGACTTGACAAGAAAATTTCATTGGCCGTCCGTCGAAAATTAAGTTTGTTCGCCGACTTGCCTCACGCATAAATGTTTTCTGAATAAATATTTGATTGGCCATTCAATTATTAAGGGAGTTGTTCTTTGCTTTTTGAGCGTGACCAAATTATAAACGTGGCTGTTTCTAGTAAAATTAATTAAATCAGCAAATAAATTTCGACCGGGCGTGGGCGCTGAGCAGTAACGAATTCGTGCAAATTATTTTTTCAAGCTTGAATAGGAATGTATTTATTTACGGCTCTGGAAATATAAAAGGAGTACGGGTCCTTTACTAATTTGTTGTACGAGGGAGTGATTTAAGCGAATAGTAAGTTTTCAGGGTTCCAAGAACGTAAAAAAGTGGTGTGATTCTGTACATCCGTCTGTCACAACTATTAATCTCAGGAACAGGAAATTGAGTAGGTAGTTGTAAATAAATATAACCCAATTTTGAAGAAAATCAAAAAATTTAACTTACTAAAAGGTATATTTATTTCCTGTGAGAAATAATCGAAATAAAGAGAAGCAAAAATTTCAAACTCTAGTTACTAAGTCAAATGGAATGCCATATATGAAAGGGCTCGACTTGCAGAGTCTGAAACAGTTATTTTTATTATTTTACAGTATTTCGAACTATGAAGGAAAGTGTTGAATAAATACCATTCCCTTCCCCCTTATCCCCGAAGTTCAGTAGGGGGGTGACACGGCCTATCGGTGTGAGTCGAGCGCCGGTGACCTTGTAACGGCACGTCTGTTGCATAGGGTTGGCAATGTAGGGGTTGTCAGCCTGTTTAGCCTAGTTGGTAGTGCCATTGCCTCCGAAGCTAGAGGTTCCGGGTTCGAATCCCGGTAAGGGCATTTGTTTCTGTGGTGAGCAGAGAGATTTGTTCCTGAGACTTGGATGTTTTCTATGTATTTAAGTATATATCTATTAAATATATCGTCGTCTAGTACCCATAACACAAGCTTTATTGAGCTTACCGTGGGACTAGTTCGATTTGTGTAAAAAATGTCCCCTAATATTTATTTATTTATTATTTATTTAATGTAGCTGCCTTGGCAAGAGGAAATAATGTTTATTCAATGATTGTGATATTCATCAATCAAACACCGGGAAACTAGTCACTGTAAGTTTTGATTACAGACAGACATGCACTGTGTCAGGAGAAAACATACTAGAAGCTCGTAAAATAAGTACCTACAAACTTCTCATAATATGGGAACTTACTTTTCTTGTGTAAATCTAAGCTTAACATGAATATAATTGTATGCTAAAATAATAACCCATAGAAAATATGTGACATGATATGACGTCATTCACTGCGACCGCGACACCCCCGTTAAGTATAATTTAAAAGACTATTGACATTTCATCTATTTCGGCATTTCATATATTAAAAGTCTTTTATTTAATATATTCCGAAAATGTAGGTACATCTTAATGTATTTCAAGTCAAAATGCATCCATACCCATACCAACCTACCCATATCAAGTCTTTCGAATTAAAAAACGGATTTTAGGTGAAGTCTAAATTCTAAATGTAGGGATGTAGGGATATTACATTCTATAACTTAGTTTTCTGGATCGCTAGGTAGCCTAAAGTAACTTTTTCCTTTGTGGCTTTTGATATTACTGCCACAACCGTAGACACAGCAATAAAAAGCTCCAGCCATAGTTAGTTGATAACATTGAATTACAAATGTTAAATTCTAACGAATTACAAATAAAACAAGTGTCACGCCCGCTACCGGCCGATCGATCTCTGTTGCGTGAGCGTGTTGAAGCGAGTGGCGCCCCTGCGATTCATCTTGCCGCGGCTAGCTGTCCACACACCGCGCGCCCCTCGCGCACCCCCGTTCACGTCCGGTCACGCACACATAGCCGCGATATATATCTTATTTGGTTCAGTCCCGTAAGTAGGGGGCTCGTGCGTTGTGACGTCATAATTTTCTGTCAATTAGTATAGAGCGTTTTTTGTGTTTCCGGGAACAATATCCACCTTTGACCCTCATTTGCGGCTTTTGTTGTGTTTTAATAGTAGTTGGGCCCGTATTAGACATTTGATCATTTCTAAAAACTGGTTGGAATGGCACCATTAAAATAGTCAAGTAGGTAGGCAGTCGACATATTCCAATAATAGGTTATTAACCTAATTCATCCAATACATTTTTTATACTATACTACCCATCAAGCGAGTAACTAAAGATTTATAATAACGAAGATGCTTGTGTTCTACAGCAAAAATGTAAACAAAAATGCGACGCGCCATCACAGAAACCTTTATATAGGGTACCTTCTTCGAGCATTTTTCATCTCGAAACTCGACGCGCCTTTCATTATTTCGCAGACTTAATAACCATGGTCGAATTCCTCCATAAAAGGCTTCAGGCGGAATTTGAAGAGACTCCAACGGCGCGGCGTTTTACAAAGGTGCCTAATGAAAGAAACAAACATTATGACGGTCTTCAAGTGGCATAATGCTATTCTGCGCGTTATCGCAAACGCAATTCCCCCCGGACGACCCTCACACTTTGCCACATTTTAATTTGCTCCGGAATATGATGAGGGTACAACACGTATCTTGCACGGGATTCTTAGGGCACAGAAAATTTTATTTGCAGAAGTTAGTTATGATGTATATTTAGATGACCATAGGGCCACAGGAAAAAACAGTGAAGCCTGTTTTTTCCTGTGGCTTGGACTTACGCGAAAACGAGATGCAATGAACTGTTTGGGAATAGCTGTTTTGGTTAAATTTTGATAAATATCAGAATTTTTATATTTATCTCTTCTTCTAGAATTAACTTAGTGAAGAAATCGATATTTCTCCCGTCCGGTGAGATTTGAGATGAAGTAAGATACCACTATTTTAACTTAATTGTGTCGTTTAATAAATGTAGCCACTATATCAGTCGAAGGACGTCCACTGCTGGACATAAGCCTCATAATCGCTACGCTTGGCATGCGGGTTGGCGATCACAAAATCTTCACCGCGCTTCAAGGATGCTGCTGCCCATCCCCCGGTGGTCTTGGTCGTAGTTTTAGGACATACCCGGGTCCAATTATTGTTTGAATAGGCTGAGGTATAAATGAAAATAAAAACATATTTTTATTTTATCTGTCGAGAAACTTTTTAGAAATGATAGGTATTTCGGCTATCCGATAGACAATCATATATCTGAAAATCGGACCTTATTAACAGCTGGTTAGTGCGGCGTTTCAAAGACAGACAACCAGTTCCTTCAGTCTTAACTTCTTAAAGACAACGCAAGCGCATCCTTGGGAGTCCGCCATGAACACAACACCACAGTATACCTACAGAACAAGTAGTGGTGTTATTATGGCTGCGGTTTCTGTAAGGTGAAGATACTTCACCAGTTAGGCTGCTCCAAATACAAGCGAGACTACATTTTGCTGTGCCTTACTAAACATCACGCGTCTTGTCTCAGAATGTGCAGCCTTTATAAACAAGGCCTTAGCAGTCTAAATTCTGCTTAGTTACCTACTTATTTACCCCTGTGCCCCAGCCATCCCTTGTCCACAGACCGCAGCGACCTTTTTGGCCTGCGGTCCGCTCCACTCCTATTTTACAAGCGACTGGACACATTTTTCTAGTTCGTTATACTTCTGATAGGAATTTCGATAACCGGATTTGATAAAATACTCGTTAGGAAACCTTTCAATAGAAGTTATATATTTTTTGAATTATTAACGCTGAAATTTGTCACCCAGATGTATGAAAGAGAGTCACATAGTGAAAAAAAAATGGGGTCATATTTTTCTTTATCAGGATCTAGGTGCTCGTGATAAAAGCTTTAGAGTACAGTGGAATGTCACATCGCTAATGTTTAGCGTAAGCCCTGCTTGGGAAGCACATCCACCTTATAGAATGCCACGCAGAAATAACACTATCATGCTTTGTATGTATGTGGGGTGGTGTTCTTGGTGGCGAGTAAGGTCACCAGAGTTCGAGAGGATGATCTATATTGAGAGTGAACTTGCATTTTACTCTTGCTGACTATAATGTGACCCCTCTGAGGTTGCTAGCGTCCGCAGATCACGGTTCCCGCTTACAATCAGCCAGGCCGTACGCTTGTCTGCCAACATCGTGGTACAAGGAGTCGTGACAGCCAATGGAATGTCTCACACGCCACGGTCATCAATAAATAAATAAATAAATAAAATAAAATAGCCTTTATTACTAGCGGTTTCTCAATTAGTTACACATTCACATTTATACATTAATTATAACATACTTTGCTAGTGTGCCCATTTGCGGGCAAAGGCCTCCTCCATCTCTTTCCACTTTTCTCTGTCCATGGCCTTTCGTGTCCATGTAGCGCCAGCTGTCTCCACGAGGTCGTCGCACCAGCGGCGCCGCGGCCGGCCGCGCGGGCGCACGTCCTCGCGCGGCCTCCAGTGGAGTATTTTCTTACTCCATCGCCCATCGGTTGTTCTCGCTAGGTGCCCGGCCCAGCGCCATTTTAGTTTGCAGGCTAATTCGGCGGCATCTATGAGTTTGGTCTGTCCTCTGATTTCCTTATTTCTTTTTCTGTCTTTAAGCCTTAGTCCTAGCATACTCCTCTCAGCCGATCTTTGAAAAACTTGGACTTTATGTATAATGTCCTTTGTAAGGGACCAGGTCTGACATCCGTAGAGTAGTGTAGGAAGTACCACAGTGTCCATTGCTTTCTTTTTAAGTTTCATAGGCAGATTTGACTTAAATATTTCTTTAAGCGACCAATATTTAGCCCAAGCTTTTTTAATGCGCCGTTCGACTTCGTGAGATGAATCGTTTGAAATAGACATATTCTTCCCGAGGTACAAATATTCATCTACGTATTCCAATGTTCCCGATTTCGTGACTAAGGGTAACTTTGTACTATTTGTCATGGCAAAAGTCTTGCGTAGGTTCATCTCCAGTCCACATTTTAAGCTTTCCTCGTTTAATGTATTCACCATGAATTCCACATGTTCATGATTCTCAGCGATTAGAACTATATCGTCTGCAAAGCGCAAATGGTTTAGGTATTCTCCGTTTATACGAATTCCGATGCCCTGCCAGTCCAATTTTCTAAAAATATACTCTAGTAGGCTTATAAAAAGGTTGGGCGAAATGGGGTCGCCCTGTCTCACGCCTCTTTCTATTTTGAACGTTTCTCCTTCTCGTTCTAACTTAACTACTGCTTGGCTATTGCTATAGATGTATCTTAAGATATTTATATATTTCTCTTCTACTCCTTGCTCAGTCAGTGCTTGCCATAAGGGGTCATGAAATATAGAGTCGAAGGCTTTCGTGTAGTCTATAAATACTATGTAGAGTTTCTTTCCATATTCTCTATATTTCTCAATTACTTGGTTAAGTGTAAAGATGTGGTCTAAAGTAGAGTATTTTTTTCTGAAACCGGCTTGTTCCGAGGGCTGATTAAATTCGATGTGGTTGCAGATTCTTTTTAGTAGTATACTCGTGAATAACTTATAAATAGTTTGCAGTAAGCTTATAGGACGATAGTTACCGACGTCGGCGGGGTTTCCTTTTTTATACAGTAATGTAATTATGGAAGTTTCCCAGTCCTTTGGTATTATTCCTTTGAATAAAATATCATTAAATATTCTTGTCAGAATTGGCACCAAGGGGTCGATGATGGCTTTTAGTACTTCATTAGATATTCCGTCGCTTCCCGGCGATTTCATATTTTTTAGTCGATTTATAGCGCTACGAATTTCAGTATTAATGAATGGCGGAATAGGGTCGTTACCATTTATAGAAATGAATGTCGAATTTGGTACCTCGGACTCTTTCGGGTGATCTGGTCTTTGGTAGAGTCTTTTATAAAAGTCAGTTGCGACTGATACTATTTCTTCTCTATTAGTTTTAGTCTTATTTTGTGTTTTTAAATTCATTATCCAGTTCTTTGATGTTGCTAATTTCTTTTTTGCTCTTTTTATGGAACCTCTTTTCTCTAGTTCTTTTTCTATGATTTTATATCTCCTTTCCTTCACCGTCCTTTTGATTTGAGTTTTAATCAACCTATATAGAGCTGTTAATTTATTTTTCTCCTGTCTGGTTTTATGTTCTTTATATTTTAAACTATTTCTCTCTTCGATTAACTTTTCTATATATGGTGAAATTTGTGATGGGTTCTTTTTACTTTTCCTTGGTAGTTTAGCTATGGATGTTTTAATGTTTTTGATTAAATTCTCGTAGTTTTGTTGTATCTCGACGTCTTCGTATTGTTGTGATATTTCTTCAAAAATATTTTTAAGTGATTCTTGTTCGATAGGGTTGAGGTGATTCTGTATGGGGGGCTTAATGTGGGTTCTAGAATTTCTTGACTTGTTTATTGAGAACGTCGCCCTCACCAGTCTGTGATCAGAAGGAAAACTTGTGTTTAGCACCTCTATGTTGTTAATATTTTGTTTGCAATTCGTTAGTATAAAATCGATTTCATTCTTAGTTTTGCCATCTGGTGAGGCCCAGGTCCATCTTTGTTTATTGTTTTTCTTAAAGAATGTATTCATTAAGTACAGTTGATTTTCGAAGCAAAATTGTATGAGTTCTTCACCTCTTTTATTTCGTACCCCAAAGCCCCATTTGCCCATAAACTTTACATCTTCACTGGTTGGTTGACCTATTTTTGAGTTAAAATCTCCCATTAAAATTAAGTCTTTGCTGGAATTTTCTAGAGCTTGTCGAATTTCTTGATAAAAATCGTCCACGGATTCTTTATCATAACTTTCTGTTGGTGCGTAGCATTGAATAATGGTCATTATTCTGCTCCTACAACGAAGTCGTATGTCCAGGCGAATGACTCTATCTGAGATAGGTTTGATATCTATTATATTCAGTTTCAATTCCTTCCTGACGAGAAATCCGACTCCATTCCTTCCCTTTTCTTTCCCACAGTAAATAAAGATATAGGGGTCGCTTTCTAATACTTCTGTTCCTTCTTTTCTCACTTCCGATAAGCCTATGATATCCCATTTTATTTTCTCGAGAGTATGTTTCATTTCTATTATTCTGGATTCGTTGACAAGCGATCTAACATTGAACGTACAAATGTATAATGAATTTTCTTTCGTTTTTGGAGGGTTTTGGTCGGGCTCTCCCGCGGGGACTTGCCGTATTGGGAGAGTGAGATTGTGAGGGGCCTGAGTTAATTGCTATTGTGTTGTGCTGCTAGAGTTTTGCGCCTGAGATTGCGGAAAGGGTATTTCAGGATATGTCGTCAGGCTCGGTTTTTTAATCAGGAAATTGTTCATGTTGTTGGTTTTGTTAATTTTTGAGGGTTGTTTTTTGTTTCGAATATTGAATGTGCTTTCCGGCTGTTCAGGAGATTCTGACAGATTCCTTTTCTTTTTATCGGTTTTCTCGTATTTTCCTTGTTTGTTTGTGCCTTTTAAAATGATGAGTTTATCATATTTAATGATTGCCCTTCGTCCTTCCTCTCTTTCTTTTTGCAGCTCGATTTGTAGTTCTTTGCGCTTACTCAGAATTTCCGGAGGAAAGTCTTCTTTAATGTAGTATGGTGTTGTTTTTAACTCCGCCTTGCTTTTCATTATTTTTATTTTCAGACCCATTGTAAGCAATGTTACTACAATAGGCCTAGCTTTTTCTCCTTTTTTCCCTATGCGCCTTACCGATTCGATATTGTATTTCTCACATTTAATTTTGATTGTATTATTTATTATATCTAGTATTTTTTCCTCCAAATCCTGATATGACCGTTCACGTTCTTCGACTCCAAAAAATATTAAATTTTTCCTTCTTATGAATCTCTCCAAATTGGCAATTTTATTTTTTTGGATCTCTAATTTCTGTTCTAAAAGATCGTTTTTTATTTCCAGACTTTTGAATTTTTCATTTATGTTGTTATTAATTGTATTTTTTATGTCTTCTTTCATGTCCACCAGGTCCATCTTCTGTTGTTGCATTTCCTCATGCATATTTTTTAGCATATTTTTTATTTCCTCCATTATGTAAACACGTATTGGGCTTTCTTATGATGAGTTTCTTCGCAATAATAATAATATTATCGCCCTCTAGTGGTAAATAGCAGATGTCAGTAAGATGACAGCAGAGTAATTAGGTTGATAGATTTTTCTTTCAAGTTTTGCTACTCCACACTAGATGGCGCTGTTATTTATATTCATCTAGAATGGTGGACGGTCAGCTGTTTAATTTATTTATGATTGAGGTTATGCACCTATAAGAAAAGTGATTTCTCGGGCCCACACTAATTTATCACTTGTATTAACAATTGTTTTTGTCCACTGCACTGAATTAATTTAATTTTTGATAGTTTATACACTGCTAATCGATGAAAAATGTCCGTTGAAACGACCTTTGTTATTTGTTAATTTCCAGTTTGTTCTCACATTTTTACAAAAACTTTCACATTGTCCACGTGATTTTTAACACTGTACTTTGATTTATTTCTGATATATTCGATTTCGCTTCCAATGCCAATTATAATTAAGAAAAAAACACGGAGTCCAAACTAACGGTTGCACACTAGCGCCGCCTCACGGTCATCAATACGAGGGTGGTTTGAGAAGTAACTTGGTTTGATATGAAAAAAAAAATTTTGAGCGATTGTATATATTTTATTTTTCGACATAGTCTCCTCGAAGCTCGACGCACTTGCCCAACGTTTCTGCAACTTCTCGATGCCTTCACGAAAATGCGTTTCTTCGAGGTCCTCGAAATACGCGTTTACCTCCTGTATCACATCTTCGTTGGAGTTAAACTTTTTCCCCGATAAAAAGATTTTGAGTTTGGGGAATAGGTGATAGTCCGACGGGGCCAAATCCGGGGAATAAGCGGGGTGAGGAAGGAGTTCAAACCGTAATTCCGACAATTTTTGTGCAGCGACACGACTTGAATGCACCGGTGCGTTGTCATGGTGAAACATTACTTTCTTTCTTGCCAAACCTGGCCGTTTCTCGGCTATCGCCGCATGCAATTGGTCCAACAGTGATGCATAGTATGCCCCAGTAATGGTTTTTCCCTTCGCAAGGTAATCAATTAAGAGAATCCCCTTTGCATCCCAAAAAACGCATGCCATCACTTTTCCAGCTGATGGAATGACCTTGGCTTTCTTTGGAGTTGGCTCACCACGACCAACCCATTGTCTGGACTGTTGTTTCGTCTCCGGAATATAGTGATGAATCCAGGTTTCATCCATTGTCACAAAACGGCGAATAAAGTCTGTTGGATTTCTTTCAAAGACCTGGAGATTATCCGCAGATGTTCGCATACGAACACGCATTTGTTCTGGAGTGAGCAGCCGCGGCACCCACCTTGCACACAGCTTTTTCATGTGCAGTTCGTTGTGCAAAATAAAATGCACCCGCTCAGAAGAGATATTTGTGGCTTCAGCTAATTCGCGTACCTTCAATCTTCTGTCGGTTAAAACCAAATCATGGATTTTATCGACTATTTCGGGTACAACCGCCGTTTTTGGGGCTCCAGGACGAGGTGCATCATCAATGCTTGTCCTGCCTCGCTTGAACTCATTCACCCAAAGTCGAACTGTCTCATAGGAAGGACACGAGCTACCCAATGTAGGTAAAATCCTTTCATGGATTTCTTTTGCAGTTTTACCTTCCAAAAAAAAGAACTGAATTACACCACGAATTCCTATTTTCTCCATTTTGCCGCGCTACTCCGATCACTTTTGTTTAAACTACTGTCAAATCTAAAATTCCCGCCAAAAATGACATTTGGCCACAGATAAATTATCTTGATTAAATAATCTTTGTGAATAGTTACATAGATTACACTAACGCCATCTATCGGTATCCGAAACAAGTTACTTATCTAACCACCCTCGTACATGACAATAATGTACTAGATTGTCAGTCAGTTCCGTACCGTACAGAGCAAGTCACTTAGTTTGTTTTGTGGCGGTGAAGAAGTATTACATAAGTAATAGCACTATCCATAACGATCCCGTATTCCCGCTCTTGAATAGATTCTACCGAACTATGGCCGGAATTGGTGCGTTGAAAGCATCAGTAATTTATTCATGTGCTTTTATTCTCGTAATATTGTTTGGCTTAACATATAAAATCGGAATCGTCGTGTGTGTGGCGCTCGCTGTAACACGATAGGAAAATGCCCGAGGAATATCACGCTAGCTCTAACACGAAAGACACAGACTAATTTCAAATCATTTCATCATAAACGACATCGTAATGCAATCAATACCATCAATGCAATCGACAGTGCAATTAATACCAAACCGATTTCAATTAATTTCATCATGAAAAAGCCTTTGGCTCTGCTGATTACTATTACATTGCCACCAGTGTGGCTAGAAGATGTTGATACCCGCGCAAGCCAGCTCGTGATTACGGAGCTCGTGATACATTCGAAACATCGGGCACACCTCAGGTGAAAAATGTTCAGTTGTACGCGATTAAGTCCCGTTTACCAATAATAATACTATTACATTTACGCGCTCGCTCTAACATGTAAGACGGTATACAATCAATACCAAACCGATTTGAATTTATTTAGTCATCAACAAAAGGCCTTGGCTTTTGCGCTGAACACTGCATTTGTCTAGTTCGCTCTACCCTCGTCATAAAAAAAACATTTGACTCCACTGAACACTACACTCACGAGCTCGCTCTAACATGAAAGACGCCAGCGCAATCATTACCAAACTGATTTCAATTCATGAACCGGCGATTTCGTTCACCTAATGCGATTGCCGAACATCGTTCGCTGTACTTCGGCCACTGACCACTTAACCCTATAGACACCGCTTCATAGAAATTTGTCTTGAATCTCAAACTGCCAAATTGGCGGGGCGCGGGGGGCGACAAGTGCACTGTGATTGGCTAGTACAAGGTCAACGAGCAATCACGTGTACGGTGCGTGATGCGCGCCATTTTGTGTAGTGATGGGACTCACTCGAAAAAGATACTACAGAATATAAGTGTAAATTTAAGTTTTAAATTGGAATCAATAAAAATACGACAAGCAATTTAAATTGTTTTTAATTCAAAGATACTAACTAAATATAAATGCTTATTGTTTAATGTACAGTGGAGGAATTTGATTTCTGGGCCACTTCGTACCTTGTCACAGTGTCAAGTCATATGAGATTTCTAGCAGCTTTCACATTGATTTTCACTGTGACAAAGTACGAAGTGGCCCAGAAATCAAATTTCTCGCCTGTACAGTCTGTAGAGTATACAGTAAGGTGACTTGAGACAGTTCATATGTTATTCCTATGTATCCTATGGTATGGTAATAGGAATAAATGTATAAGAACAATAATCATAATCCATCCATATCAGCCCTAGGACGTCCACTGCTGGACATAGGCCTCCCCCAATTTCATGGGGGGTAAATGCCATAATCGCCATGCTTGGCATGCGGGTTGGCGATCGCAGTATCTCCACCGCCACTCTAGGAATGCTGCTGCCCATTTCCCGGTGGCCTTGGTCGTAGTTTAAGGACATACTCGGGTCCCTTAACACATCGTGATCATAATCATTAACACATAAAATGAATGCAAATACAAATAAATAAATAAATATTAGGGGATTATTTTTACACAAATCGTCCAAGTCTCAGAAACAAATGTCTCTGCTCACCATAGAAACAAATGCCCTTACCGGGAATCGAACCCGGGACATTAGCTTCGGAGGCAAAGACACTTCATCTGCGGTTTAGCAGTTTAGACCCGCAGAGACAGATATACAGACAGAGTGACTTTCATATTTGTAGTATTATAGTTAGGATATAAATTTGATTTGAACACACTTTTATGTTTTTGTAATTGTACATATGCATGTAACATAAATTTCCATTATTTAATTCAAAAATATAAGTTTTGTTCTGTATCCTACGTATATTCCACCATAATTTAATATTGTTTCACGAGTAACAGTTAAGTACGTAAGTTTAAATAATCAATCAGTCACATCACTACTTGAGACTGCAATGGTTAGACAAAGACAGAATTACAAAAAATAGTAAGCGAAAGAAAGAGACAGACATTGAAAGACATCAACGCGTCGCCAGGTTTACAACCTTCACTTGATAACCTTGACTTTTTAATTATTATTGTTTTATCGTGGTAAAAAAGTAAAAAATAGCTTACCTGTGGAATGAAATCCCATCTTTTTGAAGACTAGATGTCTTGCTACACTTTCCACACAATTTAACCATACAAAAAGGCATATTTAGAGCACTTTATAAGCCAAGTAATGCGTCGAATATTGCACGTTACTTCGTCAACGATCGGCCGCATACTAAGAGCATATTTGGGGGCGTGGTGACCACTTGACGTGTTTTGAGCTTAGGCTTGGCTTACGCGGGCGCCCTTGTAAGCGGGGTCTATAGGTTAAGTGGTCTGTGACTTCGGCAAACGTCACCTTGACAATAGGTGGTCCGCCAACTGTACGACGACTGCCACTGAAGTTCATCGAATGCGGTCGACTACCATTTTATTTACACTGTTGCGGTTATGTACGATAATTTCATTTATGGAATGGAGCCATTTAATTGCGACGAGCTGTATAGGCTAACTACGCTAGCTCTATAACTTGCACAAATGTTGCTTAGTGGGGTTTTGATCACTTTGCGAGATTTAAGGGCGTGCAATGAAATATATTGCATTCTTTAAAACCCAGTTCTGAACAGACGAGGTAACAATTAGGATCGATTATCAGACATATTTATTGACTATATGCTGTTTCTCATATTATAAAAAAGTTCAAAGCTGAGCCTTAATATTTTATTTTTTCCCAAGCCTACTGAAACGATTATTAAACGATACAATCAATAATGATGGTGTTTTACTTCATCTAAACTCATAAAAGGAAATATATTTATCGAATTTGGTCCAAAAAAGCCATCCCCGAAGAGTATTGCTATGTGTTTTCATGTAATATCGCTGTAAAGTCTTTCTAAGTCCAAACTCACGACCCATCATAAATTGTGTAAATTATGCAGGTAGGCAGGTCACATGTAATTAATTTACAGTACTGCTTTTAGCAACTGTACTGGGATTAACGCTAGGATGATGCTGATTGCTTTTAGCAGATTTAAATATGCAGAAAATAAGTTGTCGCAATAATAGGCTGCTAGCCCATCACCCACAACCACCCCAGTTCCCAGAACCAATTCTACGACACCCACATGAAGAAAGGGGGTATTAATGTTATTCTAACTGGGCACTACACGGGTACCAATATAAAACTAATTCAAATTCATTACGCATGTGATGTAGAGCCACTTGAAACGAGTACAGTTGCCAAACTGTCCATATTAAACTGGCTTGTACGTGATCCTATTATTATAACTACCGGCGTTGATTGTTATCGGCGGAGTTAACTGAAACCAACATTATGCTAGCAGCTTTAACTCGCTATAGATACTCGTAACTACACATTACATAGCTGGTCCATATTGACGAGGTCTTATTAGGGCTCGTTCACGCACAGGCGAGGCTTCATGCTGCGCGGCAAACCACGCGCTCTTGTTAAGCGCATTGGATTTCCATACAATCTAACAGACGTGAATGGCGTAACGGCCCGGCCACGACTTTGAGCGGTGGCGGCAGCGACAGCGTTTTCCTAATATATTGCGTGTGATCGCTACTAACCGCAGTGCGTTGTTCGTCTCGACCGTGCAATGAACAGATAAAACGCTGCCCGCACCGCAATTCGCCCTAAGTCGTAGCCGGGCTGTAACGGGCGTCCCTTGGCGTAGTATATTCGGTACTCTTAGTTTTCATCTTGATAAGTTTAAGATTTAGTTTTTCAGAGGAATTGCCTCCCACGGACGCTCCGGTTGTCGAATGAGCTCCCTGCCGGGGTTTTCCCGAGGGACTGCAGTATGGGGTTCTTCAAGAAAGCAGTGTATACACTTTAATATCGGCAACGCGCATGTGTCATCCCTGAAGTTGCAGGTGTCCGCTTACCATCAGGCGGGCCGTACGCTAGTTTGCCATCGACGAGGTATTAAAAATATATAATAAACTTAAGGATATCATCGAGTTGTCAAATCGAACACTTAGCTGCCCCGTCACAAAAATCACTCTGAACGCAATAAATATGTATTACTAGCTATCATAAAACACGTGAATATTTTCCCTGAAGTTAAGTTATATATCAAAGTTGAAATATATTGTACTTTTAGTAGTACCTATCGAGCTACTTTGAGAATCCCTTTGATACATCAAGGACTTGTCAAGTCCCTACTCAAACGACTAAGAAAAAGCATTCTGAAGGATTGACAAGTAGATTACTGGTAGTTATCTAATAGTAATATCTATTGAGTTCATGTTCTCGTCTATGTGTTGCGCCATTTGTCCTTTTATTCGGTTGTAAAATTCCTACTTAAAATACACGGTATATTTTGATGAAAAACTACCTAATTATCTTTTATTTCGCAAATAACTTTTTATTAGAAAACAGTAGATTGTATGTATGTATGTATGTATTGCTTTATTGTACATAAAACACGGTAAAATGACAAACAAACAAAAAGTGGAAGTACAAAGGCGAGCTTATCCCTTTAAGGGATCTCTTCCAGCTAACCTTTGAGCAAATGAGTTGAAAGAAAACAATGGAGGATGAAGATAAACCACCTGTGAATTATGCACTGAAACAGAAATAGAAAACAAAACAAATTCATTTTGAATACACATTACCTTAATACTAAATAAGAATATAAAAAACGCGAATCAGTATATATATCAATAGAAAATACGACAAAATATTTTGGGTATTATAAAATAAAATACTTACAGCCGAAAGAAAAAAAAAATGTTGTGTGTGTGAAATAATTATGTTTATATAAACAATAAATATATAATACGATAATATACTTAATAATAATAAAATAGTCAGGAGTCGGACAGCCATATTCTTTTTAATTTTATTAATCAAGATCAAGAATCAAGATTGTTAATCAAGGGTTGCACCCTTTTAAGGGTTTTGTACCTCAAAAGCGAAAAAAACGGAACCCTTCACCGGATCACTTGTGTGTCGGTCTGTCTGTCCATTTGCTCTGAAACCACTGGACCTGGACCGATTGAGTTGAAATTTTGTACACGTATGTACGAGTATGTAAGTCGGTAATCCATAGACGGATGTGTTAAGACTATAAATGAATTTTAATCATGCTTCTGGGGGGTAAATTCGAAAATGAAAATAATGTTTTCTAATTATATTGTGTGATATATTAAATAAAAGAAGACATTTGTGAGCATCTCAAATAAATGTTTTTTATAATTATGTGATAAATAATTTTGAAGTAATTCAAGAATATAGACGAATATTTATCATTTATTTTCGTTCGAGAACCTTACATAGGTTCTTGAGCCTGGTAAAGTTGTACCCATCAAAAACATAAATGTGAAAATGGGAGCCAAGTTCAATATTATCAATATGCGATGCATGGTTGTCGTATTCACCGACAAAATAATTGAGATCTAAATGGGTGCCAAGTTCCGTAGATTCTCTGAAAAGGTGCCAACTCCGGCACTACATTGTTTACAGTAAAACTAGCATAAATAATAATAATAATAAAACTAATAAAAAAAACACTGTTTACAGATTTTTTCTGGTGTACACATACAATTACCAAGCTGCATGCCAAATTTCAGCTTTCTAGGTCATCTGGAAGTGGGTTAGGTTTTTGATTACTAGTCAGTCAGTCAGTCAGTCAGTGGTAAAAATGACGTTTTTAGGAATTTAATATCTCAATAACTATTAAACCTATATTTATGAAATTTCGGGTTCTAGTTGTTCTAAAGGATCTTAATACATGTACCAAATTTTTTTTTTATGTTAGATAGATTTTGAGTTATTGGGGGGGTCAAAAGTGGCTCCAAACGGTTCGTGTAAAATAACACACGGCTGCTGTCCGCCAGTTCTTGCGGTGAACTTGGCTGGACACGCTGCCGCGTGTCTAGATAAGTTTCTGTCATTGCTATTGTTTTGTAGACTAGGACGTAGTTCTGAAACGGTTATACTGAAAAACAAATTGCTGAAAATGCATTTTAATCTATTTCAAATAGTAATAGTAGTCATTATGTAATTTATTTATTTATTTATTTATTTCTTACAAATGTTTACATGGCCTTACAGTTAACCCAATATGCCATGAAACTTAAGCTTATAAAATATCTATTTAGGCGACGAAACGGCGTGGCCCCGTTGCATCGTCGTCTCCGGTGTAGGATTCGGTAGGTTGCCCCGGAACCGTCGAAACACGACACCCTTCGGCCAGAAGTCGACACACCCGATGGTCTTCTGCAGCGGCCGCGGCACGCGCACCACAAATGAGCTGAAGTGCACGTAGTGACATGAACGCAGCTGGAACACCCTCAGCGGGAAGTCGGTCTTCTGGCGAACGTACTCCACCTCATCATCAGCCGTGGCGGTGTAGTGCAGGCGCGATACATAGAGCGCCATGCTCGGTGTGGCAACACACAAACCCGAACCAACCAGTTCTGCGGTACCACACTGACTCTTGCGCGACTTGCGCTTCCTCGACACCGTTGTAAAACCCTCCTTATCCACATCGGTGCGAGAGGGCTTCTCCTTCGGAGGAACCCGAACTTCACGCGCTCTTGAGGGCGCGTCCTTCCGGTTGGCTGCGACAGACCGACCAGCTACGGCATCAGCATAGCGATGACGCGATTTAGAGGATGCGACGGGGGGAGGCCCTGCGCGGAGGGGGCACGCGGGCAGTGGAACGGCATGCGCAGTGTCAGCAACATGCAAACTGACCGAGACGACATTCCCCCCCACTTCGCCAGCCAATGCGAACGCTCAAGAGAAGAACCCGGTACCTGCGTAAACTGCGGCGGTTCGCACACAGCGAACAACATCAACTGCCCCGCTTACCGCCGAGAAGCAAGGCACAAAAAAGCCGGAACCGCTCCACTCACTACGTCACGACAAGGGCAGACTATTGCCCAGCCGAACGTAGTGAGAGAAGACGAAAATGCTGCCAACTCGTTAATGGCAAAGGCTAACAACGGAGCACCCAGGCGCCACCGCCCAAGGGGGAGGGGCGGAAGGAAGAAAAAGGAAGCGTCCGCCGGCCAACCAACACTACTGCCACCACAGCCGCCGAAACCGGCCCAGCCAGCCCAACAGGCTGAAACTGAGCCGAAAGGGAGCAGGCAGGCCCCGCGCCAACACACCAACCCGCCGACAAACCAGGAAGACGTCAGGAGCAGGGTGATAGCGGAGTGCATCACAATACTGCAAAACGTCTTGGCGGCAGTTGAAACAGGAGCAAACCCGGTCCCTATTATCCTTAGGGGACTGGCCGACCTATACCAAGATGGCTAGCCACCTAAGGATACTATACTGGAACGCCGGAGGTCTAAGTCGCACCAAGAAGGAGCTCCTATCCAATATCCTAAAGAGAGAACAAATTGATGTGGCCCTACTATCAGAAACCCATCTCAGGAAGGAGGGCCCTCTAAAAATACCAAATTGCGTCGTCTACCGCCAAGACGAAGTATCACCTCAGGGCAATGCCTACAGAGGGTTGGCAGTACTCGTAAACAGACGAGTAGTACACCAACCCCTCCCTGCCCTGACAGCCCTCAGGACGAGTTACGCGCTGGTAGTGGAGGTTCACGCCGGAGGCCAGCATCTGCGGGTCTACGCTTACTACCGACCACCTGGCAAAAGTTTCTCCGAAAACGACATCGAAGAGATCCTGGAGTCGAGCGCTCCCACCATCATAGCCGGCGACTTCAACGCCAAACACACGGCCTGGAGCTCGACCAGGATCTGTCCGACGGGCCGAAGACTGTTAAACCACGCCGAGCGAAACGGATACACGGTAGTGGGCCCGGAGGTTCCCACCCACTACCCATACAGCACGACGTACATACCAGACGTCATCGACCTAGCAGCCGTCAAGAACCTGCCAACCTGGCCGGAACTGCAGGTGCTAGACGATCACACAATCTCCGATCACCAACCTGTGGTCCTAAAACTTGAAACTGGTGCAACCAAGACCGGGACCCGCGCAAAAAGGAGGAAGACCGACTGGACGAAATTTGCAGAACACATGGCCGAACGTTCGTCATCATTCCCAGCGAACACTGCTGAGGAGGTCGACCGACTCGCCGAATTGTTCGCCCAAGACGCTCAAGCCGCCATCAAGACAGCCACAACCATGACAAACGGACCCAGTCGAGGAGACGCCAGAAGAGGAGTCCCCCACCACATCCAAACCCTCATCGAAGAAAAGAAGAGAATGCGCCGACTGTACAACCGTACACAGTGCCCTACTCTAAAGTCCCGACTCAACGCCCTCGCCGAGAAGATCGGAAAAAGCCTCGCGGCACATTCCCACCATACTTGGCTCGAGGGCGTTGACACAGCAATCGATGAGGGCTGGAGTGGCATACACCGCCTGTGCCGCCGCGTAAGCGGGAAACCAGCCCCCGTACGCCCACTCATGGCCCAAGACGGCACACCCAGGTACCGAGCGAAAGACCGCGCGGAGATCTTCGCGGACCACCTAGAGGAGCAGTTCAGGCCGAACCCTCCCACAAACGCAGCCCATAACGAGCAGGTGGAAGAGGGGGTCCGCGAACACCTCCGACAACCGCCGCTACCAGACGAGGACCTGATAATTTTTACCCCAGGCCAAATCCAACGGGCAATACGACGAACCCAGCTTCGAAAGGCCCCAGGACCAGACATGATCCCAAATGAGGCGCTGCGTCACCTCCCTCCGCGAGCCATCGCGACGCTGACGCGGCTCTTCAATGGGATCATGAGAACATGTCACTTCCCCAACCCCTGGAAGCTGGGGAGAGTTATAATGCTGCCCAAGCCGGGGAAAAACACTTTACAACCAGGGAGTTATCGGCCAATTACCCTGCTGCCCACGGTCTCCAAGGTGTTCGAGCGTCTTCTCCTCCACCACCTAGCACCACACATCGAGCCCCGCGCAGAGCAGTTCGGCTTCAGAGCCGAACACTCCACAACGCTGCAGATAGCGAAGGTTCTGCACACTGCAGCGGCAGCACGCAACAAAAAGGAGCATGCAGTGGCAGTGTTCCTGGACATCGAAAAGGCCTTTGACCGGGTCTGGCATCCAGGCCTGGTCCACAAGCTGCTTACAACCCCAGTCCCACGGCGAATCATCCACACGGTGGCCGCATTCCTCGATGGACGAACCTTCGAAGTGGCGGTAGAAGACACCACGTCCACGAGGAGACCCATAACCGCCGGGGTACCGCAAGGAAGCTGCCTGTCACCCGTGTTATATGCGCGCTACACGGATGACATCCCAGTGTGCGAAGGATCCACGCTCGCACTTTACGCCGACGACGCCGCCTACATAGCGACGTCCATCAAACTGCCGCACGCGGCAATAAAAATCCAACGCACACTGGACGCACTTCCCCAATGGCTGGACAACTGGAGGCTCAGGGTAAACGTAGCGAAGACTCAGGCTATTACCCTGAGCCCAAAACGGAACCTTCCACAACAACTCACACTCATGGGCCAACACATTGCCTGGCAACCGACGGTGAAATACCTGGGCGTCACCATCGACCGGCAACTCAACATGACGACCCACGTCAAAAACGTCATCGCGCAGACGCGAACAGCCAGAGCGCTCCTTTACCCAGTGATGAAGTCACAAATACCGCTGAAAACCAGGATTGGTATCTACAAAGCCTATATAAGACCCAGGCTCACCTATGCAGCCCCCGCGTGGTACGCGCTGGTGGGAGAGTGCAAGAGGAGACGACTACGCGCGCAACAGTCGCTCTCCCTGCGCGCCGCCGCCGGCGCCGCTTACTACGTAAGCAACGCGGTGCTGCACAGAGACCTGGGCATAGAAAATCTTGACGACTTCATCACCAGGCTGGCCAAAGCGATGTTTGAGAGACCGGATGGCTCACGCCAGGCCCACCTCAAAAACATCGCCCCCTACCATTCGCGACCGCCCGACAAACGGGCCCTACCGCGCGACCTGCTCCGTGGAAACACCGATTGAAGATTAGGAAGTTCCTGCAGTGCCGTCGGCTCGAGGTCGCTCGCTGGGCCTCCCCTTAGGGGGTCTCACCTGGCAGGGCTTGACCTCGCCGACGGACGAAGTAGATGACCCCACCACAGATCCTGACGAGCATAAGCTCACCCCAGTCACCCGTCCGTATTCGCGGACGGCGCACGACACCGCCAAAAGTGGCCAAGCCACGAAAGGCTTCCCCGGACCCTTACAGGTCTGAGCGATGACCCGAGCGCCGAGACGACATTTGACACCCGGTCATTACTCTTGAAATTTGACGCCGCTGGTGACCGAGTTCCCGAGGCACTATTACGCAAACTGATAATTTCTTTGCGTAACACGGCAATAGTAGCCTGCGAGTCGTCAAATTTTTCAAAATTTCAGCCATGCCTGCCTTAAGAGCCACGATTTCCTTCAGCAGGCTGCTCACGTCGACATGTTCTGGAATGCAGGATGGGGATCAGGGGACCTCCGTCGCTACGAACTCAGGCAAGTCGCTTTCACGCTCCCTCAGAACATCAATGATGTCCTTAAGGGACTTTTTCCCGGTTTCATCCCCCCTCCGGTGAAGTATAAATGTGCCGGCGATCCCGAGGGACTGGAACAGTACCTTCTTCGCTGCGCAGATGTCGGCGGCACTGAAGCTCGCCAAACAAACCTGCTCCGCGTCCAACTCATCCTCCCGCAGTATACGCAGCAGAAAGGCGAGGAGCTTATTCACGACAGGTTCACTCATCGTTTCAACTCAACACTAGTAGCAGCGGCCGACCCGCGCTAATTTCGCAATTAATTAATTAATTATTCATCAATGCGTCTACGTCGCTGCGCGCATTGGACACGACTCTTTATATATTACCATAATAAAAAATCGTAATAAATATAAATGTACATAGAACAATACGATTTCATTGAAAAGTGGCGGCGCCACATGCTTCTCCCAGCTATTGTAAAATAACTGAGAATGGTAAAATAGTAATTTATTTATGTACAATGAAAATAAATTCAAGTACCTATACTTAACCAAAATAATATAAATAAAATTAAAACTAACTTAATTCTAAAACAGGCCCTTGAGGCATTGTACCGAGAATGCTGGCGGCATTTTCTCCCTGTATCGCAATGCAATACGTTGAGCGAGGAAGCAATTAACCGAGAAGTAATTGAATTATTTATTTATACAAACAGAATCATTGGGCTATTCGATAAAGCTAAAAACTACTTAAAGATAAAAAATGGGCTTAAGCGTGGAGCCCGACGGTCGGGTGGCCTAGTTGGCGGCATTGCCTCGCTGATCGGCAATGCCAATACGTTGAGGTACAATTCTGCCTTCTGGTCACCCGTCGCGTCAATAAAGCGCTTAGACAGCTCCTTGTATGGTATCCATAAGTAGGTAAGAATTGATAATAAATAAGTCAATTTACCAAGGAATTTCTGACTAATCAGTACAGCTTAATTAATTGATGTGTCGGTAATTAAAACTTATCCATACTGAATTAATTAATTTCACCGCTCAATTTATTTAATAATAGATATTAGGCAACATGGGTAGGCAACATGGGTTGTATTGTAACTATATTATATAAATCATTTCAAGACACTTCTGAGCCCCAAAATGTATACAATTATACTGGTTTCTGCCATGCGCTTGTCGGCAAGCCTTATTGCGGCATTTCATACTTTATAGCTAAAACCTAATTTAAAATCCTTGATCGTTCTTGATAAGCATAATGTTATTACACTACGCATAATTATACATAATATTACGGGTGTATATTGAGATGTAAATTAGAGCAATTTCATTAAGTCCGCGCATAAATTAGGCAGTAATGTGTATGGTAGTCATAACCCTTCAGCGATGTTAACACAGGTTGCTTTTATGTACGGTTAATGGCAATGATGCTTGCCAAGTATTGCTTAAGTAATTTGATACGAGGGGTGTTCAATAAGTTTTGATAATCGGTATGAACTACCCTGTTAATGATATTCTTTTAATGTGGGCATACCATGACACTAATCAACATTAAATTAGAGTAAAAATATATATACATTATTCATTTATTTTTCTGTAATTGCTGAACAAAAAAACATCTGACTGGGAAAAATAACAAGATTGCAAAAATAAGAGTTGGTTTCGTAATTATTTGGAGTGGTGTGTAAAAAGTCCTGCTGCACTAATACAAAATATTGTAATTGAAAATAAAACCTTGGTTTATCAGTATGAGTTAAAGAATAAGCAAGTTATCTGTGCAGTGGTTTTTTGGTTATCTCCAGCTCTGTCACCAAAATTAGGGTGTATTTTTCGACTTCTTCCTGGACTATTGAGGCCAACAATAAAAACTGCGAAATTAGCTTTCACCAATTGAGCACAAATATTATTGGAGAGTTGTATAACATTATTCTATCAGAGTTGTAAAAAATACAATTAATAAGCTGAAGAAAAAAAAATCACTTATTTTCGGTAGTAATTGTACATGAGAGCCTTCTAATTGACAAGGGTGCTGCTCTTCCAGTAAAGATCAGAATTGATAACCGTTCGCATTATTATTTAGCCCTAACTTCCGACTACTACTTCTCATCCACATATGTTCAAAACCAACTACATGAAAATCACGAGCTGGTAATGACTTAGTTAAGGTATAAAATTTGACCCCTAAAAGTAAAATTGTTTTTATTGGGGTAAAATAAAACAAATGAATGATGTTAATAAGTATTTGAAAATATAGAAAGTGTTCATATTGTAATTAAAATATAAGGATTTACATATCTCCCATATTTAATACTGATTATCAAAATTTATTGAACACCCCTCGTGCTATAGACCTGTAAGTAGGTCTATAGAAACTGAGACGGTAACGACACGTTGTACCGTGCCGTTGGACGGTACCTGCTTAATTACAATCATTCATTTATTTACTTAAAACACATAAAAAGGCATGCAAATTATAAAATGCACCTAGTTTAAATTACATGATTGTTGCTACATGCTACTCGTACACCCTTCCTGGATCCATTGTATCTTAGCTTAAGTACAGGTAAATTACTTTCGAGACGTTTTTGCATTTGTAGTTGTGACGTCTGTAGCCAGCTTGTAGCCAGCCTCACACACACGTTAACGCGTGTGTCTGTATACGTCAACGTGTACGTGTGTCCCTGTAAATATACAAATACTACTACAGATGCAAAAACGTCTCTAAATCAATTTACCTGTACATTCCATTTCTAGGGTTCCGTACCCAAAGGGTAAAAACGGGACCCTATTACTAAGACTTCGCTGTCCGTCCTTACGTCCGTCTGTCACCAGGCTGTATCCCAAGAACCGTAATGGCTAGACAGTATTTTCACAGATTGTGTATTTCTGTTGCCGCTATAACAACAAATACTAAAAACAAAGTAATAATAATAATTAAGGGGGCTTCCATACAAAAAACGTGATATATTAGCCCTTTTTCATGGCTACCACTCGCCGAGCTAGATCTCAAGAACCGTAATAGCTAGACAGTTGAAATTTGCACAGATTATGTATTTTTATTGTGGCTACGACAAAAAATACTAAAATCAAAATAATAATAATAATTAAGGGGGGCTCCCATACAACAGAGTAGTTGTTGGAGTTTTTTTTCTGGTACGGAACCCTTCGTGTACTCACAACGTATACTCTCGCGATAACGACACGATATTTAAATTAAAACGACAATTTCGACAATTTGCGCGATACCGCGCCGACAGTTTCGATACGACTTTCAAACCGAAGTCACGAAGTAACTTTTTTTATTACTTTTTTTTAATGCGAAACGATAATGTAGCCAGGCGAACATATTTAAAAACTACGTTTCTTAACATTCCGCCCACCAAAATACAAAGTATTTAACACAGTTTTTTTTTCACACGACACAAGATAAAACTCACGATGGCTTGGGATAGTTTTTCCCTAATATTTTTTTTTAAACGATACTTAAATTTACTGAACACTACGATAATATTGCTAGATTTACGATACAACAACTAAACTTTAGTTAGCTTTGTAGAGGTAGAGGACACAGCTTTACTACAGGTCTTTTGAGTTCGCCAGACTCCGTGCGAACTGTAACTACTCGACAAATCCCATCACTTCCTGGGTGAAGTTGTACCACCCGGCCAATTTTCCATTTCATAGGACTACATTGCTCATTAACAATGAGAACAAGGGTCCCGACAATGATATTCTTCTTGTCATCGAACCATTTGTGGCGCTGCTGCAAGGTATGCAAATATTCTAGGTGCCACTTGCGCCAGAAGTCATGATGGATTTTTTGTAACAATTTCCACCTCTGAAGAGGGCCCAATTTTACGTCAACTATGTTACTTTCCGGTAAAATAGTGAGCGGTTCCATCGTAAGAAAATGGCCAGGACTTAATACCGAAAAATCGTTAGGGTCCGAACTGACGGGGGTTAGAGGCCTTGACTTTAACATGGCTTCTATTTGGGTTAAGACTGTGTAAAATTCTTCGTAGGTAAGTCGCTGTGAACCTACTACCCGCGACAAATGAGTTTTTACTGACTTTACGCCAGCTTCCGCTAGGCCAGAAAAGTGCGGGCTACCAGGCGGATTGAACACAAAATCAATCTGCTCCGCTCGCGAAGCTTTAGCCATCAAGTCGTGCAATATGTTGGATGCACCCACAAAGTTTCTGCCTTGGTCCGAGATCAGTCGCGAGCAACGACCACGACGCGCAATGAAACGGCGTAAGGCTGCTAAATAAGCTTCAGACGTAAGCTCGGAGACAAGCTCGAAATGCACTGCCTTAGTGGCAGTACAAATGAAGACACAAATATACGACTTGAATGTGCGTAAGCCACGACCGCGAGCTAAACAAATATCGAACGGACCAGCGTAATCAAACGCCGAAGACGAAAACGGCTTAATTTGGTTTATGCGAAACGGTGGCAAAAGGAGGTGCAGCCGCTTTTGGGCGGGCACGAAAACACTTCATGCAAGACGAAGTTACTGATTGTATAGCCTTCTTCGACGACAGAATCCAAAATTCTTGGGCTAGCAAATTTTGCAACGTTTGCAAACCTGGATGCATAAACCGATTATGATAATCCTCAATGATCAGCGTCGTTAACCTATGATCACGAGGCAACAAAATTGGATGTTTAACATCAAACGACAAATTTCCTTTAGAGAGGCGACCGCCCACCCTCAAGATCCCAAGCTCATCCAAAAAGGGTGACAATTTGCGCATGGGTTTTGACAAGGAGCGGGGAGACTTCTCTTTCGATAAACAACGAATTTCGGATGCGAAGACGAGCTCTTGCACATGCTTCACGAGAGAATGGAGAACCTTCATTATTTCTTCAGACGACAAATTAGGATCCATATTTTTCGACAAGGGGTTTTGCAAGTTGCGGATGTACCGAAAACAATAGGCAAGAATGCGCAATATGCGTTGCAGAGACGAGAATCGATTTAAAATATTATTGACAAAGGATTCATTGGAGGCTGTGAAGAGACTATAAATTTGGGCAATTTTCCAACGAACGCTGATAAACCAATAGCCACGAGAAATACTGGGAAACTGAAAATAACCTTCTATAGACTAGTAAAGGCGAAAAAGTCGTTCTTGGGAAATTGTATCAAATTCTACAATAAAATTCCTAAACACATTACTGAACTTAGCAATTCTAAATTCAAATCTGTAGTAAAACAAACACTTATTTCAAGAGCATATTATAAGATAAACGATTACATCATGGATAGGGATGTGTGGCAGTGATAGCGTCCTGCACGGGTAATCTATCGCGAAAATATATTTTCTACTGTAGCATTGTTATTTAAGTTATTTTGTAGTAATGTAATTTTATATTTAACTATATAATGTATATTGTTTTGAAAAAATGACATCTCGCCGAGTTTCTTACGCCGGTTCTTCTCGTGGCAGAGGTATATTTTTCCGAACCGGTGGTAGTTTATTGACGTTCATAGGTGCATGTAATATGCCTAATTTGAAGAATAAACTACTTTTACTTTTTACTTTTTTTTTTACTTCTGATCATCAGAAGCAGCTTGATCTGAAAAGAACTCTGACTGCGGCCAAGACTCTTGAGGATTACAGAGCCAAGGAGGCCCCGCCCACCATAGCGTATTCCCGATTAAGTCAGCAGGTAACAAGCCACGGGAACCGCAATCCGCTGGGTTACATGAACCTGCAACGTGGTGCCAATTTTCAGGGGGAATATTTTCCTGTATATGCGCAACCCTATTAGCCACGAATGTTTTCCACTTCGAGGGACACGAACGAATCCAAGTCAGGGCGACACTTGAGTCTGACCAAGCGTGGATATCGTCAAAAGTGTAGAAATATTTTAAGGCTTCTGTAAACGAAACGATCAAGTCCGACAATAAGACAGCCGATACCAATTCCAATCTCGGGATTGAGCATTTACGAAGAGGAGCTACTTTCGATTTCGCGCAACAAAGATGCACAACAACAGAACCGTCATTCTGAACGACACGACAATAAATGACAGCACAGTAACCCTTTTCCGAAGCGTCGCAATACCCGTGAAGTTGCAACGACACAAAAGATACAATCATTCGACGGGGAATCGACAATGAACTCAACTTTGACAATTGTGATTTGAACTTCCGCCATTCTTGAGCGATGGCAATGGGAGCTTCGTTATCCCAGTCGGCGCCAGACGCCCATCGAAGTTGTATTAGATATTTTGCAAAAAATACAACTGGCGACAATAGACCCAGGGGATCGAAGATACGAGCGATGTCCGAGAGAATTGATCGCTTCGTACAACGACCATCATTCGACGATGTCTTGAATGTGAAATTATCTTCCTTTGGAAGCCACGAAAGACCGAGAATTTTTAAAGAAAGATCATGCAAGTCTTCAAAGTTATGGAGTTGATCCGAATACAACTCTGAGCCAGGCAAACTCTCTAGGAATTCGGGGCTGTTAGAGGTCCATTTGCGCAAGTGTAGGTGAGCAGACGACAAAATGTCCACCAGTTGCTTACGCAAGACCAACGCACTCTCCACAGAGTCTGCACCTGTTACCACGTCATCGACATACACATCCCTTGCCAACACTGCAGCACAATCAGAAGCACGAGACGAGAATTCCTTCGCTACCCTGGATATGCACCAAAGCGCCTGATAGGGGGCACAGGTAACGCCGTACGTCACTGTGAGCAAACGATAATCTCTCACAGGGTCCTCAGGACACGGACGCCACAGAATGCGCTGATAGTCACAGTCCTGAAGGTCGACCAGGAACTGGCGATACATTTGTTTGATATCCCCGGTGAATACTACAGCATGCCATCGAAATCGAACTAACAAGTCGAACAGATTTTTTTGCAATTTAGGGCCAGGCAGCAATGTATCATTGAGGGATTTCCCTGCAAGATCCTGGGCACTAGCATCAAAGACCGTGCGAATAGGGGTAGTAACAGATTCAGGGCGCAGGATGCCATGATGCGGTATATAGAAGAATTGACCTTCAGAAGACAAAGGAGGATCAACTTCTACCATGTGACCACATCTAAGATAGTCGTCCATGAAATTGACATAAGCTGTTCGAAAGTGAGGGTTCAACTTGAACTTCCTCTCTAAATTTAAGAGACGCTTGAGAGCAATCTCCCGAGAATTTGAAAACCTAGGTTTTAACTGAGGGTCAACGAAAGTCAATGGTACTACCATTCTACCCTCGGAATTACGACAGTATGAATTTTCCATTTGGTTTTCACACGACAATTCTGACTTCGACAAAACGACAGTTTTAGGAGGATCTACGTTTTCCAACTCCCAGAAGCGCTTGATACTATTGTCTAATGAAAGACTCGACACGAGAAAGCACTCCTTGTTCTGAACACTAGAACTCTTATGACACCGAAAACGAGAAGAGGCAACGTCTACGGAGCACTCACCCATCACTATCCAGCCGAAAACAGTGCGGATAGCAATAGGCTGACCTGCGTTGCCCTTGACAACGCCGGGCTGAAGTGCTGAAACAAGAAGGTTGACGCTAACCAACATGTCAATAGGTCCGGGCTTACAGAACGAGGGATCAGCAAGATCTAAATCCTTGATATGTCTCCAAGATGAGACATCAATTGGTTCTGACGGCATGTCAGTCAGATTTTAGAAAGCACAAATGCTTCAAACGAAAATTTGCATGAGGAGTCACCATTCGAAGGGACTATCTCACAAGCGACAACTCCAAGAGTATCAGTCGATGTTTGACCGATACCATTCACCGATTGTGCACAACTTTTTATTGGTAGTCCAAGCCTTTGCGCGCATTTCGAGGTTATAAAATTACAGGCACTTGCACTGTCTATTAGAATACGAATTGGTACCAATTTATTAAATTTATTTTTAATTAACACAACAGCTGTTGAAAACAAAGCCTGTGTATTCGAGTTTGGAACAGCCAAAGTCAGCTGAGTTGGTTGTATAGGAGGTTCCTTCTGAATATTCCTATCAAAATGAAGTAACGAATGGTGTCTCTGTTTGCAACTACTGCAAGTAACAGTTGACTTACATTTCTTTACTGAATGTGATGGACGACAACAAAGGATTTAAAGTTTCTTTTCTTTTACCCGAGAAAACCTCTCATAACGAGACAATTCCAAAAACTTCAAACAATCTTCTACTTTGTGAGCTGAAGCGGCACATATGGCACAGTTGCTTACAGGCGGCACAACAAGGGATGGTTTAGGTTTAGCAGCTGGCTTGCTATTTACTATGGTTTGCTTAACTGTTGAGTTTTCCAACGCCTGACCTCGCTTTTCAACAAATGAAATTAAATTTTCATAGCCTGGTATTTCAACGCTTGAGTCAAGCTGCAATTCGAAAGCTTCTTTGGTAGCTGCATGCAACTTGGACCACAACAAATGAAATAAAATAAAGTTTTTGTAGGGTAATTGATACTACAATATTTCCAAGTTTTCTTTAAATGTTCGACAAACTCCATTTAATTCCAGAGCGATCTTTGATTTCACCAATTCACAGTTCAAAAGCTTTTCATAAAATATGTTAGCGATAACTCTTTTTTTATCATAATGCATTTTTAATGTGTTATAAGCCAATAAGTAATTGTCATCTGACAATGGATAATTCCTTATCAGATCGAAAGCTTGCTCATGAACACTTGACAGTAAATAATGCAGCTTTTCGACTGCTGGGATATTTTTACTGTGAATAAGCGAATCGAAGATCTGTTTAAATGATACTGTAACGGAACGCAATTAGACTATACGCATAACGGAACGTAAAATAAGTTATTAGTTATTTTAAACTTCGTGAAAATAAAGTAGTTTTGAAAGTACTAGCGAATGTCAAACGTAAGAATTAAATAAAATCGTAGACATTCTTCCAAGGAACACAGAATTCACGAAAGGTTTAACAAACTTTGGATTAATATCAAAACTTGAATTCTATCAGTAGAAGAGTTATGTAATCCTAGTACTTTAACGGTTAGAAATGTCCCTGGAGATCTTGTCGATGGTTCTAACTACTTGTTAAAAATAACCTAGTTTAAATTTCGAATTACACTAGTTGAGACTTATGTAATCCTAGTACTTCTATGGTTGGAAATGTCTTCGATATAACCAAATAGGTCGAATAGGTAGACAGAAATATTTTAAGTTTAAATTTCGAATCATACTAGCTGAGAGTTATGGAACCCTAGTACTGCAATGGTTGGAAAGTCTTCAATAAGATCAAAATAGGTCAAGACAGAAACGTTCTAGTTTAAATTTCGAACTCCACTAGCTGAGAGCTATGGGACCCTAGTACTTCAATGGTTGGAAAAGCCTTTAACGTAATCAAAAAGAGGTCATAATGACGATTCTACCTGCTGCAGTTTAAATTTAGAACTCCAATTATTCCAATTCAAATTTCGAAATTCTACCATAGCTGGAGTAGACGAAAGGACGTAAGAGTCTCTGTCAATTTTGGGTATAAAAGGGGCTCGAATTTGTATTAAAATCACTTAGAATTCGTCACTCAGACTGTCAAGATCTCTGGTCTACGTAATAGTAAATATTTGGTGGGTGAAATTGCTGTCCTAGGGGTGGTTCATCGTTATGAGGAGTGATTGATGATTCCTCATGATGAGGAATCATTCTTAGACAAATTTATCTAATATTTTATGGGGATTTGTGCTATTTCAAGTATTTCAAAAGACCAGAATCTTGTCCAGGCTTCAGTTTGCCTGAGGAGTCTTGCTCGCCTAACGGTGCCAACGAGCAGGGTTCAGAGTCTTTAGTTACCAGATCTAAGGGTGGTCTGGCGTCTACCTTTTACCTACATGGAGACGAATCAAATCCCTTACGTTCCTTCAATGCCCAGCTGACAACGTAGACATGGCTGCCAATATGGGGTCTCAGCATAGAGGTGTATACCTCGCTTGTCGAAATTGTTCAGTATTTGAGGAACGGTCTTGTTAAATATATTTATATATATATCTTATATACACAATAGGGCGTCTTACTCACTGTATCCTAGCCTGCGGGCGCAGTGGGGGGAGACATCCAACACGGACCCATAGCTTTGCCATTCTCAGTTTAGCCCACTCAACTTTCGTTGCATAGGTTAGCGATTCGCAGTCAAAAGAGCTGAATTTGGTAAGGGATTTATGCTCTTTCAGTTTAACGAGTTTACTGGGGAACAGTAGGGTAGCTTCACACACATTTATTTGGGAAGTAGGGTTTAATAATTATTTTAGGTTTGCCGTTAATTTTGGGGTTTTGGGAATACTTAGCTGAGATAAAGTTATTATTTTTGATATAGATAATGGTGGTTTCTTGAGTTGCGATTTCTAGCAAAATGATTAACATTTACTCAGCATAAGCTAATTTAGTGACGAGCTGAGCCGTTCGTTGAATTAAGCTCTCCAAGTGAAGAGCAGAGCAGTTCACTGGGATAAGCTAATTTAGTGACAAGCTGAGCAGATCATTGAATTTAGCTTTCCAATGAGACGAGCTGTTCACTTCTTTTAGTTTATTTAAAGGTCTGGCAGAGTAGTTCATAGGTATTAGGGAACGAGGAGTAGGGAGAGTAGGTTGTTCAGGGTCAGGGCCAGATTCTGGCGAGGAATCACCAGGATTTCGCCCGCTTCCGATGATGAGGCCTTGCGGCGATTCTCCTCATCATACGGCGCGTCTTCCGAAGCGCTAGTAGATGCATTTGCTAGGTAGAACCATATTCTTATGGTTTAGTCTCTTTTACAAAGTGATTTTATCCCGAGCGCTCCTAAAGGCAATCCGAACGAATTGATCGGATAAGCCTAGCAGAGTACTCCTGTTAAAGTAACTTAGGTCATTTGGACGAAATTGTCTTACACTCCGCATAGTGAAATAAAAGATTGGCGGGGGCTTGTCCATGTCTAAGGTCGAGAGCTTCCGAATAGCTCATATCCTGTTATGTATTGCTTATTTACAGATTCGTATAAAAATAATCAATTTTATTGATTGGTGTAAGGTAGGGCTCCTCCAGCCGCCCTAGGGATTGCTATCCCCCTCCGGTACTAACCAGAGACCTGTGTCTCTGAATCTGTAAATAAGCAATACATAACAGGATATGAGCTATTCGGAAGCTAGGTGCATAGAGCTTGTAGGGATGGCAAATGTCTTAAGGATCATATATAATTGGTATTCAATTATTAGGAAGACAAGTCCAGAACCTGACAAGTATTCACATAAAAGAATTTGCGTTTTACGGTTCATAACATTATTGGGTTCTACCCTAGACGATTCACGTTGGCCATTTCTCGTTTAAGTTGTAGTTAGTTTAATAAAATCACATCGTCAAAATTATACATTTAATTAAAAATACACAAGGGGGAGCGGGGGGGCGTTACATTTTCCAATGCTCAATTTTAGAATCAAAGGGAACGATATTGATTTTAGGTAGCTTCACACTTGAGCCGGAACTATTATTCACTACAGTGGGTTTCTGCACTTCAATTCTTTCCGATAAACGTAATTTAATTTCTTTCACTATTTTCTCAAATTGCGACGAATACTGCAACTCACTTGACCTATCAGCAGCTGACAAGGAGCATAACAATTCAATCTGAAATGCATGAAATTCATTCTCGATGTTATTTACATCTTGCAAACAATAACCCTGTAAATCGGACTTCTGCATAAATTCCATGCAAGCAAAAGCATAGTGACGACCGACACGGTTCTTGTCGCAACCATCTACAGAAGTATTACCACTACCCCCCATATTTAACAATAATCGAATGTATTTTTAACTATGAAGCGAAACTATCGATCGATTTTTAATTTTATTGGCACTGTCCAGTGGGACAATTATGCCAGCGTCAAGGTTGGATGCTACACGGAAGTCTTAATATACACTGTCCAAAGGGCGAAGACGCGCAATCGGTTGAAAAAAACCTAGAACAAAGGAGACAACACAATGTTAGACTAACTACAACAATCACATGGTTAGCTTATTCTTCTTTTTTTTTGTTAAATATAAAAAATAGAATAAAAACCCTTAAAAGGGAAGGATTGCCCAGGTATAACTGTACAAACACCAAAGATACTAAAGTTTAATATTAAAGTTATTAATAAATTTAGCTAATATATACACAAAGGGAGTATTAACAAAAGTGAGGATGTAACTAAGGTTGGCAGGACGGTGGATATAGTCAGGGAGAAAGTCATAAAGGGAAGACGGAATTTTGGCACAGTTAAAAAAAATATGGTCTGCTGTGCCCTCCTCCAGCCCACATTCACATAATGAATGGTCACGAATTCTGATTTTGGCAAGAAATGATGGAGAACAGATATGCCCCAGTCGCAATCGGATTATTGTCGAGGTAGCAACCTTATTTGCTTTTTGAAATTTAAAGAACCAAGGTCTAACTGGAAGGTTCGGCTGAATACCACCATAGTATTTCCCCTTAGAAATTCGAGTAATATCCCATTCCTCCGACCAATGTTCAGTTAAATGGCGCTTGGCGGAAGCCCGCAAATCCTGACTGTGGCACCCAAAATGAGAAGTACATCCAATCTCAACTGCCTGTTTGGCACAGGCATCGGCTTGCTCATTGCCATCAATATTAGAATGGCTCGGGATCCAAGCCATCACTACTTCCAAGCCGAGAGTGTGGCAGCGATATAGAACCTCACGGGAATTAAGGGTAACTAAAAGATTATCTCTAGACCGGAGAGGACATTTAGCCAGATCCTGGAGGCAGCTAAGGGAGTCGGAAAATACAATGGCTTTAGTGATCTTGTGGGATTCTATGAAACAAATGGCTTCAAAAAGAGCAATAGCTTCTCCTGTAAATACTGAAGTAATGGGAGGGTTTTTAAAACTTAAGACTAGTTTAAAGTGAGGTATCCAAACAGCAGAACCTACATATCCTTCCTTAGTCAGTTTGGAGGCGTCTGTAAATATGGGGAGCCATCCATCCCATTTCTCAGCCAATATTTTTGAGAAGGCTTTGTTAGTTTCGGGGGAGGACTTCTGTAAACCCAGGGAGAAAACAACATTAGGTCTAAATATTAAAGCGTCATATGGAAACTGAAACAGAGGGTTGCCAGGAGTTGTCATAAGAGGAGGAGCATCCGAAAGCTTTTCAAAGCTTTTGATGAGGCACGGGAGGTCTTTATGGGTCCAATATTTGGAGGAAGGAATTATATTCGCCAGGCTTTTTATTCGAAAGATTAAAGGATGATTGGAGGAATGGGCCGTTCTAAAGAAAAAGCGGTCAGCCAAAAATTGTCTCCTTAGTCTCAGCGGAGGCTCTAGACATTCAACCTGGAGAGCGTTAATAGGAGAGGACTTCATAGCACCACAGATAATGCGTAGACATTTAGATTGTATCTTATCAAGGCAGTTCAGGGCTAGCTTACTACAGGGCTCAAGCAAAAAAGACCCATAATCAAAATGACTCCTAATAATAGCGTTATAGAGGAGCTTTTGTGAGAAAGGGTGGGAGCCCCACCATGAACCAGATAGAGCCCTCAAAACGTTAACGCTTTTTTCACATTTATTTGTAATGTAATTTAAATGTGGGATTCCTGTTAGACGAGCATCAAGGAAAAGCCCTAAAAACTTCACACAATTGGATACAGGGATTGTTTCGTCATTCAGTACTATATCAATGTCTGGTATACGTCTCTTACGTGTAAAGACTACTACAGTACTTTTGGGGGCAGACAAAGATAGACCATGATCTGTGAGCCACGCATTCAAGTAGCTAAGGCCAGAGTTCAAGGCGACAGAGCATTCAGAGACAGAATCCGAGGCATAATACAATGCAATGTCGTCCGCGTATTGGAGAATGTCACAGAAGCAATTGACAGATTTATCAAGGTCGGCAGTGTAAAGGCTATACAGAATGGGGCTCAATACTGAGCCCTGCGGTAAACCCTTCCAAATACGCCTGGGGGGGAGCAAAGAACCCTGGAAGCGGACACATATGGAACGATCCATAAAGAGGTTACATATGACGTTGACCATCCTTACCGGCAAACTCAGCTGTTGCATTTTCTGCCTGAGTAGCGGAAGCTGGACGTTGTCATATGCCGATGTAACATCAAGGAACACACCCACAACATGTTGGCCCCTAGAAAAAGCTAGTCGAATGTCTGACGTTAGAATGCTTAAACTATCCATGGTTCCCATTCCTCTCCGGAACCCAAATTGAGAATCCGGAATAATTCCACGGCTTTCCAGAATCCATTCAAGCCTATTCTTAATCAGGTGCTCTAAGATCTTAGCAAGAACAGAAGAGAGGGCAATGGGTCTGTATGCTGAAGGGTCGCTAGGGTCTTTACCAGGTTTTAAAATGGGGATAATAATCTGATTTTTCCAAGAATCTGGTATAATTCCCGAGATATAAATATGATTAATAATGGAAAGAAAAAATAATTTAGAGGAATCAGAACACTTTTTGATAAAAGAATAAGGGATCCCGTCTATACCTGGTGTCGAATCATGAAGATGATCTAGTACGGAAAATAACTCTGAGGAGGAAAAAGGATCATCCATCCTGTCGTTAGATGTCCCACCAGAGGAAAAAGATGGCAAGGAATTCTCAGATGGAACAGAAGAAGGAGCCAGTTTATCGAGGAAGGGATCAAGCCACGCAGAAGGATCATTGGAAGAAATGTTGCAATCAGACATGGATCCACGGAACCGCTTTATATTCTTCCAAACCACGACAGGTGGGGTTCGTGGAGACAAACTTTCACAAAAACGAGTCCAACCGAGACGCTTTTTAGCAGATAGCAGGCGCTTAGTACGGGCGTTAGTAGACTGAAACTGTAGGTAGTTTTCATAGCTAGACAGATCACTAGCAAAGTGGCCTTCAGCTTCATTACGCTTTTTAATAGCAGCCGTGCACTCAGCATCCCACCAAGGAGGTGATGAGATTTTGCCATTAGCGGAGTTTTTAAGAGGGATGGAAGAATCTGCAGCCTTAGAGAGGATTGTAATAAATTTATAATACAGCAACAAGAAGTTGTCCTCCGAAACAGGGGGAAGAGTATTGATTTGATTGGATACTAAAGAAGAGAACTCAGGCCAATCTGCTTTGTCCAGTCTGTATTTTAGAAGGGGAGATGGTGAACGAACAGGGACTGACAAATCAGCAGGGAGGGATATTAGAATAGGAAGGTGATCACTGCCAAACGAGCGAGTAAGTACTTTCCAGACAAATCGAGAAGCTAACCTAGGAGATACCAGAGTTAGATCAACAGAGCTACGATTTTGAAGGGGAGATGATCTTCGGGTAGGAGAACCATCATTCATCAGGCATAGGTTAATGTTGTCAAAGACCTCAATGAGGCGAGAAGAGTTTGAATCGCAGGAGGGAGAACCCCACATGGTATGGTGACAATTAAAATAGCCCATTACGACCAAGGGACCAGGGAGGAGGGTGAGAATAGAATCAAGCTCAGAAATGATAGAGATATTAGGATGAGGAATGTACAAAGAAACAAAGGTTAAGTTTAATGCTTTACAAGCAACTATGTTAAATCCTGATGAATGAGGTGGGATGGGAATCAAGGAAAAGGGAAGGGAGTGATTAATGAGGATGGCACAACCGTTCCATCCATCATCATTATCATCCCTGAGACAAGAGAAACCAGGCACCCTAAAACGGGAGCTAGGCTTCAGCCAAGTCTCAGAGATGGCCAATAATACAGGGTTATACTTATTAATTAGGAAACCAATTTCAGATTTTTTATGCCGGATGCTTCTACAGTTCCACTGAATGGCTGAAGGAGCCATTATAGGAGTCCACAAAACTCATGAGCTGGTTCAACATATCCATGACGTTGTTCGGTAGTGTGTCTGAGAACTTTGCGAAGAAATTCATAAGAGCCGTTATTAAGATTCTCATAAGATTATCATCACTTGATATTCCAGGGTTTAGACAACAGCCATTAGGCTGTGAACATTGGGGAGTGCTGGTGATGTCATTGTGAGCCTTTTTGTCATACCCTTTGTCCAGGACCGGAGCCTGACGCCGGGGTATAAAGACTGTCTTCTTGTAAGATGTGGATTGAGGATGCGATGATTGGGGAGAAACAGGAGTGAAATTTTGGGAACTATTAGGAATTGGGGAAGCTGAGACTGCAGACCGTGAAGAATCCGCAAATGAACGGCGGACAGCACGGAAGCGACGGGCTGCTTCTGAGTATGAAATACTTTCCTCAGACATTACAAGCTTAATACTTTTTTGTCTAGAGTGCTCAGGACAAGATGGGTTTGTGGCAAAGTGGGGACCCGAACAGAAGAGGCAAGACCCATTTTCTTCTGACACTTGGCAACTTTCCCCCTCATGAGGTTGGGCACACTTAAAGCATCTAGCATTAGAGCGGTAGTTTGCCTTAATATGGCCAAATCGGCAGCATTTATTGCACTGGATGGTTGGAAGACGATATAGGTCCACCGGTAGAGATGTGAAGAAGCAGAAGCGAAACTAATAAGAGGTTATAATTCAATTGACATTGAACTAGATAACAACTGTGAGTATGACAGCTTAAAACTGCAGTAGCAATTACGTTCAGAAACGAATACGATTTTTACTCTGAACAAAATGAGCGGTTAAAAAAACGCTAGTTAATATCGGAAAAACACCCAAGCCAAGTGTGTTCTATACAAGTTCTATGCTTACCCTCAATTGTTTTTATGACGAACAAAGAACTAAAATTGTATACGAAAATTGTTTGTAAAACACGAAATTACCAAGATCGCCTTACAAAATTATCCGGTTCGAAGGACCAAAAAATGAATGCGATAAGTTAAGTGGACTGTAGACAATATTATTTTCGAATAATTAACACATACGAGAGTTGCAAACCGCGGTACAAAAGACAGGCTTAGATCAGTTGTTTGAAGCACTCACCTTGCTGGTCTGCAGATGTTGATGCAGATCTCGGTAGTAGGAGCTGGGACAGGCTCCCTAAACCGTTGGATCGCCCGAACTCACCTCAGATTCAGGTTACCTTTCACCAGCGATGTTACCGGAACTCAGCAGTGAAGCACTTCCTCCAACGGATCAGCCTTCTTCTCGACGAATTATGCGTGATTTGTACGCGACAACGTATACTCTCGCGATAACGACACGATATTTAAATTAAAACGACAATTTCGACAATTTGCGCGATACCGCGCCGACAGTTTCGATACGACTTTCAAACCGAAGTCACGAAGTAACTTTTTTTATTACTTTTTTTTAATGCGAAACGATAATGTTGCCAGGCGAACATATTTAAAAACTACGTTTCTTAACAGACATTTTAAGCAATTCCTTTTTATGAAATAATACGACATCATTGGTAAAAATCAGGGAATGGAGCGGAAGAAGCTGATTACACCTATACGTACATAAGCAACAACACAGCGGACCTTACAAATTACATCAAATCAGAAAACACGATAAAAATAATGCAGCCATTTTGTATAACAGCATCAGCGGTGTCGTAATCCATTACGGCCATTGTGTTCGCAGTACAATGCGCGCATCGCAGCGTGCCATCACGGCACGCCGGCGCGAGCGAGTAATGCACCGTGCGGGGCGCCGAGAAATATTACGCTTCTGTGCCCGGTCATTGTTTCCATGTTGGCGTTCGATTTGTGAATTTAAGAACAAACATCAAGATGCACTATTCTTGTACCTAACCGTTTTTCGGGTTTACCTTATTGTAATTATGTAGTTACAAAACAACTTCAAATTCTGGTTAGTTAATACATCACGGAGCTCGTAGCTAATAGCTCGTTTAGCATTTAAAAAAATCTTATATAAAACAAAATATCTCAAATTCGCATGACTGAAAAATTATATGAAAATGTTATGCAATTACAGTACGCAGTCCGTAAAAAGCACCGGAAAGTTTCTGACGTTATATTTCTAAGAAAAAGAAATGTTATTCTTTTTTTTTTAATTTACACTATAAAATGTATATATTGGTTTGACAGAAAAGTGTCGTTAAACCCTATCGGGTTTCTTAATTCTGATTACCTACTAATTAATCAATGTCATGTCAATGCCTCATTTTTGTATAGCGGCCTCAAAATTCGGAAGAACTAGATATCTATATATATATTACGCGAAGCCGATCTTTATAATGCCCATCAGATCTACAGTTATGGGCCGAATTTGATAAATTATATACCATAGGATTCGTCCCATCCTGTAGATGTGCAATAAGGTCTTAGTTTTTTTTATTTTTGTCCTGGAAAATTTATAAAATGATATTTACGAAAAATCCTGGATGCCCCGACAAATATAAGCCTCAAAATAGTGTTCGATGACGCCGCATACAAGCGAGGGGTCAGCTTACCTTGGTAGAATTGTACGAGGTGTCAAAATTTAGCTTGGTTAACACGTGACCTCCACGTGACTTGGGAACTGGCTATGGTATGATTCCGGATGACATAAAATTAAATATGAACTAAAATGTTCCTGAAAGAAATATCTGGTACAGCATTACAATATAAAACTTTTGAGTCGAGAAATACTCAATATTATTATCTATATATATATTACGCGAAGCCGATCTTTATAATGCCCATCAGATCTACAGTTATGGACCGATTTTGATAAATTATATACCATAGGATTCGTCCCATCCTGTAGATGTGCAATAAGGTCTTAGTTTTTTTTATTTTTGTCCTGGAAAATTTATAAAATGATATTTACGAAAAATCCTGGATGCCCCGACAAATATAAGCCTCAAAATAGTGTTCGATGACGCCGCATACAAGCGAGGGGTCAGCTTACCTTGGTAGAATTGTACGAGGTGTCAAAATTTAGCTTGGTTAACACGTGACCTCCACGTGACTTGGGAACTGGCTATGGTATGATTCCGGATGACATAAAATTAAATATGAACTAAAATGTTCCTGAAAGAAATATCTGGTACAGCATTACAATATAAAACTTTTGAGTCGAGAAATACTCAATATTATTAACAATAAACGAAAGCAAAATTACTAATTTGTTTACAAGACAATACAAAATATTCGGTCTAAGTATTTACAGTTTACATAAATGACAGATGTATTGTGTCAACTTTTTTTTATTGTGCTCTAATTATGTCAATATTAAATTGTCATGGTTTATACTTCAAAGAAGTTGATATACAAACCAATGACGTTTCAAATATACGTTCCGTATATCTTGACTGATATTGATATCTGCCAAAACAATGACAAACCAAATTAAACTTTACGTTGTGAGTTACAGAACTGTTTCTGAATTAATCATAGATAAGCTGCAAAACATTTTGAAAGAGAAGAGGCTAGCTTTGTCTAAGTGTGTCTCTCTTCTACCTATTGCCATACCAGTAGGGTGATCATAAGCAAAGAAGTTCAATCAGTAGACGTTACTTATTGGTGGATTCAGATCAAACCGACGAGAAAACAATGTTGCACTAATAAACGTTTACGACACCAATAACGTATGATTTGACGTATATGCGCACCATTGATCCGATAAAACGACGAATATATCCGTCATGGTGACGGCGTCCAATGCGATATCAACCTAGATGCATTTCTATTGATAGTGCGCTTAAAAGGTTAAATACTTTAACAAAATTAAGACGTCAGATAAATCATTAAACCCTTTAATTGTCGACAACATGGGAGTTATACCGTACGTTGTCAAAATCACCTTCGTTCTTTAGTTGACGTGTAAGTGTCACTGCCGTTCATAAAGTATAATACTCGAAAAGTTAGAGGACATGTATATTTCTCTTTGTTACGTTTCAGTAAACATGTCCAAAATAAGGGGGATAATGGTCACGTTAAACTGCCACGTTCTAAAAGGGCGTAGGTACATTGAAAGGATGAATAAGATTACCACTATTGGTAACATGTTCAATTAAAAGTTAAAGTTATACTGTATATCAGTATCACCTGCAACAGTGACAGTGCCGGTTTTCAGGGGGTCTACTCAAAACACCCGAAGTTCATTATATTTCCTTCTCTATCACACCGATAAGCAAGTGTTATAGAGATAACCCAGTTACTTCACTTGACAAAATAGACCTCACAACTGTCATGCCAAAACCACACGATGGGCCACGTACAAGACGCAGTTATGCGGTGGAACGAGATGCAAATATGTTTTTTTATGATTGACTGACTGGCGATTGGCCTTAGTCTCACCTGATGGAAAGCGATGGCCTTTAATGCATAACTGCGACCTATACGTTGGGCCATAATGGCCCATTGCGTGGTTCCGGCATCAAATGTTAATACCAATATTGCCAATGTCGCATGCATTGTTTTTTTTCTAGATTAGATAGAATAGGTTATGAGGATACTTAGAGTATTTCTAAAGAGATCCTATACGAGTACGAGTTCCACCAAGGGGGACCGAAAAGCTCTTACCCGCCTAAATTGAGAATTTGTCTTAAAATATTTTGTAAATTGGGGGAGGTAACACACACATAAAAAACCACACATACAAAATATTTTCCTATTACTACGCACCATTACACTGAAACAATCAACGCACACACATTCAAAACACTAAAATTATCTGATTATTATCAGATGGCCAAATTGACTGAAGTTGCTAAGATGCATATTTTTCATAGAAATTCTGATAGTTAGAAGGTAAATCTTATTTCTTGAAATAGGGCTGACATTTACTGTAAATTTGACGACTAGCCGTGATGATCAAGCACGAATGTTTTTAAATCGACTTTGTAATCGACCTTCCGAATACGCAATATTCTATCCCGTGGCTTCGCTTGCATTCTTCGTAGTACGTCGACGCGGCGAAGCCGCGCGGGTAACTAGTTTTAACTAAAGCCGATTACCGAAAGTCGTCTTCTGAAGAGCGCGCGGGGTCATAAGTTTGAGCCCTTAAAACTTAAAAGTTTAAGTATATTAAAATTATATGAAACTACCACATTATATGAAAATCCAGTTGCACAAATGTTTTCTCACAACCACACTATATCCTTATTAGGCACCGTAACTTAAAATTTTCGTTATTTTTTACTTAAACATTTGTACATCGATCTTACTTTACGTACACCATATATTTCAAAAAAAACTTTGTGAAACGCAAGGATTGTACGTATTTATTACCTTAAAGTTCTTATTTGTAGCAACTAACAACACAATTCAGAAAAATCTGATCCATGTAATGTATACTTATGCATATTATATATTATAATTGAAACTGAACTTTTTGAAACAATAAAAAACCTGAAAATGTATATATGAAAATCTAGTGTTGACTTTTTCAACGCCCCGTAAAATATAAAATCTGGCACTTATACGCAATGTTATCGAATTATCAAACATTAAGTTTAACCCTATAGAAATGCATGTAGGTTGATATCGCTTTGGACGCCGTGACCGATATATTCGTATCCGTCGTTGGTGTTGAACCAATGGTGTGCATATAATACGTTGTTGGCATCCAAGAGGTTAACAGGGCGCTTAGGTTTTCAGAATGAATTTAAAAATGTATGAATATTGAGTTCGAATAGTTAGGATTTATGATCGTTAGCAATACGACTATTAATGAGGAAACATCATTATTATGGCGAAAATTTGTAGCAGAAACATTTCCGGACATCGAATGATAGCACGTAAGTAAAACGTTACAAACAGAAGCGCACCCGGGTCAGATCCATCCTAGGTTACAAACATACTCGTACTAAGCTAGTGCAGCAGTGATTAGGGCGCCACGCCCTCGCCATGTCAGCACATCTCTCTAATGTTAAATTCACTGGCTTCCTTTGACACACCCTCTCTGTGTTGAGGTACCTATGTTACTTGTGCTGCTATAATTGATTTAGACTGGTACTTAAATGGTGTCTGCAGACTCTTACGCTGGAAGCCAAAATGACCGTCACTTACACGGATAAACTAGTATCTTTTTGGGCCAATACATGGGGGATCAGGTTTTGCCCCGTGTGAAATGCTAGATAGGCCACTGCAATGGATCATATGGCCAGTACGCGAACGCAACTTCACTTTATGAATCTCGTATTGGCACCCAGAGGTTGGATTTGGGAACGCGCTCGACCAATCGCGCTTTTGGTTACCCTAGCGCCTAGCTAAATAGTCACACCGACAAATATCTTTGTACTATGTTCATTGAACAGGAAATCGGCGTACATGAGAAGTCACATTTCAATTAAATAGACTTCGTACTCAACATTTTCGTCCTAATTTGGTGGTACACTTTTCGACTGCTATTTTGCACATTAAGGTTCATACATGGTAGAAATTTTTCTTGGCTCAAAATATAAATCTAAGAATAATAATCTTTCGGCCGTTCTGACATGATATTTCGGCGCAAATTGATGAGAATGAGAGAAACAAATAAATTCAAATTAGAACTGTAAAATTTATGACTGACTATGACCCCCTAGGTTGAACGGAGGCTTAAGGGGGTAGATTCTGGAATGTTTATTGAGATTGGATGGTGAAATTGGGATACAAGTTGAATTGGTTGCCACTGACTACACATTCTGGCTTATAGCCTATTCTGTGTCCGGGTTCGTTTTGAATTGAAGCTTGTGAATCAATGGCGCAAATGCTTTGATTTCATGTAGTAGATGCATACTTATTCTATGTACATTCGACGAGATGTATACAGTCTTTCACCTTATTGCATTTGTAATAAGATCCAGAAGCGGATACATGTCTTTATAGTCGACTGTACCTACGTACGTGTACATATTAACATGGACATATGACATACATATTTAAATGAATGAAGTACCTGGATGACCTCCTTTGCTCGACGTCTCACTCAACCATTCGTGTTTTCCTAGAACCAACTAAATTCCCGACAATGAGACGCAGCTAGACCGATTTCTAGGTAAATCCAGTGATATAACCTTCATTGAAATCGCTAGAGCCGTTTTAGAGTACGCATTTAAAACAAATAACGAGTGGCCGTATCCACCAAATTGTTTCACCCAAATCTTCATAACCATTTAAATTCGATGACACCCAGTCTTGTCTGGTCTTTAAGAATCAGAACTAAGATAGTAGTTAATTCAAACCATGGGTGAATTGCATATAATATGCCTATATTGAAGAATAAATAACTTACTTTTTTTCTAAGAATTTTCAAAATTCTTCTAATTAAACCAATAAATACGAATTATTTTGCCATAGCACTTTCCGACAAAACATGCATTGCGTCTATCAATTTGTGTCTAAAGTTGCGTCTATAATTAAGACTTCCCAAAGCTTGGTTTAAGGATCTTCCTTCCCTGAACAAGTACTCATTCATTAATGGAATAAACCACTTTACTGTGGACGCACGGATATTTTGTTGTTCCCAGCTTTGACTGCATAATGGAGCGGATTTCAATATTTTAATATTTATAAGCAATTCGTTTGTTATTGGGCCCTTCCCTCCCGCAGCGTGTTTCATAAGATTTGCTCTTTAAATACACATTATTTATGAACATTGGGTGATTATCAAATTTTGAGTTCGATGCGTAAATTGTCGGATACCAGAAAATGAGCAAAATGAAATGAGAGAGAGATGAGAATGAAAAGAGGAGAAAAAGGAGATTGTTTTCTTTCTTTTCTGTTTGAATATAGGTATAAATGAAGCAAAAGTGCTTTTGCGGGTTGTTTTAATCTAATAAAAACCTTTAATATGGGGTACCACATAGGTAGTGTCGATATTCTCAACGTAATTTGTAATGTTGGTGCCGTTCAAGAAGCCTGATTCTTCGAGGTACATAGATGCCGCTACTTGCTTCCCTAAGGCGCAATAAGGGGGAACTGGTTAGATTTTCATTGAACATCGGTTCTGATAGCTCAGCAGGTTGTGAGTAGCTGGCCCGGAATACCGGAAGATCGCTGGTTCGATTCCGGCTCGGGGCAATGAAATTTCATTTTTTCCCCTAATCTATCTATCTATATTAATAATTTCGTGCAGGGGTACGGTAGACCCGAACGAGACCTGTCTCAAATTGAAGAACGTATAAAAATAACGATTTTTGAGTTGAACATATGTATCCGCAAAATTCGGATTGTCGCGTATTTTGCATTAAAAAGTGTTAATTTTACGACAAAAGGTCCGCCATATTAAATTTGTTGGTTGACAGCACAGACTACTAAGAAGATACTGTTGACAGCGTGGGGTTGGGTACGTTCGGAAATTGTAAACTATGTTTGCGTCCGGTGTGTTGGCCAGGTTGCTGGGCGTGGATTCGGCTAGCCGCGTCTGCAGCGTTTTGTTTTTGTAGTTTTCAAGCGTTCTATACACCTATCAGCCTAGCTAGCACGATAACTTATACCGTCACGTTATATGGGCGAAATGTATTAAAACGTCACATAAAACGTAACGGTATCATACCGTGCTAGCTAGGCTGATTGTCACAACAACCGCCTTCAAGCGAATGTATGGGGCCTGTTACATGGTTATTAACTTATTAGTATCACGTGATACATTCATATCACGATAAGTATCACGTGAATATTGAAGTAGAATCCATACAAATTTGAAAACTGCTATAATATTGACACCCCAGTATTGTGATAATATTAATCGTGTAAAGGACACCACTTGAATGTTTGCTGAGTTTGTCCGCCATCTTAAAGCTGCGTCTCTATTTTGTTGTGACAAACTACTAGGTGGCTTATGGCTTTTAAACGTCTAGCAAAATTCTATCCATATCTCGCTCTATCTTATAACTTAGTGGTACTGGGGTCTACTCCGAAATTCAAAATCCGAACTTCGTATGGTGCCGTCCCTTTCACTCATATAGTCTATGACAGGAGAATGAAAGGGACGGCACCATACGAAGTTAGGATTTTGAATTTCGGAGTAGACCCCCAACTCATGCCGTTCGCCGCGCTCGGACGTTAGAGGCGCCACCGCGAACCGAAAACGAAGTATCTGCCTCTCTCTCGCACATGTATATTCGAACGACAGAGAGGAAGATAGTTCGTTTTTGGTTCGCGGTAGGCCCTCAGGCGTCAACTTTAAAACGAATAGGGTATTTTACTATAAGAGAAATAAAAAATGTAATAAAAACCAGCCAAGTGCGTCGGAGTCGCACACTGAGGGTTCCGTATAACTAAAAAACAAATGTGATTTATCAATATATTGATAGTTTTGGTAAAATATACTTCATAATAAACATTATCTTATCACCTAATTTCAAGTTCATAGGTCGATGGGAAGTTAAAAAATTATATGTGTGACAGACAACACACGGAATGTTCTTTGACTTTCTTCGACCGTCCGCCGCGCTCGGACTAAAGTGCTACCAACCGAAAACTAAATATATATGCCTCTCTGTCGCACTTGCATATTCGAGCGCGGAGAAGGAAATACTTCGTTTTCAGATCGCGGTAGGCCCTCTGGTCTGACGGCTCCTATTCCTGGATGGTGCGCGTATCGGAATGTGAAATACCTTTGGCAAAACGGAACAAGTTGTTAAATAGCTTCCATTAATTGGAGAAAATATTACCAACTGTTATTATTATCACGCGAAACACTGAATATTGAAGCAACATCCATAGGGGCCTGTTACATGGTTATTATTATCACGCGATATACTCATATCACGATCCGTATCACGTGCAATGAATATTGAAGAAAAATCCATACGATTTTGAAAACCACGATAATATTGACACACCAGTATTGTGATAATATTAAGCGTTTAACAGACCCCATACAATTTTAAAAATCGCGATTATATTGACACATAATATTCAGTGTAAAGGACCTTACTTAATAGAATTTGGCGGAGAATAGAGAGCTGCTACCGCGAAACGAAAACGAACGAACATCGTGTATCCCTCTGTGTCGCTCGATTTTGCAAGTTCGACAGAGAGGGAGATACACGAACTTCATTTGTTTTCGTTCATGTTAGCAGCTCTGACTTCTCACCAAAAATACTGACTGGCACATCAATATTTAACAACTGCACATCTGAACTGAATTTTAATGAACGATTAGTATTTTAGCTATACAAATCAGTACTGATTACGGTGTCAAATTTTTTATGTGCCTTTAAATACTACCCTTATAAAAATGCTTAGGATTAACTTGCAAAGATACTAGCCTTTGCCCGTGACGTCGTCAGCGTAATCTTTTACTCCCTATTCCATATGTTAATCCAGACTACAGACTATATTTCTATACGAAATTTCATCATAATCCGTTGTTGTAATGTTTTTATTTTATACATTTTTGTACACTATTTCTTTCTTCGTTTGCATAACTGTCACGAATAAATGTTTACTTTATTTCTTATTTATTTATTTCACCCGAGCGAAGCCGGGCTTTCATCTAGTATATATATAAATGCGTATGTCCTGACTGACTCATTCACTCACTCATCAACGCACAGCCGAAACTACTGGGGCTGGAGAGTTGAAATTTTCACTGTAATTCAGGTTAATGGCATAGACAACCAATAAGAAGGGGTTTTCAGAAATTCAATTCCTAAGGGGGTGAAATGGGGGTTGAAAGTTTGTATGTGGATGGAGTAAAAATTTAGGTGAGAGTTTTGAAACGTTGTGTATGGACTCCTTATTACAATACAAGAAAAATAATTTTAGCGTTTTGGAAAAATCCACCCCTAAGTGGGATAAATAAGGGTGCAAAGTTTGTATGGGGATGGAGTACAATTTTAGGTGAGAGATTTGAAACTTTGTGTAAAGACTCCTTATTACAATACAAGAAAAGTAATTTTAGGGTTTTGGAAAAACCTACCGCAAACCGGGTTTAATAGGGGCGCAAATTCCTGACTGACTAACTTAATCAACGCCCAGCCCTAACCATTTGACCTGGAAAGCTGAATTTTTCACAGTGGTCTGTTTATATGACGTAAGTAACCACTAAGAAGGGATTTTCATAAATTCAACTCGTAAGGGGGTAAGTTTGGGGTTGAAATTTTGTATGGAGATCGTGTGATTTTTTAAGTAAAAATGTAAGATTTTGTATATGCAAAGTACTTTCGCGGTATTTCGAAATTCACCGCCTAAATGCGTAAACTTGGGGTTGAAAGTTTGCATGGAAAACGTGTAATTCTTTGAATAAGACGTCTAATATTCATTATACACATTCCTCATGAAGAAGCTAGAAAACTAATTTCAGCGTTTTTGAAAATTCATCCTCTAAGGGGGTTAAGTTGGGGTTCAAATTGTGTATGGAGGTCGTAAGATTTTTAAAATAAAAACATCGGGTCTAAATTGACCCCCTAAAGGGGTAAATATTTGCGTTTAAAGTTTGTATGCAAAATATGTAATTCTTTATATAAGAAGTATATTAGGTACTCACATACACTTTTCCATTCTATTATCTGTAATTCTTTTTTGAGGTGTGCAATAAAGCATATTGTATTGTATTGTATGCTTCATATGCCATTCATATGCCTTACAATCCTGTGTTGTCACGTACTTTCATTCCTCATATTAATGTAAAGTTATGCAACTCTGCAACAGCTATTCGTGCAATAGCTAACATTTCAGCCACAGACAGTTGCAGGCCATTCTTTAAAAAGCTGAATATTCTGACATTACCCTGTATGTATATAAAAAAAGCATGCTTGCTTGTAAAAAAACATCCTGTACTTTTTAGAAGCAGGTCGGATGTTTTTGTAGGTACGCAGAGATCTCAATACAACGATCTTTGTACCAGCCTCGTTGCTGCGCTGCGATTTATCGCAAGAACGCGTATAATATGTGCATTGTAATTTACAACAACCTTCCAGCAGACATTAGACAAATGGAATATAATAAATTTGTAAAAGAAATTACTAGTTGGTTAGAGAAAAAAGGTTTTTATAGTGTTAAAGAATTTTTTGACTACTAATACATTTAATAGGTTATGATAGTTGTAACTTTTTTTTTGTTTTGTGCTGTTGAAATACAATCACACTAATAATGCTACTAATCGTTAAGGTTAAGACTTGTTATATGTATAACTTTTGCATGTCGTTCACGACTGAATACTGTACCTATTCTAGCAAATAAAATAATTCTTCTTTTTCTGTTCAAGGTATCAAATACAACACGTATGTGAACTAGGGTGATCCGTCGGCTTTGACTCTCGAAAATGAGAATGAGGAGATAAAAATGTATGAAAGCGGCCACTACATAAGTAGCTCCGAAGCTGTTTGAAGGATCTTGAAGTTTCTCATTCATGAAATGTTTCCTCCTGTCGTACCCCTCACTGTTTAACTTGAAAATGGTCAGCGTATATACTTCACCCCCAACAAACATCTCAGAAAAGATAAATATTAAACAGTCCACCTTAGACTACGCTACTGGCTTTCTTTGAAATGCACCCGAAAGCATAACCACTACTAAATTGTATAAGGAAGTGCTACAATAAAAAATAATTCTACCTATAGTTGTAAATTTCTACATAATAACTCCGATTTCTTTCGCATTACCATAATGGATGTGTGCGCGTTTGTGAGTTGTGTTTAGTTGTTAAATTGGTATGTCCTTTTAAACAACAACAACATTGGCTACAATTTATTGTTCTGCGCGTGCGAAGCTGCGGGGAAAAGCTAGTTTCAAATAATTGTAATTAACCCCAATATAGTAAGGCCCATAGTAAGCTTACTATGGGCCTCATAAGAAGGCTCAAAGTCACCCAAAGAGCAATGGAGAGAGCTATGTTAGGAGTATTTCTGTTGCCGCTTTAACAACAAATACTAAAAACAAAATAATAATAATAATTAAGGGGGGCACCCATACAAAAAACGTAATATTTTAGCCCTTTTTCATGGCTACCACTCGCCGAGCTAGATCTCAAGAACCGTAATCTAGCTATTACGGTTCTTGAGATCAGTTGAAATTTGCACAGATTATTTTTATTGTGGCTACAAAAACAAATACTAAAATAAAAAAAATAATAATAATTAAGGGGGGCTCCCATACAACAGGTAGTTGATGGCGTTTTTTTTCTGGTACGGAACCCTTCGTGCGCGAATCTGACTCGCACCTGGCCGGTTTTTTAATTTCATTTCAATTTTCGCGGTATCCAGTGGTTGTGTGACGGCACACTGCTATAAATGAACTATCCTCTGCGCGTGCCTCTTCCAAGAATTGACAACATTTCATTTTTTTAAGCAGGCTTTTTTCCAATGAAATCAAATAGAGGATAAAAAGTTAAGTGAAACCACATTTTTAAATTCTCGATTATATCCCAATTTCATATAAATAAATCAATTTCAAAAGTTCCTTATTCTAAAAGAGAGTAAGTGACAAGTAAGGCGTCACAGCGTAACAAATCATACAGAAGCACTGTTACTAAGACAAATTTACTAAAGAAAGTGAACTGCTGTTCTTTTTGTGCGCTGTGACTGTCACAATTTCGTAGTAATGACGTCATTACTACGATATGGGCTTTCTTCACATTTTCGTGAATATTTAGAAAACTAATAGCTATAAAAATATAAAAAAAATTTTTAGGGTTTCTTGTTATCAAATTAACGAAATGAGTTAAGATTTCATACTACTTAAAAATTTGAAATGTTGTCAATTGTATCTCAACAACTAGCAGCTGTCTAGTATCTATAGCCATAAATATGACGCCAATAGCAACATGACGTCGTTTTGAACATTTGACTCACAGAATAAAGAAAACTAAAACTTATAAAAATAACATTGAATTATTAACTTGAAATATAACTAGTTATTTAAGTTCTAAGAATTATAAGCTGCAATTAAAAATACGATTAAAAATAATTTCATCTGTCAAGTTCCCTATTTTAGGTTGCATCTTTGGCGTCTCCATTTCTATACAAATCTTTGTAATAAAAACATGATTTAGATTCAAGTAAGCAATTAAATAAATATTTACCACAGGAAATTCCAGAAACTAAATTGGGACAGCTATGGAATAAATATAAATGGCAAAACACTCAACCATCTCAGGTTTGCAGACGACCTTATAATAATCTCAAATAACGCAAAAGAACTTGAGAAGATGGTTCAGGAATTAGCAGAGGAGAGTACAAAAGTAGGACTGTCGATGAACAATGGGAAAACAAAAGTTATGACTAACAGTGAAAAAATCAGAATAGAAGTAAACAACAAAGAAATTGAATACGTAGAAGAATACACATATCTTGGCCAGACTATCTCACCAACATGGCAGATGAATAAAGAAATTAACCAAAGAGTAACGAGTGCATGGAAAAGATACTGGTCCCTCCGAGAGGTAGTGAAGAACAAATATTTCCCACAAACTTTAAAGACTAAAGTATTTAACATGTGCATACTCCCTTGTATAACATATGGAAGCCAAACTTGGGCCCTCACACAAAGGAACACCCAAAAACTAAAAGTGTGCCAACAAAATATGGAACGCAGCATGCTTTGCGTAAAAAGAGGGGACAAAGTGTCCCTATCAAAAATTAGGAAAAAAACAAAAGTGGCAGATATAACACGATGCATAAAAAGGCTGAAATGGAGATGGACAGGACACACGATGAGGGAGAGGATAGAGAAGTGGACAAAGGACATTACAGAATGGTATCCAAGGGTGGGAAAAAGAAAACAAGGAAGACCATCAATGAGATGGGAAGACGACATAAAAAAGACAGCTGGAAGCAAGTGGAGAAGAGATGCAAGGGACAGAATAAAATGGAAAGCTTGGGAAGAGGCCTATGTCCAAGAGACAAGCTGAGATGAAAAATAAATAAATAAGTAGTAAAATAGATATATAGTAGAAAAAAGGAAATATGATAATTAAATAAACAAAATTCCAATTTAATTATATATGCATGTGCAAATGATGTATTTCTTATAATTACTATTAATATCATATGAAATGTAAAATGGAAAAATCAGCAAATAAACGACTGTACGTAAGCTGTGTATGACCCTGTTGCTATCAATTCTCGCAGGCGTAGTCGGAATTAGTTAGATTTGTTTAATTTGTTCTCTGAACGAATTCACAAAAGTCACACTACATGTTTTGTACTATGGTACAGGGTAGTATGTAATGTTGCTAAATATTTTTGTGTTATATTATTATTTTAAATTAGAATATAAATAAGATTCCCCACACACAGTTCTACCTCCCACTTCACACTTTTAGAGACAAAAAGTACATCGTCTGTTGTAAGTATGTCTTCACCTTTATTACACGTTTCGCAACACCCGTGCGCCAAGCGCGATGCTGTGGTAGTTTGGACCTCCATCACTCGTCAGGAAATCTCTGTATGCCCAGCCCGTTTCGTAATGTCGTATTAACTCCCCGAGACAAGTTATAAGTGACGAGACCTTTGATTTATAATCATAGTATCAAACAAGGCACGTACTATAACTAGCATAACGTAATCGGCTTAATTTAGTCGTGGACTGTAATTAATTGTCACGACCGTGTAATATCGCAGTTGATGACTGATATTACGCCATATGTCAAAAGGGGTTAATTAGGGATAAGCCTCAGACTAATAATGATAAAACAAGGCGTTTGACATGTACCTACATTGTTAATATGTACGCTATTCAAGATCTAAACATATACTTATACTTATATTTTCCCCGACTCTGTAAAAAGACAGGAGCGTTGGTGGCGTATATATTAAGCTCAGACTACTAGATAAGTAGGTAAGTACTATTTATTTAGGTTAGGTAATTTTAACGCTTTAAGGCGTTGACCTGAATTGGCTAAACTTTAACAATACGAAAAAAAAACTATTTGATTTGGCAAATCAAAAAATATATTACTCATTTTAATATTCATTATATCATAATAAATAAGTTTGTTAGCTCTAAAACACGATTTTGGAAATTTGGCAGAAAATAAAGCGAACTTACGTCACAGAATAGTATGATAGTGATTAAGTCTAAAATCGTCTTTAAAAGGCTCTGTTTCTTTATTTTTTTTAACATCATAATAACATAATTACGTTACGATCATACCAAGAAGTTTTCTGATTTATATTATTACGTGTAGTGTGTTTTCTTATTATAATCATCAGTTTTATGATTTATATATATGTTCACTAAAAACGAACATATTCCTCTATTCATATTCATAAATGATATCTCTTTCGCACGCTCAGTAGCGCGAGAAAGAGACAGCGTTATACGCGCCGTGCGGGGCGCACCGGGACTTACAACTAGCATTCGGCTCATAATTCATAGAGAAAACAAGGATAATTTCAAAAAGGTAAGAAATCAAGATGGCGTTGTCAGTGGTTCCTTCCAATTCAGGGGTGAACGAGCTGCAATTTTCAAGTCAACTCAGTCAAATATTAATCAAGGTTCAGTTTGTACTAAAATTATTATAAGGTGAAATACTGTAATGTTTGGCAGTCAGTAAACGTATCAAAGTTCAGTGGAGTTCATATTTATCAAAACTTAAACACGTGTAATCGAGACGTACGGCGGTACCGTGAAATCGGTTTGGTGGCCCGATTCGAAGAACCAGGCTTTCAGGGAGCGAGCCTGTTCTCAAGCCTCTGCAGGGCGCAGGGCTATCCAGCGGAGTTGGTAATAGGGCGCGGCGAGGTAAACACTTCAATTTACCACATTCATCCCCAACATTTTTTGTGGCCCAGGAAGTTCATCCATCCTTTTAGGGTCCCATGAGGGGACCCCTAAGCCACCGTACATTTTTGGTGACCCATGAAAGGGATATATCAAAATAAAACAATATACATAAACGTACGCGGCCGAAGAGCACGGCATATCGAGCTCCCATTAGTGAGCAAACAAGACAAAATGTAGGTCTTGTTAGCATCTTAAGGCGCTTTTTCCGTTATGACTCAATTAGAAATAGTCTTTATTGACTCCGTCAATAAAGAACCTTTCGCTTGACAACGATATATATGTCGAAAAAAAATGAAACACCTGACGATGTAGGGCGCATTCAGGCGCTGGTCTGTGTGGCGGATTACAAGGAGAAAGAAAGAGATCAAGATAGAGATAATTATGACCTATCAGTTTAACTCGCGATACATAAACAAGAAATTTTGTTATGAAGCGTAAAATTTCAATTCGACCCAAGCCAAATTTATTTCAATATTATTAGCTTCCCTACTTTTCCGTTCAACTTAATTTACTTTGAACGATGTTATGAAAAGTTGGGGTCCTTTGATGTCGGTTCAGTTTTGCTAACCATTTATAATCTCTTTGATCATACTTTTATCTTCTAGTGTTTGGATTAGATAATTAGTACAGTTGTTAAGTCGTTATTGAGCCCTTCGGCTGGAGATCCGTAAGGATTGCGCGATTGCGTAATTACAAACTTTTATAATCTTTTGAGATTACGATTCAGAGTTTACTAAGCCTTTGAATCATTCGTATTTACCTTATCCTAATTCATCCACCCTAATATTATAAATGCAAAAGTAACTCCGTCTGTCAGTCTGTCTGTTTGTTACCAGTTCACGCTTCAACCGCTAAACCGGTCTACTGGTAAGTAGATGAAAACATAGTCTTGAGTCCTGTAGAAAAGAACACTGTATATTTTGGTTGCGGAGATAATCCCCTAACAATGTGAAGTGGGAGGTAGAACTGTAGGATGGCAGAGTAATAAATAGGACTACGCCTGCAAGAATTGAATAGCAACAGCGTCACACAGTTTACAGTCGTTTGCTATGGTCAATAGTTAACGGTTTATATTACATAGATGTAGTTATAGAAATAGATACGCCGTTTATGTGGATTAAGATTCCAACCTAAAATTTTAACCAAATTATGGATAATGTGGTACTTGCAAAGAAGATATATAAGTCAAAAGTCAAAAGTATTTGCCAGAATACAGTTGTTCGTGACAGTGTATTCAGCCTGCATGCAGTGCAAATATTTTACTCAGAGGCGATGAATTTAGTAAAAATACAAATTATCAATTGCAAAATAAATATACATTAAACAAAAACATATTAATACCAATTTATGTCACTTATACTCTAAAGAACTCTTAACACTATAAAAACATCTGTCGAGAAACCAACTCATCAACTTATTTTTAAAACCATTTCTCCGGAGGACCTTAATGTCCTCAGGCATACTAACGCAACTAAAGTAAAGTACACGTAAATTACTCTCGAGACGTTTTTGCATCTGTAGTAGTATTTGTATATTTACAGGGACACACGTACACGTTGACGTATACAGACACATGTCAACGTATGTGTGAGGCTGGCTACAAGCACAGTAGATATATAGCCTATAGCAGTAAAAGAAATCCATACAAATGTTCGATTTGACGCACCCACACAGACACACGTCATTAGAGTAAACCAAATCCATACAAATGTCAGATTTGACGCACCCACACAGAGACACGTCATTAATGAGATCTCGGGGTGTTTCGATCACGTGTGCCACGCACATATCGCGTAGAATAGTTGAAGAAGTTTTTAATAAACTAGCGGGTGCTGGCCACTATTTTGATTTGACGTGACATAATGTGAACAAATGACTTGATGAAAATGCGATTAAATATTTGAAATACAAATGAGGCATACTTATGTAATATTGTGTGGTTTATGTTTTATGAACTACTAGTTTTTCCCGCGACTTCGCCCGCGTGGAACTCGTTTAATCGCTATATCGCATCTCCATGCGAAATATTTCCTCAATCGGTGGCCTTAGAAGTATTTTCGTCTGATAATACAAAATGTATCGAAGGTAATGCATAAATGTTAATATAGATAAGAATACTTAAATTAATGTTGTCTGTTGCGCTGCTCCGCCCGTGTATTACAGAGAACGTAAGCAAAGCCACGGCATATAACCAACTTAGAAAAGTTGAAAAACCCCCGACATTTTCATTTCAAAGTTCAGAAATACAAACATACATATAATCACGCCTGTTTCCCAGAGGGGTAGGCAGAGATCACGGATTTCCACTTGCTACGATCCTGACATACAACTTTCGCTTCAAAGTTCAATATCTCAAAAACGGCTTAACCGATGTTGTCGAAATATATTTAAGAACCGGTTTCGTTTTCAGTTTAACCGTTAGGGAGCTACGATGCAACATACAAATACACAGATACAGGTTACACTTCTAACACCCCTATTTTTCGTTGCGTCGGGGATTAAAAATATAGCCTACAATATACGGAGTAGAATACAAATCAATGTTTTAGTAAATATTATAATAATCTTATTCAATTTTACATAAATTGAGAGGTGCAACCCTATCGCTCTAACAAAGCCTAGGGCCAAGAAGGTCTTAAGCGACTCTATTTGAGTTACTGCCTTAAGCTATATGTATACTGTGCTACAAGCTGGCTAATAAAGAGGTCACAACTACAAATACAAAAACGTCTCGAAAGTAATTTACCTGTACTTGACTGATGCTATTAATTTTAAAACGTATTGTTAAAACTCACCTAAAATTGTACTCGATTCCCATACAAACTTTGCACCCTTATTTAACCCGCTTAGGGGTGGATTTTTCCAAAACGCTAAAATTGCTTTTCTTGTATTGTAACAAGGAGTCCATACACAAAGTATCAAGGCTCTCACCTAAAATTTTACTCCATCCCCATACAAACTTTCAACCCCCATTTCACCCCCTTAGGAGTTGAGTTTTTGAAAACCTCTTCTTATTGGTTCTACGCCATTAACCTGAATTATAGTGAAAAATTAAACGGGGCTGAATTTTGGGTTCAGGGTCACATTTACTTAAAGGGCTAAACACTAACCCCCTTATTCATAAAACCTAACAAACCTCTGTTAACTAAAAGTTGTTTTGTCCCTTTCTCACAAACATAAATGTCAAAGTGACAGATAAGGATAAACCAACTTTAGCGGCTTGTTAACTAATAGAGGCCTGATGGACGTTTATGAATAAGGGGGTAATAGTTTTAAAAATTTTAAGATACCGTGTCGGCTGGCGCGCACACTACTCAGCGTCCCGGCGCAGGGCTAGCGTTTAAAGATAAAGATAATTTATTTTTTAAAAACATGAGTAAAAGTACATAAAGCTGTCATTGATCAAAATAAGTCCTTCATCTTTTGCCTTTCGGCGTACTAATTTCGATTTGTGTACGTAAGTATGCGACATTAAATTTACAACAAAGGGTCAAAATATGTATAAATTGATAATATAAAATATAATTACTAATCTAGAATTAATAAAATCTACATTCATATCGCATTCTGAGAAATAATAATAATCTATAATTGGTATCCATGTCATAATAAATACTTAAATTAATTAACTATTTTATAAATTACTAGCATTTAAAAATTCATTTAAGCTGTAATAACATTTACTTTCTAACAAGGTTTACTTCTTTTTTCAGTTTTTATCTTAAGATTAAAAAAAAAATTGAATATAAATGGTTTTTATGTGTCGTGTAGTATGTGTTTACTAATTTTCAAACCTGTAACTCATTGATTATAGGATTTCCCATACAAAATACAACCCCTCTTTTTACCCCATTTTAACCCAAATTTGCACAATTTTTATAGCCTTTGTACTCGCTGAAGATCCAGTTGCCATATTAATGAAGGTTAAAATATACTGCATTCATTCGTTTTCACGTGATGTTCAAATATATAAACAGACAGACAAATAGACACAAATTCTTAAAACTGTAGAAACGTAGAACACGTTTCGATGTTGTCGAAATATATTTAAGAACCGGTTTCGTTTTCAGTTTAACCGTTAGGGAGCTACGATGCAACATACAGATACCCAGGTTATACTTCTAACACCCCTATTTTTCGTTGGGTCGGGGATTAAAAATATAGCTTACAATATACGGAGTAGAATACAAATCAATGTTTTAGTAAATATTATAATAATCTTATTCAAATTTACATAAAATGAGAGGTGCAACCCTATCGCTCTAACGAAGCCTAGGGCCAAGAAGGTCTTAAGCGACTCTATTTGAGAAGAAGAAGAGTAGAAACGTGTTCTGTTGTCGATTCTAAGTATCCCCAGCCAATTTTTGTTTTCGAATTCGAGTTCGAGTTCGAATTTCGAACGGACTACAGACTTTCGCCCCTCTTCAGCTTAATAATTATATGTATAGATACATAACTTACATAAGCATACATCTAAGGTGCTCCAACTCTCAATATTGACGGTTGGGCTGCCCAGCCAAAGTGATCTCTTAAATCAAACAGTTATTATGATGTGAAGGGTCAACAATTACGTAAAAAATAATACACGACAAAATTAAATGGTACACCGACGATACAAAGTCTGCATTGAGGCAGCTGTTTTTGTATTTACCTAGGCATATGAATAAAAATAATACCAAAGTATCGCTAGTAAAGCCCGTTTCATAGACCTTACTTGCACCCCCGATTTAATCCCTTTGAGGGATGATCATCGGGATAAAAAGTATACCATAAGTGAATCCAGATTATATAATTATTAATTATTAGTATACAAAAACAGCCGTTTTTGCGTGATTGAGTACCAAACATCCAATCATCCAAACATCTAAACTTTCGCATTTATAATATTTACCACCGTTACCCTACACGTGACCCCTGGGTGTGCTAAAAGTGCAACGTAAACTGGCAACCGTACTTGTCTTCTCGAAGATCTCACGGTTCGTAAATAAATGCCATACGATTAAATAAATAATAATAGATAAATAAGGAAAGAAAGATAGACACATGATGTCGTCCTACATAACCTATACATAGTGTGTATAACTACGCTCTGGCGTCAGCCTCGCGTGCCTTGCCACTCTCCACCACGCCTTAATTATCGCGTATAACACTCTTGGATTGACTTGGAACGCCCATCCGGCCTTCGGCTTCAGCCTTTTTTGAAATGTCCGCTCTGTTTTCTCGGGCTTTCGGCCCTCAGCCATACATAAGGAGGCCGCTGTGTGTGAATGATTGGCTTTCGGTCTCGCATTTGTTGCCGTTCTGCTTCGCATTTTCGGCATTCATCATTACGTAAAGAACCCGCTCTGTTGGGACGCTCGGCCTTCGGTCTCGCGTGCCTTGCCGCTCTGCTTTGGGCCTTCGACACTCAGCCTTGCATAAGGAGCCTGCTCTGTTGGAATGATAGGCCCGCATGTCTTGCCGGTCTGCTTAGGGCCTTTGGCCATAATACTTACATGTGCTCTGTTAGGACTACGTTTTACGGCAGAATTGCGTAGCGAGACTTCTTATCATTATAATTAATATTTATTTGACGGGATTGATTCGTCTAGAATCGGCACATTTGATTGAGTGTCGGCACACATCATGTGATCCGAAACAAGCACTTAATCATTTGTTTTTACAATAGGATTTCTAGAGAATACACCCCTAAGGTCCAGGTGTCCTTTTCGACGCCACCGTCTAACCATCTCAGCTTGAGAAAAGTTGTATGGGAAAACAAATAATTCTAAGGCGAGAACGAGTTCTACGCGGACGAAGTCGCGGGCAAAAGCTAGTAGGCAACATATTTATACTGCCTCCAAATAGGATACACTACTCTAATAATGCATACCAAAATAAACTTCTATTTTGAACTTCGCCTTGTGCACATACAAATGAACATAATGCACATTTTCTAATTTATTTTGCACTGCATACAAAAACAGCTTTCTGAGAGCAAATGCGCTTATTGCTAAATTTGAACCGATAGTATTTGAGAAGTTCCATCAAAACCCCAATAATCTCAAAATTACCTATTTTATACTTCATTAATGCTTGCTATGTCAACAAAATAATCGACATTATTCTGTTGGCATAGCAAGGAATGCTCTATGGACTACCTACATAGCAGTTCCATCGGTCATCTGTGGTCAATGTGGTCATTATTATTAGTTACACGTCACTTACTACTCTCGTGGTTTTCGGGAGCAAATGCTTGATTTATTGTAAATACCGAAATCGTCATATGCATACCTAATTATATTTGAGGAGTTCCCTCAGCGATGGCAAAGTTGAAAGAAAAAACGTATAGGACCACAGCAGGCTGGATGGAGTGGAACCAGTTGACTGGTGTTATGTGTGAATATAGAAAAGAATGCCTCTAAAGATCAAGGGTAGTGTTTAAAACGATAGGAGGTCCCACCATGCTATGCATGCACCACGACCGAAACCGAATGTTGAGAATCCACCAAAAAACACACTCGAAAATACAACAGAAATGCGCAATTGCGCATGTTGCGCTGGTCAGTGGGTGTAACCAGAAAGGTTGCTAATCCAGAATAAATAAGTAAGAGGTATATAGCTTTAAGGTTTCTTCCATTGAAGAAAAAATTGAAGGAAAAGCGATTATCTGCGCTGGTACGGTCACGTGCCCAGACGACCTACTCTACTCTACCATCATATGGTGCAAGTAACTTTAGATCTGCCGATGACGAAGCGTGGCCATGGAAGACCCCCGCCACTTGACTGACAACGGCCCAGAAAGACCTCAAAGACGCAAATATCGACGCCGAAACCGCCAAAAATTGCCTCAAGTGCTTTAAAATGATAGCTAATACCTGTTCTACCTAAAATTTGATAACCCTCATCTAGCTTCCCAGTTTTATGGTAAAAATTAGAAATAAACGTATAAAAGCTCCGGAAATACATCAAACTCAATTCCGAATTCAATTCCGGAATTTCTAAATTCCGAGTGTTCCAATTCTGGGATTGTAATATCGGAAAAATGACCGAGATTCCGGTATTTCGAAATTCCGGAAGTCCGAAATGCATATCCTAACTTAAATACATAGAAAATACCCAAGAACAAATATCAATGCTAAATGCACAAATAATGCCCTGGCCGGGATTCGAACCCGGGACCTCTAGCTTCGGAGGCAGTGTCACTACCAACTAGGCTAAACAGGCCGAAATGAATATATTAAGCATTATTTTTCTAAGTTTAATGATATCTTTATCTGTGAGTCAAATGTTGGAATCGGTGCCATGTTGCGCCTTGATATCACTATAGACAGCCGCTAGTTGAGGTACTATTCTTCGAAGAGGCACTGGAAGAGTTAAGTTCTTTTATAGCAGTGTGACGTCACTCAACCCCTGGATCGCGTTTTATCGTTTAAAATCTACATGATATTAAAAATACAGATTCCGTATGAAGTAGAAATACAAATATTTTTATTTTAAAAAATAACAAACCGCCATACAAAAGATGGCACAGGTCGTATACAGCCAATTTAAGTCGTATTTTTCTGTTGGAAACGCGATGTATTAAATCAAGTACCCAATTAGGCTTTACAGCCCCTGAAGGATTTGTAACTCATCTTATTTCCACATGAAATAAGATGAGTTACAAATTCTATGTCGACAGAGTCGCGGGAAAAAGCTAGTAGTACACATGCGAAAGCCCGTCCGTTGTCAGTTGGTTCTTGCGCGGCACGCGTTCACGCCGATATGTTGTCACGAAGTCACGACATACTGCGTAAAGTATTGTGGAATCAACTTCGCATTTGATGTCCTGACGAAAATGACTGAGTAATAAAATTACTTGCCGTTGATTCCACGTGTCGCCACATTGAGATATGAGGATGTAATAGACGACAAAAGTATATTGAATTGAGTATCTGCATAATATCGATAGTTCAGTTTTGGGACTCAGCATTGTATGCACTACCTTTCTCTTAAAGGTAGCTGTTGTGATCATTGATATAGAGAAACTACGGACCAGTATTATGATCTACCCAAGCGACCCGTGACTCGCACGGCAACGGTCTAGCCTCGTCTCAACGAGCTCATGACATCACAGGGATCGCCACAACCTGTGGAGCGAGGAACAATCACTACGTGTTCCTGCCTTTACGATCCCCTACATGGGCAATGTGTGGGGCCCCGAGGGCCCCGTAAGACCTCCTGTGCCTTACCCCTATAGTCTTACCCTTGATTGCCTCGCATCGGTTCCTTACGAGTCTCTGACTCTTGCTTGTATTACTATTGTTATCTAGTCCCTTGGTCGGGCTTTGATTGCTGAGTACCACAACTAACAATTGCATATAAAATTCATAAAGACACCAGATCAGACGATCTTGAACCGCCCGAGCTACAGCAGTCTTTTTGCTACTTACCCGCCACACTCTCTCTCTCGCCTCCTCTCTCTCCTCCCTTTGTCGCCGCCGTTTTGTCTGTCATTGTCCTTCCAACGACTATAGATGTTAGTATTGCCAGTGAGTAAAATAATACCACAGCTTTGAGGTGAAAACGTTGTTGATAAGTCACCGATTGTTGGTTAATCGCGGTGCTCCGCGACACCACGCATGGATCCAGGATTTTATTTATTTTCGCAGGATTTTGGCAAACGGAACGAAAATGGGGTGGGCGCTGTATGTAATACGAAATGGAAATATATATTCGTTCACCGTATGTTGAACAAGAGGCTAATTTACTAGACTAAAAATATCAATTTTATTGCAAGCATAGCATGTTTTTTATAACTTGGACAATAACAAAAAATACAACAAAGACAATGATTTCATGTATTCCTTTAAAAATATAATGATTTATCTGAATTTTGAAGGCAGCGCTGGGTCACGTAGTGAACAAGATATATTAAACGAATTTTTAAAAGGCCCGACTGATTTTGGAGTTCTATGCCAATAAACTACCATCATTTACAATTTTACACACACACACACAATTAATACGAATCTAACGACATTTTTGAAGCTAAAATCCATCGATCCTTTTTGGCTGCAGAACGTGCCAAACATTTGAATTTGGCGCCAAAAATCCGCCATTTTGTTTTTATTTTATTTTGATATACCCAGTGTCACCATCACAGTAAATTCGAATCTAGGGATACCTTTGAAGCTAAAATCCATCGATCCGTTCAGGCCACAAAGCGCGCCAAATAATTATACTCTCGAAAAACATAACTCTCGTTCTAGCGCAGTCGGGTAAAAAGAGTTGCTATTTCTCAGTTTCAAGACCAATTTTAGTCTCTTCTAGATGTCTGCACAGTAATATTTATTAACAAATGTTTTAATAATCCCCAATCTCGTAAATTCCGTCCCCTATTTATTCATTGCGTGCAAAATAAATCCCTTATTGATTGCTGAGACTATACACAGGTAGGTAATACAAACGTATAAGCAAGTTTAGGGAGCCAGCGACACCCATGCTCCTAAATCATCGCCAATCTTTTGTTTACGAGCTAAGATAACTGCCTCAGAGTTGCGCGCCAAGCGTTTTACCAACTCATATCTAACGTTTAACTTTCCAACCTCAAACATCCTGTTGAAAGAACTTTGAAAAGGCAACTTTATCCGCTAAGGATAGAATTTACTTTTACAATTTGTTACCAGTACTAACGTAATAGGTTGAAAAAATAAAACTGTACTTATCGCGGGAAATTCTTCATAACATCGAAATGCGTTTTGACATTGGCTTAGATTTTAAATCTTTTTCCAATAAAATAAGGTTCGATTTTTAATTTCGAAAAACGATATATGGTTTAAGAATTTATTTCTCTAAAAGAATGTTACAATTCACTTAAGGTGTGTTTATTTTATTCAGACCAAATTAACGTTAGTACATTAAGTGTATACGAATGGGTGGGCTTATTTCCATTAATTTACCATCACACGTTTTTTTTTTCAAAATCAAAATCAATTTTATTAAATAAATTGTGATTCGGTATGTTTAAAACATTACTTTTGATTATGACCTTCATATAAGTGCAATGCGTGACCCCCTGTGCATAGAAGTTTGTATGCAGGGGGTCAGGTTTCTCTGCAGCTGACTATACAAAAATGAAAATTAGCAAAATGTTATATTACCTAAAAGCTAACGTCAAAAGCAATCATAAGTAAACTTAACCGTGTCGCCGCCGCTCGGCAGTAACATTTTAGTGAAAAAAATAATATTTTTTTCATATAAGAAACCTAAGCATTACATTTTGACTTTTGCCAGACTGCAGAATAGTTTGTTGGCAGAGGGACTTACAAAACTAGATGGGTATGATTAACTATAGTTACCTTGGTACAAACTTATGATTTATCGTGGTTCACTTTGATTTACTTTGATGTTTTTTGTACTAAATATTTTCTAAACAATACCTAAATATGGAATTAATAAAGACTTTAGATTTTGACTGATTTTGAAGAAACTTACGAATCGCTATAAAACGCAATAATCATGATTGGCAGACAAAATCTCCGTAAAAAAGAACGGGAACAACAAAACGTACTGTGATAAAACCTGGTTTTGGACTCTTACACTAAGAGCAAACAATGATTTTAGCACAGTATCGTTTACGAGTATAAGGTTAGAGTTTTGTCAAAGACCGCGTAGACAAAGTACAATCGCACGTAGAAGTAGCTGAACACATATGTAAACTTGTGTTATGTGTTGGTATACTGAAATAGATGTCTCATGTCTCATTTTGTCCTCTTTTTCTATTATTGGTTTGTGTCAAATAATCTACTTGTACAAGTTATCAATATTTTGTACCTTACAAGAGCTTAAGGTATTAAACATATGCACTTTAACGCCTTATCAGTGGAGTTGTGTTCAGATAAATGTGAGCACATTTCGCTTCAATAAATCTGATGGCTTTACCTGTTAATCGAGCATAAAGCGTCGCCGATTAGCCAAAAATGGTTTCGTATGTCCGGCTGTTCTCTTCTACAGATGCAGGCCTGTAAAACGTTATGAAAATAAGCGATATTATAACGATATATTAGTGTTTAAAATTTCGTTTTAATCATAATCGATATTCCTCATAACGATATTTCATATCATAACAAAATGAAAATCATAACATTATATGATAACGGTGGCAGTGGCGACAATGACGTGCTCGAGTTTGACGTACATGTCACAGCGCACGTAAGAGCGAGACTGTGTGCGAGACTGTGATAGCCTATAACATTATTATAGCGCTTCACAAAATATCGCTATATATATATATATATTGTTTTTTATTTATAACGATAAAATGGATATCGCTATAAATGCGCGCCAAATATCGTTTTTATTAAAGCGTTTTATTGACAAAGTAGCGTTATGAATCATAACGATATGCGAAAATAGCGCTATTTTAAGGCGTACAGATGACATTTCTCAACCGATCCTCGTAAAATTTTGAGAGCGGGTTTGATAATTATAAAGATTTCTTTTCTTTTGTAAATCAAAAACTTGCGAGGTCTATATCTAATAGAGCCACTAGTAATAGTTGGTCTCTTGTAACGTGAAAGTCGTGTAGCGTGACTCGAGGCAATATTTTTCTGCTTTTATTTCCAGTATGCATCAAAGCGACTACGATTACCGAGTTATCATTTTGTCTACTATCTTTATTCATTGCGAGCGAATCTTTTACAACATAGTTTAACATCGCATGTTTCTGTTTAGTGTAAAACTGCGATAGGTACAGTCGACAGCAAATGTCGATGATCATTTTAGTAAATAACATGTTATGCGACAGTTTGGATGCGTCAAAGTCTAAGAAGTGTAAGTAGTGAAAGTGACAAGGTACTAAAATGATCATCTACTTTTGCTGTTGACTGTACTACCCTAATACAGCAGCAACGCCTACGATGAGACGTTCATATTTTCCAGATATGGTGCTCCATGCATTGACGTTCATATTGCTGATATAAAAAACCCGCCAAGTGCGCGTAGGACTCGCGCACGAAGGGTTCCGTTCTATTATCTGTACAACATTAGACACTTTATTATAACCTTTTTTTAATTTATTTTAATTAATAAAATATAGTTTATTTTATTTTATCAGTAATAAGAACGTTAAATAATATCAAGTAGAATTTTGGTCAAGTGCGAGTCGGATTATAGTTTTCTCATTCATTTTGAGGCCCGGCACCTGATGAACACAACGAGCAATTTTTTTAAAGCTTCTGTATGGGTGCTCCCTTAAATATTTATTATATATTGTTTTAGTATTTGTTATAGCGGCAACAGAAATACATCAAAATGAAAATATTTTTACAAGTGCAAACGTCCACTTAGCGGAATTATAATTTCCAACCGAACGGACGACGGATGGACGGATTCCAGAGGTCGCGGGTTCAAATCCAGCCCGGGGTGATCAATTTTTCAATTTTTCATTTTCGATTGGAAATTATTTATTTATTTATTTATTTATAATTAACAGCAACTATTATTACAGGTTAACCCTAATGCAATAGTGCCTTAAATATGATATGAATAAAAACTAATTAATTACAGTAACTGGACACTATACACAAACATACATTCACAAACTCGGACATAGTATTAAGCGTGTGCACGGCACGGCTAAGAGGCGCTTTACGAAGCAAGTTGGTTCTGCCATTCGGCTCCGCCAGCAACCGCGGCCGCCGCCGCCGCCCCGCGTACCCGTCTGGCACATTAAAACTTAACTGCTGCAATATACCTGGGTTGCAGATATTACCACGCATAACTCTGACTAGGTAGCATGCCGATGTCAGATCCCTACGCGTTTCTAATTTATTATAGCCTACCTTATTATTATTAGAAATACATCATCTGTCAAAATTTCAACTGTCTAACTATCACGGTTCATCAGATACAGCCTGGTGACAGACGGACAGACAGACAGACGGACGGACAGTGGAGTCTTAGTAATAGGGTTTCGTTTTTACCCTTTGGGTACGGAACCCTAACAATACGCTTGTACTTCTCAGAGCCTAAAAAAATGGCATTAAGTTTAAATTTCGTTTACTCAATCGTAGCTTTAGTTTATTTTGTCGGACCGAAAGCTTCAGGGCCAATTTTATTGTTTTCAAAACTGCTAGTTACGAAATATAACTAGCGGAAGTTGGTGTCAAGATATTTTTGAGAGCATTACTAGTGGAAACACTTTTGTAAATTATATCACAAAGACAGCCTGATTATTTATATCTGCAATAGTTTCTTCCTCCATAGTAAACAGGTAAATATTTGGGATTTTGCATTATGGTTAGAAAAAAATCCTTGGTACATTTATAACTTCGTCGATTTATGCGTCCAAAATAGGAACAGTCATTTTATTTTTGAACTCATAGTTCAAAGAATCCAGTAACGTAAAAACTAGTTTGATGTATTTAAAAAATATTTAAATGCAAAATTCATTACATATTGACCTCCTTTTCTTCAATATATATTGTTAAATTTAAATAATCACAATTATTTACGAATGGCGTTAGTGGACACGTTGAAGGCATCTTAAATTAACATCTGTGGTTATCTTTCACCGATAGATATCTGTCGTCAAACTCTATTCGTATGACGCACAGGTCCGCAACCCCTCGGTGGCGTTACATTTTCTTTTCAATATAGAATCGGGATGAGGCTTTTTCTGTTCGTAGACACATGAAACAAAAGCGATATTTTAGGAATATCCTACCATATACTCATATATATGTATATGATATTCCATCATATATGTGTATACATTTTTATTTCGTTGCCTTGGTCTTTTCATGCCCACGTTGTCTTCCGGTAGTCTCTGAAATATGCCAACACTGTAACAGATTGAAGTTTTTGTGGATTTAGATTTGAGAAAAAAAAAAGATTTACACTTGAACGTAAATGTCGAGAAAGAAAGAATTGTCGAGAGTTAGTACAATATCAGGAATTGAGCTTCAGCTGACGAACAAAAGTACGCCCTTTTGGCAGTAATAAACTATTTGGGTTGCGTTCTATAGAATGGATCGCTGTAAAGAAGTAACTACATACATATATTTAACTAGTTCATGCCAGTGACTTCATCTGCATGAATTTTCATTCCAAAAGTACCAATATACATATGTTTTATATTGGTTATAAACAATTGAAATCTTTCACTAAAGCCGTTTTAGCCAACCTAACAAATATGAAACGTTCAAACTTTCACATTTAAAATATTAGTGGAATATCTACTCTCCGTCCGTAGCAAGGACTTACAATCAAAAATTACTCAGCAATAATAACCTACAGAAGGTTCCTAAGAAAAGCATCGGGACGAAGTACAAACCTAAGCAAACACAATCACCTCCGGCCGCCTTCAATAACATTACACAAACACGGACCGTTCTGGGACGCCGCCGCAAAGTGGTTAAGGCTTCTACCATCTATTTCACAAGGAAGTTCTATTTTTCTTCGATGCTTTTGATCTCAATCACATTTTATTGTTCGCACGAATCGCACGCTCGTTTTCACGCGCTTCGAGCTGGCGTGTTAGAACGAGCACGCGATATTTACCGGGCTGAGACCTGATGTATCTACAATAAAAACAGTCAAATTTTAACCTAGCAATTGCGATACTAAATTTGAAATTTATTTATTCTAAAATCAAACGAAACATAATAAATGCAACACCGTCACTATTAAATTTGATTATTATACCTTAACCATATTAGGGCATTTATATCGAACGCGTGGAATCAGGAGGATGCGAATGCGAAAGCTGTTGAACCGAATTGAAGCCCAGCTTAGACTTACGAGTACAAAGGAATATAACATTAACCATATTGTTTACCTATCGATTTATAAAAGTTATAGCTTAGAAAAAGTAGACTGTGTTACATATCTAGGAGTTAAGGTTGATGCTACATTTTCCTGGCTCCAACATATCAGTTACATTTCAAGTAAGTTAAGAATTCTCTTAGGTAGATTTTATCATTTAAGTTTTAAAGTGCCAAGTAATATATTAAAATATCTTTATTTTGCAATTGTAGATTCTGTGCTGTGCTACGCCCTAGATTGTTATGGACTCACCTTTAAATCTTACATTGATAAGTTAGAGGCGTTGCAAATTAGATTCTTAAAACTGTTAGTAAATAAAAAAACAAAAAGTAGTTGTAAAGGTGATTATTCAAAATTATTCAAAGTCTGTAAAATTCTCCCAGTAAGCTTAAAACATAAATACCTATTAGCAGTCAACAACCATGGCAATCAACTGCGTAGTCCAACACTGATCGAGCACAAACATGGCACAAGGTCGGTGTCCACGGGAAAGTATGAAGTACCTCGTGTTAATAATTACTTTGGTGATCGAACACTAGCCAAACGACTTCCGTACTTCCTAAATACTCTGCCCGAAAACATTCGACACCAGCCAAATAAGGTTAAATTTAAGAAAGCGCTGAAAAAGTACCTACTGCAGACACTTGAGTGACAATTGCTAATAGGCAAATATCACTTAAGTGTTTAGCAGATTCTTTTGGCTTCCGAACTTTTGCAATAATTACTTATTGTTAGTAAGTTCTTATAGAGACTCGTACCTGCAGGCAAACTGTTAATACAGTTTTGCAGGAAAATGTATTAGATTAAGTGTACTGTACTTTGATTAATAATAAATAAATAATAAAAATAATAATAATGGAGTTGGGCAATTCCACGGCCACTCGTGTTATCTATCTTTTTTCTTATTTCAGGTGATATTTAACATCTATTAAGGCTTAACGAATAAATTGTTATAAATATATGTAAGATTTTAACACATATTGTATAAATATTGATGCGTTTGAATTGCTGGGGTACACTTGTAAAACTTGACCATTTTCTTTATTGTGTGTACAAATAATTTTTACCAAAAACACAAACCCAAATTTTGTACTTTGCTATGCCACAATTTGTGGTTTCCGTGAGCCAATGCTTGGTTACCTACGGGAAATACCGAAATCTGCACATGCGTGCTTATCAAATTCGAGGAGTTCCCTCGACTCCTCCTTACTAAATTTATATGGGACCAACTTGGGGTACCTGCTTTGAAAAAAAAAAATCAAAATCGGCCGACGTGGTCAAGAGTTATCGGGGAACAATACATACATTTAAAAAAACAAGCAAACATGCAGACGAACTGAGTACCTCCTTCATTCTATCGAAGTTGGTTAAAAATGTAATAAAAGAAACGATAATTATGATTTAATAAGTTTTCTAATTGAACATAGAATGTTTTTTTTGTCATTAGTCCATAGTTTTTCTAGAAGAAACACATTAATTCTCAACGTGAAAAAAGCTTCGGTTTGACCAAAGAAAACTATTCGCTCGGTAACTTCAAAAGATATCGGTAAATTGAAATCTATTACGAAAAGCGCAAACATGCGCTCACCGCAACATCACTGGAACTTTTGCAGATGAAATATTCTTTTGCAATTTCTCAGCTAGAAAATTGCAATCGAAAAATTAAATTCACTCCTTTGAAAATAAACCGCATTATGGTGCAACGGAACGGCAGTATGCACCTTAACTGCAAAATATTTGTTCTAGGAGCGGTTGCCGAGCTCCGAATGAAGCAAGTTGTAGACCACAGAGCGTGTTAAATTTATAGAAATCTTCCCTTTTAGCTTCTGTGGGTTCACAGTAGCAATACGTGTGGAACGACAAGCGTGTTAAATTTATAGAAATCTTCCGTTTTAGCTTCTGTGGGTTCACAGTAGCAATACGTGTGGAACGACAAGCGTGTTAAATTTATAGAAATCTTCCCTTTTAGCTTCTGTGGGTTCACAGTAGCAATACGTTAAAGAGACTAAACCCATGCCCGCATTCAATTGCTACACATAAAAAAAAATATTACTTAGTTATGTTTTACGACTGATGATACGAATGATATATACAGCCGAGAGCAAAAGTAAGTTAACACCACCTTATCACAATGGAATAAGATGCAAAAGTGTTATGGACGATTCACCCCGAACGGCTGGAGTTGGCGCGCACCCCACTAGAGTCAAAGGAATTCGAATCCTCCCTACAGAAGTTAGATTCATATTTGAATTGGTTGCGGGCAGCCGGTCGGAGCCGGACGGCTGCCGCCGGCTCTGCTGCTGCCGTTTGGATACGAAGTCTAACTTCTGTATGGAGGGTTCGATTTCCTTTGTCTCTGGTGGCGTGCGCGCCGACTCTGGCCGTTCGGTGGGATTTGGGAATCGTCCATTAACTTACTTTTTCTCTTGACATGACAACGATGAACTCATTTTTTACGTGAAAGTGAGAGTGTATCTCATAATTAATAGTACGAACACATCCCACATTTTCAATTTACGCAGTTTTTTTGGACTCGTAAAACAAACATTAGAGTTTAAGTATAAAAGTTGGCCTGGATCTGATAACTGGCCTAATTTATGCCCCGAGAGATTTCATGGATATAAAAATGAAATTTTACGACCTCGTCGCAGAATACCCTGCACCGCTATCTGATTATAATAACCTGTAAGTTGATGAGATTATGATTGATTTAGGTTCTAAACTGAGTATTCATTCAAGCAACAATAGAACGAAGCCCGCTTACATACCGAATCAATACTAGTCATTATATATTTTACTCCATTTGTATAACCAATAGGTAATAATTATTATATACAACGTAATTAACTTGACTTGAAACTGAACTTCATTAAAACGAAGCCTTGTAACTTACTACCGAAGTATATTAATTTCTCATTTTATTTAATGCTATAATTATTAAACGGCAATACCTTTGAAACGCTGAAGTACTTACTCAGGATTTTTTGAATAAGTAATGTACTTATTATGGTTTGATTATCAAATTGGATCTGATACCTAGTTGTTATAAGTGTACCCGGGTCAACATTTTATCTCGTTTGCTCGCTAGTCTTAGCTCGATATACTTGTGCTTGTCAGAACCCGCGAGCAGATCGCTGATCCCTGATCCTTTTTATTTACGATAATCGGCATAAAAGAAGTTTCTTATTTAAATGAATCAATATTAATATATATTAAAAATGCGATTGCTCTTGGCCAGCATCTAGCCAGGGGGCAAAGATGAGGCCGACAATTAAGCGAGTTCTTTTTAATAATAATAATAACTTTATTGCATTCATGTTTTTGGTACACAGCATGTCTTAAATAACTGTTAACGTAAGAATGCAACATGACACCCTGTAAGGGTATTGCAGAATTAACTCATATCCTAAACTCTCACTTGAGAGACACTCAGAAGATGCCTAAGCACTCGTGCCTTAAAAAGGTCCATGTTATATGAACCAGTTATCGACAAAATTTCATATTTTGCCAATATAAACTGCAGGAAAAGAAAATTTTCTTTAATTAAATATAACTGGATTTTGAGTAACCTCATTGCTTCCTACAGAGTATGATTACATTGTACGAGTAATAGTTAATGCATAAAACGATGACAAAAGTACTATAATGTTTACGATAATTTACGAAGAATAAGCCTTACGAATAGCTTGTGCCCACAATATTTATAAGCTTAAATATATAAACTAGAATAAATATTTATAAGCTTCGTGGTGTAAATTAAATGCATAAGCTTCGCATTCAAATTTAGGTAGACGTGCGCGGATTCAAATCTTCATTAGGGTCGGTTGTTTTAAACAATCGGCAATCGTATGTCGTTCTTTAGAATCAGACATTATGGCAAATTTGTCAGTTTTCTATGGCATTACAGCAACCGGTGCCATATTTAACGATGATCGGTCAATAATTTTGTGGAATGGTTTATAAAACGTATTCAGCAGTTTTCCCGTGAAAGATTTTCGCGTTTACAATTTAAGTGTTACATTCGAGAGAGAGTTACGTAAAGTTGAATACACATTGGAAGGAAGGAGGACATATTGCAAGTAGCCAAACTGCCAAGTAGGTATCGACCTACACATTACTGCACGTAGCCAGAATACTACGTATACTACTTGCTGTTCTGTTCCGAGCTTCCAAGGATTCATCATAATCACCATCATCATTATATCAGCCGCCGAAAAACGTCATCTGCTAAATCCTCCCCCAAAGTGTGCCACAGACTACACCACTCGCATCCAGCAGACTCCCGCGATCTCTCCCAGGTCATGCGATGTGCGTTGTTGAAATCGAGGGACCTGCTTTTTGTCTCTTGCCGTCAACACTTATGTATACTCAAATCTATCTTAGAAAAAAGGTAGATGACTAAGACTCTATAGTGGTTGGTGGAGTGGAAGGCAAGAGGGCCAGAGGACGCTCACCAACTAGATGGACAGACCAGGTCAAGGTAGCGACGTCCTCAAGCAAGCTTCACCAAGCAGTGAGGGCTACCGATGGAGACAAGTCATCAGATCAGCGACATCCAACAGTGATCACGATCCTCAGGAATGAGGGACCGACTGCAGAGAGAGAGAAGACTCTATAGTCTTAGTCATCTACCTATTTTCTAATATTGTTTTGAGTATACATAAATGTCTGGCTGTACCTATGTGGAGCCAGATATTTTTTCGACCTTTTTACAATGAAAAATGGTGAAATAGAGTACACATATCTTTGTAGTCTATTGTACTATGTACCTAACTTAAGAACTGAAGCAAAATAATTTTTAAGAAAAAAAACCGACTTCAATGGGGGAGGCCGGTGAAAGATTATTATACTTAGATGGTGCACTCTTAGATTCCATACAATAAAATAAAAATGGCTATAAGTATGTTTATAATGGTAGAAGACGTAAGTACCCTCAATTCCTCATGGAATCATGGAAAAACCATGCCTGCTTGACAAACAAAACGAAGAGAACAAATCGCCAAACGTGAACTACGCGTCGTTGAAGAGTTCCGTTCTGATCATCATCAGCAGTTCCACTTCATCAAATGTCACTTTTATGAATGAAAATGCTTGATTAGTTCATGAAAATACTAAAATCACTATTTGTGTGCGGTAAGTATGGACGGAGGTGACGAGTGAAACAAGCGCTGGTCGGTAGCACACTGATTTATTGGAATAATAGGTGCGTGGGCGCAGCCACGCACACATGCATATACAGCATTCCTCCCCCTATTTTAACAACATACTTATCTTAAAAATACTTCTTAAAATCTACGTCTAATTGTGAACTGCGGCGTAAGCGACTTAGCATTTCTTCGCATAAGCGTTGGTCACTCGTTTTCTCAACTTCTGTGGGGACCATCTCCACGTCTGTCCCTGTGTCGTCCTCGGTATCTGTGAAGATTCTGCCTCTTGGAATTCGGAGTCACTCGGCACTGACCCTTCCCCCTCCGGCGCATGCTCTGTGGCGCTTCCAGTCAGTTCCACCTGACCTGGGGTGGTCGTGACGCGTGTATCGTAGGCGAAGTTGGGGATGGTATCTGCGTTGGAAGCGAAATCCGTGGCGGGGGTGGTGTCTGCGGGCGGCATCTGCGACAAAGGCGATTGCGGCGGCGGCGGCAGCAGGGGAACCTGAGGCACCGACGGAGGTAAATACTCATCTATATCTTTTATATTTTGATCTCTTAGGCTATCGTTGCTTTGTGTACCGTTATATTTTAGTATTTTATTTTTATGTTTTTTTATAATTACCGCAGTAATATAAACTTTAACTAAGTATAAAACCTTCCCGATTCTCTTATCAATAATCCCTTTACACCAACTATATTTATCATTGTACTTTTTATATAGTACTAGTTCTCCTTTTTTAAAGTCACGTGGTCGGAATTCTTTAACTTGTGAACACTGGTTGGATTTGACAGGTTTGTGAGTCACGGGTTCGACGGATGGCGAGGGCGTTAAGTCAGAACAAGGATTTATTACATCGAGTCTGCATCTTATTTTACGTCCAAATATTAATTGTGATGGAGCGCAGCCTGTGGTTGAATTTTATAGAATTGCGATAATCCATTAAATATCTCAACAAAAATAACCGTCTTTGTCTTTCGTTAGTACCTGATAATATGCTAGACTTAATACCTTTTTTTGCGATTTTAACAAAAGCCTCTGCTTGCCCGTTGCTAGGGGGATGATAAGTCGGTGACGTAACATGTTCTATGTCGTTAAGGTTACAAAATCGTGAAAACTCTTGAGAGCAAAACGCGGTACCATTGTCACTCACGATTGTTTTAGGCAACCCAAACCTAGATATAAACTCGCACAGTTTGTCAATTACGGCGGCGGATGTTGTGGTATTCATGGGATACACTTCTACCCATTTACTATAAGCGTCTACAGCTACTAAATACGTATGATTGTGGATGAGGCCCAGAAAATCTATGTGTAATTTCTCAAAACAATTTGTAGTGACGGGCCACGGCGCGGGCGGCGCGCGGGGTGGGGACGGCCGCAGCTGCTGGCACACTTTGCAGGCAGGAACCCAAAAAAGTCTCCAAAGCCTCGTCAATACCTGGGAACCAGAAGCGGGCTCGGGCCTCCGCTTTGGTTTTAACTATTCCCAAAAGAGACGTATGTAATTCTGACAGAACTTTTTTGCGCAACGAATGTGGGATTACTGCTTTATGGCCCCGCATAATAACCCCATTTTCTACAGCTAATTGGGTCCTGCACAAGTGATAGGGTTTCAATAGCATATCGGTAGTTTTATTGGGCCAACCCTGTGCAATATACCTACCAACTACATTTAAAATTGCATCCCGTTTAGTTTTCTTCTGCAGCTCGGTAATAGTTATTGGCATGTTATCTCCGTCCGCGACAAAACAAACATAAGCGGCCTTATCACTATCGGCGAATACCGGTTTCACGCTCCCGCGCCCCTCCGGCAGGCTTGCTCGGGACAGGTAATCAGCACTATTGTCCGCGCTGCGTACATATTCTATTATGTAATTATAACCACTTAGGAATAGAGCATACCTTGGTAACCGATTGGCTGATACCTCAGGAATACCTTTGTAGGGCCCGAATATTCAAAAATAAGCGGCTTGTTGTCCGTTCGCAATACGAAGGGTTCTGCTTGACCGTACAAATATTGATGGAAACGCCGTACTCCATAAATAATAGCGGTCGCTTCTTTTGTATCTGGGCGTACCGTTTCTCGGCGGGGTTGAGCGTGCGCGAGGCGAACGAGATAGACCGTTCCACCCCGTCTGCACCTTTTTGGGATAAAATAGCCCCGAGGCCGCTTGGAGATGCGTCTACGGTCAGAATCTGTTTTGCTTTGGGATTAAAGTGCGTTAGTACTTGATCAGAAACTAAATGGCTTTTAATTTTTTTAAACGCGTCATCATGCACATTGGACCACTCCCATTTGCTATTTTTCTTAAGTAGGTCATATAACATAACGGGCTGAGTATAGTCGAGGCACCCGGAACAAAATTTCGATAATAGTTACTTAGCCCTAAAAACGATTGTAACTGACTGACATTTGTTGGCACGGGAGCTTCGACTATGGGTCTATTTTTTTCTGGTGATTTTTTAAGCCATCTTTGTTTATAATATACCCTAAGTAACTAATCTCCTCTTTGAAAAACTCGCACTTATCCCGCTGCAGAACCAATCCCGCATCTTGCAGCCTTTGCAACACCACATGCAACCTGGCTAGGTGCTCGGTGGCATCGGCGCCCGTGATGAGCACGTCGTCGAGCAGGCAGAGCACGCCGTCCAGCCCCCGCAAGCACTCCATGGCCCGCTGGAACAGGGCTGGGGCAGACGCCAGACCAAATGCAAGACGGCAGAAACGGTATAGCCCCCGGTGTGTATTAATACACGTCAGCCTTTGAGACTCCTCGTCCAGCTCGAACTGGTTATATGCCATTGACAGGTCTAACTTCGTGAACCGTTCCCCTCCATGTAACTTCGAAAATAACTCATTTACCGTGGGCAACGGGTATTGTTCAATAATCAATTGTTTGTTTATATTCACAGAATAGTCTGCACATAACCGTACAGAACCGTTTTTCTTTAAAACCGGAACTATAGGTGACGCGTACTCTACATGGTCAACCGACTGAAGGACCCCTAAATTGACCAATCTGTCAATTTCGTCACTAACAGCGTCACGCAAGGCAAATGCCACAGGCCGAGCTTTAAAAAAAACCGGTTTTGCACCTTCCTTGAGTCTTAATTTCACTTTATATTTATTGAACAATCCTAAGCTATCCGAAAATAATTTAGGGTACTGTTTCATTAACTTGTCATTTCCGACATCTTTGCAGTAATTAACAGGCAATAGCTGCAATTTAAATAAAGAGATGAGGTCTCTGCCAAGCAGTGGTGGGCCGCCGTCGCGAACAACAAACACGATCAGTACGTGAGTGCTACCCGCGAATTCCACGGCCAACCTTACTTATATATTACCCATGCATCTTAATTGTTGACCTGAATAGGTCATTAACCTTTTACTAGTGGGTGACAATGGTACGTCCTTAAAATGCATATTGTATGTAATATGAGATATAACCGTCACCGCAGATCCACTATCGATTTGGAATTTTAATTTTAAACCGTTAATTTTGACCGTTTCAACCATAGGCTCACCGTTTACAGAACGTATGTGATACAACTCACCGTCGTCGTCGTTATCGCCCTCACAATCCGCCGAGGCATCCATGTAATTTACATATATATAACGTACATAGATATAACGGAAAAATGTGTCAAACTGACGTTACATAGATATAACGGAAAAATCTGTCAAACTGACTTACAACTGTGATATTGCGCTCGCGAGTTTGAACATAAATCTGGTGTAATGTAGCATGTATAGTCGCAGAAACCTTACTGATTTGCTGCCAATAATTTGAAGTCGCAGTGCTAGTGTTATCTTTATGCGGCGCGGCCCTACTGCGGTAAAAACAGTACAAATCAAACGAATTTGGGCATAGACTGCACCAACAAATTATTTTCTTACCCTCTAATTTGTGAGATTTTTGTTTGTTTACCTAAAACTGTCATTTGAGTGTTGCCAGTGCTTATTATAAAATATTCTACAAATAAACAAGAAAAATGAGTACCAAGAAAGAAAAGTGTGTGAAATGCAAGAAACCACCGACAGACAAGAAACTTTCGGTGGCTTGCGACTCCTGTAGAAGTTTATTGTGTGGAGACTGCAATGGCTTATCTGCTACAGAAGTCCGAGTGTTCGAGTTGAAAACTGTGCCTCGCGTGATGAGTTTCCTATGCGGTGACTGCAAATCGGCGATGAAGCAACTACCTAAAATCATGCAAAAGCTCAACGAGCTCTCTGAAGAAGTAAAGCAGCTGCGTATGCGGCGGAATATGCTCTCTGCCGAGTCCACTATTCAAGAGATTGCTTAAAGGGTCTACAGAGCTCACAATGTAATTATGTATGATATCCCCGAGTCGACCAGCGACGAAGTGGACCAGCGCAGAGAGCACGATCTGAAGGAAACCACATCAATTGTTGCCCGTGTTTCGAATAAGGTAAGCTGCAATGGAATTAAAACCTTCCGCCTGGGAGCCAGGCGTGATGGCGGTGATGATGCCCCCCCGCGGCCTCTGGAAATTCTCCGCAACAAGAAGAAGTTAGCGAAACCATCGTCGGTCAAAGCGGATCTGACTCCTCAGCAGAAGGAATACTTACAGCACCTAAGGGAAGAACTTGAGAGGAGGCGTACCAGTGATGGAGAGATAACTCGCACTTATCCCGCTGCAGAACCAATCCCGCATCTTGCAGCCTTTGCAACACCACATGCAACCTGGCTAGGTGCTCGGTGGCATCGGCGCCCGTGATGAGCACGTCGTCGAGCAGGCAGAGCACGCCGTCCAGCCCCCGCAAGCACTCCATGGCCCGCTGGAACAGGGCTGGGGCAGACGCCAGACCAAATGCAAGACGGCAGAAACGGTATAGCCCCCGGTGTGTATTAATACACGTCAGCCTTTGAGACTCCTCGTCCAGCTCGAACTGGTTATATGCCATTGACAGGTCTAACTTCGTGAACCGTTCCCCTCCATGTAACTTCGAAAATAACTCATTTACCGTGGGCAACGGGTATTGTTCAATAATCAATTGTTTGTTTATATTCACAGAATAGTCTGCACATAACCGTACAGAACCGTTTTTCTTTAAAACCGGAACTATAGGTGACGCGTACTCTACATGGTCAACCGACTGAAGGACCCCTAAATTGACCAATCTGTCAATTTCGTCACTAACAGCGTCACGCAAGGCAAATGCCACAGGCCGAGCTTTAAAAAAAACCGGTTTTGCACCTTCCTTGAGTCTTAATTTCACTTTATATTTATTGAACAATCCTAAGCTATCCGAAAATAATTTAGGGTACTGTTTCATTAACTTGTCATTTCCGACATCTTTGCAGTAATTAACAGGCAATAGCTGCAATTTAAATAAAGAGATGAGGTCTCTGCCAAGCAGTGGTGGGCCGCCGTCGCGAACAACAAACACGATCAGTACGTGAGTGCTACCCGCGAATTCCACGGCCAACCTTACTTATATATTACCCATGCATCTTAATTGTTGACCTGAATAGGTCATTAACCTTTTACTAGTGGGTGACAATGGTACGTCCTTAAAATGCATATTGTATGTAATATGAGATATAACCGTCACCGCAGATCCACTATCGATTTGGAATTTTAATTTTAAACCGTTAATTTTGACCGTTTCAACCATAGGCTCACCGTTTACAGAACGTATGTGATACAACTCACCGTCGTCGTCGTTATCGCCCTCACAATCCGCCGAGGCATCCATGTAATTTACATATATATAACGTACATAGATATAACGGAAAAATGTGTCAAACTGACGTTACATAGATATAACGGAAAAATCTGTCAAACTGACTTACAACTGTGATATTGCGCTCGCGAGTTTGAACATAAATCTGGTGTAATGTAGCATGTATAGTCGCAGAAACCTTACTGATTTGCTGCCAATAATTTGAAGTCGCAGTGCTAGTGTTATCTTTATGCGGCGCGGCCCTACTGCGGTAAAAACAGTACAAATCAAACGAATTTGGGCATAGACTGCACCAACAAATTATTTTCTTACCCTCTAATTTGTGAGATTTTTGTTTGTTTACCTAAAACTGTCATTTGAGTGTTGCCAGTGCTTATTATAAAATATTCTACAAATAAACAAGAAAAATGAGTACCAAGAAAGAAAAGTGTGTGAAATGCAAGAAACCACCGACAGACAAGAAACTTTCGGTGGCTTGCGACTCCTGTAGAAGTTTATTGTGTGGAGACTGCAATGGCTTATCTGCTACAGAAGTCCGAGTGTTCGAGTTGAAAACTGTGCCTCGCGTGATGAGTTTCCTATGCGGTGACTGCAAATCGGCGATGAAGCAACTACCTAAAATCATGCAAAAGCTCAACGAGCTCTCTGAAGAAGTAAAGCAGCTGCGTATGCGGCGGAATATGCTCTCTGCCGAGTCCACTATTCAAGAGATTGCTTAAAGGGTCTACAGAGCTCACAATGTAATTATGTATGATATCCCCGAGTCGACCAGCGACGAAGTGGACCAGCGCAGAGAGCACGATCTGAAGGAAACCACATCAATTGTTGCCCGTGTTTCGAATAAGGTAAGCTGCAATGGAATTAAAACCTTCCGCCTGGGAGCCAGGCGTGATGGCGGTGATGATGCCCCCCCGCGGCCTCTGGAAATTCTCCGCAACAAGAAGAAGTTAGCGAAACCATCGTCGGTCAAAGCGGATCTGACTCCTCAGCAGAAGGAATACTTACAGCACCTAAGGGAAGAACTTGAGAGGAGGCGTACCAGTGATGGAGAGATGGACATAACTATTAGATATATTCGGGGACGCCCAATGATCGTGAAAACTAAGACCAATTCTGGCAGTAACGAATCAATTGCAACCTAGTTACCGTGTTTTAACAGAAGTTTCTATCTTAATTATTGATTGTTATTCACCTATTTTTTACTGTTCTGTCGCATATAGGTAAATTTACGTAAGCCAGAGGAATGTCAGGAACCAAGAAAAAATATTACCTTAATCTGGGTGTTCTTAATGCGCGGTCTTTGAATACCGGCAGAGATGAGTTTAGAGAGACTATAAAGAATCACAAGGTTGATGTCGCATGTATCACAGAAACTTGGCTGACTTCAAATTCTGATATTAATGCGTTCAAATTGCCGGGTTATAATTTTGTACATATACCACGTCAAAATAAAATCGGTGGTGGTGTTGGCATGTACCTTAGAAACAATTTAAAGTCCCGTCTATTGGACCTACCTTCATCCGACCTGGAGCAGATGTGGGTTGATGTAACGCTGTACAAACATAGACTATCTTTTGGTGTTTTCTACAGACCGCCTAGTAGTAATTTTGACACTTTTCTCAACCAGTTTGATGATGCTCTCTCCACTTTTGCCTCTAGATATGACGACATAATAATAACTGGTGACGTGAATCTAGATCTACTTTCACCAGGTGGTGCGAATCAGAAACGCTTCTTTAAAATCTTAGAAAAGTACGATCTAAAACAAATCGTCACGAAGGCGACACGGATTACGGAAACTAGCGAAACGTTGATAGACGTCATCTGCTGTAGGTCGGAGCTCGAAGTGGCAGCCCTGACAGTAACACACAATAATGACTTAAGCGACCATGGATTCATTCACGCTCAATTTCCACTTGAAGTTCCAAAGCCACAGCCTAGAACTGTCACATACAGACCAATTAATAATTTTGATCCCGACACGTATAACTGGGCTGCGTCTATTACACCTTGGGAGTGGGTTACAGAAGCCTATGATGTGGATGTAATGGTGGACAGGTTTAACACTCTCATACCAGGCATGTTTGATCACTTTGCCCCTTTAACCACACGGACCTTCAAAGGAACCGCCCACGCCCTGGATTACAGATGTAATCAAGATAATGATGAGAGAGCGAAACAAAGCTGAACTTAAAGCGAAGAAATCTCAGAGCCCGGAAAGCAAACGTAGATATCAAACGCTACGAAATCTCGTAACCGCGGCAAGGCGAAGCGAAAAAACTGCATACCTGACTAACAACGTAAATAAACATATTCACAACCCCAAGAAAATGTGGGGTGAAGTGAATAATCTATTAGGACGGCAAGCGCGCGATCTAATACCCCTACATTTGCGTGCTCCTGATCAGCTTAACAAATTTTTTATCAACTCCGTACCCCCGCCTAATAGCGCACCGCAGGCCTTAAATGACAACATTCCACCCACCTCAGGACCTTGTGATATGTGCGATACACTGGAACTGGAGAATGTTACTAATGATAAAGTTATTCGCATTATTAATTCCATTAGTTCTAAAGCAATAGGTGCCAATGGCATATCAATAACTATGATTAGGTTAACACTTCCGCACTCTTTGTCTGCTCTAACAGCCATTATTAACGCTTCCATGTTGGCTGGCAAGTTCCCAACGGCCTGGAAAACCTCAATTGTGAAACCCATTCCTAAAAAAACTAATCCAGAGACCTACAGTGATCTTCGCCCGATTAGCATTTTATCCGTTATCTCTAAAATACAGGAAAAGATAGTGCACGAGCAGGTGCGTGCTCACTTGGAGAAAAATAAAATAATACCTGAGGCCCAATCAGGCTTTCGTAAACACCACAGTACGACTACGGCCGTCGCACATCTGGTAGACGAGGTCCTAACAGCGTCTAACGACGGGCTTGCGACACTTGTAGTATTGCTGGATTTCAGTCGTGCATTTGACTGCATTCTAATTCCAACCTTGCTAAGCAAAATGAAAAACTATGGATTCTCAGAATCAGTATGTAAATGGTTTTCCAGTTACTTCAGTGGCAGAAATCAGATCGTGGAATGTCCTGATGCCGGTGGAAAACTTATGCGCTCATTACCTCTAAAATTCGAGAGGGGAGTGATTCAGGGATCAATACTGGGGCCGACCTTGTACAGCTTGTATACCGCAAGCCTTTCAGAGGTCATCAAGCATTGCTCGTCCCATATGTACGCTGATGATACGCAGATATTTAAACATGTACATCCTTCCAAAGATAGCGTGGACACAGCGTTATCGCAAATTAGTGATGACCTTGAAGCAATAGAAGGTTGGTCAGGTAATCATGGGCTAGTTATTAAATTAAATTAGTTATATTGGGTACCAAAAAACAAAAGGAAAATGTGCGCGCATTTCAAATAGATTTGCGGGTTTCGGGTTTGCCTATATCAGAAGTGCAACAAGTAAAAAACCTAGGATTCTTCATGGACAACTCATTTCGATTTGAAACACACTTGGATAGCAAAATGTCGAAGTGCTTCGGGGGCTTAAAGTCGTTGTATAAGTTGAGGCCATATCTAACTAGAAAAGTTCGCGAGCGCTTGACAGAGGAACTCGTTTTGTCGCAACTAGATTACGGAGATATAGTCTATGGACCTTGCTTACTGAAGAGAACAGAACGAGCTATACAACGCGTACAGAACTCTTGCATGCGTTTCTGTCAAAACATCCCTCGTCGCGCTCACATTACCCCATACTTAAATAAATCCAAAATGCTCAACATGTCAAACCGGCGAACCCTGAAACTGGCATCAATGGTTTTTTCTTTGAAGCAGACTTGTATACCACAGTACCTAGCACGTAAAATCCAGTGGAAACCAAGACGAGATGCGAAAGGTTTGCGAGCTCAAAGCGATAGTACCTTACTTCCATTGATCCGGCTTCAGGCAGTGACCCTGTGGGGTCGTCACTCCCCAACAGCTCGCCACAAGCTGCCCTGCGGGCTTATTATTATTATTATTATTAGTGCACATCCTGCGTAAATGCCCTTTTTTTATTACACTTTTTGCACGTATACTTAGCGAAACGACACTGCGACGTACTATGGCTATTATAGCCGCACACTGAACACTTAGGCTTATCACTTCCTTCTTTCCGACGATCCTCGCGCGCGATCTTGTAAATCTCTGCGCCCGCGGCGACGGGGCCGGCTGCTGCGACTACCGCGCCTGCCCGCGCGCACCGTATGTTTTCGGCGAGTTCTACCGCCCTTGACAATTTTAACGCAGATATGTCTTGAGCGTATAACTTTTCTTTTTCACTTCCCGGCAACATTCCCATAACAAAGCGGTCTCGTAGTACTTCTTCTACGTTTAAAAACGCGCAACTAGCTGACAGGCCTCGCAGCCTAGCCGCCCACTGCGGGTATGACTCATCTTGTCGCTGTGTCGCGGAATAAAAGTTATGCCGTTCGCCGAATCCAGTACGTTTTGGAGTGAAATGGCCATCCAGCAAGCTTATGATGTCTTTGTACGGCACATTTTGTATGTCCTTGGGCAGCGCTAAATGCGCTGTGAGCTCATATGAGCTCTCGGTGAGTGCGCTAAGCAAAATTGCTCGTCGTTTCTCTCCCAGTGCGTCTCACACAGCCGACTGTTGTAAATCTTCCAAACTTGCACATTATGGTCGAAAGTCGGCAAGATTCCAAACACAGCTGTAATTTTTGTAAATGTGGGTAGTCGTCGCCACTGGTAAGTATGGACGGAGGTGACGAGTGAAACAAGCGCTGGTCGGTAGCACACTGATTTATTGGAATAATAGGTGCGTGCAGCCACGCACACATGCATATACAACAGTGTGCCTTTCACATTTGAGGAGTTCCCTCGATTCCTAATGGATCCCATCATCAGAACTCGAGTATGAAGCAAAGCTTACAAATTGTTTATTTTGACGTTTTAGTTTTACTTGTCTTGTCAAGGTTGTCGACCTTGTCGTAGAGTAGAGAGTAGATGTAGCTTAGCTTCTAGTATTTGCCGCTGGCGCTAGTAGCAGCGAGCGAATGGCTGCGTTCATTCTCAGTATTAGGCCTTATCCATACAATTGTATTACTTTATTTTTGTTTCTTCTTTTGTTTCTTGTAAAATTGTGATGTTACTCGTATTGTGTTTTATATAAGTATAATATTAGCTACACTGTTATTTTTTCTGAGCTCGGTTTTTTGTTGCAATGTGTAATGTTTTTTACTTTATTTTTGTTCTTCTAGTACTATATGTTTGTTTGTATACTGTATGTTGTGTTACCCACCGTTTCCTCACTTAATGGGCCTTACGGAAGACCAGCGCTGGCTGTAAAGCCAGCAATATGCTGAGTTGGGTCCATTTCGTGGCACGGCCCTATTTTGTTTGTCCTTCCTTCTTTTTATTATTATTATTATGTACCGTGTGTGTCACGAATAAACGTTTTTGAGTATGACAAAAATCAATCGTGAAAATATAACTTGCTTAACAAACACAGCTAGGAGGACAAATCACCAAACGTGAACTTTTCGTCGTTGAAGAGTTCTGTTCTGATCATCATCAGCAGTTCCACTTCATCCAATGTCACATTTTTGGATGCAAATGCTTCACTCGTTGATAAAAACACAAAAATCACTATATGTTTGCCTTTAAGATTTGAGGAGTTCCCTCAATTCCTCATGGATCCCATCATCAGAACTCGAGCATGACAAAAATCAATCGTGAAAATAGAACTTGCTTAACAAACACAGCTAGGAGGACAAATCGCCAAACGTGAACTTTTCGTCGTTGAAGAGTTCTGTTCTGATCATCATCAGCAGTTCGACTTCACCCAATGTCACATTTTTGGATGCAAATGCTTGACTTGTTGATAAAAACACAAAAATCACTATATGTTTGCCTTAAACATTTGAGGAGTTCCTTCAATTCCTCATGGATCCCATCATCAGAACTGCCTTTTGACAAAAACGGGACCAACTTGGATATATATACATACAATCAAAAAAAGAATTTTTTAAATCGGTTAAGAAATGACGGAGTTATGGGGTAACAAACATTAAAAAAAAAAAAAATACATACAACCGAATTGATAACCTCCTCTTTTGAAATCTTGAAGTCGGTTAAAATGTGAATGATTTGTCCGTGGCAAAATAAACTGCTACCTCCCACATTTTGGTCAGTCATCGGAAGACGAAGAAAGCATAATGACGTAAGTGATGAGCGGGACCGACTTCAAGAAACATTAGATAAGTTTAACAGGTGTAGCGCTGATTATGAGCAGGCCCTGAAGCAAATAGACTCCCTGGATAAGGCTCTCTTCGATGCACACGAGCAGATCTATGAACTTCAAGAGGCTAAACAAAAAACTGCTGCGCTGCAGACCGAGAACTTATTCAAAGAACTTGTCGGGACGGATACACAGTTGACTACTGCTCCAATAGAAAACACTGTGGTTACCATAGATCTGACTAATGATACTTTATCCAGATCCACATTAAAGTTAGTGAATTGCAGCAGTACTAAACTGAAAAAATATATAAAAATTAACAAGTTTATAAGGAAAACCCAGAAATTATTAAAACAAAATAGATTAAATCTTGAGAAATTAAAAAAGTGTAAAAAAAATGTAAACTTACGGAATTTATTAAATGAATATGCTGTAGCACTAAGAGATAATGAACTAAAATATGATTGTGATACACAAGAACTACAAATAAAAATACAAAGCTTAGAGAGTTCATTAATGACTGTTAAAAATGCACATGAAAGTTCAAAAAAAATTATAGGTGAATACTCATTAGCGATGGACGACTTAATTAAACAGATTAATTATAATTCAGAGCGATTCGAGTCATTGACCAATAACCATACTTGTAGCTGTAATATAATGAGTATTACTAGTAGTAACGAGCCAGAAACAAACTTGTTGTCCAGTTTACCCCTGCTTAGTGAAAAGAGTTCTAGTTCCTGCAGGAATACCATTCTTGAACCGGATATCATTATACCACCTAAACCTAACATAATCATGTATTGTGATGAGATTGGGGGTAATATTGGCCCACTACTAAACACATACTCCAAGTCACATGGTGTGATTAATAATTGCTTCCCATGTAGCACCTTTGAAAACATTTTCAGTCAAATCACAAATGACAAAAACATTAATAGTGCTACAACATTGTTAATATTTATTGGAAATAGAGGAACAATGAATAAAAATGACCTTATTAAATGTTATGACATACTTAATGGCCTTACATTAAAAAAAATTGTTATGTTTACATTCCCATATTGCAATGGGTTGTCACAGATTGAGAACAAGATTAGGTATAAGTTAAATTTAGTTATTTATAATTTGTGCGTGTATAATAATAAAATTCATGCTATTGACACTAATACATATGTAAGTAGTTTTTATATTTTACATAGAGGTAAATTCTACCTCGATACATATTTTAAAAGACAAATAGCAATGTCGCTATCATACTTATTTGATATAACATCCAAAAACACAGCTTGTAACTCTGCTTCTATTGAGCGGTTGGAAAAACGCTCTGCGCTGGTTCCAATTAATTTAAATTAATTCATAAGACAACAGTAGACTCCAGTGCTGGCAACGTAGATAATAAGGCAAGGAATAACATGACAATTAATAGCAAAAAAAAATGCTATGATCAGGGTAATCCAATCAACCTGGTCCATCAAAATATTCAATGCATAAGAGGCAAAGAATTACAAGTCGAATTATTCTTAAACTGTAATCATATAGACATATTATGTGTCACTGAACACTGGCTAACCGATAATGAAATTATGTTTAATTTTAATAACCACCAGCTTGGTAGTACTTTCAATAGAGTCAAGTCCATACACGGCGGATCTTTGATAATTATGAATAACCATCTAAAGTTCAAAGAACGGAAAGACATTGTTACCCTGTCTGTTGAACGAATGATTGAATTGGCCGCCGTGGAATTGGAGCAATTCATTGTTGTATGCGTTTATAGACCACCTTTGAGCAATTTTGAAGCTTTCCAAAAGAAAATAGAAACAGTTTTACTTAAACTATCGCAGATAAATAAGGAGTTAATTGTGTGTGGTGACTTCAACATTAATGTTTTAGAAACATCTGCCTTAAGTGTTGGCCTGATAAATCTTTTTAAATCTTTCGGACTAAACCCCATTTTTAAGGAACCAACCAGAATTACTGCTACTAGCGCCACCTGCATTGATAATATTTTTACCAATATTATTCCTATAGGTCAAAATGTAATCAGTGCACTAGAATCCGACCACTTAGGTCAACAAATCAAATTTGAGGTTGTGAAGGAATTACGTACTTTGAACAGGAGAGTAACCTTTGTACCAATAACTTCTGACCGTTTGGTGAGAATGAGGAACAGTCTTGCTCATGAGATGCCATTTTTGTCTGCGGATTTGGGTCCTAATGCTATGTACAATACATTCTTCGAAATCTTTATGAAGCAGTTCAGCGCAATATTTACTCCTAAATCGGTCGCGGTTAAGAGTGCAAGGGTTTTTAGTGAGTGGGCTACTGCAGACTTGCATAATCGAAGGAAAAAATTGTATGAGCTTTATGAGGAATGGCGTTTTAACACAAGTGAGGAATTTAAAGAGCATGTTAAGCATTTTTCTAAAACTTTCAAATTGGATTGTCGTATAGCTAAGCGTAATTATTTGAGCAATAAGATTAAAGATAGTTCTGACATCATTAAAACGACATGGAAAATAATAAACGATGAAACTGGCCGTAAAAAAATGACAAACAACACATATCAGCTAAACGTAAATGGAAACATCGTTGATTCCAATAGCGACGTCGCCAATGCATTTGAATCTTTTTTTACCAAGGCACCAATTTTCACAACTAAGAATCTTAATTCATCGTCTGCGTCTGCCGTTAAACTGTTGGAGGAAAACTTATCAAAATGCTTGGTAGACTTTAAATTTGCGCACGTTACGAACTCAGATGTATTAAAAGCATTTAGATCCATTAACGTAAAGAAAACGAATGACATTTGGGGGGTTTCTGTTCATGTTGTCAAGTCAGTAATTGAATTGGTGACGGCAGACTTGGTGGTCATATTTAACAGTTGCGTCGACTGTGGGGAGTTTCCTGATTTAATGAAACACAGCAAAATTACTCCTCTTTTCAAAACGGGCAGTGCTTCTGATCCCTCTAACTTTAGACCCATTTCAGTACTGCCCACCTTCAGTAAGATTTTTGAAAAACTAATTCTTTTGCAATTACAACGACATTTTAACAAAAACGATTTTATGCACACAAAGCAATTTGGATTTACTCGCGGTCGTTCGACCATCGACGCCGGGGTCGAGTTAATTAAAAACGTTTTTGATGCCTGGGAAGAGTCACAAGATGCCATTGGTATTTTTTGTGACTTATCAAAGGCGTTTGATTGCGTTAGTCACGAAACATTACTCAGGAAACTTCACCACTATGGGGTTAGAGGCATAGCGCTGAACTTGCTAAAATCTTATTTGAATCAGAGAATTCAAAGAGTAGACGTGAATGGGGAAAAGTCCTCTGGATCATTAGTCTCGATGGGCGTACCACAAGGATCCATTTTGGGGCCCTTCATGTTCCTCATTTACATAAATGACCTACCCCACTTAGTGCATGACCGCTGTGATATAGTATTGTTTGCTGATGACACCTCTTTAATCTTCAAAGTTAAACGACACTTAGATACCAACAATCACATAAGCAATGCTATATCAAACGTGGTACACTGGTTCAACGCCAATAACTTATTACTAAATGAAAAAAAAACAAAAGGTATCAAGTTCGTCACTACTAATGTGAAAACAACACAAACAACTGTCTATATTAAAGACGAGAAACTGGAACTGCATAGTAGTGTAGTATTCTTAGGATTAACTTTAGACTCGAAGTTACAATGGGGTCCTCACATAAATAATCTTGCGAATAAGCTCAGTTCGGCAGCTTTTGCAGTATGGAAAATCCGTCTACTAACAGACGAGAAGACAGCTAGATTGGTGTATTTTAGCTATTTTCATAGTGTAATGACCTATGGTATCTTACTATGGGGTAGTGCTGCTGACATAAATGTCATTTTTGTACTGCAGAAGCGTGCCATACGTGCAATCTATAAAATGAGTCCTAGGGAGTCGCTAAGGAATAAGTTCAAGGAAATTAATGTATTGACAATGCATTGTCAATACATTTATGAAAATATCGTGTATGTTCATAAAAATATCAATAGTTTTAAGAGAAATTGTGACATTCATAGCATTAATACAAGAAATAAAAACAAACTTGCAATGCCACCTACGCGGTTACAAAAAATTAGAAACTCCTTTAAGGGAAATTTTATACGCTTTTATAACAAACTCCCAAGCAGTATGATAGAACTTCCAGTCAATAGATTTAAAAAACAGGTCAAACTTAAGCTAATTTCTAAAGCTTATTACAGCACCAAGGATTACCTTAGTGATAAAAACGCATGGGACTGAATTGCTCTAATTCCTGTGTTAGCATAATAATTAATTATAGACCTGTTAGTTTTAGTTATATAATCTATTTCCATATCAATTGACATATATTCTACTCGTACGATTAGTACTTAGTTTTATTGTTTTCATTTGTGTTGTTATTATTTATTAATTATGGGTATTTTTCATGACATAGACATGTATTATTTGTTTTGTGTAATGATTAGTTTTTTTTTGTTGTTGTATGTGTGTATCGTTTTTTTCAATTGTTTTAGTGTGTATTGACTTTTCAAAAGTGCTGTTTTATAAAGCCTACTTGAAATATGAATAAATTGAAATTGAAATTGAAATTGAAAGCAGATTTCTTCGCGAGGACAAGTTTGGTCCCGTAGGCATCACCATCAATGAATCATCATATATCAGGCAAAGGCCTATGTCCAGCAGTGGAGGTCTGCTGGACTTAGGCCTCCCCCAAAGAGCAACACAATGACTGGTCCTTCGTCATTCGCCACCCGCATCCAGCGGAATCCCACTGCCTTTACGACCATTGATGACCACTTTGGCTTAGTCGGTAGTGACACTGCCTCCGCAGCCGGAGGTTCCAGGTTCGAATCCTGGTCAGGGTATTTATTTGTGTGATGAACATGAATATTTGTTCCTGAGTCTTGGATGTTTTCTATGTATCTAAGACGTAGGTATATCGTCGCTTAATAGTACCCATAATACATGCTTAAGGTACACAGAAAAACTACAGTATTTCTACATAATGAATACGCGATCAATATTTTACGGCATTTTTACACTTCAAAAATAACATCAATTCCAGGGAGTTTGCATTACCAAACACTTAGTTTGGGGCTAGGTGTTTAAGATTGTTCCCTGGTATTTATTTATTTTACCAGGTCATCACTCCTCTTTGTGGTTGGGTCTCCCCACTCACTCTCTCACACTACGCCTTGCGATACTGGTCCAGAATTATAGATAAGATATTTGTATTACTTTCAAGAGTAAAGTTAACTTACACCTTGTACCAGTATTTTATGCCTGTAAATCTCATTAGATACCATATCGGCAAGGAATTATACAAATGGTGAAGAGAAAAGAATCCCATTCCTTGAAAGTCGCGGAATTTTTGAGAACGCGTCTCACCGCTGAAATTAATTGGTAAAGAAACTCTCTTAATGGAATATAGGCACACTCCTCACTATTTCATTCCGAAGTGCAGAAATAAGTAAAGTTACAAATGCACACCTACGAATGCGTCATAGTTAGGAATTTACACAATATTTGTAACTTAATTAATTATGTTATGGATATTTAGAGCTTCTAACAGTCAAGTTACTTGACAAAGGGGGGTCGAAGTTGCACCACTTCCGTAGGGAGTATCCACCGTTACCCGTTACACGTGACCCCTGGGTGGTGCTAAAAGTGCAACAAAACTGGCAACCGTACTGTCTTCTCGAAGATCTCAAGGTCCTAAAAATAAATGCCATACGATTATTATTATTCTTGTCAGTATCGTAACTTCTGTTAATCCCCGTTGCATCCTAAGGAGCCAGGGATATGTTTCCCGAAGCATGGGCGTTGCAACTAGATTTTGCGGAATCGATTGCCACTTGACCTTCCAAATGAGGTAAAATTTGTAATGTTAGGATTCGGCCTCGTCAAGCGAGTGGATAAATTGACTGTTATAGGCCTAACGTTAGCGCGTCGTGTAAGAGAGTAGTTATCAGAGCGTGGGCATTTGCCACATGTTGATATTTATGTTATAACACTGTGTCACTCTATGAATATTAGTAAACCACCAAAACATCACAATAAATTGTAAATTACAAATTTTAACCTAAGTCATAAATAGTTTTATTTATTTAAACTTTATTGCACTAAATGTAATGGTGCAAATTGCGGGCTTAATGCCAAGTGGAGTTCTCTACCAGCTAACCATTGGGTTTATGTAGTATGGTGAGGAAAATGAGTCCCAAACCGAAGCACCGACTCGAAAAAAAAATCCCGTATACTTAATTGTCGAACCTCAAACCTGCTCTCCAAATTTCACGAGAATCGGTTGAGAAAATGTGACCTGCAGAGCAGAACAGCCGGAATAGAATACGAAAGCATTTTTGCCCAACCTGAAACGAAGACGCTTTGCATGAATGTTTAATTCACGGTATGAATGAATATCAACTTACATTATTAGCCAAATTAAAGAAAACTTTGCCGAAAATCAGTCCTACTCAGATTTACTGCCAAACGGCCCTTAAAATTTCAAAGGAGGGAAAATGAAATCAGTTTAATGCGTCTTCCAGAGATTTATAATTGTCCTAAAAAATCGGCCCTTTCCTTAATGCAGTGCCGAGAGGGCGGTGAATAATTACGTAGCAATTTTTCCCCTTCTAATTGCTTAGTCGAAATTACCTGACATTTCGCCAAAATGGCACGTCATGACTCTTTCGAAGCATGGATAGTAAAAATCCATATAACGCTGAGATACCTCGCTGGCCGGACGTCGGGATATCCTCTTTCCTTTTGCATTCCGAGCAGGCCACTTAGTTCTCGGATATATCGGGTGCTTTTTGATGCTGAATAAAAATATGTAGTAGAGTGAGAGTTACTTAATCTTACGGATACTTCACTTTAGCGATAAGACCGCCTGTTAATTGTCTACTTCTAGCTACTTACATGTTGCTGCTTTCTTTCTGTTTCTAACTAATTCATTTGTGTGAGGTGTGCAATAAAGAGGATTTGTATTGTATTGTATTGTACTTATCAGTTAAAACGCTCATCAATTTAGGCTGATTTCTGCATGAATTGTCAATTTCTCTTCCTTATTATTATTTACAGAACAATTGCGGCCTGACATTATAGATTTTAAAGATTTTAATGTTTTTTTTTTTATAGATTTTAAAGTCTTTATTTGAAAAAAATATTGCATCTTTAATCCAAATGGACACATTTCAAGCTAACAACTGTTTTTTAGTGTTCAGTAGTCAACTAGGAACCCTTATAGTTTCGCCATGTCCGTGTGTCTGTCTGTCCGAGGCTTTGCTGTGTGATTCAAAGTGCTAGAAAGCTGAAATTTGGTATGGATATATAACTCAATAAAACTGAAAAAGACCCCTACGCGTAAAGTGGGAATGAATTTTTTCCAACCACTCTAACTTTTAAACTATGGGTCCAAAAATATGAAAAAAATCATGAAAATAAAGACTCATCGAAAATTATAGCGGACATGATCAGATAAGCCCTTTTTGAGTTATCGTAAAAAGTCTTCCCTTCTTAACTTTCCCGTAAAAGACGTATGAAGGCTTGGTATTGATATTTTTTTAAATTAAGTTCATTGGGCAAGTACGGAACTGTACACTGATCATGGCCCGACATGATCTTGGCCGATTTTTTCTGCTTAAATTGAAGTAAGTACACCCAATATTGTATAGTGTATAGTGCTGACATCATACATAATATAAAGGGCAGCAAATACCATCTGTACGCGGACGACCTCCAGCTTTACCTCTCAGCGCACCCACGGACATATCTGCTGCTGTCAATACTATTAACGCGGATCTTGATCGTGTTTCTACTTGGTCGGAAAAGAACTGCCTTGTTCTTAATCCGAACAAGTCGAAATATGTGGTATTTGGGTCGGAACATCAAATCCGTAGTACTATCAATAACCTCGAGGTTTTAACTACCAGTAATGTTGCCATCATGGGCGACCCAATAGAGAGGGTGGTAGAAGCAAATAACCTTGGCCTCCTCATGGACGGCAAGCTGCGCTTCGAGAATCACATACTTAAAGTTGTGAGTAACTGCTTCTACAATATTCGCGATTACTTAAGTGTTGATTTGCGTATCAACCTTTGTGAATCGCTGATATTGTCAAGATTAAACTATTGTGATATTGTCTATGCTGGCTGCATTACTGGTCGTACAAAAAAGCTCATACAACGAGTGCAAAACGCATGCAATCGTTTCTGTTTTAGAGTCCCTCCCCGCTCCCATATCACTCCATACTTGAACGCCGCTGGTCTGCTGTACATGCCTGCACCTCGCCACTCTTCTTTTTGGCATAGTGCAGTCTGGGGTCCCAGCATATTTGCTGAATAAACTTTTATGGCCCAAAAGTGCGCGCAGGTGTAAGGCAATGGTTCTGGTGACTAAGCATCGAACCGCGGCGTTTCGAGGAAGTTTCAGATTTGCGGCGTCCAAGTGTTGGAATGATCTCCCTCCACCTATCCAAGCAGCGTCTAGCAAGTATACCTTTAAGCGCAAGCTTAAGGGCTATTTGTTGACGCTCCAAAGATCCAATTCCTAACCCATCCAGCACATAAAATATCCCCAGTTTATCTCTTTTTCCCTTACGTTCTTCTTCTCTTGTAGCTTCCTATAATTGTTTCGCTCTGAAGCTGTTATTTGTTTTTAGCGTGTGACATTATTTATTATTATTATTATTGTTATACAGTCTTCATCATTATCGCACTTTGAATCTTCCTGCTCGGTCGGTAAGGAACTCTGCCAATTCAAATTATTTTAAGAATATTATGTTTTTAAGTATATTATTATGATTATATTAATATGATTTATTTATTATGTGTACGTTTTATATATTATGTTGTGTTGCGTTCCGTGTCACGTTGTGTCACGTACGGTGCTGTCTGAAAACCAGCGCTGCAGGTGTCTGACACCTCAGCATAATGCTGAGACAGCAACCGATTCACTGCCGCGAAGACACACGTTATTATGTTGTATGTGCGTTTTTTTTTCCTTTTTTTTGTATCTGTGTGTCTTTTGTTTTGTGTAGTGAATAAATGTCTTCTATCTATCTATCTATCTATCTATCTATCTTCTATCTATCTATCAATATAAATATTGGGGGACAATCTTACACAAATATAACTGACAACTAATATAAATTGAAAACCCAGACATTTTCAATGCAAAGTTCAATGTCTCAAATACGACTGTACTGATTTAAATAAAAGATGTTTAAGAACTATTGCTGGAAAACCTGCCTTCAAATAAATAAAACCACATTCATCTTTAAAGTAAGAGTCAATTTTACTCAAATCAAACTAGCCCCATAGTAAGATCAATATCTAAATATATAAAAGAAGAAACTGACTGACTGACTGACTGACTGACTGACATATCAACGCACAGCCCAAACCGCTGGTCCTAGAGATTCCAAATTTGGCACGTAGGTTCCTTATAAGGTCTAGGGGTGCATTAAGAAAGGATTTTTCAAAATTCAACCCCTAAGGGGGTGAAATGGGGCTCCGAAGTTTGTATGGCGAAACAAGATTGGCTGGACTATTTTATTCGAAACTTCACAAAAGTATTTCTAACGATAAATGAGTAAACACGTGTTTCAGGTTTTCTGAAAAATCAACCCCTAAAAGGGGGAAATGTGGTGACAAATTCTGAAAATCGACATGGGTATTGTTTTTATGGTTTATCGGGTCGCTGATAACGAAAACAACAATGTTTTTGAAATCCCACGTGGAGGACGTGAAATACCATCCCCCTGTTGGGGTGCGAGGGGGATGAAATGTCTAAATATTAATATGGGTGTCGTTTTTATGGTTTTTTGGAACGTTCATTACGAAAATGGCATCGATTTTGAAATTTAATGTAGTGGACATGAAAACTTTTGAAAGTTTGTGCCAAATTGCAAGAAATAACTGACTGACTGAGCGAGTGACATATCATCGCATAGCCCAAACTACTGGTTTTAGAGATTCTAAATTTAGTATGTAGGTTCCATATAAGGTCTAGAGGTGCATTAAGAAAGTACTTTTCAAAATTCAACCCCTAAGGGGGTTAAATGGGGGTCCGAAGTGTGTGTGGGGAATCAAGATTAGTTGGACTATTTTATTCGAAACTTCACAGGAGTATTTCTAAAGATAAATGAGTAAACACGTGTTGCAGGTTTTTTGAGAAATAAACTCCTAAAAGGGGGAAAGGTGGTGACAAATTCTGAAAATCGACATGGGTATTGTTTTTATGATATACCGGGACGCTGATAACGAAAACAACAATGATTTTACAATCCCATGTGGAGGACGTGAAATACCATCCCCCCTGTTGGGGTGCGAGGGGGATGAAATATCTAAATATGAATATGGGTGTCGTTTTTATGGTTTTTTGGAACGTTCATTACGAAAATGGCATCGATTTTGAAATTTAATGTAGTGGACATGAAAACTTTTGAAAGTTTGTGCCAAATTGCAAGAAATAACTGACTGACTGAGCGAGTGACATATCATCGCATAGCCCAAACTACTGGTTCCAGAGATTCTTAATTTAGTATGTAGGTTCCATATAAGGTCTAGAGGTGCATTAAGAAAGTACTTTTCAAAATTCAACCCCTAAGGGGGTTAAATGGGGGTCCGAAGTGTGTGTGGGGAATCAAGATTAGTTGGACTATTTTATTCGAAACTTGACAGGAGTATTTCTAACGTTCAATGAGTAAACATGTGTTTCAGGTTTTATGAGAAATCAACCCCTAAAAGTGGGAAAAGTGGTGACAAATTCTGAAAATCGATATGGGTAGGTATTGTTTCTATGGTTTATCGGGTCGCTGATTACGAAAACAACAATGATTTTAAAATCCCACGTGGCAGACGTGAAATACCATTCCCTCTGTTGGGTTCCAAGGGGGTTGGAATGTCTAAATATTAATATGGGCGTCGTTTTTATGGTTCTTTGGGTCGTTAATTTTGAAAATGGCATTGATTTCGAAATTTTATATTGCGGACATGAACTATTAAAAGTGTTTGCCAAATTGCAAGAAGAAACTGACTGACTGAGTGAGTGACATATCAACGCACAGCCCACACTACTGATTCGAGAGATACCAAATTTGGCATGTAGGTTCCTTATAACATCTTAAGGTGCATGAAATGCCGTGAATTCCCTATGAAGAGACGACCTTTCTTGATTCAATGTATTGTAAGTAAGTGGTTTTATTAATCAGTGCCGTCCGATACGATTTCGATAAAAATCGATATTTGAGCGTCCGAGAGGACTCTTAATAGGAATCCGAGGTAAACTTTGAATAAAGTAAGGGCTATATTAATTTTCTTCATTTCCGTTGCAATTTCGTTCAAAATTGATATCTGAGCGTCCGAGAGGTCCCCTAAATACGACTCCGAGGTAAAATTGGGATAAGTGGCAGCCATATTGATTTTCTTAATTTCCTTCCCAATTTCGTTCAAAATAGATATCTGAGCGTTCGAGATGTCTCTTATTACGAATCCGAGGTAAAATTTGGAAAAAGTCGCAGCCATATTGATTTTGTTCATTTCCTTCCCGATTTGGTACAAAATCGATCGTCAAATCTGAGCGTCCGACAGGTCTCGTAATACGAATGCAAGATAAAATTTGGAAATAGTGGCGGCCATATTAATTTTCTTCATTTCCGTTCCGATTTTGTTAAAAATCGATATCTTAGCGTCCACAAGGTCTCTTAATACGAATCCGAGGTAAAATTTGGAAAAAGTCGCAGCCATATTGATTTTGTTCATTTCCTTCCCGATTTGGTACAAAATCGATCGTCAAATCTGAGCGTCCGACAGGTCTCGTAATACGAATGCAAGATAAAATTTGGAAATAGTGGCGGCCATATTAATTTTCTTCATTTCCGTTCCGATTTTGTTAAAAATCGATATCTTAGCGTCCACAAGGTCTCTTAATACGAATCCGAGGTAAAATTTGGAAAAAGTGGCAGCCATATTGATTTTCTTCATTTCCGAACCGATTTCGTTCAAAATCGATATCTGAGCGTCTGAGAGGCCACATAATACGAATCCGAGGTAAAATTTGGAAAAAGTGGCGGCCATATTGATTTTCTTCATTTCCGTCCCGATTTCGTTCACAATCAATATCTGAGCATCCGAGGTCCCGTAATACGACTCCGAAGTAAAATTTGGAAAAATTGGCGGCCATATTGCTTTTCTTCATTTCCGTCCCGATTTCGTTCAAAATCGATATCTGAGCGTCCGAGAGGTCCCCTAATATGACTCCGAGGTAAAATTTGGAAAAAGTGGCGGCCATATTGATTTTCTTCTTTTCTTTAACAATTTCGTTAAAAATCGATATCTGAGCATCCGAGAGGTTTCTTAATACGACTTCGAGGTAAAATTTTGAAAAAGTCGCAGCCATATTGATTTTCTTCATTCCCTTCCCAATTTCGTTCATAATCGATATCTGAGCGTCCGAGAGGTCTCGTAATACGAATCCGAGGTAAAATTTAGAAAAAGTGGCAGCCATATTCATTTTTATCATTTCCGTCACGATTTCATTCAAAATGGATATCGGAGCGTCCGAGAGAATTCTAAATACAAATCCGAGGTAAAATTTGGAAAAAGTGGCAGCTATATTGATTTTCTTTATTTCCAACCCGATTTCGATGAAAATCAATATCCGAGCGTCCGAGACGTTTCCTAATACGAATCCGAGGTAAAATTTGAAAAAAGTGGCGGCCATATTGTTTTTCTTCATTTCCGTCCTGATTTCGTTCAAAATCGATATCTGATTGTCCGAGAGGTCTCTTAATACGAATTCCAGGTAAAATTTGTGTAAGTGGTGGCCATATTGTTTTTTTTTCCGTCCGATTTCGTTCAAAATCGAGATCTGAGCGTCCGAGAGGTCTCTTAATTCGAATCTGAGGTAAGTTTTGGCACTCCATGCATGCCAGGGATTGTAAAAAAAAGGATTGAGTTTTAAAAACGACATAGAGGTTTCGATATTTTTTCCATTTAAATCAACCTAAAAAAAATTTTTTTAATCGTATGGCATTTATTTACGAACCGTGAGGTCTTCGAGAAGACAAGTACGGTTGTCAGTTTTTTGTTGCACTTTTAGCACCACCCACGGGTCACGTGTAGAGTAACGGTGGGTACTCCCTACGGACGTGGTGCAACTTCGACCCCCCTTTGTCAAGTGAGTGGGCAACTTGACTGTTAGAAGTTCTCAAGCCGCCCGAAGGCCTCTAACTTGGCTTAACGACTGCTGTCGTAAACAGCAGTCGGGATCAACGGCTTAACGTGCGTTCCAAAGCACGAGAGCGCTCAGTTAGTAATTACTCAAAGCGGTCACCCATCCAAGACCTGACCTGCACCCACATTGCTTAACCTCGCATACCGCACGCGGTAGGCGGGTGCCGCTGAGCCACGAGCGCTCTGAATTCTTGATAGTTTGTGCCAAATTTCAATTCAATCGGTCCAGTAAAAGCAACTCTGTTGTAACAGACGGACTAACAGTAAGGAGTGCGAATGAAAGTGAAGCCAAATTTTCTTTTTGGATGCTCCTTTTAATAAATCACAATCACCAAACTTCGTATACCGAAACTCCCAGAATGTAACAACTACTATTCTGGATACTGCATCTAAATCGGTTCAGCCAAACGCGAGATAATCTTGGACAAACATACATATATACCTACATACATATATACGGGTCAAACAGTGAACCTCTTTTTTGTAGACGGTTAAAAATTACGCTTAGTACGCGGGCGAAGCCGCGGGCAAATGCTAGTAGGTACATATAAGGCTTGTGTTACAGTTGGATTATTTTACTGCATTACGTATAGCCATTTCATTAAGTGTAGGTAAATAGCTCAAAAAATTGGTTGGATTCTCTCACTGTGCGGCGTTTTTTAGTTGGTTCAAGGTATAAATTCAATTCATTCATGATTAATAAATTCGAATGGGACGCGCCTCGTTCATCCAAGTAAACCATTAAACGAAAGAATCATACCACACAAAATAGGTAGGTGAACGATATTAGGTTATTATCTACGTGTAAAAAACTATAAAATTATACAAAAAAAACATGAATATTGCGGGAAAGTCTTACGCAAACCAACCTAGTCCCGAACTAAGCAAAGCTTGTACTGTGGGCACTACACGATAATGTTCATATACTTGAAAACATCCAGAAGTAAGGAATAAATATAGGCTTTCATAAAACTAGTGCCAACACTAACTCTTGGAATAAGGTGTCAAAGTAGACCCCGGGCTCCTTTAGTATACAACGGGGAAATCTCTAGGAAGATGCCGATAATGACAATAAACGCCCTTACCCGGTCTCGAACCCGGGCAGGATCACTACCAACTAGGCCAAAGTGTCAAAACTAAAAGTAAAAGGCAAATACCGGAATAAATTCAGACGCCCAAATGTTTATTTACAAACAATGTTTCGCCTACAATTCAGCTGAAGGGAAAAACACAAACAATTAGACCAAATGGGTCTGTCATAAAAACGTTCGTATTGTTTACGAAAAACAGAACAAACAGTTGTCAGATATCAGCTATTCGTCGATATAAATCAGTTGGTAATCTTGTTTGCCATCGAAGCCGCCGCTAGGAAAATATTTTGAATGGATTGGACATAACTGTCTTTAATGCGATTCTTCTTTGTGGTTGGTGATTTAAGCAAGTTTTACGGTCATTAGGGTGAATTGAGAATTATGTTGGTTTATACACGGTGGGAACAAACATCCGACAAACTATAGTAGTGAATTCCTGAGCATTCATTCGGTTTAGTTTTTGAGAAAGGTATTATTGATTTTGTGAGATAGATATTATAAGCTGTTTTATGTCAAAAAGCTTATAATTGTGACATTGCCACTAATGTAACCAAGTCGATTGACGTATAGTAATTGACAAAATATTAAAGCGATTGAAGATGAAGTCACTTTCTAAACTAAATTTCATCAGTTGATATAACTTTTTAATCGACGTCACATGTTGTACGTTGTTTGTTCGTTACATTGTAAGTTCATTTTTTATGTTACCTCAGAACACATTAATGAACCGTTTTTTACTCCTTACAACCTAAGAAACCCCTGTACCTTTTTGATAAAAGGCGCCTTTTGCGACGTTTAGTCATGGCTTACAACTAGGGAATGTAAAATTCCCGGGAATTCCCGGGATTTCCCGGGAAATTTCATACCAATCAAGACCGGGACTGTAAACCCTACTTACAACGCTGTAGTGTACATTCGTCCCTGTATCTACTTGCCACTTCCTACAACTTGGTAACCTCACCTTTCTATTTTATTAGAGGCCTGAGCAGGCAAACCACGTACGGTTGCGGTTGATTAACTACGTTGTCTTGGCTACAATTAGCGGTGTTTAGTCGTCGAAGACAGCCGGAGACCGCAGCGGGTGCAGACTTCGCAAACGTGTGGTTTCGGGTTTCAGGCTTTGATCAACAACTCTGACAATTAGGCAGTTGGTTTTAGTAAATCGAAGATAACAAAAAATGTCTCATTGGAATGTTGTTTCTAATGGTCCCATTTCCATATTGATTATTATCAAAATATTGCGATATCAGTATCTTCCCGCATATCAAAGTTGTTTGGATTTTATAGGAATATTGCAAAACAAACCTACCTTCCAGCAGCCTCGGCTTATGTTCGCCAGTGGACGTCCTTGGGCTGATATAGTCGTGGTGGAAACGTCATCATCATCATCATGTCAGCCGAATGACGTCCACTGCTGGACATAGGCCTCCCCCAAAGACTTCCACAAAGACCGGTCCTGCGCCACCCTCATCCAGCAGACACCCGTGACCCTTATCGGTCACTTTAGTTCTGCTGCGGAAAAGAAACTGGGAGGAAACCTAACTTAACCTAATTACTTCTATTTGATGACATTTAGTTAAAACAATCGGCCCAGCTCAGTACTTCTGGACTCACAGTGGATGAACCACAAAAACGAAAGCCCAGAATCGTAGTCATCGGTGTGCCAGCAGCCATGCAGGAAGCAGAAGTCTTCAGATGCATTTACCAACAAAACCTTGCCGAAAAAATGCATGAATTGACCCTTGAAAATTTTTTGAGCACAACTAGACTGAGCCACAAATCAGGAAAGAAGGACACAGAAACTTGCAATTACATCATTGAAGTCCCAGCGCTTATCCGCAAGGCCCTAATTTCGAATGAGAGGATCTTCGTGAATTGGTCATCATGTCCTGTGAGGGATTTTACTTTAGTAACAAGATGCTACAAATGTCAAATGTTCGGACACGCTGCAAAAACATGTAAAATGGAGGTCGACACCTGCGGGCACTGTGGCTGCGTAGGCCACTCAATAAAGGAGTGCACCAAAAAATCCGAGCCACCAAAATGTGCAACATGCTTGCACTTCAAGAAGCCGTGTAACCACGAGACAGGCGATGCCGAATGCCCAGCTAGGAAGCTAGCCGAGAAAAGGTATATCAACTCCATAGACTATGAAGGCGCCTAAGAGCGCCGCCTTCTAATTTATATTCCTAGTACTCTTGTTTATATGGCTAACTATTTACTTTCTGATCTAGATAACTTCTCTGTATCAGAGTCCAAAACCTGCGATGTTGAAAACTGCAAACAATATATTTACCCTTGCCGTAATCCACTTACAATACTAACACAAAATATACGTAGTATTTTCAAAAATTTTGATAATTTTAATGTTTTCCAACAAAGACTTGGTATACATTGTGATGTCATTGTTCTGACCGAATGTTGGCTAAATAAACATTGCAACTTGCCTAACATTCCAGGTTACAATATGTATTTCAGCAACTTCAACTATAATCAAAATGATGGAGTAGTTGTGTATACGAAAAATCATCTGAAAGTCACCGTTGAAGAACCAAATATTATAGACTGTAATCGGCTTCTCATAAAAATCGAATCAGATTATGCAATCTTGGCTTTATACAGGCCTCCTTCTTTTAGAAACATCAATGATTTTACTGATTCGTTAGACAAAGCGCTAGGAAACTTAACATCATATAAAAATATTATATTGATAGGAGATATCAACCTTAATATCGCTTCCCAAACCACCGACTCCGCAGCTCAGAGCTACCTTAACTTATGTTCCTTTCACGGGTTACTACCCGCGCACACGCTTCCCACGCACCAAAGTGGCTCCTGTTTAGACCACATCATGCTTAAATCAAGTCTCCCAGCACAAGCACTCATTATTAACTCCTCAATTACAGACCACAAAGCGGCCCTACTAACCTTATTACGTAAAGTACCCAATAAAAATCGGACAAAAATAGTTTCCAAATTGAATGTAAACAAACTTAAAGATGACTTAAGCAACATTGATTTTGACCCAGTTTATGTTTTTGCTGACGCCGATACATGTATGTCATATCTGATTAAAAACGTCCAACAAGCAATATTAAATAATACTTCATACACACGTCTGAGTAATAAATATTATAATATCAAGCCATGGATTACGCCTGGCCTTATTAGATGTATGCGACATCGTGATAAACTGCATTTGAAAGCTAAATCGAACCCAGACAATTTGATTTTACAATCTTCATATAAAAGATACCGTAATTTTTGTAATACGTTACTTAAGAATCTTAAAATTAGCTATGAAAAAAAGCAACTAGAATTGGCGGGAACCAACGTCAAATTAATTTGGAAATGTATCAAAAAAGTTACGTACACAACAAAACAAAAAGAATCTTCTTCAAGTTTACTTCAATCACAGACAACACATATCACATCTGCTAATAGAGCAAATGAATTTTTCGTAAATATAGGTAAAAATCTGGCAGAATCAGTCCAAAGAAATTCACCAGTACCTGCTCCCAGCACCTTTACAGCTCACAACACGTTAAAATCATTTGCGTTGATAGACACTGACGAAGCAGAGGTGGAAAGAATTATCATGAGCCTAAAAAACGATTCTGCAGTTGGTTGGGATGGTATATCAAATAAAGTACTTAAACGTTTCAGACATATCTTGGTTCCACCTCTCACGCACATTTTTAAAAAATGCCTTTCCGAAGGAACTTTCCCTAAATGTCTAAAAAAAGCCATCGTAGTTCCGGTTTACAAATCGGGCGGTAAAGATCAAATAACAAATTACAGACCCATTTCACTACTTTCATCGACATCTAAAATACTGGAAAAAATTATTAATAAAAGACTTGTACAATATCTTGAGAAACAGGCTATTCTGTCAAAGGCCCAGTTTGGTTTTAGGTCCAACCTGTCAACTGCCGACGCTGTTCATGAATTGACCAACTACTTAGTCCAGGAACTTGACAAGGGTTATCAGACATTAGGGATTTTCCTAGACCTTGCAAAAGCTTTTGACACCGTTTCAAAGCCCATCTTATTGCACAAGCTTGAAGCGCTAGGTATCAGGGGCACCCAGCTCAAATTATTCGCAGACTACCTAGACGAACGTACGCAATGCACAAAAATAGACAATGTTTTCAGTTCTGACCTAAAAAACACCTGTTTTGGTACACCCCAGGGAAGTATTTTAAGCTCTACCCTATTTTTAATTTACATTAACGACCTCTGCAATCTAAAAATAAACAGCGGCAAAATAATTTCCTACGCTGATGACACTGTCCTACTTTTTTCTGCGAAATCGTCAGACGAAGTGTATGAATACGCTCAACAAGGCTTTAACGTTGTAAACAAGTGGCTTCAAGATAACCTACTAACATTGAACTCGGATAAAACAAATTACATAAAGTTCTCTATGCGAAAATCAAATACAGCGCCTACGATCCAAAAGCTCTATGCACATTATTGTAAAGATCCCACTAATAATCAATGCATCTGTCCAACGATAACTATGACTAACAAAATAAAGTACTTAGGTATCATAATCGATGAATGTCTCTGTTTCAAATATCATGTGGAAGCCTTATGCAGCAAAATTCGTAAGTTAATATATGTCTTCAAAAGATTACGCCCCATCGCGGATCCATTCCGAATGAAACAAGTGTATCTTGCATTATGCCAATCTGTATTAACCTACTGCATTTCATCATGGGGTGGTTTGGCGAAAACTACATTGCTAAACCTAGAAAGAGCCCAAAGAGCGATTCTCAAGGTCTCTACTTACCGGCCTTTCCTCTATCCCACTAACCTCCTTTATAAATCATGCGAAGTTCTAACAGTTCGGCAACTATTTATACTGACCACAGCTTTAAAACAGCACATTGCTATACCCTACAGCACTGATCACACTACTAAACGACGTAAAGATATTGTTTGCCCAACAAATATAAAAAAGAAACACGCTTTTTCGTCTAGATTTTTTTGTTTCCTTGGCCCATTTCTTTATAATAGGCTGAATGCAAAGTTTAACATATACCCGCTTAACTACACTAAATGTAAGAAACAACTCCAGGATGCACTACTCAACATGTCATACGAAGATACAGAGGAGTTATTGTCTATTGTGAAATGAAATATCATATTTTTTGTCTTTTATATTACGCCTACGTTAGTACATACCTAGTTTATGTAGTCTTAATTAGTTGTACTTACATAATAAGAATCTAATCCATGTTTTTTTTCTGTTATCAGTAATTGTACTAAATAATAAGAATTAACGCGTTTTTAATTTTTGTAGATGAATGCAATAACTCTGACCATTTGCCTGAAACACAGGAAACATCCTAGTTCAGGCACGTGATATTTGTTCTCTATAGATAAGTTTAGGCTATAATAACATAATTGTAAAATGAATTTTTAATAAATTATTCCTATTCTATTCTTATTCTTATTCAAAGGAAACCCGAAAAGTACACTGTTCTGAAGAAAAATGCATTAGGTCTGGTGAAAAATTAAAGCAAACGTTAGTAGGTCAAGTGGCAAGATCCCCGTTCGCACACTGTCAAATAAAGCAGCACTTTGATCTGCGTATCATTTGAACGCGCGACAGGGTGGGTCAGTTTGCTACTTATGTAGTTAATAAGTTGTGTCAAAAAATCATTTTTGGAACAAGCTTTTATTGCCCACTGTATCTTTTTCCCACAGTCATCAACTGCTCATTGAGATGGTTCTAATGAGCCCAAACATGACGGGTTTATCTTGTGGAGTTTAACTGTTGGTAAGGCCACCGTCTGCCTCCATCATCAGACCACCGAGCTGGTACCATAATATTGCATTGTCACCAAACTTACACAAGTATGCCAAATTGTCAGTTTCTGTGGCAGTGGCATGCTTAAGTCAGCCATCAGCGGAGACATACGGGAGGGGTGTTCAATTTAAGATTGTTATCAACTCTATTATCTGTACATCAAGGTTTAAAATAGGTAGACCAATCTCTTGGCTGACTGTACCTGTCTTATATGTCCACGTCACAATCTATTGCTATCCTTACTTCTAAGTTAGTTGTTTACACCACAGACTAGTAAAGGGGTTCAGACCGCCAACTCACGAACCAAAAATACAGACCGTAAGCAACCATATTTAATCTGTACCCGCTGGTACATTTTTAAAGTTTATTTTTTTAAAATTATTTAATGACACTGTGGCAATGGAACTTACTGTGAACATCCAACGATAAATATTATAAAGCTCATTTAAATTTAACTTTGTGTAGAAGATCACGGCATTTCCAATTGAACACCATCGTCCGATGTAAAATGAAACTGGTGTTCAATTCAATTGAAATACAGTGAACTATGTTGTGCCGTATTATATGAAATTAAACAAACAATTTGCTTATCAACAGATTTATTTTTTAATGTATCTCATTTTACATCCGGGAAAACGATATACGAGGGTGGTTAGATAAGTAACTTGTTTCGGATACCGATAGATGGCGTTAGTGTAATCTATGTAACTATTCACAAAGATTATTTAATCAAGATAATTTATCTGTGGCCAAATGTCATTTTTGGCGGGAATTTTAGATTTGACAGTAGTTTAAACAAAAGTGATCGGAGTAGCGCGGCAAAATGGAGAAAATAGGAATTCGTGGTGTAATTCAGTTCTTTTTTTTGGAAGGTAAAACTGCAAAAGAAATCCATGAAAGGATTTTACCTACATTGGGTAGCTCGTGTCCTTCCTATGAGACAGTTCGACTTTGGGTGAATGAGTTCAAGCGAGGCAGGACAAGCATTGATGATGCACCTCGTCCTGGAGCCCCAAAAACGGCGGTTGTACCCGAAATAGTCGATAAAATCCATGATTTGGTTTTAACCGACAGAAGATTGAAGGTACGCGAATTAGCTGAAGCCACAAACATCTCTTCTGAGCGGGTGCATTTTATTTTGCACAACGAACTGCACATGAAAAAGCTGTGTGCAAGGTGGGTGCCGCGGCTGCTCACTCCAGAACAAATGCGTGTTCGTATGCGAACATCTGCGGATAATCTCCAGGTCTTTGAAAGAAATCCAACAGACTTTATTCGCCGTTTTGTGACAATGGATGAAACCTGGATTCATCACTATATTCCGGAGACGAAACAACAGTCCAGACAATGGGTTGGTCGTGGTGAGCCAACTCCAAAGAAAGCCAAGGTCATTCCATCAGCTGGAAAAGTGATGGCATCCGTTTTTTGGGATGCAAAGGGGATTCTCTTAATTGATTACCTTGCGAAGGGAAAAACCATTACTGGGGCATACTATGCATCACTGTTGGACCAATTGCATGCGGCGATAGCCGAGAAACGGCCAGGTTTGGCAAGAAAGAAAGTAATGTTTCACCATGACAACGCACCGGTGCATTCAAGTCGTGTCGCTGCACAAAAATTGTCGGAATTACGGTTTGAACTCCTTCCTCACCCCGCTTATTCCCCGGATTTGGCCCCGTCGGACTATCACCTATTCCCCAAACTCAAAATCTTTTTATCGGGGAAAAAGTTTAACTCCAACGAAGATGTGATACAGGAGGTAAACGCGTATTTCGAGGACCTCGAAGAAACGCATTTTCGTGAAGGCATCGAGAAGTTGCAGAAACGTTGGAGCAAGTGCGTCGAGCTTCGAGGGGACTATGTCGAAAAATAAAATATATACAATCGCTCAAAATTTTTTTTTTCATATCAAACCAAGTTACTTCTCAAACCACCCTCGTATCTTCGTCCTTTCACAGAGTTCTACGTTTTCCAACCACAACACTCGTACAATTTGCAAAATGAGAACTTGCATGGCATGCCATCACATACGACGCACTTCACTATCTTCCATTTGTTGTCCAAACAATGGTTACCACTCGTTTCCAGATGAATTTTAAAAGCTACACACTGTTCCGTTTGTTAATTGCATAGTTATCTATCAATACTACAAATTAAATAACAACATTTGCAAAAATTAAAAAAATGTTCAGAGACGATTAGACGAAATTCCGAGGAGACGCCATTTTATTTTTATTTGTCACTTTATTTTGACGTTTGACGTCCATTGGTAGACAAGGCAGCAGCCAATGAGAGCTCGGTATGTCGTCAAAATCTTTTTGACACAATATGGCCGTTATCATACATGTTTTGTTCTACGTAGATAAACAGCCGTGGTTTACACCATTTCGTCTAGATCTTAATTAAAGTCAAATTAAAAGTTAGCTACTCAGTCTAAATAAATAGTGTCTAGTTCTCTCTGTGAACAAACGAGAAGTTATATCTTAATTCTACTTTTATTTTCACTACGCTTATTTATAGAACTATGTATGATAGATAGCTTACTACGGACGATTGGTATTAGGTACTGATATCGATTGTTACTCGGAGCGAATTCGGCTAATAGAAAAAGTTACTTAATACCCACCATAAATTTGCCTGAAAGTTTCTCGCTAGTTGTGACATATAACTATATGATCTTGGAAATATAAGAGTAAATATTAGAAGTGGAGGGGTTGGATTAGTTAGGACTATTTCAATTGAATGCCAATGTGTTTTGCCCATAAAGCCAAATTGTCATTGAACGAGTGCGTGATACACATTGGTATACAATTGGATCAATCTTATCTTATACTATGTAGGTAGACTGAATGTGCGAGTACTTCATCTAATATTTAGGTACTTAGATGCTGAACAAAGGCCTCGAGAGAAAAAAAGAGATTGGCTCTGTAAAGGTCGGATCGATTCGTGGATTGTATCTACGATATATTCTCCTGTTACATTTGCTTTATCATTTCTATCAGCATTTTGAAACCAGAATTTAGCAAAGGTCCCATTTAAATGTCGTTTTACAGCTTCAAATTCTTTGAAAGTATAATCATGAATGAGCTCAGCTCGGCTAGTCATTATCAAGACGGGGCATTCGAGGGATTCTGAGGGAGCGAGGCATGGAGGATTACCGCTTTATCTTTTGTTTTCTGCCAGTTACCCTTGGCTAATAAAAAGTCTTCAATTAGGTTAATAATGTTTGTTTTCAGCGACCGGGCGACAATGCGACGTACGTGCGTAAAAAAAGTACCTATAACTCGCACAAGTTATGGTGGGTCGAAGGTTCGGAACATTGTGGGGTCTGTGGGAGGTTTCACAGTGATCCCCTGTCATAACGTGGGTGCCTGCACTGCTTAATCAACTAGTTAATACGTGACCAATCGATATGGCTACCATATAGAAAACTATTAGTATGGGTACACAAATGCGGTGAGAAGGGATACTTATTATACAATATACCCCTTTTTACTGCCTTTTTGACCACAAGAACGGAAGTCAGAAATGCATGCTTTTATTAATATGTAATAAATAATACTGTACGAATACTATTAGATGTAAGACACAAGTGTATCAAGAGCATACGAACTGCCAACAAATTGCTACGCAGTTTGGCTGTACAGTTGATAATGTGACATTTGATGTGTCTTTATGAAATAAAAATAAATAAATAATATTTTATTAATGAATTTTATACATACTTTTTGACCCGTGATATGTCATTACCAAAAAAGAATGCCTATGTCTGTCTATGTCTATGTTTTCAATTTGAGAGACAGGTGCGAGTACATGACCGTTGGGATAATTCATATGATATTATTATTATAGACGTGCTGGGTGAATCACGTTTTGAATCTAGTTTATGTAGGATCGGGAACTTGAGCTATTCTACGTTATACATATTTAAGCCTGAACTGAAGTCGATATACGTATTTTGAACTGTATACGGAGTTTGAAAATTTAGTTCCGTTTGAGTACTCTAAACAAAATTACTATTTTCCTACTGGTCACATAGCCTGTCATTAAATACTTACATTTGGTTAATACGGTATAGGTAACAGAAAGTACAAGCAACTTACGGTACAGAAAAAAGCCTTTTATCGATCTCATACACGGAAAAAAATTGATAATGTACGACCGATCCAAGTCAACACGATAATACAATTACAAACAACCAGAAAATTGTTCTGTGAACGTACGTAGGAGTGAGAATAACCGTTCGAATTTTACACATAGTAGACACGTAAAAAACAAAAGCGAGCGACACTGCCAAAGTAATTAGATTCCAAAAGAGTGAGCGCGGAAAAAACGCCTACGGGAACGAAAAAGGAAAAATAGGCTTCACCGTTCTTGGTTGGGCCCGTTTTGAACCTGCAGTATTTGGTATCAAAGGTCCTTTGGCGAATTACGGTTGGCGATGTTGTTTCGGATTACATACAAGAATGTAGATGCACTTTGAAAGCATTTTTTTAAAGACAAAAAAATGTGCCAAACATTAACCCTGATGTGGTACAGTCACGTTTATAAAATGTATGTATCACGGACTTTACAGTGAAATATGTTGCAATAGATATTCTAGTGTTATGAACAGAAATATGTGTAAAAACCTCTAAAATCATTGCTTTATACGGTTTGTTCGCCGTTTTATTCTTCTATTCGTATTTGTCGGTGTAAATTCAGGATAGGTTTAGGAATTATAATCTGTAGTTGAAACAAATTAAGTACCTACGACTAAATATTTTAATGTATAATAATAATTAGGACCGTCGACATTATGCGGAACAATCTTGTCGTAATGAAATTAGGCACAACAATGATTATGCCAATACATTGAATTCTACAAGTTTTGCTTGTAGTAGTTGTTATATTTTGTGGAACTATTGACATGTAATATGAATTAATATAAATAAATTAATATCAATATGGCATAACTACTTAAGCCTATCAGCTATTAGGCAGAAAGTTGTTATGCGTTTAGAAAACGATAAAATAAAACTAACCAATATATGTGGACCCTTCGGACACGTTTAGTAACTTAACTTCTCGCTACTGAACTAAATTATAATGTAGACCGAATAAGGCTCTATAGTGGAAGGTGTACGCAAAAAAAACCGCAAACCGATCTACAGCTTAGCCGTTTGGCACACGCATACTAGAGGTCAAAACAATTTTTTTGACCCACAGTTCTTAAAAAAATCCCTTAGGAGGGGAGTGCTGTGTCATTATTTTTATTTTACGTTTTTTTTTTCAGAAATCTATCGTGTGTGGTATTATATGAAAGGGTTTTTTGAGACAATTCTATAAAAATACCACATCACTACATTTCAGCCATTTTATTTTTATTAAAACTAAAATAATTTTTAAAACATACCAAGTTTGGGCTCCTCCATTTACGATATGGCTGATTTTTTTTGTATAATATATGACAAATTACTTATATGCGTGATATCTTCATCTAAACCCAAGAAAGCAATTATGAAAATAAGCATACTTTTACTTATATAATATTGTGTGGTTTATTTTATAAATTACTAGTTTTTCCCGCGACTTCACCCGCGTGGAACTCGTTTAATCGCTATATCGCTCTCCCGTACAAACTTCCACCCTTCTTTTCACTTCCTTTCCGGGATCGCCTCAAACTATCTCCATGCGAAATATTTCCTCAATTGGTTTGGCAGTTTAAGCGTAAATTGTGGCCTTAGAAGTATTTTCGTCCGATAATACAAAATATATCGAAGGTAATGTATAAATGTTAATATAAATAAGAATACTGTTAATGTTGTCTGTTGCGCTGCTCCGCCCGTGTATTACAGAGAACGTAAGCAAAACCGCGGCATATAATCAACTTGAAAAAGTTGAAAAACCCCCGACATTTTCATTTCAAAGTTTAATATCTCAAGCACGGTTTAACCGATTTTGACGAAATATATTTAAGAACCGGTTTCGTTTTCGGTTTAACCGTTAGGGAGCTACGATGCAACATACAAATACACAGCTACCCAGGCTACTTCTAATACCCCTCTTTTTCTTTGCGTCGGGGATTAAAAATATAGCCCACAATATACGGAGTAGAATACAAATCAATGTTTTAGTAAATATAATAATCTTATTCAAATTTACATAAATTGAGAGGTGTAACCCTATCGCTCTAAGAAAGCCCAGGGCCAAAAAGGTCTTAAGCGACGCTATTTGAGTTACTGCCTTAAGTTATATAGGTATATATACTGTGACTAAACTGTATATCGATTTACGGTTTTTCTTTGGAATTGGGCTCGTACGCCATCCACTACTACTAACACCGGGTCTATATCGGTAACTGTCAGCCGAGTCTGTACAGATTCTTTACTGAGCCGCTCGCGCTGCATATACGAGTAAATAAGTGTTTCCTAGTATATTAAACTCCGTGGAGTTCATTTCCGATGTTATATATAACAAATGTTTTACTAAAATTTCTTAGCCCAAAACCCTCATCAAAACTGGAGTACGTGTACTAAGATTATCTCACAGCTAAAGCAGTCAGACTAATGTAACATTACATGACATAGGTTGTCTCAATACTAATCTTGTTCTATCTGTGTAGAGAGCACTGTCCCATACTCGTACCTATGCGTCAAGAGTACAATATTAAATTTACAGTTGTTGAGAGGGCAGTTAGTGCACGTTCCGTAGAGACGGGTGTTATGTAGGTGTAAATCTATGTTTGTAGAGTTATGTATTCCGTAACACAGTATATCACGGGCACATAATGTATGCTGTTGACAAGGCTGACGCCGAGGCGACTCTATTACTCAGGGTCTTGGAATTTATGAACCGAATAATAATACTGAGTTGAGATATTGGATACGTGATGGCGGTGTTAATATAATAAACTGTTTGTGTTTTTGTATGTTGTCTTTAAAAATGGAAAGTGTAAATTTAGTTTGAAGCTGTGAGTCAATAACAACTTTCCTGATTTTTAATTTGTCATTGCACTGTAGAATAAAAACGAGCACAGCTTAGGTGAAAAATGTCCTGTCAAACTGGCTAGATATTCATGGATTGTTTTGTGACATGGGTCACAAATTAAAGAGCGTGACTGTATCAACAGATAGACGAGGTAATGTAGTAACCGATACTCGTACCATTCACTTGGTTTCTTATTTGATTTAATCAGCATGTCATTAATTTCCCTGTGAATCGCTTTATATGTTGTAAATTACCTAAACAACATATTCAATTTACCGTCTCATCATCGTCGCCAAATAACATGCAAGGTATGACATCTTAACACTTTAACTGCCAACAATTTCGTAGCGCTACGCTCGTGGCCGATAACATACGGAAACCCGTATGCAGAGAAAGCGCCTACGAAACGAGCGCCCACCGAGCGGGTACCTGGCACTGAAAGTGTACCCAACAGGTGACACCGATTTTTCACCTTTTATTAATCTATACTAATATTATAAAGCTGAAGAGTTTGCTTGTTTGTTTGAACGCGCTAATCTCCCACTACTTGTTTTGGATAGTCCATTTATCGAGGAAGGCTTTGGCTTTGTTACAAGTACAGTCAGCATCAAAAGTAGCTACGCGTGTGAAGATGCCAAAGTCGTTATTATGAGCGAATAATAGCTTTAAAACGCTTTATATGTGTAGCTACTTTTAATTCTGACTGTACTTGAACGTTTACCTTATGTGGCAACCACATTAATACGTCGTGCTTACTCTTGAGAACTCATTTTAAAGACGTGCAAGATCTTGTATTTTCAAGAGAACAAATAATTACTATGGGGACAGAATCTAAATCACGTACCGGATACCTTCTTAATAGTTTGCCCGAAGCTCTTACTCGTACATGTGAAAGAAATAAGAATAAATTAAAGACCTAGGCTTCCAGGTAGTGCTTCATTAGTAGGCTCATGAACGAGCGCTATATATATCTTTAACCCAGTACACTACTACAACACTACCTATACATGTATTAACACATTCGGCGCCGACAAGGCAATTATACATACAAAAATGACACGGTTTCGTGTCACCGGCACCGAATGTGTTAATACCTTGTTTATTTATTATTACTTATTATTATTACAATAATTTAATGCTTTAAAAAGTAATATCTCACTAAGAGACTGCCGATCCCATAGTCAAATTGTGCTGTTGTTTTGTGGGGGGTATTTAATGGTTCGTAAATAAATTCTATACGATTATTATTTTTCTATTATTTAATACAATAAAAATACGAACACATACATCTATATACACACAAATTTATTATGATACATCTATAAGTACACAAATTTACTCGTGTTTCGCTCATGACTGACTTCTTTTGAAACCGAAATCTCTAAATTTTTTTCAGACAAGCTGTTGAGAGCTTATCTCCTAGCATGTTTAAGGGCCAGGTAACGCACTTAGTAACATGTAAAGCTGAATTTGGTTTTCGGAATTCGGTTCACACAAATGTGTTCCCAGGGGGCGCAAACGGCTGCGAATGTGTTAAGGGGCTCCTATGCCCCAATGAACTTCGATCTCTAACTCTCCATTTTCTCGTGTTTTTATGGCTTATCGTATTAACAACAACGAGGTTTACCAAAATATTATGTCAGATTTCCTTCAAAACTCACTGTTTTCGAGATATACGGTAGCAAACTTAGCCAGTTTTAGGCCATAAAACCAGTTTTTCGGACGTAAGTTTTGTGAAAATATAAGTTCAAAATAAAAATCTCTCTTACGTTTTGAAAGACGACAATAAGGAACAGTTATATGTCGATTTCATATAAGTGCATAAACAACCTACTGATATCGAAAATAAAGCTTATTCGGCCCAAGTTTGAATAAATCATAAAAAAATAAGTATTCACTTTTTTTCAAATTCGGCTCTTGAAAATATAGATAAGGGATTGAAGAACCGATAATCATTAGTGCCATAAATATATCTATAGTTTTGAAGGAGCAGTGTCAACTCAAAAATCGATGAAAAACGCATGGAGCCCCTTAAGGCAGTGCACTATGTCGCGGTCGCGCCTGCATCCTGCACTTGCTGTGTGTACCGAGCCACTCGGCGGCGGAAGTTGATGCAAATACTGCGCGGGATAGCATTATGCGACGCGATTACACACGGTTGAAAGCCGGGGAGCGCACAAAACTTAGACACAGCACATATTTTGGCGGCTATTTCGTCTAGTTGGTAGCGGCCCCGGGAGCCGGGGGCCGGGGGAGCGGACCCGGGTATGTCCTAAAACTACGACCAAGACCACCGGGGGATGGGCAGCAGCATTCCTGGAGTGCGGTGGAGATACTGCGATCGCCAACCCGCATGCCAAGCGTGGCGATTATGGCATATACCCCCCGTGAATTTGGGGGAGGCCTATGTCCAGCAGTGGACGTCCTTTGGCTGATATGGTGGTGGTGGTGGTGGTGGTAGTGGCCCTGCACCAAGCTGGTGGTCCTACGAGTAGGTTCTTATCCGGTAAGAACATTTATTTGTCTGTTTATTTGCTAGGATATAGAAGTTTTCTACATATGTATTTACGAATGTACCTATTTATCTATATCGTTGTCTACTAAGCATATAACAAACTTAAATTTTTATGATCTCGGGTATATCCTAAAACTACGGCCAAGACCAACGGGGGCTGGGCAGCAGCATTCTTGGAGTACGGTGGAGCTACTGCGATCGTCAACCCGCATGCCAAGCGTAGCGATTACGGCAACTACCCCCATGACTATTATATGAATACTAATACATAATTTAATGACAGACACAAACAGGCCGAGCTCTTTGGGAGAGGCTTATGTCCAGCAGTGGACGTCCTTCGGCTGATATGATGATGATGATGATTTTTATGTTGCCGCGGGCTATGCGGATGCACATTATAAAACAACTGCGCAAATAATATTTTATAATATCTATATACATATTATAAAATAAAGTCCCCCGGCGTATCAGTCTATCTGCATGTATGTCTGTATGTTCGTGATAAACTCGAAAACGGCTTAATTGTTTTATATGCAGCTTTTACCAACGTGTACTTTGATTCTTCCGGATGGTTTTGGTGTATAATTTATGTACATTACTAACATGCATTTATTGTAAGCCATGCGAAGCGCGGGGGTAGCTAGTTATCAATAAATGAAGATGAGAATGAGACAGGACATTGATAGGTAAGTAAGGAAATCTAGGCGACTTCAGTATGCTGTCGAGACAGTAAAAATACCACATAGTTACAGTTTATGTCCTACCAAGTCACGAGAATCCTAAAGGATAACTTCCACCAAACGGCTCGCATCGCATCGGAACGGAACGCATGCGCACGCACAGTAGTATACTTTTGGCTACGATCGCGTGTCGCGAAAGACGCCCGCGGGCGCGCAGCTTGCTAAAATAGACTTGAAATACTGTGTACATGATTTAATATCGGTAAAAGATTGTAAAATCCGTTCTGATCGTGGAAATTATCCTTTATTCTATAAAGATTATTTGTGGGGCAGCCGCTCGAGCGAGACTTAGCAAGGAACACAGCGTATTGCATGCAGCCCTGTTCCAATATTGACGTTACACACAGGTAATTGAAGTTGAATGGCTTCACATACAATTCACAGAGGTGTTGTATGCATAGTGAGAGTAGGTAACATCGTAACGAAAACGTAAGCAGGGTGTACGTCCAGACCCTTATCGTGAAAACCTAATGATATTTTCTGCAATATCGAGACATAAAAAGCTTCGTAGATTCGCACAACATTGCTATTAATAAACTTGTTCTGTTAAGAGTAAGGTCTTGGAAAATGTTAAACTATTTTTCTTAAGAAATATTGAGAATATATAAGAGGAGGTAGTTGTAGAATATTAAGCGTTCTCGTACTTTGTTTTTTTTTTGTGTAAGTAGAGTTTATTAGTTTTCTCTTACTTTGTTGTTTCAAGTTTGGAGTGCATATCTAATTTGTACGTAACTGTCCTCAAAAATAAAAATAAAACGTGTAAAAACGCACTAAAGCAGTATTATATAACGGGAGCGGACGGCACCGAGTTGGTGTGATTGCTGGCGTTGTCGATACCGATCTTGGTTTGCTTTAGTTTATAATTAATTAAGTACCTTCATATAAATAATGAAAAATGTGAGATTAGCAATGCATTCGCGGCACGTATAAACCTTATACAGGTTTCTGTGACGCGTCTTAAACCTTATACAGGTTTCTGTGACGCGTCGATTACTGTATTTTTTTTCTAAGTATTAATAAATAAAGAAAAAAATTAAGATTCAGATCGAGTTAAATCAATAATATTAACTGAAAGCCCTTCCAGTTTGTTTCGGCTTGACAGAAACTCATAAAGTTGAAACAATGTTTGATAGGAGAAAGGATTTATTTATATAATTATTGTTATGAATGGGTAGTTCAATCACTAAGATTCGGCCTATGTACACGTGCAGTCGATATCTGAACACGATTTTATTGTAAAGGCGTTAGAGTGCACGTTCAGATATTTATGAGCACCCTGATGAGTGCAGATCGCAACTGTACATCATGCAATACGCTATTTTACTATTTTTTATTCGGCTTAAACGATCGAAAGCCTACATGGCACCAAAGTGAAAAAAAAAAATAGGGTAAAACCTAACTCTATGCTGTTTTAGTCGTGAAATACTGTATTATGTCACATAGTTGTCGCACTAATATTTTATATTTTATTTATTTGAATTTTGGATGTAAAAACGTAATTTTCTTTTTATTATTTTGGTATAATTCTGTAATTTACAATTAATTGTGGTATTTTGATAGTTTACTATTCATAGTGACAACGAGTTATAAATTTTAACATGTCGCAAATACGGTCAAAAACTTAAAAAAATGACCTGTTGTATGTAGTTGTGTCAGGTTCGGGTAGAAATTACGTATTTAAAACGTGTAACACAAACAAAACATATGTCTATTCAAACACGTTACATACAACAGGTCCTTTTCTTAGGTTTTTTACCTGTACCCAATTTCTTTACCCTTTGACGATAGAGCTTCGTCTTAGAAACGTAACACTTTGTATGCAGGCCTGAGCTAATATTGATGCCTTATCGGATCGGTACCTAGTTGGATGGTTTCCCAAACGTTTAAGATATTGGATAAGGCAGAGATGTTTGTAAACTTACAAGGGTTCAAGATCTTGTGTGTTTTGTTTTAATTATCTTTGCCTTATGTATTTCCAATAGGTGTCGGATTGTCGGTCTGATGTTGCGTCACCAGTGTGGAAGAGGGGTTAATATTCATTAACATTAGCGAGAATAACATTTCTCATGAAAAAACCGAAGAAGAAAACTTGTACAAAGCTAGCAAGAGACGTCGTCTCTTACCCTCAGATACTTAACAAGCCCTCTTAGTGCCCCCGAACGTATATTTAATAAGTACTTCAAGAGAAGCCTTTGAGCCGAGTATGTTCATAAATTAATATTAGATAGCTGGCTTCGATGAAAAACGTAGCGTTAATGTTTTTAATATTCATGAAAGTTATTTTATCGGGGTCACTAGTTTCGCCCTGATACGTCTACCTATATACACTTAAAAGTGTAGATAAATGTAGGCTGCTTACTGACAGGATTGTTTGATAAATAAATGTATAATAAATATCAATTAGTATTTTATCATCATCAGCTAGTGCTTACTAAGTTGCTTAACGATTTCCCACCGCAATTTCGAAGCGAAACCTTGGATCATCTTGGACGTCTTCATATTTTAATACGCTTTTCCGTTTAAGACGCGCTTTTTGCATGGACCCTTCGAAGACAAAATCATATACAATGAAGTAGTTTCTCAAATTGTCTTCATGTTTTTTTTTTGTTTTCGGTGATAATTCTTTGCAATGTCGTCCCGTTTCGATATGGTAAAGTCTGGTGATAGGATCGAAAACGAATCGAGACAACTTCTGAAATAAGATAAGCGCGCATATGGCGATTTTGGTCTACTGTACGTGGGCTATCTGGTCATAAAGAATTTAATCAGTTAACTGCCAGTGCGACCTAATATGTATGGAATTCCAAGGTTAACCTTTTAAAATTTAAATCAAGGATGTCACGAATGTTATTTCTATCACATTCGCGAAAACGAATATTAAAGAAATACACTAAAATACTCAACGTGAACACCACAGGCCGGACTAATCAAGCAATCACAAACCACTACCAAGGTATAAGTGCTGTCTATTGGCCAAAATTAATCACGTGATACGAGTTAGCGCGCTCTACGCATGTGCATTTGGCTTCTTCAGCGACACGCGGCCGGCACGGGCGAAACACGCCACGCAAAGTATTCGCATGCGAATGCGAATATTTAAAATGATGCGATGCGAATATTCGTAACATCCCTAACTCAAATATTCCGCTTAGTAGGGCTCAATTAAGTGTTGTACTTTTACACATACATTTGCCTTACGATATTATTTATCAATATTAATACAATAAATCAAAAACCTGGGTATACATTTCATCAAGATACGTATATATAATAGAGTCCACGGGTGTATAACGTTATAATAAATTACACTACACATACCTACTTTCAGATTAGAAAACGGGAAAATATACGCCGTGCTATTTTTGAAATGTGATAAGCTAGCGAAATTAATAAAAGTAGTACAATATTATCATCGTTTTAGTTTTGATTTAAGGGTGATTTTAAAATAACCGTCCTCAAATTCAAGTCCTCTTATTTGGTAGAGTCCAGCCCCAGTCAAATAGAGTTCAACAACGAATTTACTAACCATTGTATTCCATCTAGACTATCAAGTTAATAAACTAATAAAACAGTCTTAGACATCTCTGGAAAGCGTTTTAGATTCCCTTTCGCCAGACGGCGTTCTACGCCTTTGTGGTTACACTAGCAATCCTGTCTAACACTAACCGTAAACATTATTATGGCTCCGATGCCAATATTACCATGCAAATGGGAATTCTACGCTTGTTACACAGATCAGAATATAAAGCGTGTGTGTTATGCAATACGTGGACATTGGGGTTATTGTTAGATTTGTAGTTTAACGAGAGTTTGATTCGGCCGTCTCAGGCCGGGATAACCTTTGACCTTCTAAAATGCGCACTGCGCAATACAGCTGGGTTTCGGCACCCAATCGCTTAGAGAAGATACCACAGAAACATTAACCAAAATATTGTATGATCTGACCAAATGATGAACGATTATTTTTGGGTTTATTTAACATTGATGGAGATTCTATTTCGTGACGAAAATAACTGGGATGGCAACATTGGCAACCTAAGGAGTAACCACTTAATATATTTTACGGTTGTATCCCTACAACCCGCTGCTTTTTTGAAGTGTACTCGCATATACTTCTTTTTGGAAGTTTGTATGAGACAGCTACACTCAATGTTTTCAATGTTTAGTTCCATAGTGCTAAGATAACAGTGTAAGCATAGGTGATTATGAATCGAATAATAAATAATAATACTATTATGTTAGGGTTTATTGTACATGAATGGTTATTGTCTTTTTTAACGAAAATAAATAAGTAAAGGCATCGTACACTTATGAACTTTATCTTGTTTCGCATTTTTTCTTGTTACGTTGCCTTCGAATTCGAGAAAGTCGAGCTAAACAGACTAGTTGTAAAGTACGAGTATTCGTGTGAGTGAATCTAGAAGTAAACTAAGAAGTCAAGAGTCATAGTCGGGGTAACTATTTGTTTGGTCACGTAATGTTATTATGGCACTGTGCAGAAGTTCACAGTAGTATTCCCGGTAGCTTTTTGGATCGGAATAACAGCAGGATTCCTGGTAACCTCCCGGAGTGACGGCATGATTCCTGATAATCTCCCAATTCGGAGTGATGGTAGCACAGATTTATTACTTATACATCTGTGGACGGCAGGAATCTCGGTACCCTCTTAGATCGGAGTAGTAGTAGTAACGGCGAGACCCCAGCATGTTTTAGCCTTGAAATACTGTGTTAAGTTACATAGTTGTCGTACAATTTATTCTTGGTACCTTTTATTTGATTTTCGGACAAAAGAGAAGAAACATATTTTCCAATTTTTAATGCTATTTTTTTGGGATTTTGGTAAAAACTTGTAATTTATAGTGTATTTTGATATTTGGATGATTTACCTATCCATAGAGTGACAGTGACACTATGTTACAAAATGTTAGTTAGACAAGGGGCAAACATCCAATTACCCTGCTACCCTTACTCAGGCTATAAGCTTAGTGAGAAGAATAGGGGTCGGTAAAAAACCGTCATATATTCCAGGTTGTACAGTTTTTTTTAAAACTGTCATAAATCATAATTTTACATTTAAATTGCAAAAATAACAGTAAAAAAAATACCACCACCACCATATCAGCCAAAGGACGTCCACTGCTGGACATAGGCCTCCCCCAAATCCTCGGGTGGTATATGCTATAATAGCCACGCTTGGCATGCGGGTTGGCGATCGCAGTATCTCCACCGCACTCCAGGGATGCTGCCCATGCCCCGGTGGTCTTGGTCGTAGTTTTAGGACATACCCGGTCGGGTAGGTTTAAATCGGGCTCGTAAAAACCCATGAAAAAACAATATGAACTGAGCGAGATATCGCAAAGAACGTCATTTTGGATATTGATATTTTTATGATAGGATCCCGGAAATTACTTTTAAAGTTGGGTATAGGTATAGTTGGGGTGGGTGGTGTTTGGTAGCCGGCGAGGACGCGGATGTGTGCGCAATCGTTCCCGTGACCTCGCCACAGGGCGATGAGGCGGCGAATGGAGGGATTGTTAGTGGGTACACCGTGGGTCTCATTAGCCTATACGGGAGTCCCACATAACCACATGGGTCACCCCCTGTGCCCGGGTGGTATGCGTAAAGTATTTTCGCCCCCTGAAAAAAAATGTGGTGGTTGGTTATTACCAATATACTATTGTATATGAAGTAAATTAATTTTGTATTAATCATTAACACTGCTAACGAAAATGCAAATTTCTAATGGAGAAAAAATGCTCCTACTACGCCTGTACGCCTCCCTGAGGCGTTGTAAGAGGGAACTAGTGAAGGATTTCGTGCCCGAGCTTGGTTGTTCCGATAGCTCAGAGGCTAGATCGATTGGTCGCGTATGCCAGATCGAATCCTGCTCGCAGCATTAAATTTTTCTCTTTAATTTGAAGTATATTATGTAACTATAAAAAACCTTATTGCGGTTATTAAATTCAGGGTGACCGGAAATTTTTGACCGCGAGTGTACAGTGGAAACTGGATAAGTGGAATCGCAAGGGACCAGCTGTTTAATTCCACTTATCCAGTTTTCCATTCATCCAGTTTTCCACTTAACCAGGTTCAAATAAAAAGTTTTCTCACTTACAGAGGCTCTCGCTAACAGACGTTGTGGATGCTAGTAATGTCGCTAATAGAGGTCACGTATAGTAAGGTCAAATAAAATATCAAGACTTAAATAATCATCTTTTATATGTATGTATTAACAGAAATAGGTATGTAATCCTGAATTTAATAAAGTAATACTGTATATAATCCACAGTACTCGAATAAAAAATATATTTGTCCTTTGTTATGAATTAACTTATATTTAAACAAAATTACTCCTAATATTTATTTATACAAGAGAAACCAGTATGGTTAAATAAATCAATGTACCGATTGTACTTTAATGAAAAAAATCCGTCATTCGCTGGTTACGTCACTGAGTTTAAAACCGGTTATACCGCCGAGCTATTCCACTCATAGAGGTTTCGGAGACGGCTGCTTCCGGTTATAGAGGTAAAAATAAGACATTTTTGAAAAAATGGATTCCGCTTATACTCGTAGAGGTCCCAAAATTCCAATTAGAGAGGTAATTCGTTACCAAGGGACAAATGTTATAAAGCCGAGCTATTCCACTCATTGAGGTTTTTAGATGGCTGCTTCCAGTTACAGAGGTAAAATAAGAAATTTTCTAAAAAATGGATTCCGCTTACAAAGGTTTCTTCCATTATAGATTCCACTTATAGAGGTAATTCGTTGACAAGCGACTGGAACCGAGAACTTGGGTCCACTTAAAGAGATTTTCCACTAACCCAGGTTCCACTTATCCAGTTTCCACTGTATTTGCTTTTACAGATGATCACTCTCACACATTAACACACGTATTTGATTGTACATGTAATACACATTAATAACACTAAGGCATTGTGCAATATGCAATCAGCGTCGAGATCACACCGCCGGTTAATTGAGGTCATTCGCATAAAACAAATACCTACAGAAAAGGAACTCTATTACATTGGGCGGGACGGAATCGATATACATAATTGTGGTATTTTGTTCTTTGACGTGAGCTTACTGATGTCGCAGAGATCACCTCACTTGACGAGATACAAGCGAAAGATTCTATAATATAATCATGAGCGTAGCAAGGGATTCAAGTGTTTATTTATTTATTTATTTATTTATTTATTTATTCGGGAAACAAACAGGCATTAAACAATTCATTTAGTTAACATTAATAAACATGCATAAGCCAAACAGTTTCCACTACTGGTTAAATAACAATTCTGTTGCTCAGACCAAGATAACAAAACTCTAAATGGAGTACATTAACACTAAATCATGCTAAAAATTTAAAACTAATTACATTGCAAATGTGATTCGAGAAAATTATACCTAATAATTAATGAATTCAGAAGCTACAGCTCATTTATAAAGGCAAACACCTCTATTGTTAAAATGTTCTTTTTAATTTTTCTTTTTATTGTTAGATATTCTTTTTATTGCAGAAACAAATTGTTGAATTGGCAAATGGAATATATCAATATCTGAATATTTGTCATTGTACATTTTGCACGCTCTGGCTAAGAACCTATTTCTTGCATATATAGTGTGTCCTAAGTTGATTGAAAGTAAATTGGTGGAACGAGTTCGCCGATCGGGACATCGTAGTGATATTTTTGAGAGAAGATTAGGGGAGTCAACTTGGCCATTTAAAATCTTGAATAGAAATATCTGGTCACGAATTTCACGGCGCGTTTCAAGAGATTCCAAAGCGTCCGAATCAAATTTATTAAATTTATATTTCATCCTTCTAATAAATTTATTTTGGATTTTTTCGATGGTATTAATATGGACATTAAAATGCGGATTCCAGGCTGTAGTGGCATATTCTAAATTAGATCTCACTAAAGAATTATAAAGTAGTAGTACGGTTTTTGGGTTTTTGAAATCTTTACTTTGTCGAAATATAAAGCCCAACATTTTATAGGCTTTGGTCGAGATTTTATTAATGTGTGATATAAATTGAAGTTCGTTGTCAAGATGCAAACCCAAATCTTTAACATCTGATACGATTTTTAGATTTTTGTTGATTAAGGAATAATTATGCGATATATGATTACGCTTTCGCGAAAACGTAATGGCACAGCACTTTTCGACGTTTAAATACAGTTCATTCATAGCACAGTAAGAACTTAACCTGTCGAGGTCAGCTTGTAGATCCAAGCAATCACTTTTAGACCTGATGATAGAATATATTTTTGTGTCGTCCGCATATAATAGCAACTGAGAGGACTGAAAACACCTGATTACATCATTAATATATATGTTAAACAACAAGGGACCCAGGTGGGATCCCTGTGGTACACCTGAGGTGATGGGAACGAAGCTGGAGATGTGACCCTTAATAGCAACCGCTTGCGATCTATCACGTAGGTACGAAGAAAGCCACCTCAGAAGATCTCCATGGATTCCAAAACTATACAATTTTTGTACAAGCAAAGAATGAGAAATTTTATCAAACGCTTTGGAGTAATCCGTGTAAATAACATCTACCTGGTAGCCTTTATCCATAGCATTCGTTACATAATCAAGAAATTCACACAAATTGGACTCGGTAGAACGTTTGTTTATGAAACCATGTTGTTGATTAATTAACTTAGGTCGGACAGCGTAATAAAGTGAGTCGTAAATAATTTTCTCAAAAAGTTTAGGGATAACTGACAACTTCGAAATACCACGATAGTTTTTGATGTCATGTTTATTGCCAGATTTATGAATAGGTACTACGAGTGATCTTTTCCAACAGCTTGGCAGTAATCCCGATTTTAATGAGAGACTGAACAGCAGACTTAAGGGAAAGGCCAAAGTCGCCCGACAGTTCTTCAAAAAAATTGGATGTATTCCGTCAGGACCACATCCTTTATTAGTTGCCAAACCCTTAAGATAGTTTTCTACCAAAGAAGAAGTTATATTAACGTTACTGATCAAACTATCAGAATTATCATGATTATCTGGAGTAAAAAGAATTGATGCTGACATTGCGGATGGACAAAGCGGTAGAGCGCTATGACTGCTACTTATAAACACTGACTGAAAATAAGTGTTGAACAAGTCCGCAATCTCTTGGCCATTATTGCTAGCAATGTTATCCAAGTAAAGAGTATCAGGAATTGCGTTTGTATTCATCTTAGATTTCACGAATGACCAAAAAGACTTTGAGTTAAGGCGAATATTATTCTCAGTCCGAAGTATGAATAAATTGTAGCACGAGGCTTCCATAGCCTTAATTTTTTTACGTAATGTGGAAAATGCTATATAATCCGCTGTTCGTTGATATATTTTCCATTTTTTATGAATTTTTAATTTTGTCTTAATCATTTTTATTAAAGGACGAGAGTACCACACAGGAAATTTATGTTCACTAGAACTTATTGTTTTAGTGGGAATCAGATCGTCTATAATTCGGTTAAGAATGTCATAGAAACTGTCGACTGCACTTTCCATGCTATCATGTGACAGATGGAGCTCCCAATCAACCTTTTCCAACTGTGCGTTGATAATGTCATAGTCAGCAGCGAAGAAACGTCGAACTATACGACGCGCAGGTTTTAAGATATTATCATTCAGCCCTATATGAGTCTTCACACAGAAGACCGGGTGATGATTGTCTACAGGAACCATCGCTTCAATAGAAGATATACTACAATATTTATTTGATAAAACCAAATCTAATTGTCTGTTATTCTGATTGGGAATGTAATTATATTGATGCCAATCTGTAAAACACATAAATACAGACAACTGACTTGTTAAAACATCATAATTGGGATTCGCTAACTTCAAGTTGTTTTGACTGGGGTCGAAGGGTATCCAGGAAGCTCCCGGGATGTTAAAATCGCCCATTACCATAAAATAATCATCAGGAAAGTCCATGTAAATGTTAGACAAGAATTCGAAAAATGAACATTGTGATTCTACTTGATGCTTACTCTGTGGAAAGTAACAGTTTAACAGTCGCAATCTTTTATTGATAGGACCTAGAGAGATAGGTATATCAATCCAAGTGACATTAGCGTCAAGTAAGTCAACACTCTGGTGAATGTCACGTGACTCCGCTCGAAACTTGCGGTGCACGGCAATGAGCGTGCCGCCTCCCCGCGACATCCCTACGTTTTCATAGTCGCGATCAGTTCGAAAGACTGTATACCGGTCATCAAAAAGTTCAGCATTAAAAATTCCAGGTAGGAGCCAGGTTTCCGTGATACAAATAATATCATAATTAAATCTTAACACATTTCGATAGAATTCGATGGTTTTTGATCTTAGACCACGCGCATTTTGATAATAAATACTAATATAAGTATCCATTTTTTAAAAGTAAAAAGTATACATTTATGTTATCTGATTTTGTACTAAAAACACAGGCGCTATTGGCGGACACAGTTCCTATTTTACAAATGACTTGTGACGATATGCAAGAAATAGTATACATTTTTAAGTCGCAAATATGTTTTCCACTATCCAATTTAGAACCATAGTAATAGATAAGATTTATTTTGTTTCTGCAAACACAATAATAATTATATGTATAATAATTCTATATATATAAGTCAGTTAATTTACAATAGAAGAGTTCAAAAATGCACATGTTCCAATACGATATTATAACACTTATACAATTTTGTTTAAAGCTTCTTCAGAATTTATATATAAAATCGGTGATTTTTCATCTCTGCGGACCATAATAGTACAGTTTCGAACCCAACAAAAATTATATTGTTTTTGTTTAATTCGTTGTTTCGCTTCTTTAAGAAGATATTTATTGTATCCCGAGAGATGGTCGTTCACATAAATTCTGTTCAAACTGTTCTGAAATCCAATATCAGATGCTTTTAAATTTCTTAATTTACGAAGTGATGCCATAAAATCATCTTTCTTATATCGGGCTTGCATTTTGACTATAATGGGCTTCGGTTTGGCGCCATCCGAATCGTTTCGTACAGCAACACGCGTAACAAAATCAATATCGGTGTTCGCGTTCAGCGAGTATCCACTCAGGTCAGCTAAAGATTTTACAATGGTGAAAAGGTTTTCTCCCCTACTTTCTGGCACACCATTGATCTGTATGTTAGATCGCCTAACCCACTGGTCATTCTTCCGGGAGTCATTCATCACATCGGCGATGGCCTTTTTTACGTCGTCCAATTCTGATTTGCACTCCTCCAAAGCGCAGACGCGAGACTCAATAGTGCTCATTCTGCCAGCCAAGTCATTCAATTTGGAGTCGATACTGCTCCTCATCTCCGAAATATCACTCTTTACTTGAGATAAATCCGATTGTATTGAATGAATAACCGCAAATTGAGTCTGCAATGCCGACACTTTTGACAAAATATCATTTAATATTGTTTCCGGGCCAGAGGTTAAAGACGCACTATTGTTTCCTCTGTTATAGTAGGAGTTAGGCGGAGTTACTAACATGTTACTGTTATTAGGAATAACTGTTTGTGGGGCCCTTTCTTGTCGGGAGTCATCCAGGCCCCCATCCAGCGACATAACAGAGTCATCCAAAGCTGGTGCCGATTGATAACTATGTATAGGGGTGTTATCATCCCTTCGACGTCTAATGGTGACTGAAGAACAAAGCGAACACAGCCACGCCGATCCCTTGCTTGAAACTTGCCCCAAATGTATACCAAGGCAAGTGCAGTGATATGTTAAGTTACATCCCGCACATATCAGAAGAGAATTATCTGTAATCGGAAGATTGCAAGCTCCACACGACGGCATTGTGTATTCGATTCTGAACTGTATTACCGTAACACCAAGGTTCAATCTATAGTGCGTCGACAATGTTGCCGTATCTGTATCGCAAATTCGAGCCGGGTCGCTCAAGCACTCGTAGCGCAGTGGCACAGGCGGTGGACACGGAATCCGGAGGACGGGAGTTCAAATCCGCACAAAAACGCAAAAAGATAAATGTTGTCCAACAGCGCTCCGGCTCAACACTTCGGTCACTATCGTCTTAGTCACCAGATTCACTCGCACTTTAGAGTAAGAGGTCCGACACTATCCAACATGGCCGACAAGCTAAGTTCGACCTCTCCCAAGCGAAACAAGGAGGGACCGAGTAACTAGAAATTCCAGTAAACCGCACCGAAACAAAACAAAAAAATTGAAATTAAAAAGATCTCGCAAATTCAAACACACGTCCACTCTGAGCAACGGTGCAACGCGGATTGTGTTTACGCCCAAGACAAACATAATTTTGCTACCATCTGGCACATACTGCATTTCATACTGCCTATGAGTACCGCTGCTAAAAACATGAAATGTCTTAGAAATAATTTTGCTACCGAGTGGCACATACTGCTTTCCACATCTTCTGTGAGGAAAAGAGTCATTGTTGCCCTCAAATGAGGGAACAAAAGTACGACTTTGATCCATTATTCGAGGGCATCTGACTCTATTCTAAATAGAAGGTGTCAAAAAAAACCAACTGTTACATATCAACTGATATTTCGTAAATAAGTTTTTTGAGTTACCCAGTGGTCAAGCCTGACTACGAACAAACTAAAGTAAAAGTAAAGTAAAAAAAGTAAAAGTAGTTTATTCTTCAAATTAGGCATATTACATGCACCTATGAACGTCAATAAACTACCACCGGTTCGGAAAAATAAACCTCTGCCACGAGAAGAACCGGCGTAAGAAACTCGGCGAGGTGTCATTTTTACCCAAGAATTAAGATAGTTACCCAAAAATGATTTTTTCACTTTCTGCAAACGAAATTTCGGGACAGCTAACTTATGCCTGTTTCGTGTATTTCTATTATGAATATCAGACTGCTTCCTAAAGGACTTTATATTTTTGTGTGTATGCATAATCACATCCAGTACATATTGTGAAGCTACTGTGAGGATACCTATGTCCTTAAAACGTTCTCTCAACGATACACGAGAGCCTAGATTATAAATAGCTCGGATTGCTCTCTTCTGAAGTACGAAGATAGTTTCTGTATCAGCTGCCTTTCCCCAGATCAATATGCCATATGACATGATGCTGTGAAAATAACTAAAGTAAACTAGGCGAGCTGTCTCCACGTCAGTGAATTGTCTAATTCTTCTTACAGCGTACGCGGCAGAACTCAGCCTATTAGCCAAAGCAGATATGTGAGGGGCCCATTGTAGCTTACAATCCAATGTGAGCCCCAGAAAAAGCGTGTTTTCGACAAGGTCCAGTTTTTCTCCATTTAACGTTATGACAGTCTCAACCTGTCTTACATTTGGCAACGAAAATTTAACGCACTTCGTTTTTTTTGCATTTAGTAGCAGATTATTTGCTGTGAACCATTCAAGCACTTCTTTCAAAGTTGCATTGATATGGCTGAAGTCGCTCAATTTCCTATCAGCCTTGAAAATTAGTGAAGTCGCTCAATTTCCTATCAGTCGAAAATTAGTCATCAGCAAACAATACTATCTCGCATTTTTTGTTTACAAAATATGGCAGGTCATTTATGTACACAAGAAAGAGGAAAGGTCCCAGAATTGAACCCTGTGGTACGCCGAGCTTCACGGTAGTACCATTTGATTGAGTCTCGTTCACGACTACTTTTTGGGTTCTTTGGCCTAAGTAAGACATAACAAGGTTTAGAGCTTCAGCTGACAGGCCGTAGTACTTTAGCTTGTGTAGCAGTGTATCATGCTCCATGCAGTCGATTGCTTTGGAGAGATCGCAGAAAATGCCTATAGCATCTTGTGAGTGTTCCCATCTGTTGTCGAACGCCCTCTTGTAAAACCATATTACTGATTGTGAAGAAATTCGTTCTTGTTAAAATGTCGAAGCAATTGGTTCAATATTATTTTCTCAAACACTTTACTGAGGACAGGTAATACAGAAATAGGACGGAAATTTCCAAGCTCCGTCTTGCTACCAGATTTAAATAATGGAATAACTTTACTGTATTTCATTAGGTCGGGGAACACACACTCGCTGATACAAGCATTAAACACCACGGCTAAATACGGTGCTACAATATCAATAACAGATTGCATGACTTTCACAGATATACCCCACAGGTCCTCGGAGTTCTTTACTTTTAAAGAGTTGAATGTCTTAATGGTCTCATGAGGGTCGGTATATTGAAAATGAAGTTCCTGGTCACACTGTTTATTTACAAAAGAACTAAAAAAAATACTAGCCTTAGCCACAGAAGAATTTAAATTTTCAGTTGTATCTGCAGCTATGTTTGTGAAGAAATGTTGAAAGGAGCCAGCTACATCCAGGTCTGTCGTCAAGACTTTATCGTCTATTTTCAGTCTGAAATGGCCTTCACGGGGCTTTTTCTTACCAGTTTCAGTATTTATTACATTCCTAGTGGCTTTTACTTTATTATCTGCAGACCTGACTTTGTTGCTTATAAAGGTAGACTTAGCAGCGGCGCAAACTTTCTTGAATACTTTCTTACATATTCCGTAAATTTCTCATCTTTTATATAATTCTTCATTTCATACAGTTCATAGAGTTTATTTCTGCTCTTATGAATGCCCACTGTGGCCCAATCACTAAACCTTGTTTTCATTGTGGCATTCTTTAATGTTTTCGACTTAAATATATTCTTGTGTACACCATGTATCACATTTGACAGATCATTGTACAGAGTATTAGGGTTATTAATGTCTGTAGGAAGTGAAGGTACCTTGTAGATAATTTTTTCTCTAAATTTCTCCATCCGACTCGTAGTGATGGCTCTATATGTCACAGTTTGTTGTTGCTTTTCAATATTGACTTTGAAATGAGCTTTCTGACCACAGTGATCCGAGTTAAAGCAGTTAATTTTTTTTTGTAGCCTCACAGTTGCAGAAAATATTATCCAAGCAAGTTGCCGTGCTGGCCGTAATTCTTGTAGGATCATTACTGCTGCCTCTAGAATCAAAGTTACAAGTTCATTAGTATGTACCCCTTTGTTGCTCGTAAATATATTTATCATCAAAGGATTACTGGCCCTTGTCATTACGTAGCTGTGTGATTAATTGTAATTATTATACCTATTGACTCAAAGATCAAAGCACAAATAATAAAGCTTGTGTGTGTTGCGCGTATGGCTCTGAACCTGATCGCTTACTATGTGCCCTATGAGAAGGTTCAAAGTCGCTAAAGAGCAATGGGGAGGGCTATGCTGGGAGTTCATCATCGTGATCGCATCAGAATTGAGGCTATTCGTAGAAGAAAACAGTACTAATTAACACAGCAAAGTGACCGACATCGTCGTCCGAATCACTTTAATGATAGTGGGCGGTGCACGTTGCTCGTAGAACCGATAGCTATTGGGCGGAAAGGTTCTCGAGTGACGACTACGTACCGGAAGGTGCAGGTGATGGACTGATGACCTGGTAAATCTTACGGGACTCCACTGGATTCGGATGGCGCAGAACCGGCCATTGTGGCACTCTTAGGGGGAGGGATATGATGACGATGCTGATGATGAAGTGAAGTGATTGACTATAAATCGATAGATTCACTAAAAAATAACAATACTATCTATGTACATAACATTGTGTTGTAAAGGAGTAGACATGGGCTCATATCAATATTGCTTGATTCAATCTGAATATCTTTGGTATCCAGGTCAACTTAGCGTAGGTATGTATTTTTAACCGACTTCAAAAAAAAGGAGGAGGTTCTCAATTCGTCGCAATATGTTTTTTATTATTTAAAACAACAAAAACCCACCACTAAAATCTGACGAAATCTTACTGGAAAGAACCGTGATGGCACATATTTTTTAACTTCAGAAAAGTACTTGATGAATGATACAGATCATTTCCTATATTACTTTATCCAGTTGAAATTTCCACATACCTTCTTTAACTTACTTTAACGAGTTATACAATACATATTATGTCAGGGTTGCGTTGGTTTACCTATTTACTGTATTTGACACTTAATTCTAAGCTACTGCTTCTATCTTTTTGTGTTCTGCTAATTCTGTGGACATTGTTTGCTTCAGACCGTACAAGGGCAAGGCATGTCTAGCAATGCACCGAGATAAGTATCTAAAGTGGAGAAATTTTCTCTATAGACAGATCTCAGAACTTAACTTTTACAGACACTAAAAATATGCCAGAAACTCACTGGATACATGCATTATCAGTTGTTTTAATTGCCTGCATGAAGAATAAATTATACGCGCTAGTGTAGTGATCGTGAAAGTTTCCGGAAATTCCAAATAAGTCACTTAAATTTTTGAGACTTATTTGAGAGATTTTACAACTTGTTAATTGCTATGTATGTATTTTATTAGCCTTATAATTAACGTCTTCAAATGCACCAATCACGTGTAGGTGAACATTTAATTACTTATGTACTTACCGACGCCGCTAAGGCAAACTTATGAATATGCTAGCTGACGCTGTATGTACATAGAAAATTGAAGTAACGAAGTATTAATAGGACGTATTACCTACGCATTATTCACGCATTTAAAGATGTAAATAATGACACCAATCAAAGATAACTTACTTACGATGAAATCCAGTAAAAATGTGTGAACATGTCTCCCAAACTTATCACCTATGTTCTGTCTCTGGCGGATTTGTTTTTCTCTTTAAAAAAATCTTACGTTCGGGGTATTTTCCCTCCGGGACCATTTGGTTCGACGTATATGACATTCAAATTGCATTTGATGCGCGTTCTATCCGGTCTCAATATCTGTGCAAGTGCGTACTTCCCCGAAATGTGACGCCGCGCAAGCATGGTAATGACGTTACACAGCCTAGTCCAGGATACTTTATAGTTATAACAAACTTACTAACATAGTATGGATTTTTATGTGGTCCGAAATAAATGAAATATAATTTCAAAATCGACTTACGCCGAGTCGTAGTATATTTACCTACTAGTAAATATAATAGTTTATCCCATCAAAAACATACATGTGACAATGGGAGCCAAGTACAATATTAAGAATATGCGATGCTTGGTTGTCGTCTTCACCGACAAAAGAAATCAGATCTAAATGGGTGCAAAGTTCCTTAGATTCTCTGAAATGGTGCCTGCGGTTTAATGCATTTTGAGCTTTAACTTGGCAGTTTTCTTAAATATCCAACAGCTTTTATGGTATTATAACATACTGCATAGAAAACTGCCAAGTTAAGGCTCAAAATGCATTAAGCCGCAGTAAATTAGTTTTCTGTAAACAATGTACATAGTGCCGGACTTGGCACCATTTCAAAGAACCTACGGAACTTGGCACCCATTTAGATCTGATTTCCCTTGTCGGTGAAGACGACAACCAAGCATCGCATATTCTTAATATTGAACTTGGCTCCCATTTTCACATTTATTTTTTTGATGGGATATCATTACTTTTTGTCAATCTTCGCCAAATGGTGCTTTTTAAGAGCCAATGCAGTAACTTGTGCATACGCTCTTAAAAATTTGGGTTTTTTGTATAGTAATACAAAATACCCAAATCGCTATACACCTCAAATATTTGAAGATTTCCCTCGATTTCTCCAGGACCCCATGATTAGATTCGTACCTGATAACTATGGGACCACCCCTGAAGTTTCAAACAAAAAAAAGAATTTTCCAAATCGGATAATAAATGACGGAGTTCTGAGGTAACTAGCATAAATAACTAAATATAATAATAAAACTATTTAAAAAAAAACTGTTTTTAGTTTTTTTTGGTGTACACATACAATTACTAATCTGCATGCCAAATTTCAGCTTTCTAGGTCACCTGGAAGTGGGTTAGGTTTTTGATTACTAGTCAGTCAGTCAGTGGTAAAAATGCCCTTTTTTGGAATTTGATATCTCAATAATGATTAAACCTATATTTATGAAACTTGGGGTTCTAGTTGTCCGAAAAGATCTTAATACATGTACCAAATTTAATTTTTTATGTTAGTTAGATTTGGAGGTATTGGGGGGTCAAAAGTGGCTCCAAACGGTTTGTGTAAAATAAGACACGGCTGCTGTCCGCTAGTTCCTGGGGTGAACTTGGCTGGAAACTCTGCCGCGGTCTAGATCCAGGGACATGGGTAATTATAGTTCTGACATTCGATCTCTTTTTCCTCCACCGACAGTTACGTCTACTGGAGAAAATAGAGTTATCACTACTGGAGAAAATAGAGTTATCACTACTGGAGAAAAAGCCACAATATATTTTTTTATTGTGTTTAGCTTTCGGTCGAGTCTACGAGTTGCACGTTACTTATTTCACGACGGTAAATAAAAGTTACGTTACGAATAAACAGAGCTTACAAAAGTTACTAAAATACTCGGAAAATATCAAACTTCAAATTATTTATGCTAATTTAACGTTTTACAGATAAAGATGAAAAAAAAGTTAGTTTTACCACAGATACTCGTAATTGTCATGTCATGAACCAGATTTCCCTACAAACTTCATACTAACTGAGTGTTCTTGGTGTTTTGAAATATTTGTTATAAAACAAATATTATGTGCTATATGTTTAGTTTATACCATTTTGTTAATATTTCACATAATTAAATCATATTGTGTAAGTCCTACATATTCATATCCTGTGATCCGAAACTTATTACCTTTTCCGCCAACCGACCCCTTTGAACATGATTTCAACAACACGGGAGCTATAAAACATCGCATCCCAAAACAACATTATTTTTCGTCTGTAATTGCTACAAGTATCAGTTCAATATGTCATCTTGTAAAGTTCAATTTCATAGAACATTACGTCTTACAATTTTATTAGTTGCGATTCGATATACATGGCACTGGCATTCTGTAATATAATAACCAATTATATTGTACCTTTAACATTATTATGTTGTACCTTATAATCAGTAATATATGTAATAGGTGGAATATCTGGTAGTTTGCATAAATATACTTTAGTTTGAGCTAAGTTGGGGCTAAACTAAACAATGTACTGTTGGCAGTTTGCAATGAAGATTTATTTAGCTACTGTGTTCGTTGTTGCTTTAGCTGTTGCTATGGTTTCAGCTACTGTGACTGACGATTGGAGTGACGGTAAGCATTTTAGAATGATATTATGAATAAGCTAAGTGTCCTTGATCAACATCATCATCGTCATATCAGCAAAAGACGTCCAATGCTGGATAAAAGCCTTCCCCAAGGATCTCAACAATGACTGGTCTCGATACCCCATAGTCGACATCTGTTTTTCATCTCTATTACCTGTAATAAAATAAGATTTTAAATTAAATATTATAAACTGATGATTATGAAACTATGGAGCGTAGCATCCTAGGAGTAAAACGGATCGACCGGGTCCGTAACTCTACGCGACGCTCAAAAACCGGAATTATTGACGTTGGAGTCAAGACAACCAAAGCTGAAATGGGAATGGGCCGGCCACGTCTGCCGCATGCATCCGCAAAGGTGGGCCAAACTAGCCACGGAGTGGGTGCCGAACGATAGGCGGCGACGACGTGGTAGGCCGCGACGGAGATGGCGGGATGACCTGGACACATATCGCGACGATTGGCCAGATATTGCTCAAAACCGGGACGAGTGGAAATTAAGAGGGGAGGCCTTTGCCCAGCAGTGGGACACTTTATAGGCTTTTAATAATAATAAATAATATAATAAATTAGGTGTTGACCGCGAAAACCTTCCTCGATAAATGGACTATCCAACACAATAAGAATTTTTCAATTCGAACCAGTAGTTCCTGAGATTAGCGCGTTCAAACACACAAAGAAACAAACAACCTCTTCAGCTTTATAATATTAGTATAGATTTTAAAGTGTCCGGTAAATATTCGGTTAGAGTTATACAAGTAAAAATTCCGCTGATATGATTAAACAAATTAATTTGATGTCTCTCACATCTAAAGTGGTTTAAGCGTTCTGGTGGAATAAATTATCTTACATACAAAGACGAACATTGCAAACATAACATTATGTACCTACTTATTAAGCAATCTTTTACACTCACAGTTGGCTCATAATCTACCAGTAATGATAATATTAAAAAGGGTACAGACAGATACACCGCAGATTTTTTTAAATCCTTGTTTTTTGTCAACTAGCACTAAACTTGACTTGAGTCCGTAAACATACAAATAACGTCTTTAAGTTGTCCAAGCTAAGCTACGATGGAAACGTAAGGGCGGATGGCACCAACTTACATTTACATACCAAAAAACGTAAATAAAATATGGCACCAGCAGCTGTCATCCCATAGAAACTTGTTAATCAATCTAAACAGATTTTAACATCACCGCTTACGATTACAGATGGTTTGGTGTAACCCACCCTTGGTTAGTGGAGGTGAAAAAGCAGTTTAAGAAAAATCACTGTTTACTATTACAGGATCTTATGTCCCCCAATTATCAGCACCGAAGGCTGAATGCGAGTTCTTCGACTGTTTCGAACATTGCCAAAAAATGCAGCACACTGGAGGACACTGCGCCTTCGGAGCGGGATGTGTTTGTGATAGACAAGGACTGGATTACATGTCACTTTCTAAAACTGGCGATTATCGCTAGGCATGCTTTGTGACGAATATCAATGCATTAAAGAAACCAAAAACATTTGTCGTTGAATTTCAAGCTGTTAAAAATGCGAAAAAAGCTTTTATATGATTTTAACTAAATAGTATAATATATTTCCACTTGTAAGTAAATTAGCTTTTCAAGAACATTTAACAGAAACGTGTTCGAGTTACTTAAAACTTATTGAACGACCTTCGTATAAAGTAAGTACCTGCGTTATGTTGGACCAGCCAGCCCGCGCTCACTTGTGCTACGTGATCAATTGGCGTTGACATCCCGCTCTTTTGTCGAGGAAACAATAAGCGCGAATGTCTCGAGATAGATCCGTAGATAATTCTGCGAGGCTTTTGTTCGGGCATTGGATGAATTGAAAAAGCCGAGGTTTATTTTGATCGAAGTGGCCCTCCATTTGAGCTCAGGCTTTGGCAAACGACGAGGGCAAAAGGTTTCTGGACGTTACTGCAAAGCAAAAGATTCCTGTCTTCAACTAGACTTTGCTACTTGCATGTTCTCCTTAAACTACCTACACAGGTACTAATACAATGTTCAATATTCTTCCCATCCTGTTATATGTAACCTTTGTGAACTCGTGTTTATAAGTATAACATTTTTAACTATTGCGCTTTACGTATACACATACATAAAATATATTTTTACGGGTCCGACGCCAAATTTATTTATTTGCCTTTATTACCCACATATCGATACGTAAAAACAAGTGCCTACGCCAATTCTTGGGATTAGGTAGCGGACACCAGGCATCCTGCAGGATGCAATTTTACTGGGAATAACGCTAGGAGGATGATGATTACTCACGTATCGATACAGTCATGTTCGGGGCCATTCGCGGCAGAAACTGACGTCCCAGTAAGATTTCAACGGAGCGAACATGATATTTATGTAAAGGTAAACGCCGGACACAAATCTTTTGAGTCGTGTTCATACTTCTAACTGTCTGGTATTCGAATCCGTGAAATAATCTTCAAACCAAACTTATTGAATAAAATCCGTGCGGCCTAGGTACGCCCCTATAACACCAACCTATGGACAATCCAAACAAAGTAGACGCATCAAAATCAGTCATATAAAAAACCTACTTACTTGACCTACAGGCACCCTCATCACAATCCCAGCCCTTTTTACGCAACACCGCATCAAAACAGAAGGTAAAGAAGTACCTGTTATGTAAACGTTCAATGCCAAACTTGCTTGAGACGTTACGTGCAATTTCGCAGGAAATAAACTAAATTTTCTAGGAAATAAAACGTTAACGCGGCACCGACTCGAGACAAACTAATTCTTGAATATTTGCCAAGCCGTGTTTTGCTGACCTTATACCGAATTCCCAGGGCGCAAGACCCTTCTGACTCAAAAGGTTACAAGTCACGGAGATTTTCGATTACTTTACCGCCTTGTTCGAAATTCGGGCACAATTGCACGCTCGCGTTTGTTACAGTGTATGGCCAAAGTTGGGTTTCACTTTATGATACCGTTTGTTATTGATGTGGCTTGTTAAGTAAAATGTCGGGTAACCCATTGGGAACGCTGAAATAGTTGTTGCTTCGGGAAACAGACGTGTTCGGGACGAGTTGGTGTCTATATGTGGATTAAAACATGATATTTACAGGTACAGGTAGGTAAAATCTACTTTTATACAGTAAACAAGTAATCGGCTTTCTATCGCCATCGCACTCAATCTTGCAGCTGATATTTACCATCAAACTGAAATATAACCAAGAAATAAAAAAAATAAAAAATGTGCCAAAGCGAATTATTCATTCATCAGTATCATCATCATCTGTGAGGTCCGCCGATGAAACAGTTTTTACAATTTTTATTGGTACCTACACGATTTCGGCCAACGATATAAAAAGTCTTGCGGTATTAAGAGGGCGCAGTACGATCGGTGTGGATCGGTTCTCCATACAAACGTATTTATGCTCTCATTTTAAAACGCCATGCTAGAATAACATGAAAATTTGTATACACAATGGGATCCGGCATATCTAGGTCTGATCATAGTTTCTGTTGCTAGAAACTGTAAAAGAAAAAAAATACAGCGGCTTTTTGAGTTTTTTACGGCTTGTATGAAAACCTTAATAATCGCTGTATTTTTTCTCCATTATAATTTCAAGCAACAGAAACTATGATCCGACCTAGATATGCCGGATCCCATTGTGTATACAAAGTTTCATGTTATTCTAGCCTGGCGTTTTAAAATGAGAGCATAAATACGTTTGTATGGAGAACCGAACGTACTGCGCACTCTTAATAATAATCGAATGGAAATTATTTTCGAACCATGAGATGCTCGAGAAGGGAGGACGGTTTTTAGTTTGTTGCACTTTTAGCACCACCCAGGGGTCACCTTCACCTGTAGGGTAACAGTGGGTACTCCCTACGTCCCTACGGACGTGGTGCAACTTGTCAAGTGAGTGGACAACTTGACTGTTAGAAGTTTTCAAACCGTCCGAAGGCCTCTAACTTGGCTTAACAACTGCTGTCGTGGACAGCAGCCGGGACCGACGGCTTACGTGCCTTCTAAAGAACAGGAGCGTTCAGTTAGTAACACGTTGCTTGACTTCGCATATCACACGCGGTACGCGGGTGCCGCTGGGTTACGAGCGCTCCTGAGTCTTGCGGTAAGTGTTAGCAACTTATTAATCGGACCTTATATTTCAACCAACATCAGTGTTCAATTTAAATTTCACGGACAGTCAATGGCTTACGGGATAACGCGAACTATCAACTGCCTGACCCAGTGCGGGTTGGATGTTTTGTACTAAATTTCGTTTGTATTCAAAAGCTAATAGTGTTTGTAACGGAACGCAATTAGACTATACGCATAACGGAACGTAAAATAAGTTATTAGTTATTTTAAACTTCGTGAAAATAAAGTAGTTTTGAAAGTACTAGCGAATGTCAAACGTAAGGATTAAACAAAATCGTAGACATTCTTCCAAGGAACACAGAATTCACGAAAGGTTTAACAAACTTTGGATTAATATCAAAACTTGAATTCTACCAGTAGAAGAGTTATGTAATCCTAGTACTTTAACGGTTAGAAAAGTCCCTGGAGATCTTGTCGATGGTTCAAACTACTTGTTAAAAATAACCTAGTTTAAATTTCGAATTACACTAGTTGAGACTTATGTAATCCTAGTACTTCTATGGTTGGAAATGTCTTCGATATAACCAAATAGGTCGAGACAGAAATATTTTAAGTTTAAATTTCGAATCATACTAGCTGAGAGTTATGGAACCCTAGTACTGCAATGGTTGGAAAGTCTTCAATAAGATCAAAATAGGTCAAGACAGAACCGTTCTAGTTTAAATTTCGAACTCCACTAGCTGAGAGCTATGGGACCCTAGTACTTCAATGGTTGGAAAAGCCTTTAACGTAATCAAAAATAGGTCATAATGACGATTCTACCTGCTGTAGTTTAAATTTGGAACTCGAATTATTCCGATTCAAAATTCGAAATTCTACCATGGCTGTAGTAGACGAAAGGTCGTAAGAGTCTCTGTCAATTTTGGGTATAAAAGGGGCTCGAATTTGTATTAAAATCACTTAGAATTCGTCACTCAGACTGTCAAGATCTCTGGTCTACGTAATAGTAAATATTTGGTGGGTGAAGTTGCTGTCCTAGGGGTGGTTCATCGTTATGAGGAGTTTCTCCTCATGATGAGGAATCATTCTTAGACAAATTTATCTAATATTTTATGGGGATTTGTGCTATTTCAAGTATTTCAAAAGACCAGAATCTTGTCCAGGCTTCAGTTTGCCTGAGGAGTCTTGCTCGCCTAACGGTGTCAACGAGCAGGGTTCAGAGTCTTTAGTTACCAGATCTAAGGGTGGTCTGGCGTCTACCTTTTACCTACATGGAGACGAATCAAATCCCTTACGTTCCTTCAATGCCCAGCTGACAACGTAGACATGGCTGCCAATATGGGGTCTCAGCATAGAGGTGTATACCTCGCTTGTCGAAATTGTTCAGTATTTGAGGAACGGTCTTGTTAAATATATTTATATATAAATCTTATATACACAATAGGGCGTCTTACTCACTGTATCCTAGCCTGCGGGCGCAGTGGGGGGAGACATCCAACACGGGCCCATAGCTTTGCCATTCTCAGTTTAGCCCACTGAACTTTCGTTGCATAGGTTAGGGATTCGCAGTCACAAGAGCTGAATTTGGTAAGGGATTTATGCTCTTTCAGTTTAACGAGTTTACTGGGGAACAGTAGGGTAGCTTCACACACATTTATTTGGGAAGTAGGGTTTAATAATTATTTTAGGTTTGCCGTTAATTTTGGGGTTTTGGGAATACTTAGCTGAGATAAAGTTATTATTTTTGATATAGATAATGGTGGTTTCTTGAGTTGCGATTTCTAGCAAAATGATTAACATTTACTCAGCATAAGCTAATTTAGTGACGAGCTGAGCAGATCACTAAAGTTGACTTTTACAAAGTGGCAAGCAGAGCAGTTCACTGGGATAAGCTAATTTAGTGACAAGCTGAGCAGATCATTGAATTTAGCTTTCCAATGAGACGAGCTGAGCAGTTCTCTGTGTAAAATTATACTAACGACAAGCAGAGCAGTTCACTGCGATAAGCTAATTTAGTGACAAGTTGAGCAGATCATTGAATTTAGCTTTCAATAAGACGAGCTGTTCACTTCTTTTAGTTTATTTAAAGGTCTGGCAGAGTAGTTCATAGGTATTAGGGAACGAGGAGTAGGGAGAGTAGGTTATTCAGGGTCAGGGCCAGATTCTGGCGAGGAATCACCAGGATTTCGCCCGCTTCCGATGATGAGGCCTTGCGGCGATTCTCCTCATCATACGGCGCGTCTTCCGAAGCGCTAGTAGATGCATTTGCTAGGTAGAACCATATTCTTATGGTTTAGTCTCTTTTACAAACTGATTTTATCCCGAGTGCTCCTAAAGGCCATCCGAACGAATTGATCGGATAAGCCTAGCAGAGTACTCCTGTTAAAGTAACTTAGGTCATTTGGACGAAATTGTCTTACACTCCGCATAGTGAAATAAAAGATTGGCGGGGGCTTGTCCATGTCTAAGGTCGAGAGCCACGGGTCTCTGGTTAGTACCGGAGGGGGATAGCAATCCCTAGGGCGGCTGGAGGAGCCCTACCTTACACCAATCAATAAAATTGATTATTTTTATACGAATCTGTAAATAAGCAATACATAACAGGATATGAGCTATTCGGAAGCTAGGTACATAGAGCTTGTAGGGATGGCAAATCTCTTAAGGATCATATAAAATTGGTATTCAATTATTAGGAAAACAAGTCCAGAACCTGACAAGTATTCACATAAAAGAATTAGGGGTTTTACGGTTCATAACATTATTGGGTTCTACCCTAGACGATTCACGTTGGCCATTCCTAGTTTAAGTTGTAGTTAGTTTAATAAAATCACATCGTCAAAATTATACATTTAATTAAAAATACACAGGGGGGAGCGGGGGGGCGTTACATTTTGGTGCCGTGACCAGGATAAATATAGGATAAACATAGGTTGTTACCAGGATATTACCAGGATAAAAGTAGATTAGTATAAAAAAGTAGCCTCTTGGCTACATTTTGTTGCTGTGAGAACGGAGTGTGATCTTGTTAAGGTTCTGGATTTTCGTCTTTTCATTTCTTCATCTAGTTGTAGGCAAGGGTAATCTTCATTTGGGTTCAGCTAAAAAAATAATAAAAATAATAAGATGTGAATTAAGTATAAAAATTGGAGGGCAGTTGTAGGCCAGGTAGGGTAGGTGTAGGTTCAACTAAATTTATAAGATGGGAATTTAGTATAAAAATTGGAGGGCAGTTCGGAAATATGTCTGTATACTATTACTTCTGGGAACAAACAATGACGAATTATATAAAATTTATTTCTAAAAATTAAGTAACTATTGAGACACCCAGTAGGAAGACTATAAATTACGGTTCCAGTTAACAAATTAGCTGAAGAATTGTCGAAACAGATACAATGAAGACCAGAGCCTTTTAAGATTTAATTCTTCAACATGCTTGTCTGAAGGGATAGAATGATTGTGAGAGGAGTTACATACAGCAATAAGTCCGTTACAAAGATAAGCAACAGAAGATAGACATTTGACCATTAAGAAGATTTCTAAGTTTCTGTAACAAAAGTTTTGTTCATCGATTCTGGATCGATACGGCCAAATATTATAATGGCCTTTTACATGTTTTAATACAATAAAATGTCATAATAAAATTTTACACAGTATATCCGAAATCCAAATTGTATATTTGGTACAACGAACAATAACTTCAAATACCGAATTTTAAATATTTTCGATAGACAGATAAGTGTTAAATATTTTGAGAATGTAACGTTTTGTATCTAGTTAATTTGAGTTTTAGACATTTTGGGATATGGTATGATTGAAAAATTCATTAAAACATGATCAGGTCAAGTTTTAGACATTTCGGAAAATTGTAGAATTGAAAATTTATCAAAACGCGATAGTCTAAATGAACTATAGTCACATTAAGAATAAGGTAAATTAAGAAGTGGGCGTAAGTCAATTCGAGTTTTAGACATTGTGGGACTGACATTCTGATATTCTAGGAACACGTTATTATGTTTGGCTGTAACGAACCGGAATATGCGTCATTTTAACAAGAAACCTTGTCGGGAATCGAACCCAAGACCTCCGGGTTCGCAAGAGATGTCATTATCGACTGGGCTAAACAATACGAGAAAAATACTTACTATCTTTTAATGATTTGTTTTTATTACATTTACACACTGTATATGGAGTGAGATTCATAGGTGTGAAATCAATATTACGTAGGAACGTTGAATATATTGGTAAACTGGAATAGTTGAATATAGTAAGCATTCGAAGAGGTTTCCATCTCGGAGGAAAGAGGGAAAGAGGAGGTGATTATATCATTGAGTAACGCTCCGATACCTTCGAATTAAAACTAAAATAAAGAAATTGAATCAAACTCACTTGTAATCAGTGTCGCAGTTGTCTCATAGCTGATAGTTTCCGATTTAAGTCCAAATTTTGGTATATGAAAATTTTGATAATTTTTCCGATTTCCTCCTTTGCTTTTCTTCTTAAAATAATGTTCCGGGCAAACTGGCGTTTATACAAAACGGTTCTTTTTAAATTAAATCGTCTAACTCCACTTTTCCTTTCAACAATATACAATTTGTAATTTATTTGAAATCAATGAAAAAAGCAGACATGAAATGATATATGTCAAATAACAATTTGTTATTTTTGTTTCTTGCACGACTAGCATGGACATCCTAGACGAAAGTAAGCACTGACATAAAACCAACATAATTTTATGTGCTTTGGAGATTGTATGTACCATGTTAGTGTTGCAACATAAAATTTATTTCCGAACGCGAAATTCATGTAAAGTGATGCCAATCTATTAAAGACAACTGGGAAAAGATTTGTATTTGTTCCTTTTGTTCGTTAATTATTCGGATCATTCAGATTCAGTTCATTTATGTGGAGATTTCGATTCACTTGTGAATATTTTTCTAAAATATTAATAAATTAAGAATCTGAGTAACCTGCATATATACACGTTAGAACTAGACGTAATTTATTTTGACATAGCGTATCGTTATAACAGACGATTTATTCTACTGTGTATTGTATAATTTCCGTACAATTTCATTAAAACTAGTAAAGTTAGCGTGACCATAAAAACTGATATGATATAATTATCATGCTAGGTGGGCAAAGGTTTGACGTACAGTTTTATTTAGTTTGTAAACATGTAGCAAGGAGTTTAGTTACGATGAAATATAAAGTCAACAAGACGGAATTAGTGGGAAGAGACGTGTCCGATCATGAATTCGTCTGTCTCTTTCTGTCGTATGGAAGATAGGAGAGACGAAATTTGAAATTAATTTTGCCTAGAAGGTCGTATAGTCATTTATAGAATACATTTTTGCTTGTCATTTATGACAGGTGTACAGTTAAGAGAATTTTATTTAAAAATTTTGAAATTTAAAGAAACCTTTTATTAGGTACAAATGGAATATTATACTAGTTTCCTGCTAATATGAGGATAAGAAATCCAAATTTAATATTTATTTTGAATTTAGAGATATAAAACTTTTTTTTTGGAAATTCGTCATTATACTCGTTTTCCACTAATATGATGTTAAGAAATTCAAATTTCGCATTTATTTAAAATTTGGTGGCATAAAACTTTTTTTTTGGGAAAATCGTCATTATACTCGTTTCCCATTAATATGAGGGTAAGAAATTCAAATTTCACATTTATTATGAATTTAGAGATAAAAAACTTTATTTTTGGGAAAATTCGTCATTATACTCGTTTCCAACTAGTATGAGAGTAGGAAATTCAGTTCTTATATTTAAATTGAGTTTTGAAACATAAAATCTTTTTTTTTTGAGGAAAAAAATTTTGCAATCACACTCGATTCCGAATAATAAAGAGACAAAGAGTTTCAAATTTAATATTAATTGCAAATTTAGAGATTTAAAACACGTTTTTTTACCGAAAATCGACATTATACTCGTTTTAGGCTAAATCAGGGGTAGATTTCAAATTTTTAATTATTATGGACTGTCGACAAAACCAAGGTTAAGATTTTCAGATGTTACAATACTTTTGGCTTTAGTCAAAGACTTAAGAAAATTAGAATTGATAAAACGGAGGGCAGGATTATAAAATTTGGTTTAAAAGAGTATCTTTTACTAAGTAGTTTCTCTAATCAGTCAGGCACTTTATTACATTAGAGTTGTTAAAGTGGAGGGCAGGGAATAACATTTGATTTAAGGCTCAAAAGGGGTTCTTCCATTTTAAATGTAGAATTATCCATGGAATGTTAAGGGGAGAGCAACATTTGTGTTGCGGTTGTGCTTAAGAAAGTTTAGCTTGTTCGGTAGAGACTGAGCGTTGGAGATTAGAATGAAGGAATGATTAGATTGTACGAGTGTGTAGGTGAAGGATGATTCGGCACAAGAGGTTGAAAACAAGGTAGCCTATGGAAGTGATATTGGAAGGTTTGAAGGAGTCTCTTCCGGATGAACTAGAGTTATAGTACAACCTAGATCTATTGGTAGTTGATCCCTTCAAATGAATACACGTTGTGCTACCACAGTAATATGTGCTAGGTTAAAGTCATAATATGGCAAGGTCATTTGAGACTTACTGTGTGGGCACGGACTCTACTTGGTTTTAAAGCTAATTTCAATGGTTATACACACCTCACTTTGGATGGGATAACCGAAACATCTTATTAATAATACAATGACCAACAACTACAATTCATAACATTGGTTTTATTGTATTTGAATAAACTTTGTTAAGTAAAATGAGCATAAGTGTTAATTTTGTTTCATGGAATAGTAATGATTAAGGAATATTCATCTTGATACACAAAATTTAGTGATTGATAATTATATATAAAAGAAAAGCGTAACATAAAGGTTATTGAGTTATGATTTTCAAAAAAAAAACGTATACGATCAAATACTCAATATTTATTCAATGGAGTAAAAGTCATTAACGAACAATAAATATTATCTTGTAAAGAGTAAAGGAACTAGTCGGTTATCTTATTCAAGTGTTACATACGCCAATGGGGATGGTCGGGGTTGTTTGGTGATCGCGAGTGGATCGAGCTTTAATTCTAATGATTGAACTCTATAGTACTTATACCAAAGGCTTAACTGTTTTGTATGGGGTGACTAAGCGGGATTTATCTATAGGAAGGACAATGTTTCCTATAGGCGCCGTCTGAACAATGTAGACATAGCCTTGGGGTAAAAACTCTTAGTTGGGTCATTAGGACTGACCGGATTCACAACCTGGTTCCTCTGACAAAGCAGGTTTGCATGAGGAAAAAGTGGTCATGAGTTATTGTTAAGGTTTAATGATTCCCTCTCTTTTGCCAAATGGTCGCAGACCCTAACCTGTTGGTTTAAACATACACCACATTTAAAATCACTTTTGGTGAAGGGATTGATTTTCAATAGATTGAGTTCACAATAAGTAGGAAGTTAAAATTAAATGAAGCATTAATTAATTTAATCAGGTTCTTGAATAAACATTAAAAAAAACTATTATTCTGATAATGAGTAAGGAACAAGTTTATAACACACATAGGGAAGGGAAACGGTAGTGATTTTGTTCAAGTTTAGATTAATGAGATAAGAAACTCTTAGTACTTACAAAAAGGAATTTCCCGATTCGCATGGGGGGTTTTGGAATATCACTCGTTCGAACAATGTGAACAGAATCGATAGATGCCCAGCCAGATCTAGACATTCAGTTTGATATTACAAAATCAGGTTACTAAAATCTATCAGCTACACAAACTGATACTCCAGGCAAATGGTTAATTTTGGGGAAAGGATTATCTTTGATCATTATCTAGATACTAAGAATTTATATTTGTTATTTCGTTGGTCAACTTCCATAAAGAGATGATTTTTAAAGACGAGTTCTGAGAGATCTCATCCATAAAATTCATCGAGGGCAGCTGTAACGGAACGCAATTAGACTATACGCATAACGGAACGTAAAATAAGTTATTAGTTATTTTAAACTTCGTGAAAATAAAGTAGTTTTGAAAGTACTAGCGAATGTCAAACGTAAGGATTAAACAAAATCGTAGACATTCTTCCAAGGAACACAGAATTCACGAAAGGTTTAACAAACTTTGGATTAATATCAAAACTTGAATTCTACCAGTAGAAGAGTTATGTAATCCTAGTACTTTAACGGTTAGAAAAGTCCCTGGAGATCTTGTTGATGGTTCAAACTACTTGTTAAAAATAACCTAGTTTAAATTTCGAATTACACTAGTTGAGACTTATGTAATCCTAGTACTTCTATGGTTGGAAATGTCTTCGATATAACCAAATAGGTCGAGACAGAAATATTTTAAGTTTAAATTTCGAATCATACTAGCTGAGAGTTATGGAACCCTAGTACTGCAATGGTTGAAAAGTCTTCAATAAGATCAAAATAGGTCAAGACAGAACCGTTCTAGTTTAAATTTCGAACTCCACTAGCTGAGAGCTATGGGACCCTAGTACTTCAATGGTTGGAAAAGCCTTTAACGTAATCAAAAATAGGTCATAATGACGATTCTACCTGCTGTAGTTCAAATTTGGAACTCGAATTATTCCGATTCAAAATTCGAAATTCTACCATGGCTGTAGTAGACGAAAGGTCGTAAGAGTCTCTGTCAATTTTGGGTATAAAAGGGGCTCGAATTTGTATTAAAATCACTTAGAATTCGTCACTCAGACTGTCAAGATCTCTGGTCTACGTAATAGTAAATATTTGGTGGGTGAAGTTGCTGTCCTAGGGGTGGTTCATCGTTATGAGGAGTTTCTCCTCATGATGAGGAATCATTCTTAGACAAATTTATCTAATATTTTATGGGGATTTGTGCTATTTCAAGTATTTCAAAAGACCAGAATCTTGTCCAGGCTTCAGTTTGCCTGAGGAGTCTTGCTCGCCTAACGGTGTCAACGAGCAGGGTTCAGAGTCTTTAGTTACCAGATCTAAGGGTGGTCTGGCGTCTACCTTTTACCTACATGGAGACGAATCAAATCCCTTACGTTCCTTCAATGCCCAGCTGACAACGTAGACATGGCTGCCAATATGGGGTCTCAGCATAGAGGTGTATACCTCGCTTGTCGAAATTGTTCAGTATTTGAGGAACGGTCTTGTTAAATATATTTATATATAAATCTTATATACACAATAGGGCGTCTTACTCACTGTATCCTAGCCTGCGGGCGCAGTGGGGGGAGACATCCAACACGGGCCCATAGCTTTGCCATTCTCAGTTTAGCCCACTGAACTTTCGTTGCATAGGTTAGGGATTCGCAGTCACAAGAGCTGAATTTGGTAAGGGATTTATGCTCTTTCAGTTTAACGAGTTTACTGGGGAACAGTAGGGTAGCTTCACACACATTTATTTGGGAAGTAGGGTTTAATAATTATTTTAGGTTTGCCGTTAATTTTGGGGTTTTGGGAATACTTAGCTGAGATAAAGTTATTATTTTTGATATAGATAATGGTGGTTTCTTGAGTTGCGATTTCTAGCAAAATGATTAACATTTACTCAGCATAAGCTAATTTAGTGACGAGCTGAGCAGATCACTAAAGTTGACTTTTACAAAGTGGCAAGCAGAGCAGTTCACTGGGATAAGCTAATTTAGTGACAAGCTGAGCAGATCATTGAATTTAGCTTTCCAATGAGACGAGCTGAGCAGTTCTCTGTGTAAAATTATATTAACGACAAGCAGAGCAGTTCACTGCGATAAGCTAATTTAGTGACAAGTTGAGCAGATCATTGAATTTAGCTTTCAATAAGACGAGCTGTTCACTTCTTTTAGTTTATTTAAAGGTCTGGCAGAGTAGTTCATAGGTATTAGGGAACGAGGAGTAGGGAGAGTAGGTTATTCAGGGTCAGGGCCAGATTCTGGCGAGGAATCACCAGGATTTCGCCCGCTTCCGATGATGAGGCCTTGCGGCGATTCTCCTCATCATACGGCGCGTCTTCCGAAGCGCTAGTAGATGCATTTGCTAGGTAGAACCATATTCTTATGGTTTAGTCTCTTTTACAAACTGATTTTATCCCGAGTGCTCCTAAAGGCCATCCGAACGAATTGATCGGATAAGCCTAGCAGAGTACTCCTGTTAAAGTAACTTAGGTCATTTGGACGAAATTGTCTTACACTCCGCATAGTGAAATAAAAGATTGGCGGGGGCTTGTCCATGTCTAAGGTCGAGAGCCACGGGTCTCTGGTTAGTACCGGAGGGGGATAGCAATCCCTAGGGCGGCTGGAGGAGCCCTACCTTACACCAATCAATAAAATTGATTATTTTTATACGAATCTGTAAATAAGCAATACATAACAGGATATGAGCTATTCGGAAGCTAGGTACATAGAGCTTGTAGGGATGGCAAATCTCTTAAGGATCATATAAAATTGGTATTCAATTATTAGGAAAACAAGTCCAGAACCTGACAAGTATTCACATAAAAGAATTAGGGGTTTTACGGTTCATAACATTATTGGGTTCTACCCTAGACGATTCACGTTGGCCATTCCTAGTTTAAGTTGTAGTTAGTTTAATAAAATCACATCGTCAAAATTATACATTTAATTAAAAATACACAGGGGGGAGCGGGGGGGCGTTACATGTTGATGATGAAATATATTCTATTCACGTTCTCAGAAGCTGACACAATTCTTATTAGCCTTGACCTAACTTGCCTAACCTCATTCTATTGATTAAAAGTCCCTAATACGTTCAATCATAATATATCGACGTAATATAAAGTGTCGTTCAGTGTTATTCCTAAGCAGGTTCTCTACATACTTTAACATCGGTAGGTATCGCTTTTTCAAGGATGGCCGATACACTTCGACTTCAATAGGAGGAACGAAGATCTCGGTTCGTCTGCATGTTTGCTTTTTTTATGTATGTATGTTCCCCAATAACTCTTGATCACGTTAGCCGATTTGACGGCCTGTTTAGCCTAGTTGGTTGGTTGGTTGCCGCTGAAGCTAGAGGTCCCGGGTTTGAATCCCGGCCCGGGTATTTGTGCATTGAACATGGTTATTAATGTTCCTGGGTCTTGGATGTTTTCTATGTATTTGAGTATGTATTTATCTATATAAGTATGTACCTATATCGTCGTCTAGTACCTATAGTGCAAGCTTTGCTTAGTTTGGGACTAGGTCGATTTGTGTAAGATTAAATAAATAATATTAATAAAGAAATATTGGGGCACAATCTTACACAAATCGACCTAGTCCCAAACTAAGCAAAGCTTGTACTATGGGTACCAGACGACGATATACATACTTATATAAATAAATATATACTTAAATACATAGAAAACATTCAAGACCCAGCAAAAAATATCCGTGCTAATTGCAAAAATAATGCCCTGGCCGGGATTCGAACCCGGGACCTCACTTAGACCAACTAGGCTAAACAGGCCGACGAGATTGTAACCCAAATATTTATTTAAGTAGTTTTATGTATTATTTATTTTGATAATTCTTTTTTTGTTTCAAAGCAGATACTCTCAAGTTAGTCTCATATAAATTTGGTGAAGGTTTGATGATGGGATCTAGGAAGAATCAAGGGAACTCCTCGAATCTGACAGGCACGCATATGCTGATTTCGGTATTTTATGTAGTAAACCAGGCATTGCGTCTCGGAAACCACAAATTGGGTGAAGCGGAACTGGTGATGAAGACCACAGATGACATACGAAACTCCTTAGTCATGTACCTATAGGCACTTCACGGATTCCGATGGAATTTTGCTGACGTAGCAACTAATGTTCGTCAAAAATAAATATTTTGAAGTCGAACTTATGATAAGTTATTGAAGGTCAGTATTGGTTCCCTGAGGAATCGATGGAACTCCTCAAATATCATCGGCCCATATAAAGTGACTTTGCTATTTCTTTAGAAGCTACATCATTTTCTAACGGAAAGCAGTACATGTGGTAAAGTGGGAAGGATATGAGAAAATGTCATGTGTGAGGCATAGCGAAGTACAAAATTGGATCTCAGTTCGTATGCATGTTTTTTTATGTATGTATGCTTCCCGATAACTCTTTTAACTACGTTGGCCGATTTTGATATTACTTTTTTGTTTCGAAGCAGGTACCGTCAAGTTGGTCTCATATAAATTTGGTGAAGGTATGATAATGGGTTCTGAAGGAATTTATATATCTGTGACATCGGTATTTTCTGTAGTTAACCATGCATTTGCTCACGGAAACCAACAAACCACAACGGGTGATGATGACCACAGATGATATATAGAACTCCTTAATGATGAAGGCGCATCACATGTTTCAATGAAATACACATTTTAAAATGACGAGGATCTGAAGGTGAGTGGAGAGAATATAATAGTAGGTAAAGAGAATCGACGGAACTCCTCAAATAGCATCGGCCCATATAAAATGACTGGCTATTTTCTGTAGTTAACCACCTCATTTGCTATCGGAAAGCAGTACAGTCAAGATTTTCACATATCCTTCCCACTTCACCATATGTAGCGTCCACTACAAATAGATCGATCGATTTTTGTAAATTTGGGTAGATTGATCTCATTGTAGTCGACTCTACATGTGGTGAAGTGGGAATGGTATGTGAAAATATTATTGTGTGTGGCATTGCGAAGTACAAAATTAAAGTCGTTTTTTTGGTATAAAATATTTTGTTACTCGTTTACTTCTGCACCCATTATTGAAATCTAAGCCAACAGTATACATGTACATATTGACACCAAAGCATAAACCTATGAAAATAATAGACGTAACGTATGTAATAATATGTATGTTTCTATCATGAGCAGATCAAACTAATAATTGCCGTGTGGAATATAAAGGATGTAAATTTTGTCTAAAAACCATAAAATTATGCCGATCCTTTGAAATTACAACTAGCAAATTGTATACAAAAATTACAAACAAATTAAATCAGAATATAAACGACAAAAACTTTGTCCCAGCATAATGAATGTGGCGCGTTTATTTAATTTTTCATCCAATGTTTAGATTTGTCAGAAAAACGCTGAGTAAGCGCGCTACGGACAACAAAACATGATTGATGGTAGTTATTTGCCCTCCAGTGACGGGTATTTTTCCTCTAATTGCACTCTATTAAAATCTTTTCACGATTTGGAATATAAATTGTATGATTTATAATATTCAATGTAAATAATGTATGTAGGTAACTGGGTAATGTTTTACAAGTTACCGCTTCTAACTTTTATGTTTTTTAAGGGTTCCGTAGTAAACAAGGAAATTTATAGGTTCGCTATGTTCGTCCGTCCGTCCGTCCGTCTGTCCGCGGCTTAGCTCAGTAACCGTTACCACTAGAAAACTGTAGTGTACAATATCAACCACGTACACAATTCGCTAGAATAAAATCTTTTTTTTTAAGTTGATTCCCCTTCAGGTCAAGTAGAGATACCTACATTTTTTTTCTTAGAAAGTAGTGTGGTTTTGCGTCAACCATTTACTGATTCAGGAACTCACTTGCGTGATATAAAACTTTTAACTGCTATCTTTTGTTAGTCATGTCTCCCCCCCATTTGTCACCCAAACGGCTGCTACTAGGTACGTAGGTATGTGAAATAATTCATGGTAATAGTACGTATATTATGCATAATGAATTTTAAAGGAATAGTACATTTCGATGCTAGTGCGGAAAGTATGTCATTTCTTCACGAGTACCGAGGGATGCCACGAGCCGCAGGCGAGTGGGGCAACACTCGGGACGAGTGAAGAATGACATTTCCGAACGTGTATTGAACGACGTTTTTTAATACAGTTGCGAAAAAATAAGAAAAACAACAAGTAATATTTATAAAAACAATATCGAATGTTGCCTTTAGAAACTTAAAACATGCTTGCAGTAAGTAAAAACGCCTCTTCTTTGACAGGCGTTTCGGCAGCTATTCCGTTCCACTCAGACAACTTATTAAGAACGGTTTTTCAATATTCAATATTAAAAAATTAACGTGTTATAATGATGAAGAGGTAAGTAATAAAATATGAAATGTGTATATTTTTCGTGTTCTGATATTAACAGTAGGTTTTTATGTTGATTACGACGTTTAAAGGAAACTAATATTTAACACCCAGCAATAAGGAGTCATGCATTGGTACAAGCATAAATTTAAAAAAATTGGAAAAGTGTAAAGCACTAGTGCGCGAAAACCAACTTTCCGCACGCTAAACAGCTACGTAAAGTAGCACTTATGAGCAACTGTATTAAAAAAACTATTGCAGCTGAGTAGACGATACTCGTACTAGTTAACAGTAAAGGCCGAACTTAAGAAAAGTACTTACTCGGAAAAGCAAATTTTCTTACAACTTACATGTTTTTTTTTTATTATTGTTAATGGGATTACGTTTGACCTTAGATAATTATTTAGATAATGTTGTTAATAGGGTCAAACGCATTGTAAATACGTATAAGTTTACGGCCCGACATGCACTTGGCCGGTGTTTTATACTACTATGTTGGCAAAGAAGTATACGGCCTGCCTGATATTAAATGAATAAATACATACTTTAATAGATAGATAAATACTTTAATACATAAAAAAACATCCAAGACTCAAGAACAACTATTTTCGATTTATTTCAAGCACATCACACAAATACATAAATGCCCTGACCAGGATTCGAACCTGGCACCATTAACAGCTGATGGGTTCGAATCCTGTTTTAAGTAGTATCAACCCTGCCTAAAACTACCTCATCATGTCAGCCGAATGACGTCCACTGCTGGACATAGGCCTCCCCCAAATACTTCCACAATGACCGGTTCTGCGCTAAAATGGTCTTCAAAGTAAGCAAACACCGTAGCCTATGAACGAACAAGGTTTGTATTATACGGACCCCTTGACGCTGACGTCACACTTGACCGGTTATAAAAAATCTTGACGGTAAAAGAATAACTCTAGCTCAAATAGTATTCTATAGATATGCTGGCCAGAATTAGCGACGTAGCATAATTTAGCAAGCTGACTAACAGCATAATTTGTGACCGGCAGAACGGGGTTCATGCTTCAGCCTATTAATTATCGGTTTTACGAATTATGACTGTGCTCTCCGGTTGCAATACCGCCAGCTGCGGACACTTTATGTGTAGGTATTTATATGTTTATTGACATAATGTTTAGTCAGCTAGTACATTATGACAATAAATATACAGGGCGGAATGATCGAATGCCACATGCTGCAAAAACCCAGGCGTGTCTTTTTTCCGCAAAAAAGAGGCCATTTGATCTGGCCCCTACTTTCCGAGATGTAACCGTGCCGATTACCGACCGCTTCGAGCTTCTAGGTGTAACATTGTCTCCGACTCTCAACTTTGGCTCCTTCATTGAGTCTAAGGCTTAGTTAGCTGCAAAAAAGCTGGGCATCCTCTCAAAAGTGCGACGGTACTTTAAGCCGAAAGAGTTGCTTACTTTATATCAAGCACAGGTACGAACGTGCATGGAGTACAGTTCGCATTTATGGGATGGATCGGCTAAATACCAGCTTGAGGCGTTGGAAACAATCGAGAAACGTGCCAGGAAGCTCATAGGAAAGGACTCTCTTTGCAATGCGAAACTGCACAGTTTAGAACATCGCCGCAAAGTTGCTAGACTTTCGGTTTTCTAACGGTTACATTTCGGGGAGTGTGCTGATGAACTGCACAGTATAATACCCCCCGCTCCCTTCTACCATCGGACGACCAGGGATACGGCAAGGCGACATCGTTTTACGGTGGCAGTTCCAAAAACTCGCACGAAGCGTTTCGCTTCCTCTTTTATTGTGAGAACAGCCAAGCTGTGGAACTCCTTGCCGGAATCCTTGTTCCCTGAAAACTACAACCTTACGGTCTTCAAGACGAGAGTGAACCGGTTTTTACTAGGTAAGCGCGCTCCATCCTAGACCACAGTATCGCTTACCATCAGGTGATTTGTGGTCAAGCGCAAACCTATCAGGAGTAAAAAAAAAAACCTTTAATATTGGAAATAGCACATCCTGTGTAAAGAAGACTTATCTTTATTTTATAAAAACAATAATTTCTGCATTTAGGGATACATGAAAAATCGCTTGTTTTAATACCGATGAAAAAAACACATTATTTATTTTTATTTATTTATTTACACTTAAAAGTTAATTGTTAGTTTTCATGGCTTTCCGTTATTTTTATTGTTTGTTATCTAAAGAAAAATGAACCTTATCAGTAACCTTTTAGATCTGCATCGTAAAATACGACATATTATTTTTGGTCGCATTTAACCGGTTCGAGTCCCGACCAAGAAAAGCGATCTTTCATAAATCCATTAACGCAGATTTTTTTTTCTTAATAAAGGAGGAGTCTCCTTTACACAGAATGCGCTAATTGGTAGTTGCCATCCACCTGGCATTCGATCTCTCTACCCGGTATAACATCGCTACATCAGTCACCAACGCGGTCTATCATTTTTTAACCGACTTCAAAAAAGGAGGAGGTTGTCAATTCAACTGTGTTTTTTCAAGTTTGTTATCTCAGAGCTTTCGATTGGGTGAACCGATTTTGATGATTCTTTTTTTATTTGAAGACTGGTGCTTTCCGTGTGGCCCCATTTCAATTTGGTCCAGATCTGACAATGTCATCCATGAAAAAATTATAGAAGTCTTAAATTTGCATTAAATATGTGCACGATAAATGGGCGAGTAACTCGGTTGAAGTCGGTTTTTTTGTTAAAATTTTCGACTCTTTTATTTGTAATATTACCTAATTAATAACACTATTTAACAAAATTCTTATCCTATATGAGTCGTATTCATAGATACTATAGGTGGAAAAAGTATACGCCCGTATAAAATTTACACGCTGTATTAATTAACAGAATTTTATTGGATAGTCACAGTCTGCGTCATATTCACAAAATATATGGCGTACCGAACTATTTGGCCACTGCTGTGGCTGCTACGTACAGTCAGGATCAAAACTAGCTTAGCATATGGAGGTGCCAAAAGTTTTTATTCCTTTGTAATAAAGACTTTTGAACTTTTCAAATGCGTAGCTACTTTTGATGCTGACTGTACTATATGACGCTGACTGGACATCTCTAGGATATTTCTGTCACCTCTCTGCAGAAAATAATTAATATAGATATAGAGGAAGAAGGTCCGCCGTGTCAGTAATGACGTTAGCTGTCTGGCCATAAAGCTAGTAAGAGTACAATGACGTAAGTGAGGATAATCGACAGATCAAATCAACATTTAATGGTTTTTTTTTCGTTCTTACGTTGGAAGTTAGCAACAAAAGTAGCTACGTGTATGAAGGCGTCAAAAATCCTTATTCCATTATAATAAAATACTTCAACTGCTCAAATGCGTACCTACTTTTGGTTCTGACTGTATTACACAATACTTACCTAGAACCCATCGCAATCTCGAATAGTGGAAATAAAACTTAAAAAAGTAAGAATAATATTTTTTCTTGGCGGTGGTATACAAGCTTGTAACTTTAAGGGTGATACTTGCTCATTGCTGACCCTTCAAAAACCTTTACCCTGGTTACCTCCACAATCCTAGCTAATATTTGTTTTTATTCTAGCATTTGGCGTAATTCCGAACGTTTCTCATTCTTTATTTGCTTTTACTGTGGCTAGGTTAATAAAATACCACTAGAAAATTGCAACCGGAAAAGAAAAGAAATTCCTTCTCAAATTGGTAGTCTCGTTCGCTGTATTAATTCGAGGAAAAGAAACTCAAGCTTATTCGCGAATCCGGGCCCAGGCAAGTAACCCGGAATTTAAAGTCTTCTTTTAAACAATAAAAGGAAATTGAATAACGGCACGACGCATAGTAAAGACGGAAGCGGAGAAATTACTCAAACATTACGGAAATACTCGTATGCTTTTACTTATTTCTACAGACTGCACCTCCATATTAGTATCTCATGGAATAGTTACGTGATAAGGGTACTTATAATCCGAGAGTAGCGAGTTTTTTTTAAATTAAAGACTCGAGAATTTTAAAATCTAATTAGGTAACGTTACATACAATAATTGTAACTGTAAATAACTATCGTAGTAAGACAGCAAAATTTGAATTAGCCCTTAGGTAGTGATCCCATGGCGACCACATAGGAATTATTATTTTCTATACGAGTAGATGTGATATAAGGAACACAAAATGTCATTATTGTATTGTCTATAAAGTAGGTGATATCAAAACGTATTTTTTGTGACTTTTCATTTGTCAAATTCAAACGGCGATTTGGTGCATTTTTCTGGGGTTGTCAGGTTTAGAAATTGAATTATGACGAAAATAAATACGGTAAGTACTGTGTATTGTAAATTTTGGGTAGTGTATGAGTTAAAGTGCATGTCTTATATGATAATTTAATACAGTTTTTGTTATTTTTTTAATAATTCGCCCTAAACTTTTGTGGTCGCTATATGACCTCTGCCTGTTTGAACCACAGTACCTACTTGTGGTCCGTACGTGGCCACTGCCCTGCAGAATATTTGACTTTTAAGGGCAAGACTATTACTGTAAATGAACCGATAAGAGCCCGTATATGATTTTTGATTAAAGATACACTAAAACTCGACGCTTAAATCGGTATAACTAGCGTATTTTCACATTATCTTATTCCTGTATGAAAATTATAGAAATTTAAATATTTTGTTTTTATTATGCCAACAATTTATTGTAAACTAGCTTTTACCCGCGACTCCGTCCGCATGGAGCTCGTTATCGCCTTAGAGAAATAATTACTATTAAATTATTATAGGCGCAGGCCTAATTATCGCTCTCCCATACAAATTTCCACCCGCCTTTTCGCTCCGTTAGGAGTGATTTTTGGGATAAAAGTATCCTATGTCCTTACCCGGGACACAAATTACCTCCGTACCAAATTTCATCAAAATCGGTTTAGTAGTTCAAGCGTGAAGAGGTAATAGACAGACAAACAAAAAGACAGACACACTTTCGCATTTATAATATTGGTGTGGATTAAGAAATAAAACGGGAACGGGACCCAATTACTAGACTTCGCTGTCCGTCCGTGTGTCTGTCTGTTTGTGTGTTTGTCCATCTGTTACCAGGCTGTATCTTATGATCCGTGATATTTAGACAATTGGAATGTTCAGAGATGATGTTTTTCTGTTGCCGCTATAACAACAAATACTAAAAATAAAACAAAACTAATATTTAGGGGAGCTCCCATATAAAATAACTTTTAAAAAGTTGCTCGTTGTGTTCATCTGACACCCAGCGTCAGATCTCTCAAAATGTAAGAGAATACTGAAATCCAAATCGCACCTGATCAAAATTCTACTTGATATTATTTAACTAAGTTCTTATAACTGATAAAAACTATATTATTTTAATTAAATTAAAAAATACTATAATAAAATGTCTGATGTTTTATAGATAATATTACGGAACCCCTCGCGCGCAAGTTTGACTCGCACTTGGCCGGTTATTTTATTGCCGCTGAGTATAGTAAACATTGGAATAAATATATTATGGTGTCGCATCGCATGGTTAATCATAATTAATCTGCAAGGTCGCGTACATGGCCACGCGTAAACGCGCGGTCGCTAGGTTTATGTAATATATTGATTTAAGGCGAGTTGCATCCACTTAAGACTACAGACCGATCAACGGTCATCCCATATAAACTTGTCAAACTTTCCATACAATCAGATTTTAACGAACACTGCGTACAATTACCTACTGACGGTTTCGTGTAACCCCATTAACGCACGGTTTTCACACATTATTATTAGTTAATGGGACTTTATCACGTACAATTAAATTTAGTCACCTTTCTGAGGTTTACCCGACGCTTCGTATGTACCACAACATCTATTGTCGCGAGTTGACTGGCGTGAGCGGGTAAACCTCCCTCCTATAGTGGTCCTTCTGGCTTCTATTGTGGTCTTAGTAGAGTTTATAACCTAAAAGTTACTAGAAGGTATTCATGTGCATGGAAATGACAGGTGTCAGGATTGACTTCTTATTCGCCGACCACTATAGCCGCACGTGGTTTTCGAACTAATCGCACTTTATCTTTATTAATCACTTTAACACTATCTTGCCTATCTCAAAATGGCCGGTGACATATTTAATGGACGATATTTTCAAGCCTTGTAATAATATCACAAAAATGCAATCTTTAAATGGTAATCTCATAACTGCTTCACCAAGGGTGTATACATCCGAAGCGTCGGGTAAACCTAAAAAAGTGCATATAATGATTTTTACTATATTTAGAGATTAAATAATTTAATCCCGTTAACTACCAAATAATAATGTTCGATTACGTGTGAAGCTTATTTCTTTGAAAGTCCAATGTGTATACTATTTTTCATTACGAGTAGCCTAGTCGTTGCACCTCAATCCAATGCTGGGAGCTTATCTTGTATTTTCCTTTAAAAAACAAGGATATCGCGAGCTCCTCGCATACGAAGGTCGAGCTCTGGATAGTGGAAATTAATCCTTTTCCGCTCTGATTTTACTCCTCATCCACCTGCGCAAAGGGTATTTCAGAGACTCAAGCGTTTTAATAGAGAATATTATGGACCCGTCATTTTCGTTAGCGATTATTTCGGTGAGATAGGGGAGGTTCATTAAATTCGAGGCGGCGGCCATTTAGGTGAATTACTGACAGGTTTATAAGCAAACCTGGGGCTCAACCTGAGATAAACAGTTTGAATTTCAAGTTGATTTGTGTTTCTTGTTTGCTTCCACGCGCATCGAGCTCGTAACGTGCAAGAACGAGCGCAAATATTGGAATTAAATTGTATTACTTTGGTATCCTCTGTTCGTGTCTCTTAACCGGGCTTTAATGTTTTGATATCGCTTAGGACAATGAAACGCGCTAGTTTTGAAAGAAAAAAACTAGTGCAAAGCTTTTGCGCGCTGTAAGGTCGTCGGATCTTCCGGTGATACCTACGTTATGTAGCGAGTGAACGATCTGAACTTGTCTTTAAAGACAGCGACATAGCTTGATAAATCTTAAAATCATTAAAAGGTTAAGATGATATCGGTCGGTGAAGTGCGATCTGTGTGATTCTCCTGGAGTAGCGTCCATAGACTATGATGTACTGATGTACTGTTTATCAGCAGGCAGGCCATATACTTGCTTGCCACCGTCATAGTATAAAATAAAATCGGCCAAAAGCATGTCGGGCCACGCTCAGTATAGGATATATTCCGTAGTTGCCCAATGAACTTACTTAAAAAAAAACAATAACAAGTGAAAGAATACTTTCGCAGTGTTTCATACGTCCTTTATTAAGAAGGGAAGACTTTTTCGATAACTCAAAAACGGCTTAACCGATCATGTCCGCTATAGTTTTCGTTGAAAGTCTTTATTAGGCTTCACTTTCATGTTTTTTTTAAAGTTAAGTTAAGGTGGGGGGACAGATTTTTTTTCTTTTGGAGTAAATATTTCCGAAAATATTCACATTATCAAAAAATGTTTGATAAAGGCCTGTATTCATTTTGAAAGACCTATCAAACAACAACCCACACCATAGGGTTGAAGCAACCCATTTTTTTTATTAGATTTAATTTTACGACCTCGTCAGTTTCATTCATTTATATATCCATCACAGATCAAAGCCTCGGGCAGAGCGATGGACAGATAGACAGACAGACGCATATGGCGAAACTATGAGGGTTCCCAGTTGACTACGGAACCCTAAAAAGTGTCGTGCCAGGGCACTCTCAAAGAGAATTGAGCCCGACGGCAATGTGACGGTTTGGACGGCTCATTCCGAAGGGATATCGGGCGGATATTAAATTTTATTGGTCGTACATCATTGAAGGTATACTGTAGGATGATTACGTGTGAGCCACGTTAATAGAGGGTCGTGTTCCGACGCACGCGATGGTGTATTCCAGTATATGTGATTCCGGGACCGAGGAGACTACCCGTGTTTGTGACGCGAGTAACTAGACAGAAATGACGAAGAAATCGACGAAGATTTAACCACACAGTCTCAGTCAGTCAGTTATCTTATCTATCTACATAGATGAGGGCCCTTGCGGATGCACTTCGACGCAATGAAATGTTTTGTTCAAAACCAGATCTTATCGTGAAAATAACCTATAAAAATTGATGTTTAATTTCAGATTAACTTCTTATTCCATCTTGGTCGAATCGGGCTGATTCTTCGAAAATGAATAGCCTATACAATAGTAACCTTTATTGCCTGGCACTAGATGGCGTTTTCCAGGGGAGGCAAGTATAGACGCCTGAAATAACATGGCGTTAGGTTCATTTTACATTGAATCCAATCCAGTGTTCAAGACTTGGAGTTATAGAGTTCAGAGTGTCTTTTTAGATTTTAGTAAAGTATGTATGTATTGCTTTAGTGTACCACTTGTGGCTCTAGGATTAGTTTTGCCAAAGCTGATTCAAGACCTTCGTTTCACTTGGTTAATAAATAAAATCTTTATTAAAATAACTTTTGTATTTCGGGTAGAGGTAATTCTTCATCAAAAGTGTCAATAACTTCGTTCTTAAATAAGCCTCCTACATTTTAATCAAAGCTAAAGTGAAAGTTTTGAGTTTAGGTCTGGTTTCGTTCCCGTTTATCAAATTCAATCCCAAACTGAGAACTTTTCTAAGCGCGGCTAACTTACATTCGGTGAATAGAGATTTCCAACTTATATAAATGTTTTCTTATCTTGCCAATAGTTTGATAACTCGATATTTTGAGAAAAGATTTTCAATTACGTATCGACCAGGAAGTTTTCATCGGGTGTTAGATATACGTAAGTACGTATTTATATTTTTTCTTACGCTGGGTATTAAAACGTATGATTCCGTGTTTGCGCACACACGTTTCCTGCGCGTTTCAGGTTTAGTTTGTAATTTTTTATACACAGTTAAGGACTTAATTATGACTACTTTTAATTGAGTCAAGAGTGGTACGAAAATCAGTCATTACACCACCACCACCACCACCACCATATCAGCCAAAGGACGTCCACTGCTGGACATAGGCCTCCCCCAAATTCACGGGGGGTATTACACATTTTGAGTAAATTAAAATGTAGACATAATTAGGTGTTAACTAAAAACAAGCGAGCGCGGAGTGTTGCGCGAATCAACAACCTAACCACGACTAATAATAAATACGACTACGTATAATAATTAGTTAATTGTGGTGCGGCAAGGGTTTATCCAATCATTACGCGGTCGAGATGCGTAATGCACTGCGGTAAAAAAACGCTGCCGCCGCCGATATTAATTTTAAAAGACAGAGTCATGAGCGTAAAAGTGATCTTTTACATTGTGATGGCTCCTATACATGATGGCCCATCCTGCTGGCCCACTGGGATGAGCCAGCGTGTGGAGAGGGTAGTGGTGCCGGTGGCTTATGGCGCGGCGGGATGGCGGTGTCGGTTTTTGGCGTAACTATAAGGGGTCCTAGGTAACTGCGGAAGCCTAAAAATAACGCTTACGCTTCCACGTTCATCTCGCAAGACGTTTCGATCACAACTGAATGTCGCCATCGTGAAATGGCGTTCAACTATCGCATGGCCATAGCGCTGGTCCATAGGATGGGCCATCATGTAGAGGAGCCATCACAATGTAAAAGATCGCTTTTACGCTCATGACTCTGTCTTTCAAAATTAATATCAAAGCGATACCAATGCCCCCTTCTATGTAAAATCGTGACATCCAAGTCGGCTGTTATTCCATTACTTGTTTTATTTAAAAAATGCGTACATTGTGTATCGAGTTCCTCAAGAAATTAGCCTGATTTGCTTTTATTGTCCCTGAGAGTATTTCAATCAAAATGTCTTACGATAACGCAAAAAACAAAAACAATTAATTTAACATTTAGTTACCTATTTTGAAGGTTAGCGTTACAACAAAATTGCTAATGGATTTCATACTTTTCAAAGTCTGTTCCCCATATATTACACGCATTTTTGCCTTCTCCGCCTTTCACGCGATACAAGCTTGTTTGTTACAAAACATCTCGCATATTAAACGACGTTTGAATCAAGGCATTTGAGGCCAATAAAGGCTCGAGTGTATGGAAATAACTGGAAAGCTTTATGGCGAACGTGACAACATTTCTATTGAGAGCCGACGCCGCGGCATTCGCTCGGGGACTACATCAGGTTGCGACAACAGCCCTTTTATATCTCATAAAACGCTCGGCAAGCAGCAAGCGTACACTCTAGGTTCTAGAGTCTAGGATTAAACGTCGTGAGAAATAGTAGAACAGAAACCAAGTCGTCTGTAATGTTTCTTGAGGCGCGAAATAAACTGAACGCAAGTCTCTTTGTGCCAAGTATGGATATACGGGTGATCAAGAGTAGCCTTCTCATTGTGCACTAGTTTGGGTGGGACGCAGGTTCTTGGATTAAAAGATTCATAATGTACTTGTTTACGAATACGAAGTTAAATTATATCTCAATTATTATACAGCTTGATAGTATAATTAATTGATATGAGAAGCTACTAAGAGCTTGGTAATTCGGATACAAAAAACAATCAAGCAAATAATTACTAATTAATTAAATAGTAAACTGTGGCAGTTCCGTCTGCGGCATGGAGTCCATAACACTGGCGGCGTTACCTTTGTGTATTGCTAAAGAAACATACATATTATTATACATAATTTCATGTATCAATTAACAACTGAAAAAAAATACACACGTGAAAGGCTCAAGAGCAGTCAAGGGTAAAGTGATCACATTGTTCTTTTAGTACAAGTCAAAGCTCTCTGCTTGCATCCCAGAGAGCGTTTGAGGAAAATGCAATAAGAAAATGTTATGAAATAACCATTCAGTTACATCCCGGGCACTCATAAGCAGAAGCTTCATGCATAAAAGTATTTTTATTCGTCATGCAAATACCTTCATACAAAAGAGGGTTGGTTATATGCTTTCCTAGGGTCTACTAGTCGTAGCAGTCTGGTAGTAGTTCTGCGGCTTTATTTAGAAAAACATTTAGTGCTTCTAGTTAACTTGTCACCTTGCATCTGGGGATGGAATCGTTTGCTTGTTCTACGCGTGATCAATATACCTATGTACAGTCAGCTGCAGAGAAACATGACCCCCTGCATAGAAGTTTTGTATGCAGGAAGGGTCAGGTTTCTCTGCAGCTGATTGCACATACATAAACTCATATATTTTTTCTAAAAAAAATTAAGTAGACTCTTGGAGCAGCTAGCGATAACATGATCTCTTTTATACTGAACGTAAAGATTTGCCTTTCACTAGCTGATAAGTAAGTATAAGTAAAGTGCGAGAAGGATGAATCACAACTCAGTGGGAGAGGGACATCAATCGTAAACGCCATCATGCTACTGATGCAGGTATAAATATATAATGCGGCTTTTATATAGTGGCCCTTCGTCGGCCAGCCTGCGAGACGAAATCAGACGGCAGAATGCATAGAAAATTCTTCTTTGCCTTAGCATATCCATATCAACCAACTACATAACATATACATGCTAAATATCTGGTTTATTTGGTAGTAAACCTTCCGCATGATGTGCTTTTTTGCCAAACCAATTTAACTACGTTTATTTACATTCTTTTGAATATTTGAGGAGTGTCTTTTCAAAAGGGCTTATTTTTATCTTGGCGGTACTTCTAAAGAGAACTTACTTCTAAAGAGAACGTACTTCAGAACACTCAAGGTTCAATTTAGAAGTAGAGTTACAGAAAAAATAAACCCTTTTGGAAAGACACTCCTCATTTGACATACCCGGCGTTGCTATTGTTTCTTTACTTGCTAATTATTGTCCGTAGAAAGAGTAACCATAGCAAGACAAAATGCTTCAAACAAAGCTATTCCTCTCCTCTTCCTCTTTTCACTCCGAACTCGGTTCTTGAACACTTTCATTGCCAACGATTTCGTAGGACTACGCTCGTCTCGTAGGCTCTAACACGCATTGTAGAGCGCTCGGCGCTCGGGTTCTCTTCCCGGCACTTAAAGTGTGAAAATAACCGGGTCCGTATACATAGATGACTGCGCTAAAATTTCAAAATTCCTAGCTATCAAACATTGGCTTTGTTAGATCAAGTTATGTACAGTCAGCAGGAGAAGTAGCTACGCGGGCCTAGTGCTCCAAATGAGCTACACACAGACTGGAGTGTCAAGAGAATAAGGCTCTGTGTAGATAATTGTAATCGGGTTATACTGAATAGCTACTTCTGCTGTTGACGAATAAATAAATGCTATTAGTAATTATTCCATGGTTCAAATTCTACTGTAGTATTTTTGTAAGTGGTCTCAAGAGGGAATTGCCGCTTTGATTTCATATGAAATCTTCAGCATCTTATTTTGGTACCACTTGGAAACAGTACCCTAGAAAAGTATTTATATCCAAACTAGGTTATCTAGGACACGAGAAGAATTGTTTTGGTCCTATAATGCTCCGTTACTGGGCCATACTTGATATTAATACGGCAACCCGATACTCTTAAAGCTTGGCAACCCTGTTCTACTCAGCGTAAGTCGTCGACTTCAAAGACATGTATACATAAATCGCCTTATCACAAAGGAATAAGGCGCAAATGTGAAAATATATCTTTGACGTTGACCGTGAAATGGATCCTCTTTTGATACGACTAGATATCTTTATCCTCTTTAGACGTGACGTTTGAAGGGTATTGTTCTTATTCAACAAAGTTAAAAGGAACTGTGATAGCGTTGTTGCTATGTCGAGAGACTTATCTAGACAGGAGTTTGATCAATTTTGATACATTCTTTTTAACTTTTAATGTTGTAAGCGAATGTAGTTAGCGTCATAAAGTGTGTAAATATATAAGAGTTTTCATTTATTTGAAGAAAATCAATGGGCGTTAAACACCAAAATAATTGGATCTCAGAACACCGTTCGGATAATAAAAGAAGAGGACTATTTAACTGGATCATTATAATAAGGTATATTTTCCTAGTCTGTTGTGCCTCATCGGCGATTTGGGTGTTACGGAACAACTTTTGGCTTGGATGTTACAAGTATTTGGCGATGTGCGTATTCCGGTATATTTGGTCACGGTGTAGGGTCTAAACAATTTGATCGCTTTGGCTGGATCAATGTTACTGAGCATTTTGGATGTTTCCAAGTATTTGATGATCTTGACTGCCTCATACTATATGACGCTGACTGTACTAGTATATTTAAGGAAGCTACTGTAGCCGAGTGGTTTTGCAATCTGAAGGTTATTGTTTCTAATTCCGGCTCGCGCTATTGGGTTTTCAAAAAATCGTAACTCACTAGCTATTTCGGCCCAAATAGGATCATGGCCTACAAAACGAGAGCACGCCACCTTTCCCGATCCTGCGCCGCTTGTTGCCAGTTGTCAACCTGACGCTGACGTAGATCCGGCTCCACACTGTCTTCCCAGCGATACCTGGGCGGGCCAAAGGGGTGGCGACCACTTAGTCGGCTCAAATATGCTCTCCTGGCGGCTCGATCCTCCCCCATTCTCAGTAGATGATCGAACTAGCGGAGTCTGTGTGATCTTGTCTTGCCAATGATATAAGGTTCAGCCACCAATTCCTCGATCTCGGCATGCTTCCTGATCTAAAAATCTTTTCATTTGATATTTCACAGTAGCTTCTCGATGAAGGAGAACATCGTGAGAAAACCAGTCTAAACCTCTACAACAAGGCCCAAAAATTTTTTCTGGGTTGGAAGGTCAAATGGAAGACGCTTTCATGAAACTAGTACCTACGTCAAATCTTGCGATTCGATAAAAAGGCGGACCCCTTGCTCTTCTAGAACGCATTAGGGAAAACACTAGGATTGCGACGAATGATTTATGGTTACCAAATAAAATGGACACACTTTATATAGAATTTCCGTAGAAACCGGCCCCTTCTAATTGCTCCTTGAGTGTACTCGTACTATGAGCGAATGCATGTAAGTAACCTACCACTCCGCAGTGTGTAAATATACTGCCCGTTCCTTCTTCTCCTTTTATCTCCAAGAGAAACCTGTGTCAGCATTGGGATATATACAGGGTGTGGCCTGTAATAGGAGCAAAAAATTAAACAGTACACTATTGAGCTCTCGAGCAAGTATTTCCAAATGATTTTAGTTGAAAAAAAAAGTTTTTTTTGTTTTTTTTTCCGCAAATGTAGCTTATATGTACTTTTTTACGCTACTGGAGTGATATTAATAACAATTTATTCAAAAAAAACTAAAAATTTATAAAAAAATTTAAAAAAATCCCAAAAATATTCTTTTAAACCAAAAATGCGACAACGATTATGAGTCATAACTTGAAGTAACCTCAAAATCAGCATTGACTGCCGCGCTATGATCTCTGGGTGCCAAGATCCATCACTTGGAGGTCATAAGTTTAGATCAATATTTTTGGACACAAGAGGTTACTGCAGATGCTCTAGGGAAGCGTCCTTTAAATTTATTGCTCCTATTACAGGCCACACCCTGTATACGGTCATGATGGTGAGTAGGTGTAAAATTTACGAGTGTCGCACGCTGTTTTACTCGCTAAGCGTGTTCAGGAAGCAAAATAACACCAAAACTAAGTACGAAATATTCATGTCGCATTGAGCTATTGATTATAAACGAACAAATAGTGGCGAGTTTGCAGTAAGATTAAACATAGGCTCAGTGCAGAATCAACGTCTTAAATTAACATCTAATGCAAAGCGCGCCACATTGCCCAGTAGACGTCTCAAAGACACCTTAATTTACATAAACCCGAACTGTTCCCTGATTAAATTACATTCATACTAACTTACAATCACAGGGTAGGCTAAATGTCGACCTAGTTTCTGAGACATCGATAAAAGCCACTCTTCCTATTGAGAATAGGTAACCTAGGCGCACTGTAACCGACTAACTCTTGACACGGAAAATGGGAAGTCAAACTTTGAATCTGTTCTAGATTGAAATGGATTTCATGGAACTTTAATTTTAAAAGCCTTCTTGGCGTAATGTATGGAGCTTTTGAGTGTTGGGTCAAACAAATAAGAGGGATTATTTAAAATCGGAAATGCTTTTTAACGATGAGAGTTAGGGAAGTTTCTTAATACCATACCTACGGCATGTATGTATGTACCTAGGCTTCCATTAATGTATGTTTTTATCTCTTTACGTACTATTTTAGATTATTTGCGAAAACCGTGTTGTAACGTGAATAAATTCTTTATTGTATCTTAACCTATTACATAGAAGGACATACACACATACATATGTATAAGGAATATGTATACACTACACCCACCGAATTAATAATGAAGAAGAAATCGAGTGCTTTTTTAAATTCATTATTTTGATAAATACATTTATCGATACGCTTTTTCGTTAAGAGTTCTTTGTCATTTTTTTATAAATAGTCACTAATTAATCTTGTGTTATATTTTTATTCACGTCAAACTTGAGCTGTTGGTGTAATGCTCGTGTAATGATGTTACCTAAAATTAAATATTTATCTACTTCTGACCATAAAAACATCTGTTACGAAGCCGTAAGTAGCTAACACAGAGTATGACGTACGTAAAAATCGATTTAAACTCGAATTGGGGTGAAGTTATTTATAGCCTTGATATTCGATTATGTTAATCAGCGTCCCCATTAATAATCAGAATTTAATTAAACCAATTTGATTTTTATCTGTTTTATGCGCTCGCGTTCACGTGCGACGAGTTTGTTATATTTTCTGAGGGCCTACCGCAAACCGAAAACGAAATATCTGCCTCTTTGTCGCACTTGCATATTTGAACGACAGAGACGGAAATACTTTCGTTTTCGGTTCGTGGTAGGCCTTCTCAACGAGATTGATCATTTGATTTGCGAGTGCGTTTCTACTGAGGCGGAGCGAAGCGGAGATGTGCAATATTGACCAATTAAATTATTCCATTATATCAAAGCGAAAACTGATCGTTCATTTTTGCAGGTCTCCGCTTCGCTCCGTTTTAGTGGAAATGCATCCTAGCTGATGACGAACGAACTATTTTTAATTTTTCTTCCAGGCATATTCAACAAGCTTTAAATTGAGACGGCGTAAATAAGTTTTTTTTAATACTACTACGGTGGTAAACAAGCTTACGGCCTGCCTGATGGTAAGCAGACACCGTAGCCTATGGACACTTGCGACTCCAGAGGAATCACAAATGCGTTGCCGACCCCTTATTGACTTGGGGATGCGCTGTGTTGGGAGTGAGGGCCTCGCAGATGTCTCCAGCTGTCAAGCTAGAGACATATGCAGGTCCCGCACTCCCAACACAGCGCATCCTCGGGAGCTCTGGCGACCCTACTCACCACCAGGAACACAACACCACATACCCACCGGTTTTCTGGTAGGCGGAGGTACTTCCCCAGTTAGGCTGCTCCAAATTTGAGCGAGATGACGTTTCGCTGTGCCCTACCTCTACTACCGCGTTTACTTGTTTCATAAATGTATAAATTATTAATAACATGATCGTATTTATATTAGATATAGAACTTCTCACGTCCACAACTAGTAGGGTAAGCTGTAGTAATGTTGACCCCCTTCCAATCACTGGCCTCTTGAATGTTAATTCAATGTATTAAGCGCAATCTTTGAGTACAAGGACGAAAATAAATTTCATAGTTTTCTTTGTTTTCTACACTCTAAAATGTAGTAGGTCATTTCCAAACTTGACAGGTAGAACACTTGAAGAAATAAAATACTTTAGCAGCGACTACAACTTCGAGTGCGGTTTGCTATGAAAATTTTAAGGATTAAGTATTTTCATTTAGATTTTTACCTACTTTCTTTTTGTCGGGGCTGCGAGGTAAGTATTTTCATATATTAATTACCATTCCGTTTTGGTTTATATACTATAATTGGTGGGAAAAGTCCCTAGATAACGTAGAAACGGGTAGGCCAAAGTTAGTACCTATGGTTTATATGAAGGATTAATTTATTAGCCGGGGGGCCAATAATAGTATTTAGTGTTTTAAATTAATCAGTCTATTTTAGACTTTTAATCAATTATATTACCAACTCTTTTTTGAATAATTTTAATCAAAATTACTTAACATCACCGCAACTAGATTTTGGCAGGGCCAATAATTATACTTTTTACGTCATTGGCCGTGCCAATCATTGTACTTTTGCCTATGCCAATAATTGTAGAAGTACCAAAGTAGTAGTGATGTACCAATTTCGATGCAATTTTTTGATTTTATGGTGATTTTGATGATGATTATTTAAATGCATTTATGGCGTGTACAGAGTTTTTTTAAGTATAGCAAAAAAAAATGATGTAAAATTTCGCATGATGTTATGTTTTATATACTGCGGTTTATTCGACAAATATAAACTCAAAATATAATGAACGGGTCACTTACTTGTAGAAAACTCCCGTGAGTTTGAGACATATTAAAATATTGTGAAATGGGTGGCGACATGTTTCAGACCGATTCGCGGTCCTTATAATCATGACTAGCACTCAGTTCTAAAAAACGACCAGTTTCATTATATTTTAATGGGTCACTTACTTCTTTAAGGTCGAATATCGCTCGACATGTTTCAGACCGATTCGCAGTTCTTAATCATGAGTACTTATCGCTGCAGCGGTTTTGTGAGTGCTAAAAGAATCGCCACCGTGATGAGTACTCTTGATTAAGGATCGCGAACCGGTCTGAAACATGTCGAGCGATATTCGATCTTAAAGACATAAGTGACCCGTTTCATTATATGTAAATATGTCTGTAACTTACGGGAGTTTTCTATATAAAAATATAAACTTTTACCCGATTTTTCCTAGCGTATCCAACTGGTGGCTTATGCCAGATTATATTAGATTTTATGATAACGCGTGTTATATCAAACGTTACATTAGGTAATATATATTATTACATTATGCGAAAAAAAAACAGAAAACATTACGCACCCCTGATCGATATACCAAGAAAAATAGTCCCTGCACAGCACTACCACTTAATTTAGTATTTTTTAGTGATACAGTGTTGATACAGTGATTGGCCGTTGCACGGTAAAAAAATTGGCAGGGCCAATAAACGCAAAGTACGGTTATTGGCATGCTAATAATTGTACTTTTGATATGCCAATGACTATACATCAGGGGCCAATGATTGTACTTTTCGCACCTTTTTCATATTCAACTCATTTAAGTTATAAAACAGTTACATTATTATTACCGTTGTAACTTGTTCGAATTCTCGGGTTCATAAGCAACAATTTGACAGTAAATGTTAAATGACTTTGGACTTTGTTTACAATCTAAAAATGTTCGAAGTCAATGTACGCCTTAAGGGGCCAATGATTATACCGCTTACCCTATTTAGGTCTATGTTCCGGATATACACATGACCGAAAAAAGTTAGTACCTAAGTTTTATTTTCAACACGTTCTGTCTGGGTTTTGGCTCCTTCATGGCTCAGCGGCGCCCGCGTACCGCGTGCGGTATGCGAGGTTAAGCAATGTCGGGCGAGGTCAGTCCTTGGATGGGTGACCGCTTTGAGTGGTTACTAACTGAGCGCTTCCGTGCTTTGGAAGGCACGTTAAGCCGTTGATCCCGGTTGCTGTCTATGATAGCAGTCGTTAAGCCAAGTTAGAGGCCTCCGGGCGGCTTGAGAACCTCTAACAGTCAAGTTGCCCACTCACTTGGCAAGCCTAATCCCAATATGGTCTAGTTTCCCCCTCGGGTTAGAAGGTCAGATGGCAGTCGCTTCCGTAAAAACTAGTGCCTACGCCAAGTCTTGGGATAAGGCAGCGGGCCCCAAGCATCTTTCAGGATGCAACTGTGCTGGGAATAACGCTAGGAGGATGATGATGTCTGGGTTTTGGCTAAGCACCCTCTATGCAATTTATTAATCTATATGTATTCTATAATGTAACTTTTGTTATTATTCATAACTGATCCTCATCATATATAGCTTGTGCTGGATATTGCTCTATAATTCAAGTCCCAGATGGACGAATATTTTAACGCATTTTGCAAGTCTTGTTTGTTTTCAAACAATTTCCTTTTGTTTCCATTTTAGAAGTTCATTGACTATAATAAAATTAAGTTTATTATTTGACCGCGAATTTCAATTAGCGGGGAAGTTGGTCCGGAGAACTTTACTTGGCTAGAGAATGTTCGCGAACTATTAGCAAAGGCGAGTGAAGTCTGTATTTACAGGGTATTTTACAGTTCAATATCGTTATTCATCTATCTATTGGTTCATCTACAAGCGCCAAACGCGTTTTATAGACATAAAATACAGATAGAATTGAATTATCAAATACAGGGTTACAACGGACTTATTATTTGTTTATTTATGTTCTCTTTCTACACTTCGTACACGTGAATATACAAACGTCAAATGAAATAGTACTGTGACTTAAATAACGCACTAATACTCAGAATTTCTGCTAGTAGTAATAGTCGCTTTCAAATCTTGGAATTAGGTACCAAAGTGGACCCCGGGCTCGTAAGGATACAACCAACAATAATGACGTTTGGTCGCACGTTAGTTTTGTGTACGTGTAAGTGAATCAAAACACGTTGATATAAAACTGGAATGCGAAATATATGTGTCTGATCGACCCCCGATAACAACTCAACAAAACAATCGTTTGTTCGGTGGAAAGTGGAAACACCCTATTAGACAATTTAGACATCTCTTTGTAAATAACTACTACAGTTTTTTGATGGTCGATCAAACTAAAATAATCCACGACGTACTTATGTTATCGTTAAAAGGTTTTCTTTGTTCTTTTAAATGTTCTGTTTTGTTTAATGGTTATTACGTGTATGACCGTTCATATTAAGATACGTTATAAACTACAGGGTTGACTAGAAATTAATACGAGTAGATTATTTTCTTTTACTTACACGACTATTGCAAAATGGAACTAAAAAGTAAAATTATAATAGTTTTCTCTAAAATAAACGCTACATATCTTCAAAATATCTTCCTCCGGCTTTAAAACACAAACAAAAATGTTTGTTAAAAATAATGCGACTCAGGAGTCCAAGAACGACTTTTACAGGATACTTAGAACTGAAATGCCATATCTATTCTAAGGTATCTTATGCTGTACAGTATACAACAGAATGTACTCGTATATTTAATTTCAAGGAAGAAACCTTTCGTAATACACTATCCCATCAAAAACACTCATGTGAAAATTTGAGCCAAGTTCAATATTAAGAATATGCGATGCTTGGTTGTCGTCTTCACCGACAAAAGAATTGAGATCTAAATGGGTGCCAAGTTCCGTAGATTATCTGAAATGGTGCCAAGTCCAGCACTACATTGTTTACAGTAAAACTAATTTACTGCGGCATGCATTTTGAACTTTAACTTGTCAGTTTTCTTAAATATCCAACAGCTTTTATGGTATTATAACATAATGCATAGAAAACTGCCAAGTTAAATTCAAGAAACTCTGTTTTCTTAGTAATATGATTCAAATTTTAGTGACCAAATTTTTGCATGGCGGGCAGCACGAGTATATACCATGAAAACTGCATTTATCTCAGCTCAGTGAGTCTATACTTTTGTACTTCGTACTACAATTGGATTAAAATCAGAGACGTACCGCCGGGCACCGTTCGAGCTTATGAAACTAGGAAAATAGTGGCTACACTACTGCTATCACTTTGATACAGAGCAGTGTCCTGTTAAAATATACGCTTTTCGCTCGAAGGAAGACCAACCGTTCCAAGGATATCTCTTGTGTATATTTCTGAATCAATTTCGACGGCCTTTTCTATCTATGATGAAAATTTGTTCGCCTATTTTGGGACAACCTGTAGATGCGTGGGTTGTAAGGGTAAAGTTCGTGTTATTTCAGCTGTAGCATGAATCTATTAGCATCATTAATATTTAATGATCATTGTCAATGGAGTGTAAATCGCAGCTCCCTGCAATACAATGATTTTGATGGATCGGAATATATATTGTAAAGGTTTGAATAAACACATTTGGCCTCGCCCGGGAACAAACTTGTATGAATGTGAACCCAATAATTTATAAATAATTGAATATTTTAACAAAAAAAAAAAACTACTTCAACCAGACTTCATCCGAGTGATTCGTTCATTTTTCGTGCATATACTTAATGCAAATTTAAGTCATAAGGTTTTCTCATAGATAACATTGTCAAAATTGGACCAAATTGAAATGGGATCATACGGGAAGCACCACCTTTCAAATAAAAAATAATCATCAAAATCGGTTCACTAAAAATACAGTCGAATTGAGAACCTCCTCCTTTTTTGAAGTCGGTTAAAAATAATGGAGTGTGAGATAAATAAATAAATTCAGCCAAGAGCATGTCGGGCCATGGTCAGCGTAGGGTTCCGTAGTTGCCCAATGAATTTACTTTAAAAAATCAATAACAAGCAAAAGGAAATACCTTCGCAGCGTTTCATAGCTCTTTTGATAATAAGGGAAGACTTCTTACGATACTCGTAATTTAAAAACAGCTCAACTGATCATGTCCGCTATAGTTTTCGTTGAGTCTTTATTAAGCGCTACTTTCATGTTCTTTTTTATATTTTTTTGGAATCATAGTTCAAAAGTTAGAGGAGGGGGGGGGGGGGATGAGAACAGCTTATTTTTAATGAATATTTTCGGAAATATTCACTTTATCAAAAAGTGTTTGATGAAGATCTGTATTCATTTTGAAAGACCTATCCAACAACATACCACACCATAGGGTTGAAGAAAAAAAATCATCCCCTTGATGGATGATTTTTTTTCTTACTAGGGGAGATACCCTTTTTTTAAAGATTATTTTTCACCACTTTTTCAAGTTTATTAATTTATATATTCATACCACATTGCAGCTTTCTAGCACTAAAAATCACGGAGCAAAGCCTTGGACAGACAGACGGACCTGGCGAAACTATAAGGATTCCTAGTTGACTTAGGAACCCTAAAAACAAGTCTACAAATGAACCAATATGTTCGCGTATAATTTCAAAACGGCTGCATATACATATACACCCACAAATAAATACACGTCTTACTTGCAGGGCGCAGGCTTCTTATCATCGTCCTTGAGAGTTTTATTGAGAAACTCAACTCAAGTTCGAATATCGCTCGACATGTTTCAGACCGGTTATATGTGGTGGAGATACTGCGATCGCCAAGCGTGGCAATTATGGCATTAACCCCTCATGAAATTGAGGCCCATAACCAGCAGTTGACGTCCTTCGGTTGATATGGTGGTTGTGGTGGAAGGAGAGGTGGTTACATAACGTTCCGAAAGTACGGAAGATAGATTTAACTGTTATCCACTCTGTATAGGTATAATAAATAGCTACAATAGGTGGGTAAAATTAAAAATGGTGGTGGGTGGGTTGAAATAATTCAACATCATTAAAACCACGAGCTAAATAAATCAATAAGGCTGTCCGAAAAAGTCAACCAGGATCAGATCTTTTTCTAAGCCCATCAGTCAGGGACCACATTAATTACTTAAATGTCTAAGACAATGTCAGCGACGTTGCTAAGTCAGGATGTCAATTTGGTCCGACATTTCGTATTTTAACTGATAACAATTCGTTGTGTGTGATTCTGCCTCGTTCCCGGCGTGCGTGCGTGCGTAAACAATCATGTTTCGGTTATAATAAGACAGTCATAAAGTCAAAATTTGGGTGTTTGGTAACAGGATGCAAAGATTTTCAAGGATGATAGAGAAGATCATTTTAGATATTTTAGACACAACTTGCTTTTGTACAAAGTCTCTTAGTTTCTAAGATATGCACCATTTTATTTTGATAATTGTATGTTTTCCATTCTAACATACATTTGGAAAATGTTTAGATTTTTTTTAATGTTCCCTTTTTTCTAGCTTATAGTATTTTTTCAGTAGCTGTAGGAACTAAAGGAGTTTTTGAAATCAATTTAATTGAGACTAACGACTTTTTACGGCCTGTATTCACATGGTATTCGGATGCAATTTTCTCTCCATACATTTTCATAGTAGTAGGAACGAAATAAAATGAACCCGTTATTTTCGTAGTTCTTGTAGTTCGAAGTAAGAACCTAATCACTTAGAATAATTTTGGAGTGACTAGGATTTTCATTTTTTTATTTCTTTTTCCGTTTCTATGAAAACTTATTCGCATCTGAATACCATGTGAATGTAGGCAGTAAAAAGTCGTTAGTCCCAATTCAATTGATTTCAAAAACTTCATTAGTGACTACAGCTACTGAAAAATTACGATAAGCCAGAAAAAAGGGGTTACCAAGCACACTGTATATCCGAATAAAATCTGTGCTTATTGTTTCCTAAACTGGTCGGATCAGTACTGAGTTTCAAAGAAAGGGTTTTTTCCAAGGCACGCTCTTAACAAACTGGGATGAGTCGCAGTAGTGCTAGCTATTGCCAATACTCCTATCCTGGCATAGATAGGCCTAGTATAGAATCGAAACCACGCAACAATTTGACCTATGGATATGTGAAATGTCGAACCAATTCAACCAAAGGTCGCGCGCTTCAACCAAACTAATCCTGCCATCCATCAAAAGTTTTCACAATACGAGGCGCTCTGACGCGTAGTCTTCACAACGAAATAAAAAAAAGTATTTTATACCCACCTACGGCATCCAAGAGGCCATAAAGCACAAACTTTTGCACTGTCATTTTAATATTAGAGGACAAAGACTATTCTGACCACCCAAAAACTGAAAGATCATATCCATGTGAGGTTAAACCTCACGTATGACTTTCCGGAGCGAAGCAATTTACTGAAAAAGGTTTTAAAAACGCAATTACGAGATGAAAGCTGTTTTTAATACTTTAACGTGCTCGGTGCAAACATGCGAAGTGACGTTAAGCGTAAAAATTACCCCATTAATGGGGAATAATGCGGTGAGGGAGATCTGGTACCGAAGCGTGCCCCCTATATCGGGGAATCCGCAGCGTCTATCCTTTACTAATTGGGATAGAGTAAAGGAGACGTAATCTAATAACAGCTTGTGCGTCTGATGTCATTATGATTGCTTGTATCCTACATTTCACGGTTCATTTAGATGATGGTTTATTGGTTTTATGGGATGAAATAATTTGGTCCTTTATTTCCTTCGGGACTTTGATTATGACAGGTTGAATACGCAGCTCCATTTGTGTGTCGGATTTGAATTTCATTTGACGTAGAAGAGACAGTAAAAAATTTCGTGAAACTATTCCTTCCTAGTCGCCTAGTTCCCTTATGAGAACAACCCATGTGGTCTATGATGAATTGACGGTACACCGTGTGTTTTGTCACTGTACTGAGTTCCCCTTAGATCATTTCTTATATTTATTACTGTAAAATAATATAACTGTAATTGTTTTATATTCCTAATTACACTTCTGTAAATTTTTTGTGGTTAATAATAACATATTATGTAACTTCAATACTTCTAAGGATGTCCTTAACCGACGAACCGAGAAATTTTATTATCTGATGTACACGCAGTTACGTCATCTTAACAAAAAATACTTAAATCTATCTTAATTCTAGGACTCTTAAATTGGTATATTGGCTGTTGCCTAAATTTACTTGGTAGGCCAAAGACCTTTAATAAACAATGGAGTACTTAAAACCATTGTGAAAACGAATACCCCTCTCTTAGAATACATTATTTCCGTGTGTGCGTTTCTGTAAATTGCGCTTATATGCTAAGTTAGACGTAGGTGGCAGGAGTCAGATGGTGATGACCAGGTCATCACCAGTCAGATTTGATAAAAATACCGGTATACTGGTGTCTTTGTACCCCAAACTGAAATGTATGGTGTTTTTGGTTTCAGTTACCGGTATTTATACGAGTACGTTTGAGCGATCCTGGTCCTGCGACTACTGTGTCATTTTGTGTGCACTAACACATAAAATGGACTTCCTTTCTGGAAATGAAAGGCTTAATATCATCAAAAGTCATTTCACTCGAATTTGACTACGAGGCACCGGCATCGGCAGGGCGCTACTGCAGTTTTCCGTGGTTACCGGTTTAATTAGGTTTATCGGAACATTTCAATGTCGTTCTTATTGTATACCGATACTCGTAGCTGAAATTATTTCGTTCTTTCATACGTTATTATGATAATAACGGAAAAACAACGGTTTACGAGGAATTTTAAAACGCTTTTTCGACATCGGGTTCGTTGCTTGATACCGGATTCAGTGCTTTTACTCTAATGCTTCTTAATTGACGAGCATAATTATGGAGGATGTTATGAAAGTGAATGAGGCAAAGAGATCTGTCAAGATTGTACCCAAGTGGCAAACCGTGATCTATTACTACTTCCCCAAGAAACATGTGAGAACGTACGTACGTGGATTTTATAATACTTTGCAAAGTAACTCCCTAAGAACGAAACGGCTATAAGGTTGAAACATTGTTTATTCCTTAACACGTTTAACGCCGTCTCGAAGCTTAAGGCGGTAATCTCCAGGGAATGGAACACGTAAATATTTTAATTAACTCCCGAGTAAGCTGGGCTTACGAAGTATATACCAGATTTTCATAATACCGTAAAAAAGGTTAGGGGTTAATAAACAAGATAAAGCTATACTTAGTATTCCATTTCTAGGTGGTTTGTTATGTTAATTAACCCACCAATGTATAGGTTTCTAATGTTGATGGTTTTCAAGCTGGTTTTTTGAAAGCTCAGGAAAAATATTAAATACTTGGCATTGTGGATGATCTCTATATCCTCGAAAACCCTTTTTTCAGCAATACTCGTAACTCGAAAACCGTTTTGTACCGGATATAAGTACTTATATTTCGTTAAAAGTATTTTTATATTATATATATTACTACTATAACCTGGTGTAGGTACTAATGAAGAAAATGATACTAAATGTACCGCAACGACGATAATAGTAACGGTTCATAGCTTTTTTAATTTTTCCATAAATCATTCATAAAAATCAAAAGCCAAGTCAATTGTTGGCTGCATTGAAACAGATGTCAAAGTGTAAATTCTGACAATACTTTTGACGATTCTTTAACCGAATTTTTCCACTTTTCCATACATTTTTTCAAACATCTTATTTCACACAAATTACAATATATTCATCTCCTGAAAATTAAAAGCAAACCAAAAATAGCCAATTAGTTGCAGCCATCCCGAAGTGATGCGGTTACAATTAAAATAATATTTAGGTAGTAGATATATCTTTCAAATGCGTTGTTTTAGTTACATATTAAATTGGGTTAGCGTTAGCGAACAATTTCGGAGTGATTATCTCATGAAACATTCACTTTTTCTTAAATTTACATAGACCTATCGATAGAATAAAGCACGTCGGCGTGCGCTTAGTAACCTGTCGGTGATATATACAGACCTCGGCGTATCCCTGAAGAGTGGTTTTGAAAGCTTTTTTATTTGAAAAGTAGTACACAAGCATTAGTTGCCAGTATTTCGTTCATGTAATAGCTACGCCTACATATTTAATGCAACATTTACATTGTGTAAGTACAGCCGACTTCGGAGATATGTTTACACTTTTGCATCTTATGCCATGGTAATAAGGCGATAAATGTATACATATCTTTGATATCAACTGTATTGTGTAGAGCAGGCACGTCACCCGCGTCGCTGCCAGTCGATTAGACTCAGCTGTCTCCACCGCGACATGCGAGCCCCATCAAACTTGTCCCGTCTGACAACACTTCTTTAACAACAAACTTTTACAAATCATTACGAACCAAATACCCCACCACATAAAGTCCAAAGTTAAACGACGTGAACTCTGACGGCGCTTCCTCAAAGCAATTTAATTACCCAAATTTAAAATGAGCCATATACTACAAGCATTACAGTTTAATTCCGTTTGAGAGGAACTGCGTGTGGTTTTGGCTATTCCTGGGATGTATAGGAGGATGATTGTACATAGATAGCTCATGTTTGTCGCCATTTAACGGCTCATAAAATATGCACCGCGGAAAGTTTCACTTTGATTTTAAACGCTTTCAAATTGAGGTCACTTTAAAATGGAATATGCTGCTAGTACCTACATAGTACAAAATACATTTTATCTACGTTGAAAATATATGCGCACTCAGTGGAAAATATGCGAATGGCTTTAATGACAAGGGCGTAGGAGCGTACTGCTATTTTTACTTGATATAGGCATAACAATTTGTGAAAATTATGCTTATACCTACGCTAATATGACTCGTCAGGGCTTTCAAAGGAATAAGTAGGGCAAAAGCATTTGAAGACGTCAAGGCATTCGTAATAATCGTATGCATCATCATAACTCGGCGGAACTTTTTGAGAGCTATTCGTTGAATGCCACACTTGATTAACTTTTTGTATGTGACGATAGCTTTTGATTTAAAACTTTTTACTCGCTAGACGTGAGTTCCTATAGTTATTTAAAGTTTGCATCACATTATAAAAGCACTGAACACTGTTTCATTTATCTTGCGTTTTTTATGTATTTAAGTATGGTGGTTGCACAGTTCTGTTTACCGGGAATACCGGGGTCGTTTTATTAATCGGTAAAGAGAAATGTTGGGAGTTGATTTGCTCTCATATGTATGTAATGAAAGTCCATACGCTACGTGTATGCTTACTATCATTCAGGCTGTATGCTCGATTGCTACCGTCACTGTTATAAAAAAACCGACCAAGTGCGTATCGGGCCACGCGCTTTGTAAGTTTCCGTAGTTCCCCACCCGTTATATTATGAGGACTTAAAAGTTCACAAACTTATATTTAATATGTGTTTGACACAACTAACAGTTTTATCTAAGAAATCAATGAACAGTTTTGGAAAGTTTGTTTTTTCGGGTACATTTCTTAAGTTCTATTACTCCAGTTCTATTACTCGTTAGCTAAAAATGTCTACTTAGCTGTAATCAGTTATAGTTTTTCCTTTTAAAGTACAGGGTGTTTTATTGATTTCCGTTCGTTGATAGCCATACAAACGACGTAGCATATTTAGTTTTTCAATATTCACGAAAAATATAAGTTTTTATATTCATACAAAATAATGAATTATATCACCAAGGGTGAGTAAAAAACGGCCTTAAGAGTTAACGTTGGGTTAAGCAAAAGTTAATGTCAAGTATGACAATTCGGCATTCGAATGACATGCACGTCAACATTGCTTAATTGTTAAGAATCTTTTATACTATACTAGAGGTGTTAATTAACGAAAATGAATTGTGTAATATCTTCGAAATGGTACGAATTGGGATACTAGTGTCTTAGAGAAGATTAATTTATTTCATCTCAGGATTGTACCCTCGCAATTAATAAACTCCAATAAAGGCATCCTGTATATATATACTACTATCATAAATTGTTTCACATACCCAGTAGCACCCGTTTGGTATACAGGGGGAAGGTGACTACACTTAACTCGTATAAAAAAAATGTATTTTCACTTTTTTTCCCGACTCGGGACCCTCCCCTAAAAAAAGTGAAAATACATTCCCAAGGACATGGCGACACTATAAAGGTTCCTTGTTTACTACAGAATCCTAAAACGTGCATGCAAAGTAATTAGCCCATGCTGTACCACACCTCTGTCACGCCGAAGAAAGTAAGCGGTGCTGGTAAGTATGTGTGCGCGCGCTGTCGGTACACCCGTCAATGTGTGCGTTGGGTGCCTAGGGTTGGCACATTTGTAAATCTGACCGACCAGAAGCCGCAATCCATAGTTTGGACCGGATATTAAAAAAAATCTAGCAACTGTTGGAAATGACAAAATCAAAAAGATTGTGTCAAAAATTATCAAAACGCTATTACGAGTACGTAAGTTAATATTTATTTTAGTAAGAAATCAAATGTGCACAGAGTCTGGCTAGCAAAAGTTGAGCCTATAAAAGCACTTAGTTCACAGGGTTTTATGACCTTGATACTTTTAAAATTCACTATTTAACCTGCAGACAATAATGTAATGTGAATGTGCGTAGTTTGTTAGTAGTACAAACAATACCATCATTTTGATTCAAGCATTTGACAACCTCAACCTCTGGTACGTATACTATTCTGTGTTCTCGTTCAAAATGTGATATAATTTTGCGCGCACAGCCCTTGAGCCGCGCGGTATTTCGGATCGAATTACGTACGCAAGCGCGTACGACGACGTACATGTCATTAGGTATAGGTACTTAGGTATAGTAAAACTTAATCCCACTCGAACCTAAAATGTCCGGCTAAATTTAATACTTAATTGTTTTAGTTAGATTACGTTTTTCGTTTCGTAATTGTTTAGGTATATACTAATCTTCTTACATATTTCTTACGCTATTAATAATATGCCAGGTTTTGACAAATTTTAAACTTACATATTGTAATTTTTTGGAAAGTGACAAAACCTTCTCCCCTTGTCTTTAACTGATGATAGGCACCCAAACAACGCCCAACTATACCGCATTACGTGTAATCATAACTGCGTTGCGCATCGGAATGAGCGGTTACCAGGCGGTTACCAAGGTGACGCACAGGGACGAGGTAATTGACCTTAGCGCGGGGCGGTTCGTGTCCGTTCTGTATGTAATACTATTATACTATTCTGTGGCTGTACCTAAGTAAGTAGGTACTTACTGTTCGTACTCTTGCTTTCCTATGAGACGTTGCTTGAGCCGGGCATAAGAACGTACATTGGCCGATATTTATTTGTGAAATTATATATAGTTTAATAAGCATGTATAATAATATTCATATTCACAGACTTCTAAAGAAGTCTAAGCACTTTTTTCTATCAGCAACAAAAACCCGGGTATGTCCTAAAACTACGTCCATGACCACCGGGGGATGGGCAGTAGCATCCCTGGAGTGCGGTGGAGACACTGCGATCGCCAACCCGCATGCCAAGCGTGGCAATTATGGCAATTACCCTCTAATGATAGACACAAACAAGCCATGGCCCCGAGGTTCCGGCGACCCCCGGTACCCTGGTTCTGGTAGCGGCCAGGGTACTAGCGGGGTCAGGGGTGCGAAGAATCTGCGGATAAGATCCGGCTACCACCACCGACGACTTCTGGCCCTGGCAACATATAACACACGAACACTGCGGACCGACGAAAAGATAGCGGAACTGGAGGAAGGATTGAGCAAGTTGCGTTGGGATATCGTAGGGTTATCTGAAGTCCGAAGAGAGGGGGAGGACACGATAACCCTGAAGTCCGGCAACTTGCTCTATTTCCGGGAGGGCGACCAACAGTCCCAAGGAGGTTTCGGGTTTATCGTCCACAAATCCCTCGTGAACAACGCGGTGAAGATCGAGAGTGTGTCGGCCAGGGTGGCGTACCTTATACTCAGAGTATCCAAGAGGTACTCGTTGACGGTCATACAGGTGTACGCTCCGACCTCGGCACACTCCGACGACGAGGTGGAGGCTATGTATGAGGATATATCAAAAGTCATGCATAGTTCCAAAACCTACTTCACCGTTGTTATGCCAAACTACTACGCCAAACTGGGCAAGAGAGACGGCAATGAGCTGAAAGTGGGGCAATTTGGAGTTGGAAGTTGGAACCACCGGGGCCAACTACTGGCTGGTTTCTTGGAGAAGGAGGGAGTCTACATGATGAACTCCTTCTTCAATAAACGCGAGCACAGGAAGTGAACCTGGATGAGTCCCGACGGTGTAACAAAAAACGAGATTGACTTCATCATGTCGACGAAGAGGCGTATATTCAACGATGTCTCTGTGATCAATACGGTTAAAACCGAAAGTGATCTTCGTCTTGGAAGAGGCACGTTGAATATATGCGTCAAGCTAGAGCGCTCTCGACTGATGAAGTCCACGCTCCGTCCAGCAGCAGTCCAAATCCAAAACCCCGAGAGCTTTCAGCTGGAACTCCAAAACCGTTTCGATTGTCTAGGCGGCGATGTGGACGAATTCAACGACGGGTTTGTGAAAGCTGTCCATAGCGTTGGTTCTAAGTTCTTTAAGGCCCAACGAACTCAAAGAGCCAAAAGGCTCTCTATCTCCACTCAGAGGCTCATCGAGGAAAGGAATGAGATGATTCTGCAGTCTTCAGCCAATGCGACTTTATACAGGCAGCTCAATAAACAGATCTCCAAGTCACTTACCCGTTATCTGCGCCAATTCAATACAAATCGTATTGAAGAGGCCATCGAGCAGAATAAGGGCTCTAAAGTTTTCTCAACAGATCTGTCTATTGGGCAGAGCCAGCTCGCCAGATGAAAAACTGAAGATGGTAGAATCGTTTCGTCCAAACCTGAGCTTCTGATTGAGATAGAGTGCTTTTATGGACAGCTATACACGTCAACTAGCAGACCCGAAGTTAGTCTGGCGGAAGACCGAAGAGCTAGATTAACCCGGCACTATACCGAAGATTTCCCGGACATCAGCCTGTACGAGATTAGAATGGCTCTTAAACAGCTTAAGAACAATAAGGCACCCGGTGAAGACGGAATTACAGCGGAACTCCTGAAGGCGGGTGGAAAACCGGTCCTTAGGGCCCTTCAGAAGTTGTTCAATTCCGTCTTACTAGAAGGGAAAACTCCAAAGGCATTTCACAGAGGTGTGGTGGTCCTGTTCTTCAAAACGGGTGACAACTCCTTACTGAAGAACTACCGACCCATCTCACTTCTGAGCCAAAGTCAAAGTCAAAGTCAAAATATTCTTTATTCAAATAGGCCTAGCAACAAGCACTTTCGAATCGTCAGTTATAACATGTATTAACATATATATTAATTAATTATTTAGAGCAATTTATTGATGCTATTATTATTCTTTAAAATTATTTTGTAGTAAAATTCACAATAGGATCGTCAAAACATAAATAATAATAATAATAAAAAAATATATAAAAAATAGAAATCTAGACAGTTTCTAGAATAAAATCAAAATAAAAAAAAAGATCATATTAATATTTAATGCCATAATGATTAATTCATTAATATGTCTATTAGCTGTTTTCAAGAGTCATTACGAACCGTCTCGCACGCAGGCTAGATGACTTCCAGCCTCCCGAACAAGCCGGTTTCCGAAGAGGCTTTAGCACCGTAGACCACATCCATACGCTCCGTCAGGTTATACAGAAGACTGAGAAGTATAACCTGCCCCTCTGTTTAGCGTTCGTGGACTACGAGAAAGCCTTCGATTCGATTGAAACTTGGGCTGTACTACAATCTCTCCAGCGGTGCCAAGTGGACTACCGCTATATCGAAGTGCTGAAGTGTTTGTACGAGAACGCCACTATGTCAGTCCGACTCCAGGACCAGAGCTCGAGGCCTATTCCGTTGCAGCGGGGAGTCAGGCAAGGAGATGTTATTTCTCCTAAACTGTTCTCCGCTGCACTGGAGGATGTTTTCAAGACTCTGGACTGGAGAAGGCTAGGCATCAACATAAACGGCGAGTACCTCACTCACCTTCGGTTTGCTGACGATATACATATAGTAGTCTTAGCTGAGACTATGGAAGATTTAAGTACAATGCTCAATGACCTTAGTAAAGCCTCCGAGCGAGTTGGTCTAAGGATGAACATGGACAAGACGAAGATCATGTCAAATGCCCATGTCGCACCAACTCCCGTAACAATCGGACACTTTACGCTCGAAGTTGTAGACGATTACATATACCTAGGACAAACTGTCCAGTTAGGTAGGTCCAACTTCGAGAAAGAGGTTAATCGTCGAATCCGACTCGGCAGGGCAGCGTTCGGGAAGCTACGGCACATCTTTTCGTCCAATATTCCGCAGTGTCTCAAGACGAAAGTCTTTGACCAGTGTGTGTTGCCAGTGATGACATATGGTACTGAAACGTGGTCACTTACTATGGGCCTCATAAGAAGGCTCAAAGTCACCCAAAGAGCAATGGAGAGAGCTATGTTAGGAGTTTCTCTGCATGATCGCATCAGGAATGAGGCCATCCGCAGCAGAACCAAAGTGACCAATATAGCCCTCCGAATCGCTTAACTTAAGTGGCAGTGGGCGGGGCACATAGCACGTAGAACTGATGGCCGTTGGAGCGGAAAGGTTCTCGAGTGGCGACCACGCACCGGAAGGCGTAGCGTGGGCAGGCCCCCCACACGGTGGACCGATGACCTGGTGAAGGTCGCGGGTGTCCGCTGGATGCGGGTGGCGCAGGACCGGTCATTGTGGAAGTCTTTGAGGGAGGCCTATGTCCAGCAGTGGACGTCTTTCGGCTGACATGAGTGATTGATTGATTGAAGTATCAACATGTAGAGGACGCACTAAAGCTCAGGCGCGTGTCGGGTACGCTCGGTCATCGACCTTTAGGCAGCGACGAGAGCGATACGTCCGTTCTTTGGAAAGGCCCGGCGCGTAATGGATCATCTTTCAGCTGACATGATGCTGATGAACAAAAAAGCGCCCCACGGGGTATCATGTAACTTTTATATGTACTTGATGGCATGATTAAATGAATATGAATATGAATATGAAAGCTACCCAGTAAATACTCAAGTTCAAAAACTTTTTCGAGCCAGCTGCATAGCGACGATATCTAAATTCCTGAATTGGTTCTCAGCTCGTTTTCCAAAAGGATTACAACCCTCTGGTGGCCCGGCGATAAGCGCTATAGAAACTTGAAACAAAATTATCGCTGCAAAATGTTTTATGTTACTCAAAGAGATGGCTGGGCGATACGTTGACCGGAATTTTAGAATTCATTTTAACATGGCTCCAGGCTTTGCACGATTACGACGTGAATCAAAATGATTTTTGCCTTTACTAAACCAAGTATGAAGTTTTATTGTTATAAATTACAGACTACATGTTTGTTGTTATTTTTTATAAGTAAGAAAGTTTACAGCGACTCAAGAAGAACCACAAGCACGTTGTCGAGCCTGTACGGACTTATGTCTTATGTGCATCAGCGTATGGGGTGTATGGGATCGGGGGGAACTCTTGACACAGGGCAGGAACTTTAGCGAATTTGCTCACCATCAGGAACACAAAACCACATAGTTGTGATTTACAGTTGGACAGATATTGCATCCTGATCTTCCTAGAGTGATCCCGGTTGTATCCTATAGGAGCCCGGGGTCCGCTTTGGCACCTAATCCCAAAATTTGGAGTTGGTGGAGTCAGCATCAAAAGTAGCTACGCATATGACCGGGCCAAAAGCTCTTATTCTCTTATAATAAAGACTTGAACTTTCAAATGCGTGGCTACTTTTGATGCTGACTACACTAGTTTCACGAACCTTCCAAGTTAGAAGTCAGTTCCAACTAGGGATGTCACGAATGTCATTTCGATCACATTCGCGAATACGAATGCGAATGCGAATATTTAGGATGCGAATACGAATGTTAAGGCAACATACGTAATTAGTATAAAAACTGATTTTCAAAAAATACCGCCTTAAAAAACAGAAAAGCAAAAAATAAACGAGAGATTTCCAAGTTCCAACCCAATATTTAGATAAAATTTAAACTTACGATTTCATGACGTGAAATCTACTATACATACTCCAATTTTAATTAAGTCAGGTTTCTGGTAACATTATATCAGGACCATTGTAATTGACTTGGTCATAGTCGCTCCATTATCATATATATTTATTATTCTTCGAATAAAGATCATTCATTCATCTTCATCTAAATATCTTAGCGCCACGCATTGAACACTTGGGAGATTTGGATGACCATCCATGATCTTCTTCATCAATTCCAGTTCACCAAATGCTACTTTTTGAATGAAAATACTAAAATCGCTATGTTTTGCTTGAATTTCTGAGCAGTTCCCTCAATTCCGGATGCTTTAAAAAAATAAATAATTTTCCAAGGCGGTCCATAAATGAAGAGTTCTGAGGTAATACACATTAAAAATCAAAAAAGAACATAAAACCGAATTAAGACACTCCTCCTTTTTTGAGGTCTGTTAAAAAGTAGTTTCTATTGGCCAAAATAAATCACGTGACACTGGTAGGCACGCTCTGGGAATGCGCGAGTCGGCTTCTTCTTAAAAACACGCCACGACTTGCACACATTCGCATTCGCAAAATACTCGTATTCGCATCGTTTGATGCGAATCCGAATGTTGATGCGAATCCGAATGTTGATGCGAATGTTTAAAATGATGCGAATCATTCGCATATGCGAATGCGAATACGAATATTCGTGACATCCCTAACTTCCAACCCAGAGAAAAAAAAGGCCTTGTTAGAATTAGACGAGTTCAATCACGATGTTTTCCTTCACCGAAAAACTAACTGTCAAATATTAAAATATTTCGTCAAATATAAGCTTTGTTTAAAAAAATTAACAGTGATAAGAGTCGAGGTTGCCAGTGCCTTAGCGCTCATCTGTAGTTACAGGTAATGAATATAAAAAAAATATATGTAAGATTCAGTGTGCGTGGGAGCGCGAGCAAAATTTTTTCATAATCAATAAGTCAGGTCAGGTAACGCTGTCACAATTTAACGTGATAATCATGGTCCGTGCTCTGACTTAATGATGAATCTGAGACCAAATTCCTGGCAGTCCTCATTCCCACGCCTAATGGGACTAAGGTGTTGCGGTCGGTGCCCGCCGCTTGTTAGATAAAGGCTAACGAGCCAGGGGAATCCCCATTAAATGAATTGCCATGCCGAAGTCAAGTTCGTTAGTTAACTTCGGCCTGAAGTCGTTGAAACAGCCGCTTTTGTATGGATTGGACAAAATCTTTGGTGCTTAACTGAACGAGTGTTGTAAGTGTTCGGTAACTTGACGGGGTTTTTCGCTGGTAGGATCTTAATTAAATTGGATTTGGGATTAATCTGATGTAGCATCTGGCGTTTTTTCGCTGAGCTATTAACTGGGATATTGGTAATTGAATGCAAAAACAATCAGACTTAGTCCGTCCTGATAGCCGTGGTTAAAGATGATGATGATTGATGATGATGGTTGATTTTATAATGAACACAAATGTACCTCCTCTCCCTCCACCAGCTGTGGACTTCACGTTCCTTACAACATCTGATAGAAATTTAGACACAGGACTAAAACTTAGCAAACCTCTGTTAACTAAACTTGTCTTGTTGCTTTGCTTGTCAAAGTGAAAGATAAGGACAAACGAACTTTAGCGGCATTTTAACTAATATAAGTTTGATGGACGGTTGTCGTTTACGAATAAGAGGGTACTTATTTATGTTGCTCAGTTCATGGTACCGGTGAATGGCCGCGTGGCTTTTTGCTTTCAGTGCTCCTACAACGATTGTTCTAGACTTTGTCACCCCTCTTCACTATTAGACCAAAGTAATACATATAACTGTATATGTTTGGTATATATTTTAAATACGTTATCATTCAACTATATTGTACCTATTTTAAGTGCTCTTGAGTGAAGATAACTATTTTCAGTAATTTTAGGACTTGAAATGCTATTCCTTTTATTTCAAAAGCAGTCGTATATTTTATCACTTTTCGCTGCAACCGAAAGATTACTGAAGTGAACATCAAAAATTTACGAGTACTAGTCCTTCTAAAAACTCCGTCCTTTCACAAATCGACGATCGTTGAAATAGCTCTACAACTCAACTTTATTACACTAGAGAACTTCATTGAATTCTGCGCAGAATAGATCAAGTATAAAATTTCCGAACACGTCTCAACACAATGTGGCCAGTAACAAAAACAACGGTCGGACAGTATCGAAACTGGGCGCTCGATAATAATTTCATGAAAGCAAAAGACAACGTAATCGGCTGTCAAGTCAAGAAATGGATCACAATGTTGCTGTTACATGACGGGAACAGCGTAATATCGAATAGCGCTCGCAAACTCCTAAGCAGCCTCTTAGTTTTAAGAGAAACTCCACCTTATTATTTCGTCTAAGAGTTGTACTTTCAAGCTGCACGTTCCGAAAATATCAGCATTGTATGGTAACTGGCTTATATTGCGTGTAGCCGAATTGATATGTATTAAGTTACAACAGCTCTATGCTAATGTGTGTTCGATGGAATTAATATAGGGTATCACGACCCTCCGTATGTTGATGTTTGCTGTCTTGGATTTTTAATATCTGGATATTGCTACCCGTGATATGAGGTTCGTCGTTTCAGACGTGTTGGAATATTTACCGTTTATCCGTTAAAGAAAAGTAGGACCATCGAAATTAGTATTTAGTATTGTAATGGGTGGTGTTTACATTATTGTAATGGTGCTCCCACACCATTGGCTGTTATAAATGTTATATAACAGCAACTATCTTTTGTTCAACATCATAGTGTTACATTGCCTTAACCTTGTTACACTATGTTATGAAACAATTATTATAGCCAGTGTGGACCACCATATCCAATAGAATCCTTTCTTACATCGCTTAAATGTAACATGTCATAAACATGTATAATTTTTGAGAATATGTTTTTAACGAAACTAATGAAAAAATAAACCGTATTTCCCTTTATTTCATGGCTTAAGTCTGTGGATGTGGAACATACATACCCACTGTTACATCACACATGACACATGTCTTGGCAATTGGATTATGTGCGCAATCTATTTAACGCGAAGCTTCGACATCGCCCCTGATCCCAACTTTTGTAATAAACACAATATCCTTAAATATGCTTTTGATTAAAATATGCGTCTTACAAAATTGACGTAATAAATACTCGAGCGCTTGGTAAATTTCTGAACGGGAAAAGTTGAAATTTGTTTTCAGTTCAGGCCTAAGTTTTACATATATTATCGTTAAGCGATAACCTCGTTTTAGACTTGTTTTCGGCTATTATCCTTGAAATAACTTCAAGCCTAGTTCACCATTTATCAAAACTTGCGGTACTAATGATCTTTAGGCTGTCACGTCCCGTGTGAGTTGAATTGTGTGGAGATAATATATTGTTAGTACTCGTAGGTATCTATTGAGTCTGGAATACACTGCTATCAATCTCACAAAAACCTATGTAACAAAAAAAGTTTCAGTCCGATTAGTCATAAGTCGGTAAGTGTTGTGAATAATTACAGCTTAAATACCTTTAAGCTGTAATTATTCACAATATTATTTGAGTGTATTATGAGTAGCTATAATAAAGTATGTTGTGTATGCGCAACACAATTTTTCCTTCTAAAGTCATGTATAGACTTGCCAGCGAACACTCAAATTACTCTGGATGTTTTATAGTTTCGGTGCTAAAAGAAAGAAAAATAATGGTAGGAAACATTTGCTTAGGTTATTTACGAATATTTAATGGAGTTCAATAATCTTTCAATCTCATAATAATGTAATCAAATTGATAAATTCTTAAAAAAACATGGCCTAGAAGAATTCTACGAGATCATTGACATACTCGTAATTGTCGTAAATTAGTCGCAATTTACTGAATATCATAAAAAATCCTGTGCACTTTACGTGCTCTCGCTATGCTCCTAATAGAGGCTGGTGGAAAAGATCACGAAAATAGGGTCTCACCCGGTGGCGTGATCGTAGCCACCCATTTTGGTGTCTCTAACTACGCCACTAATGATGGCTGGCTTGGGCTACTTTTTGCAATGCTTATAGACAACTCGTTCCAGCCTGAACTCATAGTTTTACCACCAATTTTCCGCAAAGTTGTTATGACTCTCGAGATCAAGTTATAACAAGAATAATTAAGTTGAATTGAAACAGTATGTGAATCGCAAACCAGATTCTTGCATGTCGCTAGTCGCAAATGGCGCGCCCGTCTACACCCAGCTGAAAATGTTAATTTACAATTTTGCAATTACACGGCTTAATGTCAACACGCTTAATATTAATTCCAGTCATGACAAATTAGGGAAACGACGAAAATAGCATCAATAATAATAACGTTAATTGGGTTGTAACAAATTATGTAATGAATGAACGTAAGGTTGTCGTGTTTGTTACAATTACGGGACCAATTTGAGACCCTTGATTTGTATTTCGGTTTGATTTATATGTATTTCGCTTGGTTATTTTAACGCAACAATCCTTATCGCGTGGTACCATAGAAACAAAAGTAAATGCAACACAATTTAATTTTACCAAAATCTTCCTATTGACATTAAGATTTTCATACATTACAGTGGAATACTCCACTAGGATGATATCATGGTAATATCATTGAAACAAATGTCATCCCAGTACAGTTGTATTTGGTTCTATCCTGAAGGATGCCCGGGGTTTGCTACCTAGCTGTTGCTGGCTCATGGACTATAATATTCTTCGACTGTTAAATATTTTACATATATAATGACGAATTAATAAATTGCTTATAGGTAAAAAATTTAGGAAAATGACCTATTGTATGTAGTTGTGACGTGTCTGAATAGACATTTGTTTTGTTTATGTAACGCATTTTAAATATATAATGTCTATTCGAACACGTCACTACTACAAACAGTTAGTAGTGAAGTTTTTTACCTATAAGCCAACACTGGTTTCATACTGATCATCAAACCATTTAGGTATGGTTTAATGATCAGTATGAAACCAGTGGTGTATACGTATGATTACCTAACGTGTCAAACTTACCCTTTCCAGTTCATCGTCATCATCAACATAATATCAGCCGAAGAATGTCCACCTCTGCCGGACATAGACCTCCCCCAAAGAGTGCCAGAATGACCGGTCCTGCGCCACCCGCAACCAGCGGAGTAAATCTAGCTTTTAGCATATAGCATATACAAAAAGGCTTAATACTAGATGATAAGTTTGACTTCCATAAGCACTTCACTAGTATTTTTGCAAGAAGACTAGTAAAATCTTGGGATTCGTCTTGAAGGTATCCAAGCAGTTCCATTACGCTGTGCCTAAAATCCTCTGTAGCTCATATGATCGTAGCAGACTGGTAAAAGTAAAAAAAAGTAAAAGTAGTTTATTCTTCAAATTAGGCATATTACATGCACCTATGAACGTCAATAAACTACCACCGGTTCGGAAAAATATACCTCTGCCACGAGAAGAACCGGCGTAAGAAACTCGGCGAGGTGTCATTTTTTCAAAACAATAGACATTGTATAGTTAAATATAAAATTACAGTGTCAGCTACTATAATAGTACAAGGTCCCTTCGGTCGTGTTTCAATTTATCACCACTCGTTGCGAATTTCCTGTTCTCTGCACTTCTATCGTACAACGTTTTACAGTACAAATGGCTCTTTAAAGTTTCGACATATGCACGTAATGTGCTGATTACCGCACTCGTGCGGTAATATAGCACGATATGTACTGTAAAATAACTTAAATAACAATGATACAGTAGAAAATATACTTTCGCGATAGATTATCCGTGCAGGACGCTATCACTGCCAAACATCCCTATCCATGATGTAATCGTTTATCTTATAATATGCTCTTGAAATAAGTGTTTGTTTTACTACAGATTTGAATTTAGAATTGCTAAGTTCAGTAATGTGTTTAGTAATTTTATTGTAGAATTTGGTACAATTTCCCAAGAACGACTTTTTCGCCTTTACTAGTCTATAGAAGGTTATTTTGAGTTTCCCAGTATTTCTCGTGGCTATTGGTTTATCAGCGTTCGTTGGAAAATTGCCCAAATTCTTCCTAAAATACATTATTATTTCAAATGTGTATAGGGACGGCAGGGTTAGAATATCTATTTCTTTGAAAAATTCTCTTAATGAGTCACGCTACCCCAAGTTATAAATTGCTCAGATAGCCTTTTTTTGCAAAATAAAAACAGTTTCAATATCTGCAGCTGATCCCCACAAGATAAGACCATAAGTAGTAGTACCATACTATTAAAATAAGCAAAGTAAACTAATAATAATAATAATAATACCGATAATATACACTTATAATATGAACTAAGGGAAAACATCAAGCTGTCAAACAAGAACATGTCAAACGGCGTAAGCTATACAATATGAATCACAATAGAAATGAACACGAGACTACGGTCAAGAGCGGAACAACGCGCACGTCCACCATCACCGTCCGCGCCATCCAGCTCCTCGCCTTCGTCGTCAGGTGACGAGTTTGCCACGGCACATGACACCAGCGAGTCGAGTAGCGATGAGCGCGGGCCGTCGCCCCCGCCGCCACGACCATCAGCGCGACGAGGAAGGCAACCGCTGCCGGCACGCTTGGAGCCTACGGGGCATTCCGCCCCACCCACGGCTCCCGCTTCCGGTGGTGTAGTGCGCCGCATGCGATGGACTCAAGAAATAAACGAGAACTGCATGCGAGCGTACTTTGGGGCGACAGAGGGGGGTACTAATCTATCCGCTTATCGTGTCCGGATGCTTCCTCTGTTCCAGGCCCTTAAACCGACCATCTCTGTGACTGCGCAACGTCTATCGGATCAGGTGCGGGTCATTCAGCGAAATAAGCGCTTGGATGACTCGACGCTTGATCGGCTCCGCCTGGAGGCACTCTCTGCTCGCGTGGCCTCCACCTCGGCGCGGGATCTGCCCGCCGCGACGCCGGTTCCGGTGCCCGCATTCGACACGGCACCGGGTTGATCCCGATGCCGACGAGGACTATACGACCCAGAGTGTGAGTACCTAGACCAATGTGCAATTGAGGAGGGTTCTGGACGACGCGATTGGGCAATATCGATCCACACCTAACTCTAGGCCACGACTACCACGCTTGCCCGTGAATAGACGCAATCTAGCGTTAATGGGTGCCCTAAACGATCTCCTAGACCCGTATTTACAGGCTAGTGATGACTTAATTGACACACACTCAATTATGTACTGCGGGGCCGTCGCGGCGTGCCTTGTTGCTCGCGTCAAGTTTCCGGACGCTGACCGTGCACCTAGGACCGTCGGGAGTATCCCCGCCTGGCAAGTACGAATTGAGCGGCGTGTCAATACGTTTAGGACTCTCATTGCAAAGCTGATCTGCTTCAGGGGGGGGCAATAGCCGCCCCCGAGTCATGCGCTTCGTGAACCAAGCCTTCGCGGGAACCGGTGTCAGGCCCCGCGACTACATGGCTTGTGTCACGGAACGCATTGACTTTCTGAAGCAGAAAGTCCATGCATGGGCAAGCCGTATTCGCCGCTACAGAGAGCGTGTGAACCGATACCAACAGAATCGCCTTTTCCAGAGTGACCAAAGGAAGGTATACCGGAAGTGGGATGGAACCGACCATAATGTGTGCGACGGACAGCTACCGGATGCTACTGCCATGCTTAACTTTTGGCGTAGTATATGGTCGGTGCCTGTCAAACACACCGAGGGCACCTGGATGGGTGTTGTTGAACGTGAGTGTGAGGCCATCGAACCCATGGGGTCTGTTACCATCAGCCCCGAGGACGTAAGTTGTGCTGCCATCCGTACGGCTCCGAACTGGAAAAGCCCGGGTCCGGATGGATTGCACAACTTCTGGCTAAAGTGGTTTCAATGCTCACACGCACGTTTGGCAGCACAGTTCCAGCAAGCCCTCGAGCTCGGTTCAAAAGTACTCAACAGTTTTTTGTCGGGCGGCAATAAGGTGCGCGCCTTCAATGCCTGGGTGATGCCCTTGCTCACATACTCATTTGGCATATTAAGGTGGACTCAGACTGAGCTCGATTTCCTGGATCGAAGGGTGCGTGTACTGCTCACTGCGCACCGTATGCTACACCCACGATCGTCTGTTATGAGAATGTACATCCCGCGGAAATTAGGAGGTCGCGGCTTCTTAAATGCCAAAAACCTACACAACCGCGAGGTGTGTAGTCTCAGGGATTATTTCATAAATAGCGATTGTGGGATGCATCGTGACGTAGTGGCAGTAGACGCATCTTTCACCCCGCTCTCCATGGCTAACAAGAACTGGCGCAGACTTCAAGTACTAAGCACCGAGGACCGCAGGGCGGTATGGAAGAGTAAGGAGCTACATGGGCGGTTCTACAAGGCTCTTACGGGGCCCGACGTAGACCTGCTCGCGTCGGTGAACTGGCTACGTTTCGGGGATCTCTTTGCAGAAACCGAAGGTTTTGTCTGTGCAATTGCGGACGAAGTTATCTTGACGAACAACTACCGGAGGTATATCCTGAAGGACGGTACGGTCGACATTTGTCGGGCATGCCGCCGTCCCGGAGAGTCGCTCAGGCATATCATTTCCGGTTGTGGTCATCTTGCTAACGGTGAGTACTTGCACAGACATAACTTGGTAGCCAAGATTATTCACCAGCAGCTTGCTCTTCTGTACGGTCTTGTGGACTTCGAAGTGCCGTACTATAAGTACACACCCGCGCCAGTTCTGGAAAATGGTCGTGCTACGCTCTATTGGGATCGATCTGTCATCACAGATAGGACTATTATAGCCAACAAACCTGATATCGTGCTGACAGATCGATTGAAGCGCCAGGCAGTGCTCGTCGACATCACCGTCCCCCATGATGAGAACCTCGTGAAGGCCGAGAAGGACAAGGCTAGCAAGTACCTAGACCTGGCACACGAGATAACCGCCATGTGGGATGTTGATTCGACGATCATTGTCCCGATAGTCGTCTCTGCGAACGGTCTAATTGCGAAGAGTCTCGACCAACATCTCAAGAGACTCTCGCTAGATGGTTGGGTCAAGGGTCAGATACAGAAGGCGGTACTCCTGGACACGGCGCGGATAGTCCGGAGGTTGCTCTCTCTGTCGCCCTAACCACCGGTAGCTTAGGCCCCGCCTCGCTGCCGGCGGCACTCTAGGTTAGGTTTTTTATAATGCTTTTATATTTTGTATGTGTATTATTATATTTTACTTTTATAAATGTTTTGTAAAAAACCTAACTTTAGTTGTAAGAAAAATAAAGAGTATAATAATAATAATAATAATATTGGGGGACAATCTTACACAAATCGACCTAGTCCCAAACTAAGCAAAGCTTGTACTATGGGTACCAGACGACGATATACATACTTATATAGATAAATAAATACTTAAATACATAGAAAACATCCAAGACCCAAGAACAAATATCCGTGAAAAATGCACAAATAAATGCCCTGGCTGGGATTCGAACCCGGGACCTCTAGCTTCGGAGGCAGAGTCACTACCAACTAGGCTAAACAGGTCGTCAAACCGATGGCGCTGTTACGTGCGGACCGATTTCTACAACGCGCAAGCGTTTGTTTGCCGTAGTTTTCATAAGGTGTTCGGCTAGTTTTGAAATTTTTGAGATTTTTTGTGGAGATTTTGCGAGAGTAAATATACGACTGTTTATTATTAAACGCGGTATTTATTTCTTGCATCCTTTTCGAGACCCTAGAGTACGTGATTGTACATTACTTGTCTGGTAATGTGGTGACTTTATGATTTGTCGCTGTGGAGGCCATGCACCATCTATGTCTGTTGACAGTGTCCGCATCTGTAAACTTGTCCAAAACTTAATCGAGAAGTTCTTAAAACGGCAACAGAGCGCGCGTAAGTATATTATTGTGTTGTAATTCCCAAGGTGACAGTAAATTCTCCATTAGTCAACTTGAATTGTCAGAAGTTGAAGTAAACTCGCATGGAAGTATTTCTAAAAAAGTGGCCAAGGGCGTGTTGGGTTCGGTAGGGAGTCTGCTGTCGACCCATGGATTTATGCGGATTTGAAAGCTTGAAAACCTACATTTACTCTATATCTGACATAACTAACAACTTATCTTAGTTCCTTGTCAATAGAAATTTTACAAAAGTTTGCTTTTCCGAGTACATTTTTACTGAGCTGTGATTGTTTTCCTATTAAATTCATTATATTATAGGTGCAAATTTTTCTCATTACCCAGTAGCAACCGTTTAGCTGCTAAAGGAGGGACACTTGACGCCAACAAAAATTAGCACTTTAAGAATTAATGTTACGCAATCGAATAAAGCTCATATTATTTTTTAACGAGCTATATCTATTCATACCAAAGACGATGTGTTTTGCAGGAAAAAAATTGCATCCCCACGTTACGTACGTATAGGTGAGGAGGTCTCCCGTAATCAAAGTGAAAAGTAGAGTGACTGTGTGAAGTAACTCTGGTCTAAAGGCCACATTACACCTCGGGCTAGTTTCTACCAACAACCATCATTATACTCATACTTTATTGGTAACATAGATTACAAGTACACATTATTACATAAGTATTTGAACATTTACCTACATTAAAAACAACTGTACACGTTCGTGAGTTTATCAGTGAACTATCTCGTGAGGCTTATTTTAGACCCCGGTTATACCATCTACTGTATTGTGATAAAACGTATGTACATAGCATCCAAGCGGTCTACGACTGATTTATGTGTAGTGTTTGTAAGCGAAAACTCTTGAAAATATTTGCCCGTAACTGGAATTAACAGAGGCTATCTTATGTTTCTCCCCAGCTACAGTATTTGTTGACGTCACAGCAAAAGTGAGACTCAGATTATCCGTGCTTATTTACCTTCCTTGTGTAAACGGATAGGGGAAGTTACTTCAGTCTGAAGGCGCGGAATAAATACAAAGATTTACTTTTATGTTCTTTGCTTGTCGCAGTAGAAAATATGCTTTGATGGGTTTTTCACAAACCTTAATCTAAAAAAGGTCTGTGGTTCTTACAACTTATAAGAACTAATAAAATAACGTTGGAATAGTCGTTACATTGTCTGTAAATTGTATTTCGACACAAATAAATATTGTCTAAATTTATAGAGATCACACCATCCGATCCCTGTGTTATCATCATCATATTGGCACTGCCAATGACGGGTCCTGAGCCACCCGTATCAAGCGCACTCTCGCGACCTTTACCACCTTGTACGCTGCGCCTTCCGGTACGTGGTCGCCACTCGAGAACCTTTACGTCCCAACAGCCATTTGTTCTACGTGCAGTTTGCTACGCCTTACTGCCACTAAAGCTTAGCGATTTGAAAGACTTTGGGCGCCATGTGTTCCTCAATTTCATTAATCTTGACTGACTCGCTGGGCGTAACCCGTATGCTGTATTTTTCACTTTCTTGACAGCATACTGATGTCGCCTAGATTTCTTTACTTGTTAAGGGTTATATTGCAAAGAAGCGGGGCGGTACCGATACAGTACTGTGTTGGAATTGACACATTTGTGAATGCGCCTATCAGGAAGCATGCATCTTATGCAGGCGCGCAGTATAGAATCTGTATTGACTCGGCTGACAGATGACACTAGTAGCTGTCAGCTTAAGCATATCGCACCGTTTTTACACAGCCACGGAGGTAACCTGAGGCCTCGTCAGTCCCTAATCTGTATGGGATTACATCTAATAACAGACAGTGACACTGTGGTTTTGCCCACTAACCTGACAAAGATCGCCAGAGCTCCTCATGCGTTATATTGAGAGTAAAGGACAGCGCATTTAAACTGTTAAAAGTACTGACGATCCCTTGTAGGAGATACATACTCGTATATTACCTACCCATTTTGTGTGTTGACATTTCGAACCCTATTTTTATTTTAATTCTTGTTATTGACGATACTCAAATTTATATTGTTATTATTATCTTTTAATAACACAATACACATTCAGCAAATTTTTTATCTTGAAATAAATAAATCTAATCTATGCCTCTATCTATCTACACAGTGAATCCATTTAATCCATATGCTACAGTATATGCTTACTTTCTCGTTTGTTGTATAAGAAAAAACAAAGCTCAAGCTTTGTTTTAGGCTAGAGTCAATCTTAATAAAGGTAACGGTTTACATCGGGTCTTTTTACAGAAATTCAGTTTGTTAAATCCACAGATAACGTACATTGAAAGTTATGTCTCAGACAATGTTTAACAGACATTGACCAATGCCCTAAGTCCAGACGAGGGTAAAACGAACAGTGTAAAAGTTTCATTGTCACTGAAAACGCCAAGGTATTTTACTGGAAAACTGTGGTAACAGTGATTTTCCAGTTTACTAATATTGTTAGTTCTTTTAATCAAGCTGACTTGTGAATAAAATGTATACGCTGAGAGCAGTGCGACCGCGTGTTATATATAAACATCATTCCTTATAAGATCTGCTAAAAAATACCGCTCACCGCTACAGCCCAGTTATTAGTGACCCTGCCTACGAGGCTGGTGGTCCCAGGTTCGAATCGAGGTTAAGGCATTTATTTGTATGATGAGCCCGAAAAAAATACCACCATGTAATTACTCCCGGAAGAGTAGGTTCTCCCACAACTGGGTTATAACTGGATAATTACGCAATACATATGTACGAAAGGATTTTTTCCAAAGTCTCACCCGTTTTTATATGGAAACTGTAAAAATTTGACCAAACACATTTCGATGAATTTTGTCCCCAGAAGAACCAAGGTAACCGACAGCCCGAAGAATTGCCAAACTCAAGTGGCAGTGGGTGGGCCACATTGCCCGGCAATCCGATGGCCGGTGGGGCCAGCGACTTCACGAGTGGCGACCACGTACTGGACGACGCAGCGTTGGAAGGCCCCCCACGAGGTGGGCTGATGACCTGGTTAGGGTCGCGGGAGTCCGATGGATGCGGGCGGCCCATAACCAGTTGTTATGGCGGTGAGCCGGTTGAGGTCTATGTCCAACAGTGGACGTCGATCGGCTTACAATGATGATGAGGATAATATTTGACAGTTTCCATATAAAACGGGTGAGGCGTGAGGTAACAGGTGAGGACGAGTCGATTTGTGACTAAGAGGGCTGGTTTATAACAAACCCTTACGTCAGCATAAGCCTTTAAAAACCATTTACAACAACTTCCAAAATTAATTTGCCCAAGTTTGAACGGAAAATTCGTAAAATATGCAAGATAAATAAAATTGAAAATGTTCGGTCATCACAAGGGTAAACTTGAAAGGGATAATGTCACACCTGGGGCTGAATTTCCGTAACTAATTAGGCGCCTGGCCTAATTTAAAGTACATTTAATGAGTACCCGAGTTGCGTAACTACGGGCTTTAGTGACTCGACTGCAACTGATACCGTGAAAATAACACCCACTGAGGTAAGCTTGCCAGTTCTCAACAGTCATCCAGTACTTGATATTTTAAACTATAGAGGCGACAACACGTGCCAACTATTCGGGAGTTAAGGTGTCAAGTACTGGTACATGTACCCTTATAGTTTGTTATTTAATTCATACATAAACTCCCCTCTGAAGATATGGTGGATGTGGATGCCAAATGGCGGTCATGAATTGGAATCCCGTGTCGTACCAATGAAGTTTTTACTTTTTCCTAAGTTGTGTACGGAATATCATTTTACATTTATCAATGCTCTTCGGTGACGGAAAAAACATTGTGAGTAAATCAAGATGTATGCGAAGAAAAACGGTGTATGTTGGGGACACCCAACCCGCACTAGGCCTGCTTCCGGACTGCTCATTCCCTCATGAGAGAAGACTACATACAATACCTTGGTACACACTGCTACTCAAGGAATAATGAAATGTAACTAGGACTTTATTATGATTTGTGTAGGTAATGTTTCGCCGATGATTATCAATTTTGGTATGTTCAAAATATTTTATGACCGAATACTAAATGTTTCCCGAAACCTCGTACGTGTACGTCAATGGCCGTGGAGTATATTTGCCACATTATTTATTATGCCACATTATTTTTTTCGTTATTTTGCCATTTGTTTTTTTTTATTATGTAAGTTTTTTTGGTGTAACATTGTTCTCTTGTGTGGTGCAATAAAGCATATTTATTATTATTATTATTATATTTGCTATTCAATTATTTCAGCCCAAACTTTAATCGGTTCAGCGGTTTGAGCGTGAAAAGGTGACAGACAAATAAAAAAGTTGCTTTCGCATTGTCAATTTTAGGAATAATCGCGTATGGTACTAAGTCTAGTATTGTCTAAAACCCATTACACCATTACGCGTCGCGTAAATCTATCCAAACAGCTTAAATTAATCCTATAGTGTGCTTCCATGTCACCTTTTTTCAATCTATTTCTATTGCGATCCGCGCTCTCATCGTTCATGTAAACTTTCTATTTCGCGTATAAAGGTGAAACGGGTCGGGCATTCATCTTTTCACTCCGCTATCTACGTCTAAGCCCTGGCTTACTTCGGGAATGGAGCCCTGAGCAAAAATGCCTGCTTACCTTTGCCTGCGCAAGTGCCTAGCTTCACTTAAGGAGACAGTAAATTATAAAACTGGGACTAGATTCGAGATTCAAAATGTAAAGCCCGGGATATCACAGGGTTAAATGAAAATTAAAATAAATTAAAATAAGTAACCCCCTGGGTAAGCCCATTTGGAAAGTCTTAAGAATACGAGACGATGATACACTTAGAGATATATAAGTATTAAAGAATATCCCTTATTTTTATGTCTTTGTCTGTCAAAATATAATTGACACAGACATGAAACAAATATGATATCCTGGAGATGTCTCCTTCTGAATCACGACCCGAATGCAATACGGGAGTCGTGGTAGTAGGTTTTAATGTTAGTAATAATTATACATAAATGAGAAAGTTTAGAAATATTTGGACATAAGTTACTTAAACGGCTAAATAGATTTAATAAAATTTGGCAGAAGGAAAGTTTTACCTCGCAATCTTATCTTTGCGTAGTTTTTTCCTTAGCCCTAAAGTGGATTGAATTAGGAGTGGATGTAGCCTTTTAATCGGGAATGCTGAGTCGAGAGTTTTTAGTTATATTTAAAACAGGTTCACGTCGTTGTACGGATAAAATTGAGTAGCGTGTTGCTAGGAAAACTCGATAAGCAGAATGCATGTCGGAGAATATAATTTAGCTAAAATATCCAAGCTGTTGTTTAAGAGCACGCAGGCATGTGAAGCTAGTTGCACCCCATTGGAACGACGTCAATTTGAAAGTTCTGAAACATATACTTTCTATAGAATATGTTTGATAAAATAGATAGACGAGAAAAGGATTTTTTCCACTTATCGACAATACAATAGTATGGTTAGGTATGTAATTTGGTAATCTAACCGAACCTTGCCTTGCTGGTGGAAAAATAATATTACGTCATATTACTAGCACAAATTTTTACCGATTATTGTTGGTAAAAGGGACTTAATCGCGTACAATTAAAATGTATTTACCTTTTTGAAGTTTACCCGCCGTTGTGGATGTGACACATTCTAAAGGAAATGTCAAAGAAAGTGTCATACGAAATTAATGAAACAGAGTTTATAGTGAAACTAGCTATAGCAGACTCTTTATTTTAAAGGTTTGCCACAATGTATACGCATTGGAGTCTATATTATTTCCTAAACTCTGGTTTTATACAGGCATGATTTATGTTATTCGGATGGCGTATTAGTCACATACCTTCAATAGGTTAGGCTTCAACTTGATCAAAGCATGCTCTAGGTCACTTAGCCTGTCATTGAACTGAACATTTATTTCGCATACTTCTTAATGTACATAAAGTTAGAAATTGTAACAAACACGCTTTGTTCAATAATACATAAGCTACAATCTAGTATAAGTGTACTACAAATTCTAGAAAAGGATAAAAATGGGATAAAATAACAATATTTCTAAATTACTTGGCCAAACGAACCGTAGGCAGCAACCGTCAGTAAATTGCTACAAATAAGTAAAATAAAAATAAACTGAACATTATTTTTTACCTTCAATGTAAGCCCAAAAATATAAGAATACGAGTAGGTGCATTTGATGTTAGGATTACTTTTTATCGCTAAAAACAAAATACCTTTCTTTCTCAGACAGGTTTGTTAGATATTTTAGTAGTAAATATTTATAAATATTTAGGGGGATATTATTTTACACAAATCGAACTAGTGCCATAGTAAGTTCACTAAGGCTTATGTTATGAGTACTAGATGACGATATTTAATAGACATTCGTTCTTAGCGTAGTCTAAGGAAACAAGGTCTGCTACTCCGGATCGCGACACAAGTCTAAATATGTCACTGTACAGCCTGTATACACACTACTCACACTACGACTGCCAACCACTGATAGGCTCGATAGCAGTGATGACGTAGGCTTGTGTAACTCGCACAGCAAATTATCCCCGGAGGATCATACCTTGTATTATGGTTCATAGTTATGAGTGCGCAGTACGCTCGATTCTCATTTTAAAACGCCATGCTAGACTAACATGATACTTTGTATACACAATGGGATACGGCATATCTAGGTCGAAAATTAGTTTATGTTGCTAGAAATTCTTAAAGAAAAAAAATACACCGGTTTTTTGAGTTTTTTACGGCTTGTATGAACACCTTAATAATCGCTGTATTTTTTCTTCATTATAATTTAAAACAATAGAAACTAATTTCCGACCTAGATATTGAAGAGCAATGGGCCAGGCGCTCTAACATCGAGATCCAGGGCATACCGGAGACCAAAAATGAGAACCTCCTTCAGGTCTTCGCTAGTCTTACTAAATTGGCAGAGTTTCCGGTTGATGTGAACACAGACATAGACTTTGTCACACGCGTAGCTCCTATGCCTTCGGAAACAAAAAAACCAAAATCAATTATAGTACGTTTTTTAGCAAGACACAAAAAGGACGACTGCCTGAGCCGGTTGAGGAAACTGCGAAACCTAAAGGCCTGTGATGCTGGATTCGCAGGAAATAATTCATCTGTATACTTTAATGACCACTTAACCAGGGTCAATAAGACTCTCCTGAAAGACGCAAAGAAAATTGCATCTGATTGTGGCTATGAATGGGTTTGGGTCCGACACTGCTGTATCATGGTGCGGCGAAATGACACTAGTCCGGTGTTACATATTATAAGTAGTGATGATTTAAAAAAAATCAAATAAGAGTTATGTACTTGTTCCTCGATACTCTTACCTATTTTCTCGGGACTTTGTTTTTTGTATCGTACTTGAGTTGGTTGAAGGAATTTATAGATTATTTAATTAACGTCTTTTTTACAATACGCTGCGTTCATCATAAATTCAAACTTTTTATTTATATTTACAATAAATTACTAATTAATACGGGAGTATGTTTTATAAAAACACTAATTATATATGGAATAGATTGTATGATAAAATGGCTTGTAACCTGAACATTTTTTATCAGAATGTGCGTGGGCTTCGTACGAAAACAAGTGTTCTCTATAATAATGTACTAAATGTAAACTTTGATATAATTTGTTTAACTGAAACCTGGCTTCTACCGGGTATACTAGACTCTGAACTTCTTGATCCACGGTACATCGTATATAGGAAGGATAGAGATTATTCTGCGAGAGGTGACACCTTGGGAGGAGGTGTTCTGATAGCAGTGCGTAGTGGCCTAGTGGTAGAGAGTATCTCACGCCTGCCCTCACGCAACTTTTTCGCTGATTTGCTAAGGTTATCGATAGCAATGAAGGTAGGGACACGAAAAGCGCGCTGTCATTTATATTGTTGTTATTTTCCGCCCAGTCTCGATTTGCTAGATGCCGAAGCTGAATTCTTCGAGTCCACGTCAGACTTCATTATTCAAAATAATGACGATTATTTCTTTATAGTTAGCCAGGCACAATGGTTAACTAATATATCAAATTCAGAATCTTCTGTGCAGCTAGCTAGTAATTCCAGTAATAACAAAACTCCCCTTGTGGAAACTCTCAGTGCCTTTCTTTCTTTTAATACGAGTAGTCTAAACCAATTTAATTATATATTCAATCATAACACTAAACTTTTGGATCTTGTCATGGCAAACGTAATATGCAAAGTCAAGCAGTCTTCCAACCCTCTAGTGACGGAAGATAAACGGCTATTGAAATAAAATTATTAAATATGCAGTTTTTAGAACTACGCCCTCCGCCCCGGAGAGTTAGACTCTTTCGGGCCGCTGACTATACCATTATCAACTCTGCTCTCGCGAAGGTAAATTGGAAAGATTGTCTCGATTCAAATGATATCGAGTTATGTGTAAAGCGTTTTTATGATATTTTAAACAGGGTTATATCTGAAAATGTGCCTACAAAAATGTATTATACTAAAAATAAATACCCTGTGTGGTATTCAAGAGCTTTAATAAAAATTGTGTCAGAAAAACGGAAGTTTCATAAGAAATGGAAAACCTATGGTCGGCTAGATGATTACGATGCTTTTTCGTTTCTACGGAATAGGCAGAAACAAGTTCAAGTGGCGTGTTATCAAAATTACTTAACGTTAGCGGAATCTAAAATAAATATCAATAGTAAATATTTTTGGCAATAGTAAATATTTTTAACAAAACGAGCTTTTAAATTACTAGGATTTATTTTAAGAACTGGCAGAGAGTTCAAGGAGGCTAACACTTTGAGGATACTCTTCATATTCCCTTCATTCGAAAGAAATATATATCAAACTCCTTCTTTATTAGAACTTGTAAGTCATATAACAATAATTTCTCACATGTTGATATATTTAACCTCACATTAGATAAGTTTAAGCATGAAATATTTAACGCCTTGAATGTATGATACACTGTAATGTATGTATCTTGTATTTGTTATTAGTTTACTAACGCAGCATAATTACTTATTTAAAATGTTATTTAATGCCGAAAAATGTTTCTTCTTTTCTGTATTGCTATTCCGTATTCTTTTAACTTGTATGTAGTATTAAGTTGTGGCAGCTTTGCTGGTTTATGATATTTGTAACTGATACTTTAATTAAGAACGATTGTACCGTTTGTGCCCAAATAAACATTAAAACATTTAAAACATATGCCGAATCCCATTGTGTATTCAAAGTTTCACGTTATTCTAGCATTGCGTTTTAAAATGAGAGCGTAAATACGTTTGTATGGAGAACCGAACGTACTGCGCACTCTTAAATACATAGAAAATATCCATCACTCAGAAACGAATAAGTGTAATGAATCAGTTGGGAAAAAAGTTACGCTAAAAGTTAATAACCCCAGTAATAGATACAATATGTATATTTCTGTAACACCGCCTACGTCTGAAAGCACATAACTTCGTGCCTCGACGTTAGGACGACGAAGCCTGCCATAAGTGAAACTCGTTGGAGCCATCTGGCAACATACTGTTGGGTTAAACTCTGAAGCGATTAAGAAGTATTTTTCGCAAGACGTGTCCCATAAGTAAGTGGGAGTTTCTAAGTTGTTAAACTTTTTAGTAAGTTTGCACCGAGAGTTCCTTTAAACCGCTGCATGTCATGACTCTCATGCCGTGGATATTTGAAGTTAATAAGAAAGTTTCAGAAGGTTGGCTACTTGTATTTGAATAATATTTAGTTACGAGGACTATCTTATACCATAGAATACGAGTAGTATAATATTATTACATACTTATACAAAACGACTTAAGGCGAGCTTACTATTGGTTCTAACGATGATATACTTACTAAGATTTAAAGAAATGGTTCAATAACCAGGGAGTAATATTTTTGCACATTTTACAAGAACAAATGCTTGCTTAGGCAGCAAGCTCCCTACCAATAAAGCTAAAGTCAATCTGAAAAAATAGTACTTGTTGATACAAGTGCGGAGAGTTCGTCATTTCCTAGTTTTCCTACGAGTCCCGAGGTGCCTTTGCCCAAGCCGCAGGGCGCGGGTCAAGACAGGGTAGGTACGGGTGAAAAATATATATTTGCGATATAATGACATTGTAACAAAAAAAAACCGAAATCAAAAGAGACAAATTTATTTCCTTGACTGGAAGTGTCAATTACCCCGGCGCGGTCCCTAATACTCCTCGTTTTCATTATCACGGAAGATATTCAATCAGCCAACTTAATTGAAATTAATTTATGTAGTATTAGGTAGTACACCACCACCACCATATCAGCCAAAGGACTTCCACTGCTGGACATAGGTCTCCCTCAAATTCGCGGGAGGTGATATGCCATAATCGCTACGCCGGGCCTGCGGGTTGGCGATCGCAGTATCTCCACCGCACTCTAGCTGGGATGCTGCTGCTCATCCCCTGGTGGTCTTGGTCGTAGTTTTAGGACATACCCGGGTCCAAACCCTGTACACTGTCAAATATAAAATTGGATTATTTAAAGTATATTATTTATATGTATCATTTTAATGCCAAACGTAAAAATAAAGTGATGGAAAGATATAAAATTAAAAAAAAAACGATATAAAAGTTAAAAGCACTAGTGCGAAAAATCCAACTTTACCTACCTATAGCTACAAACAGTACCACTTTTTGTGTAAGTGATGTATTAAAAAAACGTTTGTTAGTGTTATGTACTGATTTCAGTACGTAACACTAAAAACCGACGCGAATTAATTACTATAACATTAACATAAAGTTTTCTCCCCAAAACCGAATTCAACAGATGAATTTGCGACACCCATTCACATCCAGTAACCTTTAAATCAGTGTTTTTCAACCTTTTTTATGGCGCGACCCCTCTGCCCCCTTAGTACGGAAATATATTTCGCAACCCCTAACCCCCCACTGTTGTTAATTTAAGATTTTTTACGTACAAAAAATATCCAACAAATTGGTATAAGTACCAGTCCTAGCTTCAAAAAACAAGTAGCCGCAACCGCCTACAAGGACCCTGAGAACTGAGCGACCCCCGGAGGGTCACGACCCACATATTGAAAAACACTGCGTAAAGTATTGACAAGAAATCAATTTGGACACTGCGTCTCTGATATTGGCGACCATAAGCTTTGAAACAACCTGCCCAAGCTGTGTTTCCACCGACGAGCCGAGGTTATTCGTGTGACTTTAGCGAATGTTTTTCATATATAAAAGACTAGCTTTTACCCGCGGCTTCGCACGCGCAGAACAATAAAGTGTAGCATATATTATTGTTGTTTAAAAGGACATACCAAGTTAACAATAACTCAACACAACTCACAAACACATGATACATACACACATCCATTCTGGTAATGCGAAAGAAATCGTATTTATTATGTAGAAAATTACAACTACAGGTAGGGTTAATTTTTATTGCAGCAATTCCTTATACTGAGGATTTATCGTCTCCCATCTGGGTGTCTTGGAGAAGTGGTCGAGGGTACCTCGTAGTGCAGTTTTTATCTTTAATGCAGGGTGATTTGTAATTAAGACTGCCGCAATCTTAAGTTTTTGTATATGAGCTTTCACATCATAGAGGAGAGGGTCTTGATCAGCGTCAGGTATTTTGACAGAGATGACAGTGTTTTGTGTATGGAGTACCTAATATACTTGTAAAGAATTAAATGCATTTTTTGCATACAAACTTGTACCCAAAACTTTACCCATTTAGGGGGTGAATTTCTAAATCCCGTGAGACTAATTTTAATATCTTTAGTGAAAGCGTTGTGGTATCAAACATGATGTTTTTACTTTAAAAAATTTACGATCTTCATACTAAAGTTTCTACCCCTATTTAACCCCCTTAGAGGGTAAATTTCTTAAAACGCTGCAATAAGTTTACTAGCATCTTCATGAGAAATGTGTAAAATGATTATTAGACTTCTTATTCAAAGAATTACATGTTTTCCATACAAACTTTAAATCCCAACTACATATTTAGGGGGTGTATTTCGAAATACCGTGAAAGTACATTTCATATCTTTAGATTAAGTATCTTTGTACAAAATCTTACACTTTTTCTTTAAAAATCACACTATCTCCATACAAAATTTAAACCCCAAATTTACCCCCTAGGGAGTTGAATTTCCAAAAACCCCTTCTTCATGGTTACTTACGTCATATACATAGCCTACTGTGAAAAATTCAGCCTTCTAGGTCAAACGGTTAGGGCTTTTCTTATATTGTAATGAGGAATCCTTACACAAAGTTTTAGTCTCTTACTTAAAATTTTACTCCATCTCATAGTGGGTACTTACGTTATATAAACTACCTATTGTGAAAAAAACAGCTTCATTTGTTCAATGGTTTGGGCTGGGCGTTGATTTAAGTGAGTGAGTCAGTCAGGAGTTTGTACCCCTATTTGACCCGCTAAGGGGTAGGTTTTTCCAAAACCCTTAAATTGCTTTTCTTGTATTGTAATAAGGAGTCTATACACAAAGTTTCATGAAATTGAAATTGAAATTTATTGCTTAATCATGTTGTTTTCATGGTGTTACAGTTTAAGAAAATGTCTCAAGTCTCTCACCTACAATTTTACTCCTTCCCCATACAAAATTTGCACCCCTATCTACCCGCTTTGGGATAGTTTTTTTTCCAAAACCCTTAAATTACTTTTCTTGTATTGTAATAAGGAGTCTATACACAAATTTTCAAGTGTCTGACTTAAAATTTTACTTCATCCCCATACAAACTTTACACCCTTAAATAACCCGCTTAGGGGTGGGTTTTTCCCACAAAATTTCAAATCTTGCACTTAGAATTTTACTCCATCCCCATACAATTTTTGCACCCCTATTCAAGCCGCTTAAGGGTAGATTTTTTCAAAACCCAATTTTTTTTGTCTTGTATTGTAATAAGAAGTTCATACAGAAAATTTAATTTTACTTCATCCCCATACAAACTTTCAACCCCCTTTTTACCCCCTTGAGGGTAATTTTTTTTAAATCCTTTCTTTGTGGGTACTTACGTTATATAAACTACCTATTGTGAAAAAATCAGCTTTCTAGGTCCAACGGTTTCAGCTGGGTGTTGATTTAAGTCAGTCAGGATTTTGCACCCCTATTTAACCCATTTAGGGGTTGGTTTTTTTCAAAACCCTAAAATTACTTTTCTTGTATTGTAATAAGGAGTCCGTACACAAAGTTTCAAGTCTCTCACATAAAATTTTACTCCATAGCCATACAAATTTTGCACCCCTATTTAACCCGCTTAGGGGTGGGTTTTTCAAAAAACCCTTAAACAACTTTTCTTGTATTGTAATAAGGAGTCCGTACACAAAGTTTCAAGTCTCTTACATAAAATTTTATCCCATTCCCGTACAAACTTTCATCCCTTTTTTTACCCCCTTAGGGGATGATTTTCGAAAAATCCGTTCTTATCCCTAGCCTACTCTATAAATGTAATCGACTGTACAAAAATCAGTTCTCTCGCATTAGTATTATCGGCTGTGCGTTGATGAGTCAGTCAGGACTTCTTTTTTTTATATATATATATATATAGACTAGCTTTTCCCCGCGGCTTCGCACGCGCAGAACAATAAACTGTAGAGTCTACAAAATGAATAAATAAATACTTAATGCAATTGTTTGTTGTTCTACAATAAATTAATAAATATAAATAAATATTGGGGGACTAGATGACGATATACATACTTATACCGGGTGGAACAGAACGATGGACTTTTCTGTAAACAGGGAACAGGTTAGCCTTGGTACTATACTTTTGCCAAATAAACTATGCTAATATTCGTAACCGTTTTCGAGTTACAACATTTCAAACATAAATTAAAAAAACAGCATATTTTAACCCTATCTTATAAGAAAGCTAGTGACATAAGTCACTTCGAAATTTACATAAATACTTAAATGGTTATGTTGAAACAATAGGGTTGTTACTAATATTAAAAGGCATTATTTTAATGATATTTTTTTTTCTTTGCAACAAAGGTTTCTAATGATTACAAGTCGATTGTATATCTGTAAAATGAAAACATACTTCCAGGAAAGTCTGTGGTATTATTCCTCCCTGTATAGATAATAAATACATACTTAAATACATAGAGAACATCCAAGACCCAAGAACAAAATCCGTGCTAAATGCACAAATAATGATTCGAACCCGGGACCTCTAGCTGCGGAGGCAGTGTCACTACCAACTAGGCTAAATAAATTCAAACAACATGTGTAAATTGGTTATTTTATAAGTAAGTGGAAAACACGAATCTATTCAAAATGGATGCCAAATATCATTCCGAAATAGATATAATGTTCTCCACTCTCATTCGTATTCGAAAATGGAACAGGCATCGAGTGAAGCGAATTTATGATGTCTGTGCCAGTGCCGGGCTCCGATAAATCAGCCAAACGCCCGTACATACTGATTTCGAGTGATTGAGCACAGCACTAGCTGGTATTTTGAGGGGCCAGTTACGTTACTTGATGTGAAATAGACGCAAAATCGAAATTTCTGCTCCCGCTTTTCATTCGTTTTTACTGGCTGTTATTGTACTCTCTTTATGCTTGTCCAATGAGAATAGCTCAACAGCAGAGCTGTGCTCATTAGTTAATTGATTTGTGGTTAGAATGCCAACCGAACATATATCAAGCTATCTAAGGAAGAATTTTGACCGAAAGTCAAAGTTCTTGCGACCGGCCTTCTGATACCGCGAAGTTGCGCAGTTCCTCATCGCGATAATAATAATAATAAAATGCTTTGTTGTTTACTATTGTAAGGCAGACTCAAAAAAGAAACAATAAGTGAAAAAATAAGATTTAATAAAAAAGATAAAAAATAAGATAAGTAAAATAGTGTGTTCGTTTCCTGTTTTAGGTTCCGAAGTAATCAAGGAATAGTTTTGCCATGTCCGTCCGTCCGTCTGTCCGTCGCTTAGCTCAGTAATCGTTACTACTAGAAAGCTGTAATTTGGCATAGACATAAATCATATTAGAGTTAATAACTCCCCCAATGAAGAGCAGCAGCTGAATCAGAAGTTTGATAACACTAATAGATTTTTATATGAGAGTTTAATTTAAACCTTGTGCACACAAGTAATATTTTTAAATTTATTTAACACTTTTTTTATACATAAATTAATTTCTGTCTAGATAGGACCTGTGTAAGCGAAAACCAAGATCAAGAAGGTGAAATTCATGAGCTCGAGAATACGTATAGAGAAGACCGAGGTGAAGAATACGAAATTCACGATGGTAATAACTATGATGAAGGAGTTATGACAGTCCACGCTATGAATCGAGGGAAAGCTCCAATCTCGATGGTGATGAAGATTTTGTCGACGCTGATCAAGGCCAATTGGAAAATCGCAGAGCCTCTATTGGGACCTGGGGCTTTGAGTGAGCCCGTGGTTGAAGCGGAGCTACATTATAGCCTGAGGAACAGATCAACTATTACACGTCCGCAGAAATTCACCGATTATGTGCATTTCGTTGGTATGGAAAGATTCCCTGAAACCTATAAAAAAGCTCTCTCTCGAAAAGATTAAACTGAGTGGCAGAAAGCCATGGCAAATGAGCTTAAGTCGCTAGAAGAAAATCAAGTTCGGAAATTATGTAATTTGCCGCCAAACAGAAAAGCGCTTCCGTGTAAATGGGTTTTCACAATCAAATTCCAACCAGATGGCGCAATTGACATATATAAGGCGAGGCTTGTAGCAAAAGGATTCTAGCAACAAAAAGGAATTAACTACGAACAGATATTCAGTCCGGTGGCCCGGATGGCTACAATAAGAGCCTTGTTAAGTGGCAGCGCCAAAGAAAAATTACATCTGATGCAGTTTGACGTGTCAACAGCATTCCTGAATGGCAAGATCGAGGAAGAGATCGATATGAAACAGCGTGACGGATTCAACGATGACAGATCAAAAGTTTATCGATTAAGAAGAAGCTTGTACGGGCTAAAACAAGCACCACGTTGCTGGAATTCTTGTTTTGAAGAGATTCTGTTAGCGAAAGGTTTCGTACAGAGTACTGCTGACAGCTGTCTGTTCACAAAAAATGTGATGTACAATGAAATCCTGCTAATACTTTATGTGGATGATGGGCTTGTGGCATCTACAGATGAAGCATTTGCACACGAATTCCTGGAGGAATTGGGTAGAACTATTAAAATCACGACAAAACCAGCATCGTACTACCTAGGGATGGAAATCCAGAGAGATAAAGACTGTTCTATCAGTATTAAGCAAGAAGTTTATACAAAGAACATCTTAGACCGCTTTAGAATGTCCGAATGCAATCCAGTGTCAACGCCTATCGAGAAAACTTCGCCTACTGAAACAAGAAAAGTTACGAACGGAAACACTGAGAAGAAATTTCATTATCAAGAGGCGATAGGTGCTCTAGCGTACCTGATGACAGGCACACGCCCTGATATAGCGTACGCTGTTGGAGTTGCCTCAAGAAATTTAGAAAACCCCACTCACCCCGAAGATGACTGGCTGCGGGTCAAAAGGATATTCAGATACCTAAAAGAAACGATGTCCTACGGCATTAAGTACAATGCTAACTGTACCAGAGGCATCATCGAAGGCTATAGTGACGCGGATCACGCTGGTGATAACCTGACTGGACGTTCTACGACTGGAGTCACTTGTCTTTTTTTCCGAAGGCGTCGTTTCTAGGCTATTAGTCAGTGGTCAGCTTGGTCAGTTACGAAGATATTGGTATCAGCAAGCGAAGGCTCACGCCAGCTAGTCTGGCTCCGAAGAATCTTTAGCCAGTTAACGAGTTTGAAAGTGATACCAATGTTAAGAGTGGACAATGAAGCAGCTATACGTCCTGCCAATAATCCTGAATTTCATAAAGGAAAAAGCATATCCGAGTAAGACACTTTTTTGTCCGTGAAACTGTGCAAGAAGGTCTTGTTGATGTGAAGAAGACAAGGTCTTCTAAACAATTGGCTGATCTACTTACCAAGGCAGTCCCGAAGCCCAGACTAATTAAAATTAGAGCTGAACTCGAACGAAACTGAACGAAAAAACTCTTCCTGCTAACTGGACTTACAAAACTCTTCGTGCTAGCGAGGGAAAGTATTAAGGTTGCATACCACTAGACAGAAAATTAATTTATGTATATAAAAAAAAACTGTCAAGTATGTCAAGTGACGTGTCGTGTGTCGTGTATAAATAACGAAAAATAGTGTTAAATAAATTTAAGAATATTACGTGTCTAAAAACCGTTTAAATTAGTCTCATATAAAAATTTATTGTGTCATCAAACTTCCGATTCCACTGATGCTCTTCATTGGGTGAGTTTTTAACTCTAATAAATCATGCTGACCAAACGGTATTATAAAATTTTGGGTCTTTTTAGGGTTCCGTACCTTGAAAGGAAAAACGGAACCTTTATAGCATCACTTTGTTGTCTGTCTGTCTGTCAAGACCCTTTTTCTCAGGAACGCGTAGAGGTATCAATCAAGCTGTAACTTAAATCAAATACTTAGGTCTACTGTCCCTTGAAGCTGTGAAAAAATCAAACTTCTAAGCCAACGCAATCAAAAGATACAGCTGTTTATGCCGCATATTTCCGCAAATTTTCGACACTTGCAAGGGAATCAAAACCTACACAGGGTACTTCCCGTGAACTCAGAATCTTAAAATTTGGTATCAAGCAACGTCTTATAGCACAGATAAAGGAAAAATTGCGAAAACCGTATTTTTTTTAGCTACATCATATAATAAAAATATTTTTACGGAAGCCTCGGTGCGCAAGTCCGACTCGCACTTGGCCGTTTTTTTTATGAAGCTATTCGTTTGCGTAATATTAATTTTTAAAGTGCAAATTTTTGTCGGAGTTAAGTTTCAACCTCCCCATCTACCGGTGAAATGGTTAGTACTGTAATATAACAAACATGATTAATTTAAAAGGAAAACTATCACAGCTAAGTAGACATTACTAGTTAAGGAGTAGGTAATAGCCAAACTTAGGAAATGTACTTGGAAAAGTTAACTTCCCTACAATTTCCATTGATTACTTAGATTTGATGTTAGGTATGTCAAATGTAGAGTAAAAAAAAAGAAATATAAGTTTTCGACATTTTAAATATCCGTCACGAGTGGATAGCTACGGAACCCTAACTTGCGCGTGGTCCGACACACACTTGGCCGCTTTTGTTTTATATTTTTTCTGTGCACGTTATTTGTAACGTAATATCTATCGTTTGTTGCCTGAAATTAAACGATTTTATCATTATTCGACAAAATGTTTTTGAATGGAAACAGTGCTCACTGAATGCAAAACTGCAGATATTCCCAATTCACACTAATGAATCCTACCTCTTTGCCGTTTGCTTGCCCCACCTCATTAGCAAGCAACAGTCGTTTTGTAGACTTAATTTAAATACTTCGGGCAGAAGCTTCAACATAACTGTAAGTATAAACTATTTTTTAATACTCAATCCGAACGATATAACACAGCTCATTCTATGTAGGTATGTATATGAACATGGATCAATTAATACAAACACGGGTCAAAGCTTGTTGCCCTTTATTTTTACACGACTGCCAAAAGGAGTGTAATGTTTTCAGGGTTCATGTTTGTATGTATGTGAGTTTCTTTAGGACACCGAAACTACTCAATGCCTCAACCGATTTAGATGTAAGACGTATCGTTAGAATCCTTACGTCGTCGTCCCAATTCTCATAGGCTATTATGACGTCATAATAAAAACAATATGGCGGATTATATGCGCCATAATGTAACAACTTTTAACTTGTACCAATGTGTTTTTTGGAATAAGTTCCGGTGCTGCGACATAATTGAACGGACTATATATAAATATTTTGATATTTACCGTTTTGATATGTACCAGTAAAAGAAAACATCCTGCGGAAACCTGCTTAGTTATATGCGAAGAAATTAAAAGGTGTATGTAAAGCCTCCAATCCGTATTGGGACAGCGTGGGAACTATTGCCCAATCCCTGAAATCCGTCTCATCAATACTCCATATTGTTTAGATTTCAATAGTGTTCTAATTTTCCGTCTGTCACATTACGCGGTTGATAATGTTCAATCTAAAAACGAATGCCACCTAAGCTCACGAGGATACGCTGTGGCTAGGGGAGTTGCATATGTCTCTAAGAAAAGGTCAAAAATGAGATTGTGTCTCTCGCGGAAGTGCAAGCGTTCGTTAGGCGTCTGATAAGATGATAAGAACAGCATAATGGAATAAAATGAAAAAGACGCATTTCCAGCATTAACCCGCTTAACGTATAAATCCGTCTATTTTTCATAGGAAGTAATACAACGAACAAACACGGATGACGATTTACGATGCACCCGATTTTAGAGGCAGAGAAAGAACACATTTATCATCGATTGATACTATCGACCACCACACTGAGACTACGCTACGACTGAATCGTTAACTTTTGGCAGAGTCTGGGCCGTATTTTAAAATTCGGCGCACTTGCTCAGCCAGGCCAATGATTATGAGTTCCGCCACGCCATAAGTCATGGAAATTATTAAATATAATTTTTAAGAAAAAAAAACCGACTTCAATGGGGGAGGTCGGTAAAAGATTATTATACTTAGATGGTGCACTCTTAGATAGATATACAATAAAATAAAAATGGCTATAATGTATGTTTATAATGGTAGAAGACTAAGTAGCCTCAATTCCTCATGGAATCATGAAAAAACCTTGCTTGCTTGACAAATAAAACAAAGAGAACAAATCGCCAAACGTGAACTACGCGTCGTTGAAGAGTTCCGTTCTGATCATCATCAGCAGTTCCACTTCACCAAATGTCACTTTTATGAATGAAAATGCTTGATTAGTTCATGAAAATACTAAAATCACTATTTGTGTGCCTTTCACATTTGAGGAGTTCCCTCGATTTCTAATGGATCCCATCATCAGAACTCGAGCATGACAAAAATCAGTCGTGAAAATAGAACTTGCTTAACGAACACAGCTAGAAGGACAAATCGCCAAACGTGAACTTTTTGTCGTTGAAGAGTTCTGTTCTGATCATCATCAGCAGTTCCACTTCATCAAATGTCACATTTTTGTATGATAATGCTCGATTTGTTGATAAAAACACAAAAATCACTATATGTTTGCCTTTAAGATTTGAGGAGTTCCCTCAATTCCTCATGGATCCCATCATCAAAAATCGAGCATGACAAAAATTAATCCCGAAAATAGAACTTGCTTAACAAACGCAGCTAGGAGGACAAATCGCCAAACGTGAACTTTTCGTCGTTGAAGAGTTCTGTTCTGATCATCATCAGCAGTTCCACTTCATCAAATGTCACATTTTGTATGAAAATGCTCGATTTGTTGATAAAAACACAAAAATCACTATATGTTTGCCTTTAAGATTTGAGGATTTCCCTCAATTCCTCATGGATCCCATCATCAGAAATCAAGCATGACAAAAATTAATCGTGAAAATAGAACTTGCTTAACAAACACAGCTAGGAGGACAAATCGCCAAACATGAACTTTTTGTCGTTGAAGAGTTCTGTTCTGATCATCATCAGCAGTTCCACTTCATCCAATGTCACATTTTTGGATGAAAATGCTTGACTTGTTGATAAAAACACAAAAATTACTATATGTTTGCCTTGAAGATTTGAGGAGTTCCCTCAATTTCTCATGGATCCCGTCATCAGAACTGCGTTTTGACAAAAACGGGACCAACTTGGATACTTACAATCAAAAAAGGAATTTTCCAAATCGGTTAAGAAATGACGGAGTTATGGACTAACAAACATTAAAAAAAAACATACAACCGAATTGATAACCTCCTCTTTTGAAATTTTGAAGTCGGTTAAAAATAAGAGAGGCATACATACCAGGGGACCCGCCGGCCCTAGCGGATCGCGCAGCGGGTAGGAGTTGGCCATAGGGCATATACGCTCCTGGTTGTGATTGCAGTAATGGTGTTCATAATTAAATGCTGGGACCTGCGGCGGGAACTTAACTCATCCGCAATATACGGAAATCCTTCTATAAAACTAACTTTCTTTGTACGGCAGGATCACGCCTGTTGGGCTCAAGTAAAAATTATTAGGTCTTACCCGAAGTCACCTCAGCATCAGCAGGTCTGAATTCAACCAGTATCCCACAATCGTGCAAGTTACCACAAAATGACAACCGCTAGAGTAATTTTCGGGCCGCTTCTCAAAACGCAGCGCAGAGGTCAACGCACTCTTCTACAGCTCAATTATTTTATTCACAAACCAAGCTCGCGTTTCTCCACTACGAGATCAAAACTTGGTAACTAAAATGAAGTGCACATTCTCTCACACCGAAGATCCTAGGTTTTTTAGCTGGGTTTGTCATCTGTTACTTGGGTAATGCCCAGCTTAAAAAAGTGCGTTCTGAAACACGCTAGAATTATATCACCAGTAAGTAATTGACAAGGACAAATAATGCAAATTAACTCTTATTTAGAAATTAAGAGTTATTCATTCTTCATACTTACAACAAAAAAATTATAGCCGTATGATCTTTGAATTAGGAACGAAGTGTCCAATACTGGTGCTTGTCAGCTTAAAGTGTCCAACACGGGTACCGTTACCCTATGAGACACATTGTAAACGACATATATCTGACATTGCCTGATTGTCAATTACAAATAACAACTTGTTTACATGAGAGTTCTGTTGCCATTCTCCTCCTTTTTGCACAGGCAGCCGGGGCCCATTTGACAAGGGCTTGCTTATAATATAGTGCTAGCGGAAGTACTTTCCTAATAAAAGGAGTTGATAAAGGCATCCGCTAATAGAGAGACAAAGAAATATTCGTCCAAATAATAATGAATCCGCTAATTACATTACTACCTTATTAGCCTTTGTGAATCGATACACCTGTTCTGCCGATGAGTCAGCTCGGTTTATAAAAATCGAAAAAAAAACTGTCAATTAAAACTGGCGTACTTTAGTTACAATAAGATTTCTAAAGTGAGTATAGGCAACCAGAAATTAAACATAATTTTTAAGTTTATTGGTGGACAGTCAAATTTAATAAGGTGAGTGTAAAATATTTCCAGGAAAAGGCGAACTGGACTCAGTCGAGCCGTAATACCGTAATAGTATCTTTTTTATTTGAAAGAAAATCAACTAGTAAAATATCAATACATTACAAAATGCATAATATGAAAAAAAGATAATCTTCTCCCGGATCTTCTCTCAAGCCGTTTTCAATATTGTATTGAAAACGGCACACATGCGGGCCAAGTAGATTAGACTAAGCACTGGCCACTTAACCCAATAGACACCGCTTCATAGAACTTTGTCTCGAATCTCAAACTGCCAAATTGGCGGGGCGCGGGGGGCGACAAGTGCACTGTGATTGGCTAGTACAAGGTCAACGAGCAATCACCACGTGTGCGGTGCGTGACGCGCGCATTTTTGTGTAGTGATGGGACACACTCGAAAAAGATACTACAAAATATAAGTGTAAATGTATTTAATTGGAACCAAAGTTATTAAGTGGTCTGTAAGACTAAGTTCAGTTTAGAACAGGGTTTACAGTTTTGTATAGAATTCATATTCGTGGATTTAGACCACTTTAGACACCAAAAAATCGTATGGTTGCATTATGAGCATGGTTGGCTTTTCTCTAATTTATAAACAGCACGTTATGCCAAAATACATACGTTGGCATACGAGTATTCAAAAAACAACAAAAGAAGTCATTGCGGGTCCCATTCCGCCTCCGTCCATTAGAATTTCTCAGGTTAAAGATCCTGAAATAGGTTACTATTAGCTGACACGCATAAGATCGCTTGGAATTCGCCTTTCCCCTGGTCTCCGGATAGCCAGCACTGCTTGGGGTTGCCCTAGGAGGCGGGAGCGAGTAACAGGCGCGCTAGTTTCCCCGCGCACTAAAAATTGATTTTGAATGCGAAATATGTCTGAGGTTGATCCGCAGTTCGTCAAGTCAAAAAGGTATCAAACGTTTTCTTGCTTCAGGATTTACACAATTATGATCGCAGACAGATAATATTATAAACTTTCGTCTACAGCGTTTGCTTTATTCTAAACTTGGCCATCCATCGCGACCCGGGCGCTGTATGAAATATGCATGAGAGGAATCAAAATCAGAGGCGCCGAGCACATGCCCGTTCCCCGGGCAGGTGATCTGCTTCCTGTTTGTACGTGGCTTGTTATTCCTAATATATTTTACCCGAGCGAGTTTGTCAACATGGCTTATAAATCGAATTTGTTTGGTGACGCAATTCATATTGAAACGCGTGCGTAAATTCCAGCTTGAAACGCACATAGCGTGGGACAACGTCGTTGCGCGGCGGAAGCGGTTTTGCGGTAAAGCGAACGCGGTCCGGGGGACGCTCGACCAAAAAACCTCGCGAAATAGTGGAACGGAGGCGGGGTGTGTGACATATGCATCAGTAATCAACACTATCGAGAGTTGACAGTTTCGGAAATATCAAATATCTAAAACCGCCTCCGCCCCGTACTGATGTACGTGATTGTTTTGCCGGGATAGTTCGCTCTCTTCTACTGCTAACCATTTAAAGCGACTTCGGCTTTTGTTGATGCCCCACCAAGCACCAATAGGTAAGCTGTCAATGTCAACTGTAAGTCAAGTTAGTATATACATATTGATTTTTACTGCGCACATTAAAATTAGTGTTTCCTGATTGACGGGATGCGCGAGAGTGGGGCAGTGCTGCTATGCTATCATACTACCTTGCCTCCGCGCTACCGACTAAGGAAATCTAGATAACACCAGCAAAATCTCGGTAAAGAAGAAAATACCTCATACATATATTGGCCCCGCCACGTCACGAAGTAGCTTTAATATTAATTTTGTATTAAGCAGTAACGCTGCTAACGAAAAGTCCAAATTTCATATTAAAGGGAAAAATTGAAAAATTTAAGAACTAACTGAAAACTGTCTGAGTTGACTGTAAGAGGAAACTAGTGAAGGATTTCGTGCCCAAGCTTGGTTGTTCCGATAGCGCAGAGGCTAGAGCGATTGGCGGCGTATGCCAGATGTCGCAGGTTCGAATCCTGCTCGGAGCATTAAATATTTCAATTTTTTCCTTTAATTTGAAATTAGGAACTTTTAATATTAATATTCTCTTTTACGTATTTTAAGTATGTAGGTTAAACATAATATATGCTCGTTATCATTGATATAAGTACTTTTTGAAGATAACGACTGACCTTTGCGTTTTTTAACGTTTCTTCTCGACAGCGGGTTTAATTTTTATAAACGCTAGTAGATTTAGACTAGTAAAAGTGCTACTGCAGCCTATTTACGGAATAAAGTTCATTTATTTCATTTACCGTTAAAAGTTAAGCTTATCTGTCACGATGTATTTTTAAGCCAGTTCCGGCATAAACGAAGAAACCCTTCGCTAAACGTAAAAGGTTATGAAAAGGCCAACCAAATTATGAACATTAATTTAATTTTAAACACATATCCACGGCTAGGCATTTTATTGCATTAATGTTAACTACTGGGGGAAACTACTATTACTGGAATTGTAGTGGGATGGGAAAAGTACTAAATTAATAATAATATCTCTAGGTTACCGCCTAATGTCACATATATATTTATGGTCAGACTACCTTGCGAAGTAAAACCTCCAGATCGCGTTATAGAAATAAGACCCCTGAGTAGAAGTAGACTAGAACTACTAAAGTCAAATTTAATAGTCGCCATGCCGAACACCCAGGTAGAATCAAATGATCCGAATAATCAATTCAAAATGCTTCTGAATTTAATAAGACTTGTAGTAAAAAGCAAAATCAAAATCAATCAAATCAAAATCAAATATTTATTCTGCAAATAGGCCACAAGGGCACTTTTACATGTCAAAGCATGAATTTATACAATTTAAAAAACGGACAATCTTACTTAATAATAATGATACAAAAAAAATATACTGATTGACAATTCAATGAAAATAAATTTACAAATATTAAGGACGTATTGAATACGATCTGTGTCCGAATAAACAAAAGGAATATAAAATTAATTTAATATCTCAGAGATGTATATGGTCTCTGAGCGTCCAAATATGATTAATAACAATGATTTCAAAGTGCTTAGAGATGTAAATGATCTCTAAGCGCTAAAATTAAAATAAGTAAACTTAATATTGTTAGAGCTGTATAAGGTCTCTAAGCGTCAATAATAATAAAAATAATCCAGAACAGGATCATGTCTCTCGTCAATCTACATACAATAAAATAACACTAGTATTAAGGTATTTACTATGCCCTTGCAAGCATGAACAGACCGGACTCCACAAACAGCACCCGATCACGAGTATGACGCGTATCTCAGCCATCGCCTCCCTCGACCATCTGTTAGGGAAGGTGGCGACCCGATCAACGACGCCACCGTAAGCAAAGCCCTTTAAGCGAGCATGACATATTCAGGCTGCCGGACATTAATAAAATCAAAGATTAAAATTACTGTTCGGCGAGAAACAGCATCATGTTTCATAAAATGCAACGACAGAGATAAGTATTTATACAAGGGAATATGCTAAGTGAAGCATAGGTATATTAAAAGTAACAGGATTTAACTATCACTGGCTTAAAAGCATTTTTGTCATTTAAGAAATCGTTGACAGTATAATAGGCCTGGCTTAACAAATAACGTTTAATATGAGACTTAAATTTACTAAGTGGAAAATTAACTATATCGATGGGTATTTTATTATAAAATCGTATACAGTTCCCCACAAACGACGTGCTAACCTTCCGGAGACGACTGGCCTTCACTGCAATCTTGTGTTTACTTCTAGTGTTGTAGTCGTGGATATCACTGTTAAGTTTGAATTCTTGAATATTTTTTCGAACATACATAATGTTTTCAAGAATGTATTGACATGCCACAGTAAGAATATTTGCCTCCTTAAATTTTTCTCTGAGAGATTCTCTGGCCTTAAGTTGGTAGATGGAGCGTACAGCTCGTTTCTGTAGCACGAAAACGGTCTGGATGTCAGCCGCTTTTCCCCACAACAGGATTCCATAGGACATAACACTATGAAAGTAACTGTAATATACCAGCCTGGCCGTCTCAACGTCAGTTAACTGTCTAATACGTCTTACTGCATAGGCCGCAGAACTAAGTTTGCCGGCCAGAGTGGAAATATGCGCATGCCATTGCAGTTTTGAATCTAAGGTGACACCTAAAAACACTGTTCTATCTACAAATTCCATTTCATCCGACTTTAATTTGATCTTAGAGTTGTTTGCCTGCTTGACATTAGGCATAGTGAATTTGATGCACTTTGTTTTCTTGGAATTTAAGAGCAAATTATTTGCTGTAAACCAGTTCACAACAGTACCTAGTGCCTCATTAATACCGTCAAAGTTTTTGTCTTTGCGGCCTACCTTGAAGATAAGCGACGTATCATCTGCGAATAGCACTATATCATGTTTATCTTTTACAAGGTTTGGTAAATCATTAATATAAACTAAAAACAGAAATGGACCCAAAATTGATCCTTGAGGAACTCCAAGAGCAACCGTTGTCCCTGCAGATTGAATCCCGTTGATGACTACCCGTTGAGTTCTCTCTGACAGATACGATGTAACAAGGTTCAGGGCACCGTTTTTTATCCCATAATGGCTTAACTTTCTAATTAAATTCTCGTGATTAACGTAAAAAGCGTATTAAGATAAACAATAAAATGAGATTTAATGAGTGGGCAACTACCGGAATTCGGAAAAGTAGAGATAACTTATATCAACTTTATGAAAGGAGATCTTGCACCACTGACGAATGTTTCCATCATGTGTGCACGAAAGCAAAAGCAATGCACTTGAATAATAAAATAAAGTCCTCAGATAACACAGCCAAGACTGTCTGGAAAATAATAAACACAGAGACTGGGCAGAGAAATAATAAAAAGTCCACAATTTCTTTGAAAATAGAGGATAATTTAATTACTAATGCTCTAAAAGTAGCCGATGAATTCAATAATTTCTTTCCAAAATTCCTATAGTCACGACTCAAAGTTTGGCATCATCTACCACAATAGCAGAATCCCTTCTGAATGAGAATGTAAAATTAGAGTCACAAAATATTTTCAAATTTCATCATGTTTCTCCTCTAGATGTTTATGGGGCGTGTCAGTCAAGGTACTGGAATCTATTCTCGAGGTCGTTGCACCCACTCTACCACTCATTTTTAATAGTTGTGTAGACAAAGGCATTCTTCCAGACTTAATGAAGTGTAGTGTAGTTCCTATTTTCAAATTAGGTCATAGAGATAATCCTTCTGATTATCGTCCAGTTTTTATCCTACCAGCGTTTAGCAAAATATTCGAAAAAATAATGCTTACGCAATTGGTTTGTCATTTTAATTCACACAATATTTTGCACGCACAGCAGTTCGTATTCACGAAAGGTAGATCAACTACTGATGCAGGTGCAAGTTTAATAAAATTTATTTTGCAGTCTTGGGAAAAGTCATATTACGCCATTGGAGTGTTCTGTGACCTTTCCAAGGCTATTGGTTGTGTAGATCATGGTACTTTAATTTGTAAGCTTAATTTCTATGGTATCAGAGGACATGCATAGGATCTTATGAAGTCATATTTAACACAGAGAAATCAAAAGGTAGCGATAAATAAAGCCCTTTCGTCAGAGACAGAGCTAGAGATGGGAGTACCTCAGGGGTCTATTCTAGACCCTTTCCTGTTCCTTGTTTATGTAAATGATCTACCATATATGGTAAGCCGAAGATCAGGCATTGTAATGTTCGCAGACTGAACTCATTGAACCAAATAATACCCTTTCCATGATCAACGTACGCTAATAAACCAATAGCTACCAGAAACACTGGAAAACTGAAAATAACCTTCTATAGACTAGTAAAGGCGAAAAAGTCGTTCTGGGAAATTGTATTAAATTCTACAATAAAATTCCAAAACGCATTACTGAACTAAGCAATTTTAAATTCAAATCTGTAGTAAAACAAACACTTATTTCAAAAGCATATTATAAGGTAAACGAGTACATCATGCATAGGGTTGTTTGGCAGTGATAGTGTCCTGGAGCACGGCTAATCTATCGCGAAAATTGGTTTTCTACTGTAGCATTGTTATTTTTGTAGTAATTGAGACTGTAATTTTATATTAAAATATACAGTGTATATTGTTTTGAAAAAATGACACCTCGCCGAGTTTCTTACGCCTGTTCTTCTCGTGGCAGAGATTTATTTTTCCGAACTGGTGGTAGTTTATTGACGTTCATAGGTGCATGTAATATGCCTAATTTGAAGAATAAACTACTTTTACTTTTACTTTTTACTTTTATCAATTTATATTTAGTCGTAATCATCTAAAAAAATCGTTGAATGATTCAATGTCTTTAGTTTGCTCTTCAAATTTCCAGTGCCAAAATAAACGTTTTCACCCTAGCCCAAAGACTGCGAAATAAAACAACTCTACGTTGTTTGTACCGTATTATATTTGAAATACACTAGCAAATCATGATCACATTAGTACCGCTTACACATTTATACATTTGTTATGTGCTTCACCCACAGCGACGTAAGCTACAAACTTCTGTGTCAAGTGCACAATACACATCTGAAAAAAGAAATTATATTTTAAATTCCAGCCTGTATTTCAGACATAACGAGCTAGTGAAACAATTGCGCCGCGCACGTCAATTGGCTGTTTGAAGTTCCAACAAGCGGATGCCAGAGTGTTCCCACAAAGGAATTTATCGTAATTCGTAATAGGGAGTGAAGTATAATCGTATGTTTTGTTGAAATTTTCGGTAAAATAATGAACTGGTGTTTGGTTACTTCCGCATTTGAATCAGTCAGTTGTTTGTGAAAACTGTCAGTACAAATTACGAGTTAGTACCTATACAAATTCTTTACTGCGTCCCTACATTTTAAGCAGCCTGACGGTAATTCAATTACTGCATACAGATTCCGCTCCGACAAATCAGGCAGTAGCTTCTGTAGATCATATGCATATGCGATAAGAAAGCAAAACACAAATTTACACTATCCAACTGGATATATCAAATCTTAAACTGGAACGCTTACTACAACAGAAATGATCAAAAATCAAAACTAGTTCAGTTCAACAACCGAAATATTCCATTAAAGTTCGTTGGATTCGAAATTCGCATCAGTTCAAAGACTACCACAAGCCATTTAATTAAGTGTAAATTAATAGTTGCGGTGGCAGGTGCCAGCGTTCCCACCGTGGACCGAAGTTCGGCTGCATTAAGTGCTCTAGATACTGGGTACACTCAAATTCAACCAGTTTGTCTTAAACAGTTTACGCATTAACACGCAATATTTCCTGCCAATCGAAGGTCAAATTGTTGGAAATAATAGCCTTGTGTAGGCTTGCCCTTCCCTGGTTCCTACAAAGACCTAGACAATTAAATTGTATAGAGATATCGCTTGTTTATGTTATGCCGCTTTTATTATGATTTTCAAAAACAGAAACATTAACGCGAGGATGCAAATTTAGAATCTCGAAGAGCCCTAGTAAGTCCATGAGACAGTGTACAATCAAACGAGGGCAACCGGATTGTCTTCACTACCATGTTTGGCGTAAACCACCCAGCAAGTATACAACTAATTGCACATCACGATCATCATATCAGCCCAAGACCATCCGCTGCTGGATATAAGCCTCCCACAAAGAGTATCAATATTACCGGCCCTGCACCACCCGCATTCAGCGGACTCCCATATGTCCTTTACCAGGTTATTAGTCCCCTTGTAGCCCACGATGCGTTTTCTACTGCCGATGGTCAAATTTCTGATGCGATCACGATGAGAAACTCCCAGCATAGCCCTCTTCATTGCTCTTTGGATGATTTTGAGCCTTCATACGAGGCCCATAGTACGAGACCACGTTTCAGTGTCATATGTCTACTGGCGACATATACCGGTCAAGTCACCTGGAGACACTGCGGAATATTGGACCAAGGGATGTGCCGCAGCTTCCCGAACGCTGCCCAGCCGAGTCGGATTTGATTCAAATTAGGGCAACCAGATTTGCTTCATTTGCCATTTTTGGCGTACACCAACTTGTACGTATTTCATTTCATTGGCCACAGCATCTATCGTAGATGTTCGTTGCGGCGCTTGTGGGTTTACGGGAACCCGCATCGTCGTTGATGGCTATAAAGTCCTATAGCGGCGCGACATTTCTTGCCACATCGATCGCAAACAAAACGCGAGTCCAGAGGAGGTGGCAGAGCACGACGAAGACTTTTCTGCCTCAAGATCTCCAGCCAGTCATCATCATGCTTTGATGTTCCGACTTTTATACCGTGGCGCCATTCAGGTCTCATTTCAGCGCGTTCCTCCCAACCGTCGGTCTGAATACCAAAACTAGTCATGTCCCGCTTACAGGAGTCCTTAAACCTCAGAGTTGGACGGCCAACAGGTCTTTTTGCGTCTGCTATCTGACCCAGCATTACTTGGCGTGGTAGTCTCTCAGGGTCCATGCGATGAACGTGACCGAGCCAGCGAAGTCTTCTCTGCTTTAGCATAGCAGTTATGCTGCAGCAATGTGTTCTTGAGAGTACTACCTCGTTACTGATTTTATCTTGCCAAGTGACTCCAAGTATAGTCCTCAGGCAGCGCATGTGGAATGCATTCAGTTTACGTTCTTGCTTCACGTATGTGGTCCACGTTTCAGACGCGTACAGCAATACACTGAGGACGCAAGCTTGGTATACAAGAACTCTAGTATAAGTAGTAAGCTTACTGTTTCTCCATACGCGCGCAAAAAGCTTCCCAAAAACGGTCGATGCTCTGCCTAACCGAGTATCTATCTCCTTGTCGTTAGAAAGTGACTGAGTAGTGGTTGAGCCAAGATAGCAGAAATGATCCACGACATCGAGCACAGCACCATCGAGTACTATTTTTGGGGGCTGGCTTACGCCTTGCACCATGACGACAGTCTTCTTGGTGTTCACGCTCATAGAGAACAGCCGACAGGCGTGACCAAATCGCGTCACCAGCTCCTGGAGTTCACCTTCAGAGTTTGCAACTAGTGCAGCATCATCCGCATACAGAAGTTCTCTAGCAATTATCTCCAGACGCTTATTTTTTGCCCTGAGAAGACTAACATTGTACAGCTTTCCATCCTTCCTAGTATGCAGATGTACTCCTACATCACAATTCTCAAAAGCAGTCAGAAGCAGTGCCGAGAAGAAGATACCAAAGAGTGTAGGTGCCAGCACGCAGCCTTGTCTGACTCCACGGTTTATGCCAAAAGATGTGGATTTTTCACCATCAAATATAACTGAGGCGTTCATGCCATCATGGAATGACTTAATGAGTGACAATAGTTTTGGTGGACATCCGATTCCGCGCAATACATCATAAAGGCCTCCCCTACTCACAGTATCAAAAGCCTTATTGAGATCGACAAAGGCCATATACAGCGGCACTTGATGTTCGCGACATTTTTCTTGTAGTTGCCGAAGAGTAAATATCATGTCGCTGGTAGAACGACCAGCCCTGAACCCACACTGCGACTCGGGGTAGATCCGAGCAGCGAGAGTATTTAGCCTTCGTAAAACCACTTTTGCAAATGCCTTCCCTGCAATGCTTAACAAGGATATGCCCCTGTAGTTATTACAGTCACCTCTATCTCCCTTGCCCTTATACAAAGTAATGATGTCGGCGTCCCTCATATCCTGAGGAATAGTCCCCTCGTCCCAACAACGCAGCAATAGAACGAACAAAGGAGAAGAAACGCAACTGATTTTCACCAGTTCTGCAGGTACGCCATCAAGACCCGTACTTTTCCCCAGTTTCAGACTCTGGAGAGCTTCAATAAATTCTTCGCTTGTAGGGGGGACGTCAAGCTCAGTCGCTGCGGCTCGAAAGCTCAGATTAGCCAGTGCGGTTGGGTACATAGATACTTCTTGAGAGAACAGGTTTGAATAATGCTGTACCCACCTATCAAGTTCCTTAGCCTTGTCTGTAATCGGATTTCCTTCAAGGTCCTTAATTGCGGCACGTTTACGTTTCGTTGGACCAATTGCAGATTTTATTCCCTGGTACATGCCCCTGAAGTCTCCCACATCCCGACACTGTTGTATAGACTGGCAGGGTTTAGCCCAGTACTCATTAGCGCAACTGCGACTGGCACGTTGTAGTTCAGCTTTGGCTGCCTTATACGCAGCTTGTTTGGCAGGATCTCTATGGTTATTCAGTAGATTTATGTGAGCTGTACGTTTCTCCTCAATTAATGGTAACAAGATATGTTCATACTCAGTAAACCAGTCACTAGTAATTTTCCTTTTCTTGCCGAACACCTCTCCGGACGCTTGCATTATTACCCTCTTTACCTATTAGTACCCACGTAATAAAACGTCACGTTTCTGGATATGTGCATTGTGAAATAATGACCGTGTGAAAGCTTGTTGTCAATATTGATTTAGGCTCTAGAAAGTACTGTACTTGGGAAGCTTCCGGATACCCTTCCTATATCAAGTAAAAGCCATTACACATTCCATGATTTTAGAACGATACGACTAGATATTTTTGTCCATTTTGCAACGTTGTATCTTTTAACCTCTGCTTCAGTTTGAAAATAATCTTAAACAGTATTGGTATTTCGTACGATAATTGGTGTTTCGTATATTGGTATTTAGTACGTTAAAAAATATGCTAACTATTGGTTCAATAATTGTACCCTATCAAGGCTTGGAGTAACTCAGGGCTCTGTCCTCGGCCCTGTGCTATATATTAATATTTATACAGCAGACGTACCGACCAAAGACGATGTCACGGTTGCTACTTAGGCTGACGATATACATAGCTTTTTTGGCAGCAGATAGCGATCCAACTGCGGCAGGTGTAAAACTACAACGAGTGCTGGATTCGACCTCAGCCTGGCTTCAAAAGTGGAGGATTCGAGCTAGTGCCCAAAAGTCAACACATATTACTTTTACACTGAGAAAAGAAAACTGTCCCCCGGTATACTTGGCAAATAACATCTAACCCCAAACAGATTGGGTAAAATACCTTGCATTCCACTTTGACAGACGTATGACCTGGAAAAATCACATAAAGGCTAAAAGAGACCAAGTAAATTACAAATTTCCAAAGCTATACTGGCTGATGGGAAGAAACTCAGTTCTCTCACTGGATAACAAGCTTCTAATATACAAAGCTATTCTGAAACCGTTCTAGTCATATGGCATCGCAAAATGGGGAGTAGCCAGTAAAAGCAATATAGCAGGCCTACAAAGGGTTCAAAACAACATCCTAAGAGACATTACAAATGCTCCATGGTTCGCAAGGAACAATGAAATTCACGAATATGTAAAAATGCCAACAGTAGCATCGAAAGTGAAGCGCTATAAGGAACAACACATAGCTCGCCTCGCCCACCACTCCAATCCATTAGCTTCTGGATTACTTGACAATGTCAATGTGGTTAAGAGACTCAAACGTAACCACATTATTTAAGTAGTGAATGAGGCACTAGCCTCGAAATCTACGATCGTCATTTCCCGCACAACAAATCAGATATTAATGGAAAAAAAACTATTGGTTATATTTTACTAAAAAAGTTACACAAACACAAAACAGTGCAAAATTTACATACAGATAAATCATGGTCACTAATCTAATCAAAGTTGTAAATGCGTATGAAGTCTTTTCGATTTGTATATGAATTTATCTTGATGCTTGAATCGAAATAAAAAAACCGGCCAAGTGCGTGTCGGACCACGCACAAAGCAGGGTTCCGTACCGACACCTAATCTACATTTAAAACCACTATACTGTACATTGAATCAAAGAAGGTCGTTTCTTCAAAGGAAACTCACGGCACTTACGCCCTTTTGTTTGGGCATGACAGTTTTTCAGCAATAACTCAAAAACCGTTGGACCGTTCTTGTTAAAACCAAAAATCGTTGAAAGGATTTATTATTGTTCACCATCCTGAATTTTAAACTTCATAGTTTGGAAATTAGAGGGGGGGGGGGGGGACACTTTTTACGATTTTGACAGCTGATATCTAACCAACGGTTGACTTAAACGGAAAAGTTTTGTAGAAACCTCTATGTCATGTTTGAAGGCCTATCCATAGATAACCTACACTCCTATGTGCATGAAAAAAAATTGTTGAACCCCTGTTACATGTATGGGGTGCCCCCCCAGTTTAATATTTCTTCATAATTTCACATCATATTTCTATAGTGGTTCATACACCTTCCTTCCAAATTTCATAATTGTTGTGCTCATAGTCTCCGAGTAAATCGGCTGTGACATTCGGACGGACGGACGGACAGACATGACGAATCTAAAAGGATTCCGTTTTGCCATTTTGGCTACGGAACCCTAAAAACGCTCCTAATAAACAGAACAAGGTCCAAAATCAAGAACAATATCAGGTAAGTAATGTTCCATGCACCAGATTTTCGCCTCTATAGGGAATTAATGACAGCTTGCACTAAAGTCACTTTTTACATATCCTTAGTCTTTTTTTGATACATTTCTAATAATAAATCGTGATAATTCAAGCCCCAAAAAGTAACTTAATTCGATACAATATAGGGAATTAATGACAGCTTGCACTAAAGTCACTTTTTACATATCCTTAGTCTTTTTTTGATACATTTCTAATAATAAATCGTGATAATTCAAGCCCCAAAAAGTAACTTAATTCGATACAATATAGGGAATTAATGACAGCTTGCACTAAAGTCACTTTTTACATATCCTTAGTATTTTTTTGATACATTTCTAATAATAAATCGTGATAATTCAAGCCCCAAAAAGTAACTTAATTCGATACAATGCGTACTTTTCACTAATGATGAAAAATAAAGGTTCTTTGCTAAAAAAATTGATTATAACAGTCGAAATAAAAGACCCTTCGTACTTTCGTAGCTTAATGAAATAACGCTGTGCGGGAGAAAAATTGATTCTTAATTTCCCTAGAGGTGATTCTAACATAATTAGTTGGTAACAATGTGAAAGGAATATTTTCTTAGAAAATGCAATGTCACTAACTTCATTAGTTGATTACCGATAAAATTTATTGTAATTATTTTAATTTGTACAATTTATATATTTGTATAACCTAGCCGAGTTTCTTACGCCGGTTCTTCTCGTGGCAGAGGTTTATTTTTCCGAACCGGTGGTAGTTTATTGACGTTCATAGGTGCATGTAATATGCCTAATTTGAAGAATAAACTACTTTTACTTTTTTACTTATCGAAAACCATCCTGTATAATTAATTACACATAAGAATTTTTTTAAAGTATAACTACTTTAAAATTTCCAAAAATCGAATAAATCACAGAATATTAATAATAGGACAGAATTTAACAAAAACCTACTATTTTGGTAAATAAAGTAAATATAGGGTACATCGCCAATTACTAGCCACCCCCCAATTACTGGCCACATTATACTAAAATGATTAAGTTAAGAATTCTATAATATATCCCCACACTTCAAGTAAACCACCTGATAACAGCACTATCTAAAGTAATTAATCAAGTATTATATCCTTCGATTAACGTAAGAGTTCACAATAAAATGAGTTTGACTTTGACGAGCAATCGAACTGGCTAGTTGCTTATTTTTTCTATTAGCGTACATGCATTTCAAATTACGAATATCTGTTATAAATTTGACTAATGGCGTTACCCACAAAGTACAATATATATACTGAGATAGAGATACCAGTGAAATACTCCAGATAGATCGTAGCGCCGTTGTGTATTTAGTAAAAACTAACCGCACGACCGCTGCATCCCTGTCACTTCAATATGCAAGTGCGATAGAGACAGCACCCAGAGACATCTGGTGCAAACAAGTTAAGCTAACATTTCCATAGAAAAATTCGTACTTCGAGCTGAAAGGCCCCTGGCGTTACCTATGTCATTGTAGTAAATGTGATCACAAAAGGTAAGAGAATAATCTTTTCATTGTTAATTTACTTAACTTCAAATCCTATAACTTATTTGGATGGCTAGTTTCTGAAATTAAATTCGACACTATTTTAAATACTAGCCACCTATGTTGGATATTAAAATTACTAGATTTCAATTAATTAAGTATGAGAAATAGTGATCTCAGCGAGTAATCTAGAAATTAGGGGAGAATGGGCAATAGTGGATCACTTTTTTTTCAAGCCTGTAACTCAACAATTTTTAATTTTTATTGAGTTTTTTAAGCAGAAATGCCTGATGCCTCAGTGCTTAGAAATAAAGAAAAAGTGAAAATAAGTGGAAAAAGTCACTGCCTCAGGTGAGACTCGAACTAACAATCATGGATCTTTTCCGTTTCATCCTTTTTGGTTCGAAAATTATATTTTTTCTATAAAACATTTAAGCATTTTTCTGACTTAAAGACTACATTTTAATTGGAAAAATCAACCGACATTTGAATGATGTCAAAAAAATCACTTTTCGGCGTAATCCACTCTTACCCACTCTCCCTTAATTACGCACTGTTTTAAATTTCATGTCAATGTTTAGTAATTTGCTAGAAACTGTAAATAAAATTGATGTTTTTTCTTGTATTGCAGTTCGTTTACAATGTCTAAAATACGAAAGTATTCAAAAGACGCTATGGACAAAGCTATAAATTATGTTGCTAATAATGAAGGTTCAATAAGATCTGCGAGTACATTGTTCGATGTTCCAAGAGCTAGTATACAATTTAAAATTAAATACCCTCACACAAAATGTAAGCCAGGCCCAAACACTATTCAAACTGACACCGAAGAAAGGGCATTAGCAGATTTTATTATAAAATATGCTAAACTTGGTTTCCCTTTGAATAAAGACAATGTTTTATCATGCGTTGCCGAGTTCCTTAGGGCGAATCCTAGAAATAATCCATTTACAAAAGATCGTCCAGGAGACTCGTGGTTTCGTTGTTTTTTAAGACGACATCCTGATGTGGTAGAAAGAAAATCAGAAGGTGTAACCAATTCTAGTGCTTGCGTGTCTGAACAAAATATAAAAAAATGGTTTGAGAGTGTTAAAAAATACATATTAGAAGAAAATTTAACTCATGTGATTGAAGATCCAAGCCGCATTTTTAACGCTGATGAGACAGGGTTCAATTTGTGCCCGAAAACAGGAAAAGTGTTAGCACAGAGAGGTAGCAAAAACGTTTACCAGATTGAGAAAGCACCCGTAAAGGAATCGATAACTGTTATGTTTTCGTTTTCAGCGAATGGTTCGACAGGCAATCCGTTAATAATTTATCCCTATAAGAAAATTCCTGGAAAAATAGCTGAAAGTGTTCTAACAGGTTGGGGCATTGGAAAAAGTGACAATGGTTGGATAACAGCTTGCACATTTTATGAATACATAGCAAATGTCTTTTACCCACAACTGGTGCAAGAAAAAGTAGCATTTCCGGTTATACTTTTTGTTGATGGGCACAAGTCTCATCTTACTCTTGAAGTGGCTAAACTATGTAAAGAATTGCAAATACATTTAATCGCCCTTTACCCTAATGCAACTAGAATTTTGCAGCCTGCCGATGTAGCAGCATTTCGGCCCATTAAAAACGCGTGGCAGAAGGGTCTACGAGAATGGTATGATAAAAATAATTATCAAAAAGCCTAAACAAACTGACTTTTGCCCCATTGCTAAAACAATATTAGACAACACGATACATCCAGAGTCCTTGATAAATGGATTTCGTCTCTGTGGATTATATCCGTTTGATGATAGTAATGTTGATTATTCGAAGTGTTTGGCCAAAAATAAGGAAGAAAATGAAAACACATCAACAACTCTGAGAAATGCTGAGTATAAAATGAGTTACACAGATTTTTGTGAAGTAGTAGGGGAAGAAATAATAAACAAATGTTATTCATACGAGGGAGATTGTAATAAAGATTTATTTCTAGTTCATAAACTATGGAAAAAGTTTCATTCATCTGAAAATTATGATATGAACAAGCCAAATTTGGATGACAGTAACGATACAGCTGAAGACCTTGAATCTGGGCAAAATTTAGCGGAATGGAAAAAAGCATGCGAAAAAGAGAATGGAAATAAAATACCCGAACTGATACTTGATGAAACTACAGGAAATTTATTGGATGTGAACAATGAAAAGTCTAATATTGTACTTGATGAAACTACAGGAAATTTATTGGATATGAATAATGAAGAGACTAATATTGTACTTGATGAAACTACAGGAAATTTATTGTATGTGAATAATGAAGAGTCTAATATATTACTTGATGAAACAACAGGATTAATATGCAACAGATTGCATGTAAAGAATGGTGAATCAAAATGTATGTCTGAAGAAACTTTGAAAGATGTTATTACGGATACCGTACAGGACAAAAAGACAAGTCAATCTGGGTCACATCACCTGGAAAGTTCTTTAGCATACCTCTCGGCAGTGGAAAGGAATGTGCACATAGTATCTAATGATTTATTAGTTGATTATTTGTCATTAAGAAAATGGCCAGGTAAAATAGAACGGACTGGGAAAAGACAAATTGAACGACTACCATATGCTATAACCTCCAATGCTTTTATCAATTTAATGTCCAAGAAAAAGCAAAAGCTATAACAAAAAGAAAAGGAAAAAGAAAATAGAAAAAGGGCACGAGAAGAAAAAAAGGCAATAAAAGAAAATGAAACAATATCTAAAAAACGAAAAGTAAATCTAAATAAAAACTTTAAACAAGAAACAGAAGTAAATGCAGATATCCTAAGTACTACAATTGAAGCTAAAGCTAAGACAATAAAGGCAAATACAAAAAAAGTTGAGAAAAAAGAACCAAAAGTAAATGTAGATATCCTAAGTACTGCAACTGAAGCTAAAGCTAAGAAAGTAAAAGCAAATACAAAAAAAGTTGTGAAAGAAGAATCAAAAGTAAATGCAGATATCCGAAGTACAATAATCGAATCAAAATCTAAGAAAACGAAAGTAAATTAAAAAAAAAAAATGTTATCCAAACCAAACCTAAGCAAGTGAAAATAAATACGAAAAATCGAGGTTCAGATGAAAATACAAGCATTAAAAAGTACACAGATAACTCGATATAAAATGTTGGAGAAGCATCCGTATCTTCAGAAGTTGTACACAAAAGAGACAAATGTGAAATTTGTACACAATATTGTCGGACATAATAATGAGCTTCTTTGTTTACGATGCAGTAAATACTTCCATGAAGAATGTGTTCCCCTGTTTCATGAAAATAGGATACCTCTGGTTGGACCATATATATGTCATATTTGTTATCATCTTCAGGCAAGTTCCTCATCATATAGTGAGAATTGATCATTCCTAAAGAGTATATTGTTTTTTATTAAGTGAAGAAGCTTTTATTACCTATGTTAATATTTTATTTTGTTGGATACCTACGTGTCTATTATAATTAAAATTAAAAACATAGTGGCCAGTAATTGAAAAAAAGTGGCTAGTATTGTAAATAGTGGCTAGTAACTAGGTTAAAAGTAAAGTCCGATAAAAAAAATACATGTTTCAGGAAATAAATAAATTATCGTCTAGTAAACACTTGTTATAATTATTCAACATTCACTTCTTCCCTTTAAAATGATAATATGAGCGATATCACTTTACAGGGAATCACAATACACATTCTAAGCAAGCCAGGTAGTAAAATGGCCAGTAATTAGCAATTTACCCTATACAAGAATACTTAACCAAAATAATGTAAATAAAATTAACTAAAATCTAAAACAGGCCCTTGAGGCATTGTACCGAGGATGCTGGCGGCATTTCCTCGCTGTATCGCAATGCTGATACGTTGAGCGAGGAAGCCGCCAGCTCTTCGGTCACCAGTTACGTCAACCAGACGCTTCGTAATTTCTGCAAATAACTTGTACGTGCTGGGACCCCATGGACCTAGAGTTTCGACGCCAAAAGGTACAAACATGTACTCTCTATCAAGGCCCTTGTATTTATTACGCTAGAGTTTCGGCGTTCTCCGCCGCTGCACCCGCTTTTTAACCGACTTCAAGATTTCAAAAGAGGAGGTTATCAATTCGGTTGTATGTTTTTTTAATTTTTTTTTAATGTTTGTTACTCCATAACTCCGTCATTTCTTAACCGATTTGGAAAATTATTTTATTGATTGTAAGTATATATATCTAAGTTGGTCCCGTTTTTGTCAAAAAACAGTTCTGATGATGGGATCCATGAGGAATTGAGGGAACTCCTCAAATCTTTAAGGCAAACATATAGTGATTTTTGTGTTTTAATCAACAAGTTAAGTATTTTCATCTAAAAATGTGACATTGGATGAAGTGGAACTGCTGATGATGATCAGAACAGAACTCTTCAACGACGAAAAGTTCACGTTTGGCGATTTGTCCTCCTAGTTGTGTTTGTTAAGCAATTTCTATTTTCACGATTAATTTTTGTCATGCTTGATTTCTGATGATGGGATCCATGAGGAATTGAGGGAACTCCTCAAATCTTAAAGGCAAACATATAGTGATTTTTGTGTTTTTATCAACAAATCGAGCATTATCATACAAAAATGTGACATTTGATGAAGTGGAACTACTGATGATGATCAGAACAGAACTCTTCAACGACGAAAAGTTCACGTTTGGCGATTTGTCCTCCTAGCTGTGTTTGTTAAGCAAGTTCTATTTTCACGATTAATTTTTGTCATGCTCGATTTTTGATGATGGGATCCATTAGGAATTAAGGGAACTCCTCAAATCTTAAAGGCAAACATATAGTGATTTTTGTGTTTTTATTAACAAATCGAGCATTATCATACGAAGATGTGACATTTGATGAAGTGGAACTGCTGACGATAATCAGAACAGAACTCTTCAACGACGAAAAGTTCACGTTTGGCGATTTGTACTTCTAGCTGTGTTTGTTAAGCAAGTTCTATTTTCACGATTGATTTTTGTCAATCTCGAGTTCTGATGATGGGATCCATTAGGAATCGAGGGAACTCCTCAAATGTGAAAGGCACACAAATAGTGATTTTAGTATTTTCATGAACTAATGAAGAAGAAGTGGAACTGCTGATGATGATCAGAACGGAACTCTTCAACGACGCGTAGTTCACGTTTGGCTATTTGTTCTCTTCGTTTTGTTTGTCAAGCAAACAAGGTTTTTCCATGATTCCATGAGGAATTGAGGGTACTTAGTCTTCTACCATTATAAACATACTTATAACCATTTTTATTTTATTGTATGGAATCTAAGAGTGCACCATCTAAGTATAATAATCTTTCACCGGCCTCCCCCACTGAAGTCGGTTTTTTTTTCTTAAAAATTATACTGTAGTCCGTTGGAGGTGAGACGGTGCCAGTGTGGTAAACTACTAACTACCTGCAAATAATAAACCGGGTTTAGTTTGCGATAGGAATCGCTGTCATGTTATATACACTTTGACGTAAGTATATGGACAAACTGTCACCTCTAATCATATTCTAATCGCGATTAGATAATACCTACATGCCTTAAATCAAATACGTCGCTTAGATTACGAGGGGCGTTCAAAATATTCTCGGTATGAGGATGAAAACAAACAAGTACGAAAAGTTTGATATTTTTATTTTTCAATATACTCCCCCCCCTATGTTCATACACTTATAAGATGGATCAATTTTTTTTTAATCCCTCATAAAAATATTTTTTATCTTTGGTGTAAAAATGCTCCTCCACGGCCGCCTTCAACGCTTCATCGTCAGAAAATTTATTTCCACGCAGGTCCTTTTTAAGATTGGGGAACAAAAAGAAGTCGCTTGGCGCTAAGTCCGGTCTATAGGGTGGATGAGTAACAGTTTCAAACCCACATTCAACAATAGCTGCTTTGGCAATATGAGCAGTATGGACAGGGGCGTTGTCATGCAGAAGCAGAACACCTTTGGTTAACTTTCCTCGCCTCTTTTCTTTGATCGCTTCTCTTAAATGACGTGTAACGTTAGCGTAGTACTGCCCTGTGATATTTACACCTTTTTCTTTATAATCGATAAGCAAAACTCCTTCACAATCCCAAAATATTGTGGCCATGACCTTGCCAGCTGAAGGGATGACTTTAAACTTCTTGGGATGAGCTGAACCCTTAATGTGCCACTGCATGGACTGCTGTTTACTCTCTGGGTCATAATGATGAACCCAGGTTTCATCTCCAGTAACTATTTTTTAAGCCGCGTCAGCATTCGCGGAACCCATCTTGCACTTACTTTTGACATATTAAGATGGTCATGTATAATGACATGTACGGTACCAATAGAGAGATTGGTTACTTGATTTTACCTTCACTCGACCGTCTTCCAATATAAGTTTTTCCACTTTATCAATATTTTCTTGTGAGGTAGCCACTACAGGCCGGCCTGATCTAGGGTCATCTTCAATACTCTCCCTTCCACGCTTAAAATCGCTTGACCATTTTTGAATAGTAGATAAAGAAGGAGCAGACTCACGGTAAACACAATCCATTTCCTCTTTTATGGTTTTTTGATTTTTACCCTGTTTTGTCAAGAATTTTATGACGGATCGGTGCTCTAATTTCGTTAACATTGTTAATTCGCTCATGGTGTTCATGTTTGTTCGGCAATTGCAGAAAAACAAAAGAACATCTCGGTTCCTATTTAACTTTTTTTTAATGTCAATGGATGGATCTTAGCGGCCAGTAACAAATATATATATAAAAGAGGTTGTAACGTATCAATACCGAGAATATTTTGAACGCCCCTCGTAGGTATCCGAACGGCCGAGCAAACCTGAATAGATATTAGAAATTAGAACAAAAAGGTTTTAGTGTAATAAATATTGTATAGAGTTTGACCCTAATAAATTATGTCGTGTTCAGAAGCTAATAACAAAGGACATCAAGGTAATAGTATAACTAATATAAGGACCTTATGATTATTAGTGTTTTAATATTGATGAAGTTGCTAATATTACGGGAACGCTCATGGACCAGCGGCGCCCGCGTACCGTGCGAGGTTAACGTCAGCCCCGGTCAACTATTGGATGAGTTGACTAACTGATTGCTCCCGTGCCTTGGAAGACACGTTAAGCCGTTGATCCCGGCCGCTGTCCATGACAGCAGTCCTTAAGCCAAGCAACGAGCCTTCGGGCGGCTTAAAAACTTCTAACAGTTAGGTTGTCCTATCTCTTGACAAGCCTAACACAGAGCAAGTTTTGGTGTTAATCTCTGTGTGTGTGTGTGTGTGTGTGTGTGTGTGTGTGTGTGTGTGTGCGTGCGTGCGTGCGTGCGTGCGTGCGTGCGTGCGTGCGTGCGTGCGTGCGTGCGTGCGTGCGTGCGTGCGTGCGTGCGTGCGTGCGTGCGTGCGTGCGTGCGTGCGTGCGTGTGTGCGTGCGTGCGTGCGTGCGTGCGTGTTATGCGAAGTTATTGCGTATATTATTACTTGCGTATATTGGATTGTATTTTGACATAGTGCATGTAAAAGTTTTACGACAGCAGCTAGTATTATCATCGCGCAATCTCTGACTTCCCGGCCTCTGTAGTTATAATTTGTTTTCATGTCGATATAGTTATGCGGTCTTCATCTTCAATTGTTAAGTATTCAGGTGACACGGGAAAGTTCATGTGTCATTAAAAATCCTAATATATAATTTGCATGTAATTCTCAAGGCTTCTTCTAAATGCAGATACCATGCATACTATGATACCATGTCCGCTATATTATTAAACTGAAACAACAGACAAATAGATGTCATAGAGACTCCGGGTCCATTTCATTACAATAAATCTTATCCTATGATTAAGAGATGTAAAAACGTCTTCAGAGTTATAAGAAATAAAAATGCTAAACGATCAATCTATGTATATTGAGTATCTTTAATATACTGACAACAACACATAATATGAAACAAATGTAATTGTCAATGTGGTACTCCGTTTTCTCGTTTCGTCTGACCATCGATTGCAATAAATTCGGTTCCAGATGCTGTGAAATAAATTGTGGCTGTTTAAACGTTCACAACGTTATATATTTTAATAATATTGCGTTGAAATTGTAGATTTATATCACACATTATTCACGGTAAGCATCCTCTCCTTTGTTAGAATAGTATCTAGCTCTACCTACTGTATACCTAAATATCTTAAGTTGAAAAACTGAATGGCGGTTTCAATAAATAAGTAACGAAAATAACAATGCGATACTTACTTTTTTATTTAAGTGTGTTTATTTTTTCATTGTATATACTATTTATTTTTATATTATGTCTAGATATTATCTAGACAACTGATCCTCTATAACTTCAACCTTGCCAGTCATCTGCATTCTTCGCACATTCCAGGTATACTTGTATTTACTGTGTTATCTACTGTGTTATCGGTTTCGATGATGGTGACCCCTTACAAATCATGGGTTTGTCCAAATACGAGCTCTAACGTGGTTTTTATGTCGGCATTGTTAGAGCGCACACTCACAGACATATTTACCTTAAATTTTAAATATTTTTACCACAGTATAAAACACGTACAGCTTCCACAGAATTATTTATTCCTGGGACTTTTTGCACTCGCAGCTCGAAAGTGTTTGTCGTTTAAAACTGCTTTTACGTACGTTTACAATACATACTATTCAACCCCGATGTTTGCTCTTGTGCAGATGCAGTAAACACTGGCTTGCTGGTGTTTATTTCACTCGCTATGTTAACTTTGTGTCTGCATACAAACTGTATAGTAACGAGATGTTTTGTTTGGATAATGATGTGACGATTTTGAATGTAAGTGCCGAGAATTTTGTTTTTGATATCCGGGTAGACTGAAAACTAAACTTAACATTGTGCAAACTACCCACACAATTATTTCTAAATCCCATCAAAAACATAAATGTGAAACTAAATGGCAGTTTGCTTAAATAACCAACAGCTTTCATGGTATTCTACGAGTAACGCACTGCAAAGAAAACTGTCAAGTTAAGGCTCAAAATGCATTCAGCCGCAATAAAGTAGTTTTACTGTAAACAATGTAGTGCCAGACTTGGCACCTTTTCAGAGAATCTACGGATCTTGTCACCCATTTAGATATTAATTCTTTTGTCACGACAACCCAGCGTCGCATATTCTAAATATTTAACTTGGCTCCCATTTTCACCACATTCATGTTTTGATGGGATATCATTATTTTTTGACAATCTTCACCAAATGGTGCTTTTCAAGAGTGAATGCACAAGTTACTTATCAAAGTACCCAAATCGCTATAGGTGCACTTCAAATAATTGAAGAGTTCCCTCGATTTCTCCAGGACCCTATAATCAGATTCTTACCTGATAACTATGGGACCACCCCTGTAGTATACCGCACCGTTTCAAATATTTTTTTTTTCAAATTGGTCCATAACTAATATAACCGAATAATAAAACCGAAAAAATCACTGTTTTCTGACTTTTTTTGGTGTACACACATTGGATGCCAAACTTCACCTTTCTAGGTCACCTGGAAGTTGGTAAGCTTTTTGATTAATAGTGGTAGTGGAACAGTCAGTGGTAAAAATGCCGTTTTTTGGACTTAAAATTTCAATAACTATTTCACCTATATTTATGAAACTTGGGGTTCTAGTTGTTCTAAAAGATACATGTACCATTTTTTTTTATGTTAAATAGATTTGGAGTTATTGAGGGGTCAAAAGTGGCTCCAAACGGTTCGTATAAAGTAACACACGGCTGCTGGCCGCCAGTTCCTGGGGTAAACTTGGCTGGAGACGCTGCCGCGTCTAGATACAAAATAAGCAATGGCTAGGAATTAAACTAATTTTCGAACGGTTAAACTTTACTCACATGTTAATTATCACTACCACCGACATGTTTCGAACCCTTCCGCTCTTGTTTAGGATGAGTGTCCTTGCGACACTCGGCCCCCTTATTACACATGACTGGAAGTGTACCGTTACTGGGAATATTACCGATTTTGTATATATTGGGGATATTTCCAAGCGGAAATATTCGTCATACAGATTCGGAAATATTCCAGCTAAAATGCTCATCTCTACACATCGCGGACGCGCTGACTTGACCTAATGAAAGTATTTATAGCTCCATGCGCACCGTAAGTATTAGTTTAGAACCCGAATTATTTAATCTAAATGAGAGCAATAGAGATAGAAATAAAAATACTGTTAACAAATAAGTAATATGAAAATGATATTTTAAATGAAGGGGTCCTACGGCTGGCGCTTACCTCTCACAACGTATTTCTTTAGCAATACAGAGAGGTAACGCCGGCGTTATGGGCTCCATGCCGCAGACGGAACTACTGGACAGGGTCTTCTTTTTATGACAAGTATGTAAGTTAGTTTAGTTTTTAATTAATTGGTATTTATTAGCTTGATTATTTTTGTATGTGATTTACCAAGTTACTTAGATTGTTATATGAATGAAAACCTTAGATTAAAAAAATAAATAATGAATGAATCTTAAAAAAATATCGTGGTTTTTGTTGCTAGCTTTTTAACGGCTAAGCGATGTATATCTACGTAAATTGAAATCCAGTTAACTAGTGTACCTAATAACAAAAAAACCTACGCAAGTTGGCTCGCTAAAAGTAGTGAAGCCAAAACACAATATTCACCATGAAGAGAGATAGGAAAAATACGAAAGACGTAGGAAGGAAAATTAAAAAAATATATTGGGCCGCTCGGCTTCGGCTAACGAGATTTTGCCTTGATTATTAAAAAAAAACATTTCCTCCTCATGAATTGACTCGAGGCAGCGAAGTTGAACTAAGTGTCTTAAATCAGCGTTTTTTTTATTTCCTTCTGAAAAAAGAATCCTTTTTTTAAAGTCTTCAAGGCATAAGTTAAGAAGTTTGGAAAGTCAGCTAAGTATTTCCGTAGAATTAAGAATACTGAGCGAGTACGAGTCCAACTTCTGCACCAAATTAAAACTTATATCTCACTGCAAAAAGTAACTGTGGTTTTTATGGTTAAATTCAAATAGAGATTTTCTTTGAAAATATATGTTTCTTTAATTCTTAATATTGATTAAGTGTCATTGTGTTTACTGTTCAATACCACCTGATTTTGCGTGTTCCAAATATAAATGCTTATATGCCTTATATATTTATAACACAAGATCATATTTTACTACCTATCGAGAGAATTAGATCCATTAGTAACCTCCATAAGGCTTGAGTTATGGGTAAAATTTGATGACATAATTATCTTGTAGATATGATACTAAATACATCAATGACTCAGAACACAATATTCATTCTTATCACAAAAATGCCCTTACCAGACGACCGTCAGCCCTGTAAAAAGGGCCACTACCCATTCAATTAAACCGGTCGCTAATTATATGTAAATAAATGTATGTATTTACTTAGCACACATATGCACAGCTATACGTAGCCAGTTACAAATCAGTTACAAATAAAGACAAACAATTCTTCCTTCGTAACTGGGTTCCAACCAATAAAAATATTCTCAGCTATGGTTACAGAACTCAGTTACATAGTGGGACGAAAGGGGTTTGCTTGACAATCGTATACTTGCGTGTGAATCAACAAAACATGAAAATACATTGAAACTAGTTGAACCACTTAACCCTTACTTGGCAACGTCCCCTGGGTTTCCCACACTCTTTGACCGTCTTTTTGTATTTTTTCTTGGCCAGTATGAGTATGACTATTCAGCGTCACTGAGGCTTGAATTAGGGACATTCTCTATTTCTTGCCAAGTTAAGGGTTAATAGCGAGCAGAAATGCATCAGTAGAAATGTTTCAATGAAAACGTAGAAGTATTCATTACATATATCATACGTGCCCGATGTGGATACTCTGTAGATGAAGTTTTAATTATCAGCCAGCCATTATAAGCTCGAATGAAATTTTGGCATATGCGCAGTAATATGAATGGGATAAGCGAAGAGCGAGCAGCGCAAGGAAGTTTTGTACAAGACACAAAACTTATTCAGATGACTATGGGGTCACTTTGATTAGTGTAAGATTGTCGCTGAATATTCATATTGTAACGGAACGCAATTAGACTATACGCATAACGGAACGTAATAAAGCTATTAGACCACGTGATGTGAAGTTATTTTAAACTTCGTGTAAAGAAAGTAGTTTTGAAAGTTTTAACGACTGTCAAACGTAATAAATGAACAAAATCGCAGATATTTTTTCCAAGGAAAACAGCATTGACAAAAGGTCTAACAAACTTTGGATTAATATCAAAAATTACGAATTATATTAGTTGAGAGTTATGTAATCCTGGTACTTTCACAGTTAGAAAAGACTTTGGAAATCTTGTCAAAGGTTCCAACTACTTGTTAAAACTTTACTAGTTTAAATTTCGAATTACACCAATTGAGAGTTATGTAATCCTAGTATTTCATTGGTTGGAAGTCTTCAATTTGATCAAAAAGAGTCAAGACAGAACCGTTCTTGTTTAAATTTCGAATTACACCAATTGAGAGTTATGGAATCCTAGTACTTCAATGGTTAGAAAAGTCTTGAAAAATGTTCAAAAGAGTCAAGACAGAACCGTCCTCGTTTAAATTTCGAATTACACTAGTTGAGAGTATTTAGTTGAGAGATCCTAGTACTTAAATGGTTGGAAAAGCTTTTAACGTAATCAAAAATAGGTCATAATGACGATTCTACCTGCTGTAGTTCAAATTTGGAACTCGAATTATTCTGATTCAAATTTCGAAATTCTACCATGGCTGTAGTAGACGAAAGGTCGTAAGAGTCTCTGTCAATTTTGGGTATAAAAGGGGCGCGAAGTTGTGTTGAAATCACTTAGAATTCGTCACTCAGACTGACAAGGTCTCTGGTCTGCATAGTAGCGAATATTTGGTGGGTAAAATTGCTGTCCTAGGAGTGGTTCGTCGTTATGAGGAGTTACTCTTCATGATGAGGAATCATTCATAGACAAGTGTAACTAATATCTTATGGGGATTTGTGCTATTTCAAGTATTTCAAAAGACCAGAATCTTGTCCAGGCTTCAGTTTGCCTGAGGAGTCTTGCTCGCCTAACGGTGCCAACGAGCAGGGTTCAGAGTCTTTAGTTACCAGATCTAAGGGTGGTCTGGCGTCTACCTTTTACCTACATGGAGACGAATCAAATCCCTTACGTTCCTTCAATGCCCAGCTGACAACGTAGACATGGCTGCCAATATGGGGTCTCAGCATAGAGGTGTAAACCTCGCTTGTCGAAATTGTTCAGTATTTGAGGAACGGTCTTGTTAAATATATTTATATATAAATCTTATATACACAATAGGGCGTCTTACTCACTGTATCCTAGCCTGCGGGCGCAGTGGGGGGAGACAACCAACACGGGCCTTTAGCATTGCAATTCTCAGTTTAGCCCACTGAACTTTCGTTGTATAGGTTAGGGATTCGCAGTCAAAAGAGCTGAATTTGGTAAGGGATTCATGCTCTTTCAGTTTAGTGAGTTTACTGGGGAACAGTAGGGTAGCTTCACACACATTTATTTGGGAAGTAGGGTTTAGTAATTTATTTTAGGTTTGCCGTTAATTTGGGGTTTTGGGAATATTTAGCTGTGATAAAGTTATAATTTTTTTGGTATAAATAATGATGGTTTCTATTAGAGTTGCGATTTCTAGCTAAATGATTAACATTTACTCAGTATAAGCTAATTTAGTGACTAACTGAGCAGATTACTAAAGTTGGGATTTACAAAGTGACAAGCAGAGCAGTTCACTGGGATAAGCTAATTTAGTGACAAGCTGAGCAAGTCATTGAATTTAACTTTCCAATGAGACGAGCTGAGCAGTTCTCTGGGTTAAATTATATTAGTGACAAGCAGAGTCGTTCATTAATATAGTCTAATTATGAGGCAAGCTGAGCAGTTCTCTGATTAAACGAGTTTTAGGATATGGTTAGGAAGATTACTAAATAATAAATACCGTAACATAGACTGAAGAGTTTCTTGGTGTTTCTTCTCTTCAGAAAACTAGGTTCCGAAACACTGGTAGAGTATTATGTCAGGAATACCTATTTATATAGGGTCTGAATAAATGGGTATCAGGTAGGCTAGGTAGGCTAGCTAGACGATCAATCCTCACCCAGGCGTATTCGGTAGCAAAAGTACGTATGTAAGTATAATACAAACAATTCACCTCAAGAGCTAGCTAGGGCTGAATTAGTGTAACACTGAACTACTTTTAAAGAGTTCATTGAAAAGGTGAAAGTTTGTGTTTTTAGGATTATTTAGAACATATTAGGGTTGCTACTGATGCGGTAACGGATCACGGTAAGGCCTGGTAGGGGACGTTCTACAAAATAAATAAATAATTATTATCTTAGTTTAACTTTCGGTAAATAAACATTTTAGCCAAAATTCGTTAGAAACTTAATTCTATTATTAAATTAGGGAAAACTAGGATTCATTTATAAGGAAGACAAAGTCCAGAACCTGACAAGTATTCACATAAAAGAATTTGGGTTTTACGGTTCATAACATTATTGGGTTCTACCCTAGACGATTCACGTTGGCCATTTCATAGTTTAAGTTGTAGTTAGTTTAATAAAATCACATCGTTAAAAATATACATTTAATTAAAAATATACACAAGGGGGAGCGAGGGGGGGCGTTACATTTTGGTGCCGTGACCAGGATAAATATAGGATAAACATAGGTTGTTACCAGGATATTAATAGGCTGTTACCAGGATAAAAGTAGATTAGTATAAAAAAGTAGCCTCTTGGCTACATTTTGTTGCTGTGAGAACGGAGTGTGATCTTGTTAAGGTTCTGGATTTTCGTTGTAGGCAAGGGTAATCTTCATTTGGGTTCAGCTAAAAAAATAATAAAAATAATTAGATGTGAATTAAGTTTTAAAATTGGAGGGCAGTTGTAGGCCAGGTAGGGTAGGTGTAGGTTCAACTAAATTTAAAAGATGGGAATTTAGTATAAAAATTAGAGGGCAGTTAGACAATAGACATACTTCTGGGATAAAACTTAATAAATTATATACAAGCTTTGTTCAAAATTTAATATAATTAAATACATTTTAGGTACCGCTGACAAAATAAAATGAATAAATCCACTAGGAAAAGGAAAACTATGGTTAAATCTAAAGAAGCAACTCCTCAGGATTTGCAGGACGAACAAGTGCGAGATAATGTGACTCAGGAAGAGATAGAAGAAATTACGGTTCCCGTCAAACGAATGAGGCGAAGAATTGTCGAAGCAAATACAAAAGGGAACAAAGTAACTCAAGGGTTGTTCTTTAATATGTTAAAAAGAACTGAAAGGAAATTGACTGAAGGGATAGGGCGTTTGCGAGAGGAATTACATACGGTAATTAGCCCAATACAAGAAGAGTTACCAGAAGGGATAACAAGCTCTAATGAAGCAGAAAGAGGTATACGGACTGAGATTGGGTCAAATTTACAACACGTAGAAACTCCAGACCCGACAGGAGAAAATTCAAGTCAATTAGTACCGAAAAATTTGACATCAGATACCAAAGGAAATATCATATACAACATAAAAAACTTTAATGCTGAAAGGCCGAGATTTGGAAAGACTCAATCACATCCTGTTACATTTATAGAAGATTTGGAATCTTATCTAAGGAGGATGGATTCAAAAGGACATGAACTTGAGTCTTCGATTGAATGTTTAGAAGGTTCTGCTCGAGAGTGGGCGAGAATTTACAAGGATAGATGGACTAACTTTGAAGATTTTAAAGCAGATTTCTTAAAATCACATTGGGGAGGATTTGAACAAAACGAAATAAGGAGAAAAATTGTTCAAGGAATTTGGGACAGGACCAAAGAACCATCTATGCATACTTATTTAATCAGCATGGTAGGGCAGGCAAAGATGTTGAATTACATCATGCCAGAATCACAATTAGTGGCTGATCTTATACGTCACTATCCTCGTTATATTCAACAAGCATTTCTAACTTCAAAAGCAACAACTATATTAGAAACAGCAGAATTTTTGCGGTCAATGGATGATATCAACAAACAAGAACTTCGAAATAGAGCTGAACCAATGAAAACCATAGAGAAAAAGAAAAATCAAAATTATCAAAATTGGAGAAGACCGGAAGGGAACAACGTTACGACATTGCAGTTTGAAGAAATTTTAGATTCGGAAAACTAACAAAAGCTGATGTAAATGCTCCCGGATCAGCTTCTAAATTAGGATGGGTCAAAAGTTTAGACATGATGAAGAAAATGAATTGGGAACCAGGTCAACTGATAGGAAAAAACGATAGGGGATTGCGAGCGCCTATTAGTTTGGGGGTAAATAATAATGAACAGAAAGGTTTAGGGTATATTTGTACAAAAAACAAGGTCGACTATATGTTGTCGTTTTATGTCTAAACGACAACATATAGTCGATATTTTAAAATTAAAAGGAGAATATGCCAATTTCATAAGTAGCAAAAAGGGACTTTCTTCAGTTTTTGAGGAATCAGATACTGAGGATTCAATATCAGAACAATATAAATCAGAAATAAAGATTCAGGTGTTCGAAGAGGATTTAATAGCATTAATTGACACAGGCAGTGATGTTACCTGTTTATCTTTGGAGTTATGGGAGGATTTGAGCGGCAAATATCCCGGAATACCGATGATGCCTGTAAAACCGTTTCAGATAAGGTCAGCGTCAGGACATAAGAGTAAAGAGATTAGAATCATGGTGTTGTTACCTATGGCAATACAAGGAATATATAAAGAAACTAGTTTTATGGTCATTCCTAATTTGAGTTTTCCTCTTATATTGGGTTTCGACTGGTTGAAAGAAAATGGAATTGTAATAAGTTTAAATGGAGACCATAAAGGGATAGAAATACCTGGGAAAGAAGATAAAATTAAGGTGCAGTTTCATAAATGGAGAAGTGATACAGAACAGGAAAGCTTGAGATTAGAACTATCACAGGAAGTTCAGAAAAGAGAACCTATCTCAGCAGGAACTCAGTTACACCCTACAGAACAAAAGGCTTTAGATCAGTTGTTAAAAAAATATGAAGGGTTATTTGATTCAAAATTAGGAAAGGCTAATTGTTATCAGCATGTAATTAACATGGAAAAACACACGCCTATTGTCAAGAAAACTTACCCTATTCCATACGCATATCGGGAAAAGGTAGAAAATAAGTTAAGGGAGATGGAGGGTCAAGGCATTATTAGTCGTTCGCAAACTGAATATTGTAGCCCTTTGACTTTCACACTGAAAAGGGATGGAACGATTAGAGTTTTACTTGATGCAAGAGAAATAAACAAATACATGATTGCGGAAACTGAAAAGCCTACTTTTCAGTTAGATGTGTTAAATTCTTTTCACGGGGCAAATTTTATAAGCGTGATAGATCTGAATAATGCGTATTTTCAAATCCCAATTTCTGAAGAAAATAAAAGATATACCGGATTTAGTTTCAACGGAAAATCATATGTTTATAACGCATTGCCTCAAGGACTGAAAACGTCAGTAGGAAGTTTTAGCAGGGCTATGGATTGTATTTTAGGGCATGAAGTGAGAGATTTCTGCGTCAACTATTTGGATGACTTGGCCATAATTACCACTGGCTCTGTAGAACAACATTTGGAACACCTAGATATCATTTTGGGGAAATTGCAAAAGGCAGGTTTAACATGTAATTTGACTAAATGCAAGTTTTTCTGTAAGGAGGTAAAAATGTTAGGATATATAATTTCTACCGAAGGGATAAAAACAGACCCAGAAAAGATCAAAGCAATTCAATGTTATCCGACTCCTAAGAAGATAAAGCAACTAAGAGCTTTTCTAGGGTTATGCAATTTCTATAGAAGATTCATACCTGGTTATAGTGAATTTACACGTCCATTATGTGAAATGCTTAAGAAAAACGTAAGTTGGCATTGGGGAACTAAAGAGAAAAAGGCTTTTGAGAATATTAAGGTGAGTTTTGTGAATACTGTAAAGCTGCACCATCCTGATTTTAGCAGACCATATTATTTGCAGACGGACAGTTCAGGAATAGGATTAGCTGGAGTTCTCTATCAAAAAGATGAGAAAAGTCAGTTTAAGGTATTAGGCTTTTATAGCAAATCGCTAAAAGGTCCTCAATTGAACTATACTACAAGTGAAAAGGAGTTTTACGCAATAATTTCTTGCCTCGAGAAATTTGAAACTTATCTGAGAGGATCAATGGTATACATACAGACTGACCATAAAGCGTTACTGTTTGTAAAAAACTGGAAATTATGTAATGCGCGCGTAATTAGATGGATAAATTATTTGGAACAATTTCAGTATGATATACAACACATAAAAGGGAGAGATAACATAGGAGCAGATGTTTTATCGCGATACCCTCCTCAAAGCGAATTGCTTCAGGAAGAAAAAACGCGATTACCGGATATTCATTATACAGAATTAAGGGAAAACAAGGAGTTGCTTAATAGATTGAAAAATATATCCGAATTACAAAGAAAAGATCCCGAAATATATGAGATCATACAGCAATTGGAAAATTATGACAATTCAGACAAATTAGGGAGAATCATTCAAAGATGCAAAATCGAAAATGGAATAGTCTATTTTAAGTCAGGTCAAGAGATAGACCAAGTTATATATTTACCTAGAGATCTGGTAAAGGATATAATAGTGCAGATTCACTTAGAAATGGGTCACCAGGGGGCATATAAATTGATAAAATATGTGAGAGACCGATTTTATTGGAGAGGATTGACCAGAGATGTAAAAAAATAATTAAAACTTGTCACATTTGTCAGATGACAAAGAATAATAATAAACGTTATGTGGGACCATGTAAGTCAATAGTTTCAGATGGGATTGGAGATCTGATTATGGCCGATTTATATGGACCGCTACCTTCAGGACAGTTTGGAATGAGTTATATTTTAGTGATACAAGACACTTTTAGTAAATTTGTAAAATTGTATCCTTTGAAAAAAGCAACTGCTTTGTCAGTAATTAGCAAGATGAAACAATTTTTCAAGATAATACATCCGAAGGCGATTATGACAGATAACGGTAGACAGTTTATTTCAAATAAATGGCGACAGTTCATGGGAAACATGAAAGTGAACGTGATATACACCACGATTAGAAATCCTCGTCCAAACACAACAGAGCGCGTAAATCGGGAATTAAACCGCTTATTTAGGACTTATTGTGAGAAGAAACATCAAAGTTGGGTTAAGATTCTACCAAAATTAGAGAATTTGTATAACAATACTTACCATGAGAGTACAGGATTTACTCCGTGTGAAACTATGTATGGACAACCCACTCATTTAACAATAGACAAAGCTATAAGCAAAACCATTTACAAAAATATAAAGGAAGTTCGGGAAAAAGCAAAATTAAATTTAGGAAGGGCAGCAGAGATTAGACAAACTAAATTTAATCGTAGAAATAGTTTGATTCAATACCAAATAGGGGATTGGGTAAAGATAAAAAGAGAAAACAAATCTAGTGCTCAACAAAAAATCACAAAAAAATTTGAAGCTTTGTATGAAGGACCGTTTGTGATTGCTGCAATTCCCTATCAAAACGTATATGTTTTGACTAAGCCACAGACAAATACAGTAAGGGGAAAATTTAACGCTATACATCTATCAAGATACTATAGAAGCAATTTCTCTAAGGAAGCTGGTCCGGAAGTATCCGAAGGCGAATTCTAGTTGAGTTTTATTAATTAATTTAGTTTTAAGCTATAGAGGTTAAATTTACTTTGAGATTTTGTTTTGTTAAGTGTTCAGAATTGAGTTGTTTAAAGTAAAGGAGTAATGTTAAAGGAGAGGTTGTTGTAATAGATATAAACATGTTAATGTTATTTAATGTATTTTATTAATAAATGTTTATTTTGACCAAACCTCATCCAAAATAAGAGTTAATTTGCGATTCTAAGGTTATATAATTTCTCGACACAAAAAAAAAGAGGAGTTACTTAATATACAATGCAGTGAATCGACGAATATATTCTTATTGTACCCGGTCTTTTGGTAGGGGAACCTTACCAAAAAAAAAAAAAAAAGATTGTAAGTCAAAATCATTACCTTTTCTTTCGGGGATATTCGGGAGAATGAATGGGGTTATAGATCCTGAAAGGAAAGGGCAGAATTAGATATAAGGTTGAATTATTCTATTCAGAGGGCAAATATATTACAAATATATAGGGCAAGATTAAGAGTGTTGACAATTAGTTATAGGAAGTATCCTTCTCTTTTTCTCCTTTGATTCATTAAAAAATAAAAAAAAAATAAAAAAAAACTTCCATGTTTGAAGCTATTCAGATATATTTTAAACTACATTAGTTTCTGAAACAAAAGCTAAGACCATCATCTTAACTTAGTCGGGATTCGAACCCAAGACCTCCGGGTTCGCAAGAGATGTCATTATCGACTGGGCTAAACAATACGAGAAAAATACTTACTATCTTTTAATGATTTGTTTTTATTACATTTACTCACTGTATATGGAGTGAGATTCATAGGTGTGAAATCAATATTACGTAGGAACGTTAAATATATTGGTAAACTGGAATAGTTGAATATAGTAAGCATTCGAAGAAGTTTCCATCTCGGAGGAAAGAGGGAAAGAGGAGGTAATTATGTCATTGAGTAACGCTCCGATACCTTCGAATTAAAACTAAAATAAAGAAATTGAATCAAACTCACTTGTAATCAGTGTCGCAGTTGTCTCATAGCTCATAGTTTCCGATTTAAGTCCAAATTTTGGTATATGAAAATTTTGATAATTTTTCCGATTTCCTCCTTTGCTTTTCTTCTTAAAATAATGTTCCGGACAAACTGGCGTTTATACAAAACGGTTCTTTTTAAATTAAATCATCTACGAGGCTTGCACTGAAAGTGGCGGGAATCGAATACTTATTAATTTATTTTTAACATGTATTATACCTTTTTATAATCTCTGAAGTTTCCATAACTCAACACACTGGCCACTTAGAAAAAAAAAAGTATGGTTCGGTTTCAATTGTTTATTGAAGTCGTCGAGTCACTGCTTAAAATGGAATTGTGCCGTGAAAATTTCAGAGCTATGATTTATTATGACTTTAAAAGTGGACTAACACAAAAACAATGTGAAGAGCGGATGGTTGCTGCTTTTAATATTGAAGCTCCTTCAAAGACTACAATATACAGGTGGTATTCAGAATTTCAACGTGGCCGTGTATCCCTCACCGACGAAGTGCGTGAAGGTCGACCAAAATCGGCAGTCACGCAAGAAAACGTCGATGTTGTGCGTCGTCTGATAAATGAAGACCGACATGTGACATATCGGGAAATTCAAGAGCACCTGGGTATTGGAATGAGTCAAATACAAATTATTTTAAAAGAAGAATTAGGCGTGAAAAAGTTATTTTCAGCAGAAGAGAGCAGAAAATAGTCCGTGTCAATTGGTGCCGCAAAACTTTGAAAAGATTTAACAAGGGACGCTCAAATGCTGTTTTTAGCATAGTATCAGGTGACGAGTCGTGGATATACGCTTATGAGCCTGAAACTAAAAACCAATCCCGAGTATGGGTCTTCGAAGACGAGCTCAAACCCACAAAAGTTGTTCGTTCTCGCAGTACGGCTAAGAAGATGGTGGCTACGTTTATCTCTAAATCTGGTCACGTAGCTACTGTGGCTCTTGAGGATCGTAGAACAGTCAATGCTGATTGGTACACCACTATTTGTTTGCCGAACGTCTTTGCTGAACTCCGAAAAACAAACCCTAGTCGTCGCATCATCCTTCACCACGACAACGCCAGCCCACACACCGCTCGGACAACAACTGAGTACCTGGACGGTGAAAAAGTCGAAATATTGGACCACCCTCCATATAGCCCTGACTTAAGTCCCAACGACTTTTTTACATTCCCCAGAATCAAGGACAAACTGCGTGGTCAGCGGTTTCAGACGCCAGAAGAAGCAGTGGAGGCCTATAAAATAGCCATTTTGTCGACCCCTACTTCAGAGTTCAAAAAGTGCTTTATGGACTGGTTTGAACGCATGCATAAGTGCATGAAATACAAAGGAGAATATTTTGAAAAACAATAAAAATAAATAAACTCACTTATACTGCATATTTTCTTCTATTCCCGAAACTTTCAGTTTTACCCTCGTAACTCCACTTTTCCTTTCAACAATATGCAATTTGTAATTTATTTGAAATCAATGAAAAAAGCAGACATGAAATGATATATGTCAAATAACAATTTGTTATTTTTGTTTCTTGCACGACTAGCATGGACATCCTAGACGAAAGTAAGCACTGACATAAAACCAACATAATTTTATGTGCTTCGGAGATTTTATGTACCATGTTAGTGTTGCAACATAAAATTAATTTTCCGAACGCGAAATTCATGTAAAGTGATGCCAATCTATTAAAGACAACTGGAAAAAGATTTGTATTTGTTTTTTTTTGTTTGTTAATCATTTAGATCATTCAGATTCAGTTCATTTGTGTGGAGTATTCGATTCACTTGTGAATATTTTTCTAAAATATTCACAAATCCGAGTAATCAGCATATATATAATGTCTATGCTAAAAACCCTGTTAGAACTAGTCGTATTTTTTTTTGACATAGCGACATGACATAGCGTATCGTTATAACAGACGATTTATTCTACTGTGTAATGTATAATTTCCGTACAATTTCATTAAAATTAAATTTCATTAAAAATAAATTAGCGTGACCATAAAAACTGATATGATATAATTATCATGCTAGGTGGGCAAAGATTTGACGTACTGTTTTATTTAGTTTGTAAACATGTAGCAAGGAGTTTAGTTACGATGAAATATAAAGTCAACAAGACGGAATTAGTGGGAAGAGACGTGTCCGATCATGAATTCGTCTGTCTCTTTCTATCGTATGGAAGATAGGAGAGACGAAATTTGAAATTCATTTTGCAAAGAAGAAGGTCGTATAGCCATTTATAGAATACATTTTTGCTTGTCATTTATTGCAGTTAAAACAGTCGTGAGAATTCTATATTAAATGTTGAAACTCAAGAGAAAAAAAAATATTGGGTAAAAAAGGACTATTATACTCGTTTTATAGTAAAACAAGGGTTAGGAGTTCAAATTTTATATTAATTTTGAATTTAGAGGTATAAAACTTTTTTTTTGCAAAAATCGTCATTATACTCATTTCCCACTAATATGAGGGTTAGAAATTCAAATTTATATATTTATTTTGAATTTAGAGATATAAAATTTTTTTTTTTGGGAAAAAACGTCATTATACTCTTTTCCTACTAATATAAGGACAAGAAATTCGAATTACATATTTATTTTGAATAAAACCTTTTTTTTTTTGGAAAATCGTCATTATACTCTTTTCCAACTAGTACGAGAGTAGGAAACTCATTTCATACATTTAAATTGGGTTTTGAATTTTTTTTTGTTTTTTTTGGAAATTGTTAATGGCTTAAGAAAATTAAAGTTGTTAATGAGGAGGGCAGGCTTTAAAATTGGTCATGGTAACGGTAACGGTAATAGTAACGGTAATGTTACCGGTAATGGTTATGGTAACGGTAATTAGGTCATGGTAACGGTAACGGTAATAGTAACGGTAATGTTACCGGTAATGGTTATGGTAACGTTAATTAGGTCATGGTAAAGGGAATGGGCATGGGCATGGTAACGGTAACGGTAATAGTAACGGTAATGTTACCGGTAATGGTTATGGTAACGGTAATTAGGTCATGGTAAAGGGAATGGGCATGGTTATGGTAACGGTAATGGTTATAGTAACGGTAATAATCACGGTAACGGTAATGGTCATGGTAAAGGTAATGGTAATGGAGGTATTAAATGTGCGGAAGAAAAGATTCTAAATTAGAATGAAGTTAAATTGCAACATTCATGTTGTGGTTGTACTTAAGGAGTTTTGTTTGATTGGTAGAAGCTGAGCGTTAGAAAAGGGGTAGAGAAGATCAGTTGTATGCACTGGTATGAAGGTGAAGGAAGAGTCGCCAAGAATGGTTATATGACAGGAAGGCTATGAATAGAGTATGAGAGGTATGATTGGGTTTCTTCCAATCGGACGAAATTTACAGTACAACCTAGATTTATTGGTAATTGGTCCCTTCAAATGAATACACGATGTGCTACCACAGTAATATGTGTTAGGTTAAAGTCATAATATGGCAAGGTCTTTTTAAGACTTACTGTGTGGGCACAGACTCTACACGGGTTTAATGCTAATTCCAATGGTTATACACACCTCACTTTGGATGAGATAATCTAAACATTTTTTTTTATTACAGAAACCAACAACAACAATACATAACATTGGTTTGACAGTATTTCAATAAATTTTGTTAAGTAAAACGAGCATAAGTGTGCATGTTGTTTTATGGAAGAGTAATATTCATTTTGAAACACAAAATATTAGTGATTGTTAATTACAAGTAAAGAATAATATTAGTAATATACCGGTTATTGAGTTATGATTTTCAATGAAAAATCTTATATAACCAAATACTCAATAATTAATTCAACGCAGTGAATGTCATTAACGATAAATAATATTTATCTTGTAAAGTGTAAAGAAACTAGTCGGTTATCTTGTTCAAGTGTGACATACGCCAATGGAGATGGTCTGGGTTGTTTGGAGATCGCGAGTGGATCAAACTTTAATTCTAATGATTGAACTCTTTAGTACTTATACCAAAGGCTTAACTGTTTTGTATGGGGTGACTAAGCGGGATTTATCTATAGGAAGGACAATGTTTCCTATAGGCGTCGTCTGAACAATGTTGACATAGCCTTGGGGTAAAAACTCTTAGTTGGGTCATTAGGACTGACCGGATTCACGACCTGGTTCCTCTGACAAAGCAGGTTTGCATGAGGAAAAAGTGGTCATGAGTTATTGTTAAGGTTTAATGATTCTCTCTCTTTTGCCAAATGGTCGCAGACCCTAACCGGTTGGTTTAAACATACACCACATTAAAATCACTTTTGGTGAAGGGATTGATTTTCAATAGATTGAGATCACAATAAGTAGAAAATTAAAATTAAATTAAGCGTTAAGTTTAATCAGGTTCTTGAATAAACATTCAAAGGAAAATTATTATTTAGGAAAGAGTAAGGAGCAATTTTATAACACACATAGGGAAGGGAAAAGGTAGAGTTTTAATTAATGAGATAAGAATGTCTTAGTACTTACATAAAGAAATTTCCAATTCGCATGGGGAGGTTTTGGAATATCACTCGTTCGAACAACGTGAACAGAATCGATAGATGCCCAGCCAGATCTAGACATTCAGTTTGATATTACAAAATCAGATTACTAAAATCTATCAGCTTCACAAACTGATACTCCAGACAAATGGTTAATTTTGGGGAAAGGATTTTCTTTGATCATTATCTATATACTAAGTTACGAGTCTCAATATATAAGTAAGTTATTTCGTTGATCAACTTCAATAAAGAGATGATTTTTAAAGACGAGTTCTGAGAGATCTCATCCTTAAAATTCATCGAGGGCAGCTGTAACGGAACGCAATTAGACTATACGCATAACGGAACGTAATAAAGCTATTAGACCACGTGATGTGAAGTTATTTTAAACTTCGTGTAAAGAAAGTAGTTTTGAAAGTTTTAACGACTGTCAAACGTAATAAATGAACAAAATCGCAGATATTTTTTCCAAGGAAAACAGCATTGACAAAAGGTCTAACAAACTTTGGATTAATATCAAAAATTACGAATTATATTAGTTGAGAGTTATGTAATCCTGGTACTTTCACAGTTAGAAAAGACTTTGGAAATCTTGTCAAAGGTTCCAACTACTTGTTAAAACTTTACTAGTTTAAATTTCGAATTACACCAATTGAGAGTTATGTAATCCTAGTATTTCATTGGTTGGAAGTCTTCAATTTGATCAAAAAGAGTCAAGACAGAACCGTTCTTGTTTAAATTTCGAATTACACCAATTGAAAGTTATGTAATCCTAGTACTTCATTGGTTGGAAGTCTTCAATTTGATCAAAAAGAGTCAAGACAGAACCGTTCTTGTTTAAATTTCGAATTACACCAATTGAGAGTTATGGAATCCTAGTACTTCAATGGTTAGAAAAGTCTTGAAAAATGTTCAAAAGAGTCAAGACAGAACCGTCCTCGTTTAAATTTCGAATTACACTAGTTGAGAGTTATGGAATCCTAGTACTTCAATGGTTAGAAAAGTCTTGAAAAATGTTCAAAAGAGTCAAGACAGAACCGTCCTCGTTTAAATTTCGAACTTCACTAGTTGAGAGTTATGGGATCCTAGTACTTAAATGGTTGGAAAAGCTTTTAACGTAATCAAAAATAGGTCATAATGACGATTCTACCTGCTGTAGTTCAAATTTGGAACTCGAATTATTCTGATTCAAATTTCGAAATTCTACCATGGCTGTAGTAGACGAAAGGTCGTAAGAGTCTCTGTCAATTTTGGGTATAAAAGGGGCGCGAAGTTGTATTGAAATCACTTAGAATTCGTCACTCAGACTGACAAGGTCTCTGGTCTGCATAGTAGCGAATATTTGGTGGGTAAAATTGCTGTCCTAGGAGTGGTTCGTCGTTATGAGGAGTTACTCTTCATGATGAGGAATCATTCATAGACAAGTGTAACTAATATCTTATGGGGATTTGTGCTATTTCAAGTATTTCAAAAGACCAGAATCTTGTCCAGGCTTCAGTTTGCCTGAGGAGTCTTGCTCGCCTAACGGTGCCAACGAGCAGGGTTCAGAGTCTTTAGTTACCAGATCTAAGGGTGGTCTGGCGTCTACCTTTTACCTACATGGAGACGAATCAAATCCCTTACGTTCCTTCAATGCCCAGCTGACAACGTAGACATGGCTGCCAATATGGGGTCTCAGCATAGAGGTGTAAACCTCGCTTGTCGAAATTGTTCAGTATTTGAGGAACGGTCTTGTTAAATATATTTATATATAAATCTTATATACACAATAGGGCGTCTTACTCACTGTATCCTAGCCTGCGGGCGCAGTGGGGGGAGACAACCAACACGGGCCTTTAGCATTGCAATTCTCAGTTTAGCCCACTGAACTTTCGTTGTATAGGTTAGGGATTCGCAGTCAAAAGAGCTGAATTTGGTAAGGGATTCATGCTCTTTCAGTTTAGTGAGTTTACTGGGGAACAGTAGGGTAGCTTCACACACATTTATTTGGGAAGTAGGGTTTAGTAATTTATTTTAGGTTTGCCGTTAATTTGGGGTTTTGGGAATATTTAGCTGTGATAAAGTTATAATTTTTTTGGTATAAATAATGATGGTTTCTATTAGAGTTGCGATTTCTAGCTAAATGATTAACATTTACTCAGTATAAGCTAATTTAGTGACTAACTGAGCAGATTACTAAAGTTGGGATTTACAAAGTGACAAGCAGAGCAGTTCACTGGGATAAGCTAATTTAGTGACAAGCTGAGCAAGTCATTGAATTTAACTTTCCAATGAGACGAGCTGAGCAGTTCTCTGGGTTAAATTATATTAGTGACAAGCAGAGTCGTTCATTAATATAGTCTAATTATGAGGCAAGCTGAGCAGTTCTCTGATTAAACGAGTTTTAGGATATGGTTAGGAAGATTACTAAATAATAAATACCGTAACATAGACTGAAGAGTTTCTTGGTGTTTCTTCTCTTCAGAAAACTAGGTTCCGAAACACTGGTAGAGTATTATGTCAGGAATACATATTTATATAGGGTCTGAATAAATGGGTATCAGGTAGGCTAGGTAGGCTAGCTAGACGATCAATCCTCACCCAGGCGTATTCGGTAGCAAAAGTACGTATGTAAGTATAATACAAACAATTCACCTCAAGAGCTAGCTAGGGCTGAATTAGTGTAACACTGAACTACTTTTAAAGAGTTCATTGAAAAGGTGAAAGTTTGTGTTTTTAGGATTATTTAGAACATATTAGGGTTGCTACTGATGCGGTAACGGATCACGGTAAGGCCTGGTAGGGGACGTTCTACAAAATAAATAAATAATTATTATCTTAGTTTAACTTTCGGTAAATAAACATTTTAGCCAAAATTCGTTAGAAACTTAATTCTATTATTAAATTAGGGAAAACTAGGATTCATTTATAAGGAAGACAAAGTCCAGAACCTGACAAGTATTCACATAAAAGAATTTGGGTTTTACGGTTCATAACATTATTGGGTCCTACCCTAGACGATTCACGTTGGCCATTTCATAGTTTAAGTTGTAGTTAGTTTAATAAAATCACATCGTTAAAAATATACATTTAATTAAAAATATACACAAGGGGGAGCGAGGGGGGGCGTTACAATATATATTATTAAACGTTAAGTTTTGATGAAGGGTATCAAGAAAACCAATCTTCACAATTTAATATGCTAAATAATTTTGATGATTATGCTTACTTGATTAATATCATATTTTTTCGTGGACATAATTATTCAGACAAGTAATCCTAATAGCAGATTAGTAAAGCCAAATAATAAATAGAACCTTTTATATATATATTCATTTGTATGTACGTTGCACATATTTTATAAATATGTAGGTATTTGACTTACAAATTTATAAATGTACACCGGTTTACTAAAGTATTCGTAAGCTCTTGGTAAATGGTAATGATATCGTTGAATACCGTATTTATTTAGAAACCCTCTAGAGGTATATTGACTATTATTCACTAAAAATCAACTCTTAGTATGATCAAATCTTAAGTCGATACAACAAGAATTATTCTCAAAATATTCCTTATTTTATTGTGATTTATTCCAAGCGGCTACGGCTCTACCGAAGCAGGCGGTGCCAGCGCGGCGCGGCTCGCAATTGGGCATATTATTATACTATCAGCATTTTACACAAAGGTTACAACATAGCTTTTAGTATCCTTGTTTCCTAGCTGTTGAGTCTTGAAGTCTCTAACTTGCAGTAAGTGCAAAGCTATAAACGAAGACTAGCTCAAAGAGATATATCCGAAGTTCCTCCTACACCCCGCAATAGCTGGCTTCTGTTTATTACAGAATTCTCAACTTGCGAGAAATTGAAATTTAACATGTTGACGTATTTCATTTATTAGTTTTGATAACAGACAATACGGCGTACTTAAAATTAAGAATGTAGCGGTAATGTTAGAGAAACAATTCATCGTCATCATCATCATCATCATCATCATATCATCCATTGCTGTACATAGGCCTCCCCCAAAGTGTGTTACAATGACCGGTCGTGCGCCACACGAGTCCAGCGGACTCCCGCGACCTTTACCAGCAGTGTAATCACCAAACTTTTCGAACGAACGACAGGAAAATCTAACTGTCATTATTATTATGGAAAATACCATTTAGATCTACCTTACGCACGATCGAAAACGTTACGTAATTACCCTGAAGGAATCCCGGAAGGCGCAATATGGATAGACAAGACACCCCACAAGGCGAAGAAATATTTATACTGTGTAATTTGCAGTTTAAATGTAGTCGTTCCGTGCAGTGCAAATTCAAAATATATCTTTGAGCATGTACAGTTACGATCAAAAACATCTGTACACTTTCGTGATTATAAATATCTAAACATACACAATCTAAAGCCTTGTGAGCACCTTTTGGCGACTGTTCTCATCACCGGTCGGAGAGGTGTAGGTATTTGAGTGACGTTAGAGTTCAGTTTACAATCCAGTTAAATCACTCTTTATCACGGCTCAATAAAATAACATAGTACCGTAGATAATCAATATAAGTAATCAATGTATAAGAGTGGACCTTATTACCAATCAATTAAAGTATACAATAAAATTCCTGAATTCATAAAAGACGAGGACAAGTATAGTTATTTCCGCAGTAAACTTAAAGATTGGCTCATAAGTAAATCATATTACTCATATTCAGGAATTTATTACAGACACCATTGAATAGTTTAATTTACAGTTATATACCAGTCACTATAATAAATTAATATATAAATACACATTTTAGAGGTATATATAATTTATCAAATAATGTTGTTATTATTAGTAGCTAATAAGTATGTTTAGGGGTTTAGGAATAGGTATTGTCATAGTTAATGATTTGCTTGTATTGTGACGTAGTTAATAATTAGATTAAAATTAATTGGAGTTAAAAAGATTTTGTAAAATTTAAAATGCATGTGCATGATAGGACCTACCTTCATAATTATTCACTAAATTTTGTAATGCTCTGACAGGGTTGCACTGTTACTGTAATTATGTTATTGTAATAGTGCTAAGCAATAATAAACAAATAAATAAAATGTGACCATTTATGAGTTATGTCAAAAGTTTTACGTCATGTCCTACGGGGTAACTACGCAACGTTTTCGAGCGTGGGTAAGGTAGATCTGTCATTTTCCATAGTAAAAATACTTAACCTAACGTACGTTAGAAAAGTTACGTGATTACTCCGCTGGACGTAAATTTATACAGGTCACTTGAGACATACTCGTACGTAAAATTTAATACTATGCGAAATATTAACAGTTAACACAAATTTTCTCGATAAATGCTCTGAAAACTAACATCTCTTTGCATTTGAGTGCCAATGCATCAAATACCTTTGCTAAAACAATGTTAAATGTAAAAACAATAATTTTGTATTTTTTTTAAAATTAATAGCTACCCGATAACTGTTTTGTTTGGAAAATCAGTTAAAAATTATACTTTCAACTCTAAAATAATACAAAAAAATTGGTTCACATTTTTTACAGTTTCTGAACGTATACCTAGGTAAATAAAAGTTTTATTGACGATAAATTCCCATTTGCGGCAGACAATGTGGCAATAACTCTCTGGGAACAGTTGCGGTGGCCTTTATTCCGTCATTATTGGTTTTGGAACACTTCGGAAATAAAGGGCATGCGCGATACTCTATTACTGAAATATATAATAGCCTTTTATGTGCGAACGGTTGTGGTGAGTACTAAATTCTGAATTAATGCAACATAATATTATACTGATGACTAGTACGATGTAGAGTCATTTTTGGAAAAGATAACGCATATTTTCTGGCATCTTTTATATATATATATATTCGAAATCCTTTGGCGTAGCGTGCACGCGGCAGCGTGTCCAGCCAAGTTCACCCCAGAAACTGGCGGACAGCAGCCGTGTGTTATATTACACGAACCGTTTGGAGCCACTTTTGATCCCCCAATAACTCCAAATCTATCTAACATAAAATAATTAAATTTGGTACATGTATTAAGATCCTTTAGAAAACGAGAACCCCAAATTTCATAAATATAGATTTAATAATTATTGAGATATTAAATTCCAAAAAACGGCATTTTTACCACTGACTGACTGACTGACTAGTACAGGTGACCTAGAAAGCTGAAATTTGGCATGAAGCTTGGTAATTCTGAGATTTCTATGCAGTATGTGATAATACCATAAAAGCTGTTGAATATTTAAGGAAACTGCCAAGTTAAAGCTCAAAATGCATTAAGGCGCAGTAAATTAGTTTTACTGTAAACAATGTAGTGCCGGACTCGGCACCATTTCAGAGAATCTACGGAACTTGGCACCCATTTAGATCTCAATTTTTTTATCGGTGAAGACGACAACCATACATCGCATTTTCTTAATATTGAACTTGGCTCCCATTTTCACATTTATGTTTTTGATGGGATACGAGTCTTCTATACTTTATTTCACAAATCAAATACATAGCAAAAAATAAACGTAGGTATGGGATCTCCTCCAGCTACCCTTTGAGTAACTGAGAGTACATTTTATTTGGCACACATACTGTACATTGTACAAGTGGCAAATAAAAACTGTATGGGTAGTTAGTAATTAAATATTCAACCATATCAGCCCAAGGATGTCCACTGCTGGACATAGGTCGGCCAATTTCTTGGGGGGTAAATGCCATAATCGCCACGCTTGGCAGCATACGTGTTGGCGATGACAGTATCTTCACCGTACTCCAGGGATGTTGCTGCTGCCCATACCTCGGTGGTCGGTGGTCTTAGTCGTAGTTTTAGGACATATCCGGGTCCAGGTATGTTATGTAATAGGTTCTTCAAGAAAGGAGTGTATAAATTCTTAAAGGGTCGAGGTACCAGCATGTGACACCCCTAGGAGTTGCAGGCGTCCATAGGCTGCGGTGACCGTGTCACGTCCCCCCTCAATATTATTAACTCCCTTGCTAAATGCCCCACTAAGCTACCGCACCCCGTGAAAACTTACTAAACTTTACGGAAGTCGCTTTGAGAAAAACGAGCTTTATGAAAATGATTTGGCCTTGTGATCGTCTATGGTAGAACCCTATTAGTGTTGTGAACCGTAAGCAACCCCTGAACTTTAATGTGAAGCTGGTAGGATCGTTGGACTCTTCATCTCTACTAATATTCGCGACCTAATCTATCCTTACACACATCACTACTCAGTTGACCTAAACGCTATCTAACTAAGATTGGGCTGCGCTGGCAGCTTGTATCGTTAAAATACACGCTTGAAACTAAATCTAATAGGGTTTTACTTAGGACTAGCCTATTTGAGAGGAGCCTAGAGATCACTCTGCCTGTACTAGTCGTTGTAATGGTCCTATTAGTATGAAACTTAGAGCGTTACGTAGCTCAACTAACCGACTTCTCTCTTAGCTGTTCCTATAGGCCCTAGCGCTTGGAAATAAGGTTTTATATTTGTTTTATTAATTTATCCCCAACCACACCTGTAAGCGTCTCTCTCTGCCTCTTGCTGACGGGGGCGTGTCGTCGAAGGAGGGCAAGTCTCCCACCACAGCACTTTGAAATTCCTAAACCAAGGATACCTGCTAGTCTAAGCACTACACTTTGACTACCCTAATCTTGCGAAAGTTATCCTTGGTTGTATATGTTGCGACGTGCTATTTTTAGCTACTGACGCTGCCAGCAAGAGTAGTAGGATGGGGAAGGACGCGCTATCCTTACAGCTTTACGACTATCCTAGCTTCGCAAAACAGGGTAAGCTGTTTTGCTAGGCCACTCAGATGCTCGCGGGCATCTCTAATCTACACTACCACTGAAGGCGCTGATGCCTTATTAACCCTATCACTCCTGGCGGCTCTAAGCCCTATCACTAGCATGCCTAGCTCCCGTTGAAGCCAAAAATGCCGAACCGTAACACGTAGCCCACCGAATTCCCCTTATTTGAAAACGAGTTAACCACGTCATGAGCGTTCAGCTACCCATTGTGGAAAACGTCTGATGTACGGCTCTGCTAGACATCAGTCCCTAGTAGGCATGGCCCAATACTCTGGGTATATGCCCACCTCCTATTCACAACGTACACTGATCACTTTAAATATACAACACTAGGGTCGGCATTCTCAGCCTCACCGTAACTAGGTCCCTATCAGGCCTATGCTAAATACCTGAAGACTAGCAGCTTAAGAATTCACTTATCTCACTATTCACTTAACACTTTTACACACGTATACTGAAGACACTTCGTTCTCTGCCATCGGAGCTATAACTATTCCGCGACTGAAACACTTCAAACACTAAAGGAATCCCTACTGTGACCCCGGAAATAAAACACTTCACTTACAGAAATATTACCCATCCTAGATGCCTAATATTAACCCTGTGTATGAATTTAACCTAACACTACCCCTTCTCAGCCCTACTCTGCATTATTCGCAACTAATTCCAGGAATCTGGTTTTAGTTCCGAATAAGGCCGTGAAGTCCCTACTTTAAGCTGTAAAGTCTAGCCGGCGAAGCTAGGATTTAGAAACCTGACACACCTGTGTGTTGTGCGTTCCCCCCGACACGCCCGAAGGCCTCGGCGGTGTCGGTAGAACCCCCTATTGTGTATATAAATTGGATATATAAATATATTTAACAAGACTGCACCTCGGATACTGACGACTTCCGCAAGCGGAGTAATCTCCTGTGCTGAGCCTTCAATCGTGCCAGCCATGCTTCAGATCGTCAGCTGGACACCGAGAGTACAGGGGGGCCTAGACGCATCACCTATGTTGGTAAAGAGGTGATGCCAGACGGACACCCCAATCTGGTAATTTACGGAACTCCAGGGTAAACACGCTTGACAGCCGTTAGTTTGTATGTACCCTGTCAGATTAACTGTAATCTGGTTAACGTTCTGGCTTTTTACAACGAAATAAACAACGTATTATTATTAACACAAATAAACTTAAGTAAGAACAATAAACACATCCTTTCGTTACTCCAAAATCCTTGGTATAACGATAGGATTTCAACTAAAAATACTACAACACTAATCCCCACAAAATTAAACAAACTATAATATTAAGATAGAAAATCCTCGTATCATGCAGCGCGCCGTAGCATAACAGAGAATTCCCTACCCTAATTACTAGAAACCCACCGATAGATTTGTGCTACAAGCCAGAGGTATGTTAACAGCCCACCACCGAATCACAAAAAGCCCCAACTGCAGTCCGCCGCTTGCTTTTATAGCCATTGACAAGTCATTCGCGTCAAAACGAACATCCGATACAGCCTATTCTTTCCCACCAGTGCCCCCACTCCTACCACTCGACCGTAAGCAACCACGCTATATCTTCCGTCGTTTCGCCCGACGTGACGTCACCGCTGTTCCACACTTTTTCCCATCCCATCTGAACCGAACGTTTTGCCGTCCAGAATAGAGAGAGCCCTCAACCTTAGCGATATCGATGCGTGCCAGGGTTCAAGTAACAGTGGCGCTGCCTCAACTAAAAATTCATGTTCTCGTGTTGTGAGGAAGGAAGTACCCTACATATTTGCTAATAAAATTGAAACTCGTCAACCGCCCGACAGATTGTTATGATTTTAGACTCATTATATAGGTCTGCTTATTTTCTATGCATTGTTTGTATCTTACGTTCTTAGTTTGTATGATTGAATGCCAAGTCGAGGATTCTAATTAGTAATATAATTAACACCCGCCTATTCTTTCTATTAAATATTTACTTTTCGACCGAGCAAGCGAAGCGGGCGAAGCGTCTCCGTTTCAGCTTTCGACAAAACTCCCCCGTATGTCTACTTTAAGTATTTTCTTTTGTTTTATAGTGCTTGTTCAATGGCAATGCTCAAGCTTATTTAGGAAACTTATTAAAGCATACGAAACTACTTAGCATTTACATATATGACATGGTTGTGCTTTCGCCAAGACTCCTATTTTCGACTATTTTCTTAATAATGCTTTCAACGGGGAAACCATGAATTTATCCGACTGTCTCTTGGAAAATATTTCAATATGGAAGTGACGGAGCGCAATGGCGTTCTGTTACAACCGCTTACCATCAGGCGGGCCGTTCGCTTGTTTGCCACGGACGTGGTATAAAAAAAAACATGTACGAACATAAACTTAAAAATAAATATTAATTTTAAACTTGACACTAGACCCTAGAACTCCAAAGTTCTGTACAGAACAGAGCCAAATCTATCTTTTAAGACCAAAAACAAGCCCAGAACTGCTGAAAAACTATCAGCATATCACATGTGAAATTAGCATATCAACTAATTAAACTTAAAAATAAATATTAATTTTAAACTTGACACTAGACCTTAGAACTTCAGAGTTCTGTTTACAACAGAGCAAATGCTATCTTTTAAGACCAAAAGCAAGCCCAGAACTGCTGAAAAACTATCAGTATATCACATGTGAAGTTAGCATATTATCTAATTAAACTTAAAAATAAATATTTATTTTAAACTTGACACTAGACCCTAGAACTCCGGAGTTCTGTACAGAACACAGCGAAAGGTATCTTTCAAGACCAAAAGCAAGCCTAGAACTGCTCAAAAACTATCAGCATATCACATGTGAAGTTAGCATATCATTTGTTTGAACTCTGTCTAAATAATTATTCAACTTTAAACATGACACTAGATCCTAGAACTCCAAAGTTCTGTACACAACAGAGCCAATGCTATCTTTTAAGACCAAAAGCAATCCCAGAACTGCTCAAAAACTATAAACATATCACGTATGAAGTTAGCATATCATTGAGATAATCAATGATTTTTTTATTGGTTATTTTGGTAGAACTATGATTTAAAAGTGTCAGGAACTATAGCGAACGATGTAGTTAGGTGTTATATCGATTTTTAGTCCATTCGGAGAAAAATGATATGCTACGTGAAGTTAGCATATCAATTAGTCAAAATCCTTATAAATTTTTTTTTCACTTAAAACGCCAGAACTATTGCTAAAACCTATCAGGAACTATAGAACTATGTTGCATGCGAATAGAACTCCAATTATTTCATGATCTGCTGGTACTTGATATGCCAACTTCACAGACATAGACCGATCTCCCTTGCAGACTACCTTTTGGTAGTTGTGATGCTTTTTCCCTTATTGATAGATTACCGCTCTGCTTCGAAATCTAAGTAAACCGTATACGATAATTTGTCATACGATCGGCGTTTATGAGGAGGGATGGAGGGAGGGAGGTTTTAAGCACAACATGAGAATTGAGTCATTCATTCGTAAAGCTGTTAAATTTCTTAGAAACGTAACGAATATGTAATGAATTTAATACAAGCAAAAAGTTACAAAGAGCATCTCCGGCGTAATGCGGGGCTCGAGTGAGATTAGACATTCAGATAATCTCCGCCAGTACGCACGCTCCTATTTACGCAACGTCAGCGCAGCGATTGCTCGACCCTAGCCGGAGTACACAGATTGAGAAACGGTGCCGACATGAATCCAGTATTACGCTGGTTCTTGTGTTGCGTTGGTCGTCGACGCTGACTGATCAAGTCATATTAGGGGTTCAATCGTGGAATGTGAGATAATAAGCTGGTTTTGGAATTCTAAAAGTTGTCTCATAAGTCTCATAAAATTTCGTACCCGCGTCGTAAGTTTTTCAAAGTGAGGTCATGAAAATCGGTTATACGTGATTATATAGTTTTCTTTGACTCTGAAGATGTTAACATCTGTGAGAGAATTGCAGAGCATAACATTTCGACCACTTTAACCTTGTTTCTCCCCGTGCCTGCCTACGAAGCCTGGTACTCCCGGCTTCAAATCTCGGTTAGGGCATTTATTTAATTGTATGATGAGCACGAATACATTCTGGGTCTTGGAGGTTTTCTTTGTACGTAAGCATTTACCTTTCTATATAAGTTAGGTTTGTATATCGTCGCCTAGTATCCTTAGAACAAGCTTTGCTTAGTTTGAGGCTAGGTCGATTTGTGCAAAACGGATACAAATATATAAAATGTAAATGGCGATTTTGCCTTCCTTACCACAGACCTTAACCTTTTCTTACGTATTTCTTATTCTGTACGTATATTCTGTGTACTGTGGGCATACCCCGACGTGATTTGCGGTCCACTTTCTTAGTAAGCAATATTTGATTGAATGTCGGAAGCCCGAGCCAGTTCCCGCTGTCCGAGACGTTTGTGACGCATCGGAGCCATTTAATTTATTTGCCTTACTTAGTTATCACTACGGTCTAGTGGGGTGAGAAAACATTGGGCTGAAAACAGAGGTGTGTTTAGGGGTTTTCGATCTACTATGTCATAGGTACTTCGTTATGTTTCGGATTTAAAAAAAACGGGGATTATCGGTCAAGCGATTTCAAGGAAAACAATCATGAAACGGAAAAATATGCGGCGTGCTATCCATGAAACGTTATGTAACAAATTAGATCAATTGTATGTTCTGAAATTCTAGGGTAACGAAGAAACGTGTAAAAATTGGTTTTTTATGCAATCGTTATAAAATGTATGCTTTTTTAGACTATGTTTAGAGCATGAGGCTTGCCGAGTAAGGTACGAGACTTAAAAAGCTAATAATATAACTGTTGTGTACAATACTGTTATTTAGTTAGTTAGTTTAACTGGGCGTTTTCCGCAAGCCAACATCTCGCGTGCCTATTTTGCGTGAAAGGGGTAGCGCTACTCTAACCACCCTAGCTCCTGTATGAAATTTACCAATGTTTTGATATTGTTTACTGCTTCTTGCAGTGTGTTCGGAGTTCCTATGTGCTTTTTCCTGTATACTTCTACCTGCAGCCCAGGTTGCAGTCCAGTAGAATATGTTTAGACGTCACTGTACAATAACTGTTTTTACGAGCCAATCTGCATTAATTAAATAAACTGAAATAATCAAACAAACTATTCCGTTGCAGACCTGTCCATTGATGTATTTCGGCGTGACACGGTATTGGTTAATTTCATTAAAGTCACGAGATTGGTAAATTTTCATTATACTTGACTAAAGTTTTGTCTAATAGACAAAAAGAATGTGATTATAGTTTGGCCTACGAAGTTTTAATAGTAGAAGAAATACCTTTAAAATTCTTATCTAAAGTAGTTAGATACTCGTAGACATGAGAAACGTTAGTATATCGCTCTAAACTTGTTCTTGGCATACAATACTTATTGTTCTCGGCATTTCCTACCACATCTTATTTTGAAAAAGAGACAAAAACAACTAAATGAAATGTATTAAAGTGAAAACAACATTGAAATGAAACTAAATTTTGCCACCCTTGGCACGCGTGGATGCGAGCGTTAGACAAATGTAAATTTTATTCAAATTTAATACATTTAGTCAGGTACCTTAGTACCTACATTAAACCTGATTTACTTGCAAATAGATTTAAATAAAATATTTGTATCAATTTACCTTCAGAAGATATTCTAATCAAAGACCCAATTTACCAGCGCAAATAAATATCCTAGAACGAGAGAAATTCACCCAAAAACGTACAAAAAGGCTGGGCACGTCAATTTCAACTCTTATACGACATGACGTGTTTATGAATAAGATCATAGAATTGCCTTCTAAGGATGTTGAAAGCAAGCAAGAAAGGGGAAGACCAATGGTAAGTAACACTACACACAAATCACAAATCTATACAAATATTATAAAGCTGAAGAGTTTGTTTGTTTGAACGCGCTAATGTCAGGAACTACTGGTTCGAATTGAAAAATTATTTTTGTGTTGGATAGTCCATTTATCGAGGAAAGCTCTAGGCTATATAACATCACGCTGCAACTAATAGGAGCGAAGACGCGGACGAAGTCGCGGTCAACAGCTAGTAAAAGATAAAATAGCAGTCATGTCGTATAAGGAAATCATGGAGGCGGCCCAGTCAGATGGAGAGAGCTCGGAGACGGCCCTAGATAGTCACATGGAGAGAGCTCGGAGGCGGCCCTAGATAGTCACATGGAGAGAGCTCGAAGGCGGCCTTACGAGTAGATAGGGTTAGATGGAGAGAGCTCCATAGATAGGAGTTTAAATTTGTGATGTGATAATTGGATCTTTCAATCCAAAGGAGAAAAGCCCTGTTAGAGTAAGGAGATTTAATTTGTGTTTATATAATAACATACATACATACAAATAATCACGCCTGTTTCCCAGAGGGGTAGGCAGAGACCACGGATTTCCACTTGCTACGATCCTGACATATAACTTTCGATTCATGAACTCTCATAACACTCTTCATTTATGCGCGCCGATTTAGGTTACTCTTGACCTGGCCTTTCTGCAGAATGCCTCCGATTTGTTCGGAGTACGTTCGCCGAGGTCTTCCCCTTCCAACTTTTCCATCCACTCTTCATTCATACACTCGTTTTGACAATCTTCTTTCATCCATCCTCTATACATGTCCAAACCATCTTAGCATACCTTTCTCATTTTTCGTCGCTATATCTTCATTCACTCCACACCTCCGTCTTATAACGGTGTTTCTCACTCTATCTCTCAAAGTAACGCCACAGATACTTCTCAGCGCTCTCATTTCCACTGCATTCACTCGACTCAGATTTTTCTTCTGCCACACCCATCTTTCGCTACCATACATTAGTGTACAACACTCCTCTATGCACAGCCAGCCGCGCCTTTTGTGACACTTTCTGGCTGCTGATAGAAGCGTGAAGTGCTCCATTCACTTTCGTCTTGCTTACATTCATTTTCATTCCTTTTCTCGCAAACAATCCGTGCATGCTAGTTACCATCTGCTGTAGCTTCTCTTATACAAGGTGGGCCCTGTAATTGTAACTTGTGTCTAAAAACGTAAAAAAAAATCAATTCGGAGAAATTTTGATCTAAAGTTATGACCTCCGAGTAATAGATCTTGACACCACGACATTATAGCGCATCAGTGAACACAGTTTAAGAGGTAGTATCAAGTTGTGAGTCATAATAGTTTTTGCGTTTTTTGTTTGCATGGGTATATTTTTGGTATTTAAAAAAAAAACAATTTTATTGAGTTTTTAAAATAAATTGTAATTAATATCACTTCAAAAGAGTAATAAAAATACACGTAAAGCTGTACGTAAAGAAAAATTAATTAAAATTGATTTTTTTTTAACTAAGACCACATGGAAATAATTGCTGGCACGCTAGATAGTCCGTTTAATTTTTTGCTCCTGTCTCATTTAAAAAAAAACTCTCAATCCTTCAAAGGTTAGCTGCAAGAGATCCCTCATAGGGTTAAGTTCACCTTTGTACTGTGATCTTGTGTGACATGTATATGTTTTAAACTGTTATTGTGAACAATAAAGTGCTTACATACATACATACATATAATAACAATATTGAAAATATTTTAACACTATGTTCATGATTCGATCAAGTGATCACGCTGATCATAGTCTGGACGAGACGAGAAGCGAATACTGTAAAGAGAAGTGAAGTAATTGTTTCGCTACAATAATAGTTATCTATCAGGCATCCATTACAACTGTAAGACGAAATTATTTATTTAACACACGAAAGAAACACATCAGAGAAATAAGCACTTACATGGTGCTCAATAGGAGGACTATATGAAATTCAATAATATATCTTCCTTGCAGTTTAGGATGCTGCAAGTTATACATTTTGCTTTAGAAATATAAAAAAAAAAACTATAAATTCTGATTAATACTATAATAATTTGACTACATCAAGTGTCACGTACATTATATAAATACTCACGCCCGTATCCCATTGGGATAGGCAGAGACCAGAGAAGCCAAATACTACGGTTCTTTCATATTTTTTTCGCTTCAACGACATCCATACACTTACTCATACATAGATGCTCATCGGCAAGTATTCCGTGTCTTGGATAGTATGCCATTCGATTATTATAAGTATACAATATAGCGTTAGTGGCCCAGCGGCGCCCGCGTACCGCGTGCGGTATGCGAGGTTAAGCAATGTCAGGCGAGGTCAGTTCTTGGATGGGTGAACGCTTTGAGTGGTTATTAGCTGAGCGCTCCCGTGCTTTGGAAGGCACGTTAAGCCGTTGATCCCGGTTGCTGTCTATGATAGCAGTCGTTAAGCCAAGTTAGAGGCCTCCGGGCAGCTTGAGAACTTCTAAGAGTCAAGTTGCCCACTCACTTGACAAGCCTAATCCCGATAAGGTCTAGTTTCCCCCTCGGGTTGGAAGGTCATATGGCAGTCGCTACCGTAAAAACTAGTGCCTACGCCAACTTTTGGGATTAGGTAGCGGACCCCAGGCACCCTCCAGGATGCAACTCTACTGAGAATAACGCTAGGAGGATGATGATAAGTATATAATAGTACCTAATCAGTGTGTTTAGAATAAAATATTAATTATAAATGGCGCATAATATTTACTTCGCTAACATAATAAGAGATACGGAAAGAGGTAATGAATCGTTAATCATTTTATGTACAGTCAGCATCAGAAATAGCATTTAGCCCGTAACGTCGATGATACGAAATTTGATTACAATTAATGTCATTTTAGTCTATATTAGTAGCTTCTTCTGACGCCGACTGTACCTACGCCCACGCCAGGAGCAAATAATTGGTCAAGAAAATACGCTGACTGATCTTCTTTCGTGTTATTTCGATTACATCGTTTCTTTTTTAGCGTTTTCGGTACTGTGTTTTTTCGTCCTAGACGAGAATTCGTTAACAAAAAGGTGTTTTTATATTTTTCTACCCTCACGATTACAGGACACAATAATAAGGCTAAACTGGGGCGTCTGATACCTTAATGTAGAATGTTTACTTGGACAAATAATGGTAAGAATATTACTTGGAATTATAAATAACAGTAATGGATCTTATACATCGACTAGCAAAGCTGCCACTACTAACTAACTAACTAGGCTGGCACGACGACCCAAAATGAGTCTTGGTCTCCGAGACAAGAGCACGTCACTTTTTTCGGTCCTGCGCAATTTCTCGCCAGCTTGCACCGGCTCCAAGCTCACGCAGGTCCGTGTCCACCATATCCTTCCAGCAATACTATAATACATCTATTTAAGTTCATCATCATCTTCATAATCCTAGCGTTATCCCAGTACAGTTGCACCCAGAAGGATGTCAGAGATCCGCGGCGTAGGCACTAGTTTTTAGCAACTGCCATGCGACCTTCCAACCCTTGGGGGAAACGGGATCGGCTTAATATGCCTTCCAAACCACTCAAAGCGGTCACCCATCCAAGTGTTGTAACCGGCCGACATTGCTTAATCTCTTATTCCTCCCGCGGTACACGAGCGAGCGCTTCTGTAATAATACGGGTACATCTAAATTATTGACACAAATATGAACCAACTAAAAACCTTATTCAATAATCCGTAAACGAGTCACGTCCCTGACGCGCAGGGTGTGGGACAGCACCAACAGCTTCCTGAAAGTGATTATCGAACGGTGGGACAATCCCATTTTGGTTTTCTGGGTGAAAATGCACACGACATCTGGCTGCTTCTCTCCGAAAATTATGTTGTAATTGTCTCTATTCGTTTTATTTTATTTATAACTTAAATGTTTACTAACAAATGCTATGACATCAATGTACCTAATAATAAATTATGGATTGTAATATCTAAAATAAATAATATTCATTCATTTATTTAAAAAAAACGAACTTGTTTGTTAAGGCCGGGTTTTATTAAGATTCGTTAGACCAAATGTGAGATCAAATTTTGTTTACTCATTCCTCGACCACGGATATAAACTCAACAGAGCTTTGTAAAACTGTGCCTGATTCCAGCAATTGACTCTCTTCTTTTCTCCTTTATTATGTAGTATGAGTGCTAACTACTGGCTCAATATCGAGTACCGAAACATTTCCCATTGGGAACCAAAGCCCAAATGATCTTGTATTATAATTTCAAAATAGTACACTGTGTCATTAATTTTTAAAATAAAATCAATAAAAATAAATACTGGGGGACAATCTTATACAGGCAAGGCTTGTACTATGGGTACTAGACGACGATATAAAATAAATAAAAATAAAAACGCCTTTATTCTATTACCTCTTCTTACAATAACCATAAACTATGTTTTCTTAATTAACTAGGTAAAAGTCGCCTCTGCGGCGTAGGCCTCCCCCATTTTTTTCCATAGCCCTCTATCTCTAGCCTTTTGCATCCAGTCTGGTCCAGCCCGTTTAGAAAAGACATCGCGCCATATTTTCCTTTGACGTCCACGTTTCCTTTTCAACCCTCTTGGTGTCCATTCTGTAACTTTTTTGGTCCATCTGTTTGAATCCATTCTACAAATATGTCCAGCCCAGTTCCATCTTAGTATCCTCACTCTTTCCATATTATATAGATAAATACGTACTTAAATACATAGAAAACATCCAAGACCCGCGAACAAAATATCCGTGCTGAATGCACAAATAATGCCCTGGCCGGGATTCGAACCCGTGACCTCTAGCTTCGAAGGCAGTGTGACTACCAACTACGCTAAATAGCCCGTCATTAATTAATCACTTAATCTTTAACATGTAAAGGACTTGTCTCAATAAATGTTTTTTTATTTACCTTAAGGTACTCATTTTCCTACTACTTAATAATAAAAGTTACAAGGTTCAATAGACCTCTGTTTTCACAGTAAATTATGATACACACGTGTAAATTGTGTAATCCTACCCTTAGTCAAATGGCGTCCTGAAGGGAACCCACGTCAAGACCTTGTCAGTGTGAGTATCTTCACTTTCGAGCGCAGTTTTCTTAGAACAGTTCAAGATTGATCGCTCAATATAAGTTGACGTGTAGAATGTAGAGTTAAATGGTTTGCACGTGTAGGTAATGCCGGTGGACAATTTATTAAAATATTACACAATGTTTAAATATTAGGAGTCCCCCGTACGCTCGACCGAACACGATTTTCCATACAAACGTAGTTTCGTTCTCCTTTTAAAATGCCATGTTGAAATTTAATTTAATCGTATGGCATTTATTTACTAACCGTGAGATCTCCGAGAAGACAAGTACGGTTGCCAGTTTTTGTTGCACTTTTAGCACCACCCAGGGGTCAAGTGTAGGTGGGTACTCCCTACGGACGTGGTGCAACTTCGACTCCTCTTTGTCAAGTGAGTGGGCAACTTGACTGTTAGAAGTTCTGAAGCCGCCTGAAGGCCTCTAACTTGACTTATCGACTGCTGTCGTAGACAGCAGCCGGGATCAACGGCTTAACTTAGCGACGGCATAATTTGGGATTAGTAGTAGCTTCTAATTAAGTAAAAGCAAAGGTTCTCTGGAAGTGATCACTCTTAGGCGATTATACCGCCGGTTGTCTACCTACTTACATGTTGCTGTTTTCTTTCTGTTTGTAACTAATTTATTTGTATTAGATATTTAATTAAGGGTATTTGTATTGTATTGTAAGTAAAGCTATTATATCGCGTATGTATTGTTTCACATAAACACTGCCCCCATTAAAGCGAGGAACGGCTTCATTTCTGATCATGAGAAATACACGTGCTGGCAGCCCTAATCCTTTACCCCCAGCGCGGCGTACGAGTATACTGTAGCTCATATGACACAACTCTCCTATTACTAGGGTTGCACAAACTTCACGCCCTGTTTAATTAAGAGCGGAGGTTCTCAGCTCTTTATTTATTCTAGCCAAGAGTTCCGTGCCCGCCGGTAATTGTGCCGTCTATTTGGAAGGGTTTTGTTTGCATCCACTTTATTGAGAAGTGGCGAAAAGTTTGACATAGCCAAGTCACTTTGAGACTCACGTATCTCATATAAATATTCGAGTGAAAAAGGACTTTGTGGAATGGAAATAGAGTTACCATTACGAATAATGGAACAGTCTGATACTCGCACTTGAAAATTGTAGTTTGACTCGTGTATTGATAGCGGCTGATATTTGATGCGTAGGGACGAATAAATATCCTTCGTGGAAATGGCAATATTTTTCAGATGTGGGTATCCAATCAGGAATACCCAATACCAGTAGTAACCAATAGTCACATAACTGTGACTTATCAATGTTATCATACAAATTTTGACATGTTTGTGAGTACAGTATATTACAATGAAAGGATTTAGCATGTGTCCTACGAGATAACGCTATGATAAGGAGGACAACACATAATTACTAATGATTTGTTTCAAGCATTTTGTTTGGAGTTAGAACTTTACTAGTAGCAGTCACACGGTTACGTATAGGCAGGGTACGAGAACCTTCGGCAGTTATTTACTCGTAACTCATTCCCCTATAACGTCATTGACTCTTTTAATGACGTTATAGAGGAATGAATTTTTTAGACAAATTTTAATGTAGGAGTTTTTTGGTCTTGAAATAAACAATATAATTACTATTACTTTGTCTTTTCCGCTCGCGGGCCAATGGTATCCCGACCCTGAAGAAGGCGCGCGCGGAGCCGAACTACCGAGGTACCGAAGTACTAAACCAGCACCACCCGCCCTTTTGATAATTTAATGAAATGCAAAGGGAACACCGAGCGGATGCTGTCCCTGCCCGTGTCATGGGACGCACACAGAGACATCACCCGCCATGTTGTACAGGGATTATTTCTGATTGATGGAATCTAAATGAACCAAATTATTGGGTGAATATGTGAGGGACTCATATCTTGAGTGAGACAACGGACGCTTAAACTGCCTCTCATTTTTATCTCTGGCAGACGGTGACTATAAATAACGAAATTAAAAAACGGCCTGATAAATTACGGTTTCAGAGAAATTCACCTGTATGAAAAAAAACCGGCCAAGTGCGAGTCGGACTCGCGCACCGAGGGTTTCGTAAAAAAATATTTTTATTATGTAATGTAACTAAAAATGTACGGTTTTCGCAATTTTTCCTTTATCTGTGCTATAAGACGTTGCTTCGTACCAAATTTCAAGATTCTGAGTTCACGAGAACCCTGTAGGTTTTGATTACGAGTGTCGAAGAATTGCGCAAATTTGCGGCATAAACGGCTGTATCTTATATTTACGCTGGCTTAGAAGATTGATTTTTTACAGCTCCAAGGGACTGTAGACCTTGAGTATTTGATATAAATTTTAGCTTGATACCTCCACGCATTCCTGAGAAAAAGGGTCTTGACAGACAGACAGACGGAGGGACGGACGGACAACAAAGTAATCCTATAAGGGTTCCGTTTTTTCCTTTCGAGGTACGGAACCCTAAAAATACGATAATGGCAAACACTTGTGTTATGGAAAGTTAAATCATGGATAACAAGGAAAACAACGGCCTTAAAATATAGAATCATAGTAAACAACTTACGATTAAAAACGGTTTCAAACATCGGTTCCTTACGGTTGAAGCAGCGAACGAGGCAGCAACCGCCCTTCACGTAATTCCGTTAACTCCCCTCCAATATCGACATTCCGAGGGCTGTTAATTAAAATAGGAATCATTCGTTAACCAAATTATTGGGGATTAATCCCAGGACGTGGGAGACGTCTTCAGTTATTAAGTATCGATTTGTGAGCCTTAGGAATGCTCCAGACAGTGGTTATTTGGCTTTGTAAACCACGTGCTGATAGGACATAGTTATTGGTTAATTAACCACCTATTTATATCAATTATTTCGTGTGTCATACTAAAAATTAAATGCCTTAATTTACTACTACACTGGTCCTGTGGTCTACGTTAACAATACAAATAATACTTAGTCCACCATCCTCCATATCAGCCGAAGGACGTCCACTGCTGGACATAGGCCTCCTCCAATTTCATGGGGGGTAAATGCCATAATTGCCACGCTTGGTAAGTATTTCCACACACACAGTAGCGCTGGCGGTCACGCCAGCTACATGCTGAGTTGGGACCATTTCGTGACATGTCTTTCTTTTTGTTGTTATTTTATGCTTCTTCCTAATTGTACGAGTAATTGTCACGAATAAATTATTTTCTATTTCTATTTCCACCGCACTCCAGGTATGCTGCTGCCTATCCCCCGTTGCTCTTTAAATACTTAGTCACTTTAATGAAACTTTAAATAAAAAGTTAATTATATTTACGCTATCGACCACTGAACATAATAAATAAACAAAACAAAAGAATGAAGTAACGGAATACTCATGAACAACAGAATAATTTTCACAAGTAAAATGGGTCTATTAGGATCGACGTATTAAAATAATATCAATATTAGGGAGGGTAGCGGACGGGGGAGCGGCAATGCGGCCTGTTCCCGGTCTGTTAACACTTTGACGTCATCCTTCTTACGTCGGGCGTTGCTTAGGCACCGTCTTAATTCAATGGTAGGTCTATACCTATCCGGCATACACGCGCCCAGCCATATGAATGAGCACGCTCAGTGAATGTGATTTATCCCGCGAAACTATCATATTATCATATCAGCGTCAATACTGGATGCTTCACCTGTAAAATTTGTGCAAAAGGTGAAGTCAGTGTTAAACAGTTGATAGTTGATATTAAAAAGAAAATGGCAGGTTTCTATGCCGTATGCTATAATACCATAAAAGCTATTGGATATTTTAAAAAACTGGCAAGTTAAGGCTCAAAATGCATTAAGCCGCATAAAATTAGTTTTACTGTAAACAATGTAGTGCTGAACTTGGCACCATTTTAGAGAATCTACGGAACTTGGCACCCATTTAGATCTCAATTCTTTTGTCGGTGAAGACGACAACCAAGCATGGCATATTCTTAATATTGAACTTGGCTCCCATTTTCACATTTATGTTTTTGATGGGATATCATTACTTTTTGTCAATCGTCGCCAAATGGTGCTTTGTAAGAGCGAATGCACGAGTTTCTATACAAAATACCCATATCGCTACAGGTGTACCTCAATATTTGAAGTTTCCTCGATTTCTCCAGAACCCTCTCATCAGATTCTTACCTGATAACTATGAGACCACCCCTGAAGTACACCGTTTCAAACAAAAAAAGAATCTTCCTAATCGGTTTACAAATGACGGAGTTCTGTGGTAACTAGCATAAATAATAATAATAATAAAACTAATAAAAAAGATCACTGTTTTCTAATTTTTTCTGGTGTACACACACACTTACCAAGCAACATGCCAAATTTCAGCTTTCTAGGTCACCTGGAAGTGGATTAGGTTTTTGATTACTAGTCAGTCAGTCAGTCAGTCAGACTATCAGTCAGTAGTAAAAATGCCGTTTTTTGGAATTTAATATCTCAATAACTATTAAACCTATATTTAAGAAATTTGGGGTTCTAGTTGTTCTAAAAGATCTTAGTTTATATACTATTTTTTTTATAATAGATAGATTTTGTGTTACTGGGGGCTCAAAAGTGGCTCCAAACGGTTCGTGTAAAATAACACACGGCTGCTAGCTGCTGATACAAAGATACAAAGGAAAAGTAAAGTACAAAGGCGAACTTATCCCTTTAAGGGATACCTATCCTTTCCCTTTTTTTCTTTCCTTTTTATTCTTATCCTTTTATCCCTTATTTTTATAGTCATCATCATCATCAGTCTATAAACATCCCACAGCAAAGCACACCCTTTATGGAATGAGAGGTAACGGGCAGCAGTCCTCATGCTTGTTCCGTGCGGGTTGGGAATCTCACATACACCTAGAATTTCTTCGCAGGATGTATGCAGGTTTTTTCACGAAGTTTTCCATCAAATTATGTTCTGGACTTAAGTTCTGAACAACTTTTTACCGACTTCGATAGAAGGAAGGAGGTTCTCAGTTCGTCTGCATGTTTACTTATTTTTTTTTATGATCGTATGTTCCCCTATAACTCTTGACCACGTTGGTCGATTTTGATAATTCTTTTTTTGTTTCAAAGCAGGTACCCCGACATTAGTCCCATACAAATTTGGTAAAGGTCTGATGATGGGATCTAGGAGGAAACGATGGAACTCCTCGAATTTGATAGGCACGCATATGCCGATTTTGGTATTTTCTGTAGGTAACCAAACATTGGCTCACGAAAACCACAAATTGTGGCATAACAAGTACAAAATGGGACTCTGATTTTTTAGTATACATTATTGGTTTATGGATTTAACAGTATGTTTGGTAAAATAGACGCTCAGTCAGTTAACTGGTCCGTAACAGCAGACGCACGTGCCCCATTGTCCACGAGTCCAATCAACCGGAACCGTTTTTCGCCCGACAAAATAGTAATTTAAGTTAACGTGCAAAGGTTCAATATAACGTGGCCGACCGTTGATGATTTATTTCAGCAATAAGTGTCGTGTTAGACTACACCATTACCGGGCCGTCAGACGGACCTGGCTGGTCTATGGCAGAGAATCTCGTAATCCATTCGCGATTTTTGACAGTATTACTAATCCAAAATTTGATGTTTCTCTCGTTCTGAGCCGGAAACATGAAAGTGGGGACAGGGACGTGTACCCTTCTGTTATGGAACCACACGTGTTGCTTGTTCCCCTCATTTTCTTTTGCGATATTAAAGAAAAAGATGCAACACGAGTGTTTGCACGAATACCTGAAATTTGGTTCCACCATTAGACATTGCGGATGAAACATTGTCCGGATTTTGAAAGACAGAGACATAATTGGGGGGATATGTTTGTCTGTGTGTCGTCCAACGTGATACTTTGCGTCTATGTGCTAGGCTCTGCAGCTTATTTCCCACTGCCTCTGACCTCTGATTCACTAATCTGACCTCTGAATTATCTTGCAGCGAGTGCGATGACTTGTTATATAAATCTCGACTTATATATTATAGTCTATTTATACTCTTATTAAAAAGGCTACGAACATTAATACAAATATATACTGTGTATATAAATTGCGTATCCTCTATGAATTCGGAGAAAACATTAACACTTTTTCTGTCAGCAACCCGTGAAGCGAGTCCTTTGTTTGTTGGCAGTTTTGTAAGGCGAAAAACACACTACATGCATGCAAGGTTAGGACAAACTTGTCAATAACGTGTTTACGGTCATCTTTTAAAAAGTCGTATGCTCGTGACTTAGACAGTATCCCAAAGGAAGGTCGAGAAAAACAATGTTTATAGCGTTTACTTAAGCGAGCCAGCGATGACTGACGTCTGTTTAATAAAAGGCTAAAGTGAGTCTATTTCTGGGGATTCTTCGGATTTTTTGCTTATTGGTCGAAACATTAAATAATTTAGTAGATTGAAAATTCTTGTGTACTCTGTCTCTTTGTATTCATTTACTCCATTCTCCTAGTTTTCAGTCGCGTACCCATTTCCTATTAACTTGGGGTGGGCGCAGCATGTTTTTTCCTCCAGGCCTCTCTATCGCCTTTAATCTCATCACTCACATCCTTCCTTTCCATATCGTTTACTTTTATTGGTTCTTATAGGTGGCAAATTAATACTTACAAGTGGAAAACCGTACTTAAAATAAGCATATTCTAAATTGTTTTGTAGTGGACATTTCCGTATAATTAAATTCAACAGAACTTGAATATTTTCTTCTAGCAAAGTTTATACTACATTCTAAACCAAAATAAATTTATATTAAGATTCTATAAATATATTCTTTGTATTGAGTGTACCTACTTGAACACATTAGGATAAAGGAAGTAATTTGAAATGTGATTGTTCTCGAAATGTTATGAACATAACTCGCTACACTGTAGTTGATTTTCGGCTAATATTACAAATGTACATTAAGGTAATTTTGTAACGAGACAACCAAATGAATGGGGCAATTTTGAAGCTAAGAAAACTTCTTGAAGATACGTAATGATTTACTTCATCAAAGTTTCTTCTAATGTTTCTTTGTGAAAGTTAGCGTAATTTCGGATGTCATGTATTTAAGAAAATCCATTCCAATTGATTAAAAGTTATAAGGTAATAAACCAAAACTAGGTTTTTTCTCCTAGCCTGTACGTATGACCGTGTCACTGGATAAAGAACCTGGATATCCGTGACTGAAGCAGTATTCAATTTTATAGTATTTATATAACGAAAGTTTAAATTGTAATATCTACAAACATTATTCAGCAAAAATATTAAAAACAGACTTTTAAATGAAAACGCTTTATTTAATTAATAACAATAAATAGTGGACTTCATATCCTGTTGAGGTTTGTATATTTTTTTGGTCAGAAATTCAGAAGATAAATTTACTAAATGACTAAGCAAAACAGGCATTTTAAATAAAAATAATAATAGTATGCTATTTATTTTCGAACCGTGAGAGGCATTGTAAAAATATTGCGGAGAAAATCCCAAATTGACTTGTCCCCTGAAAGTCGTATTTCACTTGAATTTTGCACTACTAATTGCCTGTCCAGCTCCGTTTACCGTTGTTTCCATGTTACACTGCGTTTTCAAATTGTGATCCAAAATTCAGGTTTGTTTTATCTTTTTGGAATTAAGACTTGCTTAAATATTCTCTCATACATACTAATCCTTACTAGTCCTTACCAACGCGAATTAATCATTCTGTCAGTCTGTCTGTCCTTTACCTCTTCACTACTCGATTAAATTTGGTATGGACACTTTGAGACCCCTTTGGAAGGATTTAGAATAGTTTTTATCCCGGATAATTCCATAAGGGGGTAAACAGGAAGTGGAATTTGGTTCTTCCTCCCTCGGATGCTCCGGTTGTGGAATGAGGGAGCTTGCATGCCGAGGTTTTCCCGAGGAATTACAGTATGGGATTCTTCAAGAAAGGAGTGTATACATTTTTGAAGGGTCGGCAATGCGCATGTAACACCCCTGGAATTGCAGGCGTCCATAGGCTGCGGTGACCGCTTACCATCAGGCGGGCCGCACGCTTGTTTGCCACAGACATAGTATAAAAAGAAATTGGTATGGGACAGTGATAATTAAGTCTGTCCCTAAACATTTAAATAGCACCTATATCTGTAAGGCCCTTACGACTATTATGCAACAAAATAATTATGCTCGTGTTCGTGCGCGTCGCCATCAGTCGCCCCTAATCCAAAAAACTGCATGCGACTAAATTTTGTACGGAATATTACAAATGCCCTGATTATTCATTTTCCGTATATTTTCGCGGCCCCAAAGTCTCCAGAGGAATAATATCGACTGAAAACGGAATGCTATTTCTGGCAGAACATATTTATATATTTTACCAAACTCTAATGCTCACTGTGAACTATTATTTGTAAGTAACATAAGAGTTAGAATTGCCTCATTACAGTCAATAAAAGTCAATACGTTACTACAAATCGATTCTAGAGGATTTCCACGGAATCGCGTGACTAGCGAGTGTTTGATAAAAATCGATCAATCCACACTCGATGGTGCCAGTCAGGTTCCGTAAGCCGTTAGATTTTAATTTGAGATTATTTTTTAACACTCTTATTATTAGACTAATAGTACTTTATGTTTCTATTTTTCTTTTTGCATGTTTCAGTAAAATGTAGTAAATGCCTGTGGGTTCCGTTTCTTCCAGTCCAGTTTTTCCGTTTCTTTTATAATTTTGCACAAAATATTTTAAAGCACCTTGCAAGAAACGCTGGAATTTAATAAAAGGGATACCGTAAAATGGGGTGAGTAGGGTCAAAACTGAAATTCAAACCTCGAAAACATTTTATTTATACATATGAAAACTGAATGGTGTATATAATAAGTGTTCCGGGCGTTTGTATTTTAGTTTTTATTTTATTTTGGGTAGTTCCATTTCATAACTTTGACGATAAAGAGGAAAACCCACCTCACCCCGTAGAGCCTGGTATTTGGGGTGAGAGGGGTTTTCATACAAAGGTGATTTTGGAAGATTGTTGGATCGTTTGTTTTATTATGCTTATTACTTTAGCTCCATTTTAAATTGGAAGATATTATTTTTGTAGCAGTAGCCTTAAAGTCTCTTCTCTCCCCATTCATAACCCACCTCTCCTCGCGAAACCTACTCACCCCGTTTTACGGTATATCTATATGGGTGTGAAAAATATGTAAGTAGATAGCTTTATACAGGGTGATTTTGGGGTCGTGATCCGAAATAATTGTACATGGTCACAAATTAAAAGTAGACAACATCACAGTCGCTATGAAGGTATATAACTCAAATAATTTTCTTTTTTTTACAAATTTTAATGGGAAATAATACTTTTTCATACAACTTGGTCACCCTACCCCACTGTCTACTCCCCATATCATCCGTCAAAGAGAGTAGGATAACCATGATTTTTTTGTGATTTTATATTTTTGACATCAAAATAAATTAACAATAAAATGCGTTTGTTTCGTGTCACCACATATTTTTTTAAATGGCTATCAGATACCAAGTCTAAAAACTGGTTCTTGATCCACGACCCCGAAATCACCCTGTATACAAGTATGTCACCGTAAAATTACAAATGCCGTTAGATCAAATCTATCTAGCAAGATAAGTAATACGTAAGAATGTAAGCAGTAGGTTGTTCCACGTGAAACTTGCAACTTAGGTAAGTTACCTTGTTTCCTTCTGAGCGGAAATAAAAGGGCTTTGTCGGCTCGCTGTAGGAAAGCATAAACAATTTTCGATTAGCAATCTTTCGATAATTTACAATCTCGCTAGATAGATTACAATCTAACGGTATTTGCACTTTTAAGGTAACATATACATATAAAATACCATGTAGTTTTAACGTCCCAAACTTTAAGGACTTCGGGCGCTCTTCAGAAACCTACTTACTGCTTGTAATTAGGTAAAAAGAGTTAAAATATTAAGATCAATTCAAATTTCAGGCCACTAATCACCAAATAAGGAATCGACTTATGCAAAGAAGTAATCAGAATTCAAAAATAACTTTTCAGTTTCTTAGAATTACAAAGACAAAAACCGTTAATGAAGTTTTTCCTTACCAAAAACACGAAAGGGGCCTTAAAGGTTCTGGCTTCCTGAGTAAAGTTCCAATTGAATTGACTCCAATCCCTGTTGGATTGATTTGCATCATTAAATTTCGGCCAGTACAGTCACGAATGCACTATAGAGGTTTCTTTCAAGAGCCTTGTAATCAAATTTTCGTAACTAAGTATTTTTAGAAGCTCAAAACTTGAACTCTTTTTGAAGATCATATTCGATCTGAACGTCAATAAAAAGTACGGGTGCCTAATTAATTCGAGGATGTCAGCTCGTGACCATTGTTAACAGAACCCTGTCTCCCCCTGTTGCGTTTACGTGCTCCGAAAGCGTGAGGGGTTTCAGTGAGGGTGCTGAAGTCTCGTTATACTGGTGACAAGCGCAAATGAAGCCTGACGCCTCAATGGCGTGGGTGTCAAATGAGGGGAGCGTTCCGCGTAAACAGACCGTCGGTATATGTGGGCACCGGTGCGGCATATGCATGTTTTTACATATTTGCATATCATAAGACGCAGCCAGAATAAACAATCTTTAAAAGTCACTGAATTCCCGTTTTTTAAAGATTACTTTAATTAGGTCCCGGGTTAGAATCCCGGCCAGGGCATTTATTTGTGCATTTATCACGGATATTTGTTCATGGGTCTTGGATGTTTTCTATGTATTTATCTATATAAGTATGTATATCGTCGTCTAGTACCCATAGTACAAGCTTTGCTTAGTTTGGGACTAGGTCGATTTGTGTAAGATTGTCCCCGAAATTATTATTATTGTAAGAAAAGGTTTTATAATAACTTGCAGACTCAGATGTATTATTTTGTCTAGACACGGTCTGTTTGGATACTAGTCCTTAGAAATTGCGTAGGCTTAAGGTTTTTATAAGCAACTCCAACTCCACGTGCCAATTAATCTTCTAACTCTGCTAAGTGAGTTATCACTTTGACTGGTTTCTGCCTCTAAAACTATTATTTTTATTTTTTATATAAAATAGGTAAGCATTTGTTTGACCAATACGAATATCCTACCTGGTGGTAAGTGATAATAAGGTCGAGGGTGTTATGGTGTGTGTAATGTTGATGTTATATTTCTCTTCTTCTAAAGCACGTGCAGGTCGTACTTATATTTGATAAGTTTTATTAATATTTCCTCCTACGAGATTTTTGATGATGTAAAATACCATAACTTTTACTTGATTGTGTTGTGGAATGATGTACCTATTATTTGAGTAGGGTGAGACAAAAAAAGAAAAATAAAGACCCAAATGTGAAAATATTAAGCAAATGTGTCCGCTATATAAGTAATCAGTAAAACAATCATAATTAACAGTCAAACTGCTTAGCCTATAGCACAGGTTTCAACCTATTTAGGAAGTAGAGTTCTAGTTTTAAGGAAAATTTTGTATAACATGTTTTTTTGGACGAACGGTACGCTCTTAACTTATAATCGGTTATTAACTTATTGTCGGCCTGTTTAGCCTAGTTGGTAGAGTCACTGCCTCCGAAGCAGAGGTCTCGGGTTCGAATCCTGGTAAGGGCATTTGTTTCTGTTGTGAGTGACATTTGATCCTCAGACTTGAATGTTTTCTATGTATTAAATACTACTAAGACTAGTATATATCTATTAAATATATCGTCGTCTAGTACCCATAACGCAAGGCTTTAATGAGCTTACTATGGGACTAGTTCGATTTGTGTGAAAAATCGTCCCCTGTTATTTATTTATTAAAAAAAAAAGGGTTTCAACTTGTTCATCTGACCGCAATAATATCACTTTACTTTTTTTCAAGTAAAAATATTAGATTACCTGTGAATAGTACTACTTATTTATTATACCGTTTCGTATTTCAACGGTGATTTTGTAGCTACAAAATGGCAAACATTTTCTATCCTTGATTTCGAATTCAGTTGGATCGTATCGAGAGGAAATGGAAAAAAATCATACGTGCATTTCGGCGCTGTGTCACTATAAGGCTCACTCGGTTTCACGTTCTTGGATAATATTATGAAGAAAACCAATTAATAGCAACAATCACTTTTTATTTGGGCAGAGTAACAGTTTACACAAAATTCAAGTAAGTAATGACTCCCGTTCGAACGGCATTCGGGCTTAAATACTAGTTAACAAACAACCCCACTACTCATTCCACCAGGTGGTGGATCAGGTGTTCACGCCACTTTGCTTGATAAAAACAAGTGACGTCATTGACAATCGATTTAGGTACCAATATATTAATTTTACAGTTAATCACGCATAAATGTGCTACAAATTGCATTAAAATATAATCGCGATTTTATAATTAATATTACATTCTTATATTTCAGATTTATTAACAAACTAGAATCGGAAGCAGTAAATATATACAAAACATATTTATAGCATAATATCATTTATCAATTTAAACATTATTACTCGTAATTAGGCTTAAATAATAAAACAGAAGGTACGCCGCCCACACGGCCATTCTGCTCCAGCGCGCTCTCTGCGCTGTATCACAGTTTATCAATCTCAATTTCTAATGAATGAAATGAAATGAAGGAAATGAAATGAACAGATTATCAATCTTAATTTCTAATGATCCTTTACATGCAGCTATATACAACATACAACAAACAAAGTCAAAGTCAAAGTCAGGCATCACCCATACTGGGATCTAGCCACAGGCATCACCCATACTGGGATCTAACTTCTAAGAGTCAAGTTGCCCACTCACTTGACAAGCCTAATCCCGATAAGGTCTAGTTTCCCCCTCGGGTTGGAAGGTCATATGGCAGTCGCTACCGTAAAAACTAGTGCCTACGCCAACTTTTGGGATTAGGTAGCGGACCCCAGGCACCCTCCAGGATGCAACTCTACTGAGAATAACGCTAGGAGGATGATGATAAGTATATAATAGTACCTAATCAGTGTGTTTAGAATAAAATATTAATTATAAATGGCGCATAATATTTACTTCGCTAACATAATAAGAGATACGGAAAGAGGTAATGAATCGTTAATCATTTTATGTACAGTCAGCATCAGAAATAGCATTTAGCCCGTAACGTCGATGATACGAAATTTGATTACAATTAATGTCATTTTAGTCTATATTAGTAGCTTCTTCTGACGCCGACTGTACCTACGCCCACGCCAGGAGCAAATAATTGGTCAAGAAAATACGCTGACTGATCTTCTTTCGTGTTATTTCGATTACATCGTTTCTTTTTTAGCGTTTTCGGTACTGTGTTTTTTCGTCCTAGACGAGAATTCGTTAACAAAAAGGTGTTTTTATATTTTTCTACCCTCACGATTACAGGACACAATAATAAGGCTAAACTGGGGCGTCTGATACCTTAATGTAGAATGTTTACTTGGACAAATAATGGTAAGAATATTACTTGGAATTATAAATAACAGTAATGGATCTTATACATCGACTAGCAAAGCTGCCACTACTAACTAACTAACTAGGCTGGCACGACGACCCAAAATGAGTCTTGGTCTCCGAGACAAGAGCACGTCACTTTTTTCGGTCCTGCGCAATTTCTCGCCAGCTTGCACCGGCTCCAAGCTCACGCAGGTCCGTGTCCACCATATCCTTCCAGCAATACTATAATACATCTATTTAAGTTCATCATCATCTTCATAATCCTAGCGTTATCCCAGTACAGTTGCACCCAGAAGGATGTCAGAGATCCGCGGCGTAGGCACTAGTTTTTAGCAACTGCCATGCGACCTTCCAACCCTTGGGGGAAACGGGATCGGCTTAATATGCCTTCCAAACCACTCAAAGCGGTCACCCATCCAAGTGTTGTAACCGGCCGACATTGCTTAATCTCTTATTCCTCCCGCGGTACACGAGCGAGCGCTTCTGTAATAATACGGGTACATCTAAATTATTGACACAAATATGAACCAACTAAAAACCTTATTCAATAATCCGTAAACGAGTCACGTCCCTGACGCGCAGGGTGTGGGACAGCACCAACAGCTTCCTGAAAGTGATTATCGAACGGTGGGACAATCCCATTTTGGTTTTCTGGGTGAAAATGCACACGACATCTGGCTGCTTCTCTCCGAAAATTATGTTGTAATTGTCTCTATTCGTTTTATTTTATTTATAACTTAAATGTTTACTAACAAATGCTATGACATCAATGTACCTAATAATAAATTATGGATTGTAATATCTAAAATAAATAATATTCATTCATTTATTTAAAAAAAACGAACTTGTTTGTTAAGGCCGGGTTTTATTAAGATTCGTTAGACCAAATGTGAGATCAAATTTTGTTTACTCATTCCTCGACCACGGATATAAACTCAACAGAGCTTTGTAAAACTGTGCCTGATTCCAGCAATTGACTCTCTTCTTTTCTCCTTTATTATGTAGTATGAGTGCTAACTACTGGCTCAATATCGAGTACCGAAACATTTCCCATTGGGAACCAAAGCCCAAATGATCTTGTATTATAATTTCAAAATAGTACACTGTGTCATTAATTTTTAAAATAAAATCAATAAAAATAAATACTGGGGGACAATCTTATACAGGCAAGGCTTGTACTATGGGTACTAGACGACGATATAAAATAAATAAAAATAAAAACGCCTTTATTCTATTACCTCTTCTTACAATAACCATAAACTATGTTTTCTTAATTAACTAGGTAAAAGTCGCCTCTGCGGCGTAGGCCTCCCCCATTTTTTTCCATAGCCCTCTATCTCTAGCCTTTTGCATCCAGTCTGGTCCAGCCCGTTTAGAAAAGACATCGCGCCATATTTTCCTTTGACGTCCACGTTTCCTTTTCAACCCTCTTGGTGTCCATTCTGTAACTTTTTTGGTCCATCTGTTTGAATCCATTCTACAAATATGTCCAGCCCAGTTCCATCTTAGTATCCTCACTCTTTCCATATTATATAGATAAATACGTACTTAAATACATAGAAAACATCCAAGACCCGCGAACAAAATATCCGTGCTGAATGCACAAATAATGCCCTGGCCGGGATTCGAACCCGTGACCTCTAGCTTCGAAGGCAGTGTGACTACCAACTACGCTAAATAGCCCGTCATTAATTAATCACTTAATCTTTAACATGTAAAGGACTTGTCTCAATAAATGTTTTTTTATTTACCTTAAGGTACTCATTTTCCTACTACTTAATAATAAAAGTTACAAGGTTCAATAGACCTCTGTTTTCACAGTAAATTATGATACACACGTGTAAATTGTGTAATCCTACCCTTAGTCAAATGGCGTCCTGAAGGGAACCCACGTCAAGACCTTGTCAGTGTGAGTATCTTCACTTTCGAGCGCAGTTTTCTTAGAACAGTTCAAGATTGATCGCTCAATATAAGTTGACGTGTAGAATGTAGAGTTAAATGGTTTGCACGTGTAGGTAATGCCGGTGGACAATTTATTAAAATATTACACAATGTTTAAATATTAGGAGTCCCCCGTACGCTCGACCGAACACGATTTTCCATACAAACGTAGTTTCGTTCTCCTTTTAAAATGCCATGTTGAAATTTAATTTAATCGTATGGCATTTATTTACTAACCGTGAGATCTCCGAGAAGACAAGTACGGTTGCCAGTTTTTGTTGCACTTTTAGCACCACCCAGGGGTCAAGTGTAGGTGGGTACTCCCTACGGACGTGGTGCAACTTCGACTCCTCTTTGTCAAGTGAGTGGGCAACTTGACTGTTAGAAGTTCTGAAGCCGCCTGAAGGCCTCTAACTTGACTTATCGACTGCTGTCGTAGACAGCAGCCGGGATCAACGGCTTAACTTAGCGACGGCATAATTTGGGATTAGTAGTAGCTTCTAATTAAGTAAAAGCAAAGGTTCTCTGGAAGTGATCACTCTTAGGCGATTATACCGCCGGTTGTCTACCTACTTACATGTTGCTGTTTTCTTTCTGTTTGTAACTAATTTATTTGTATTAGATATTTAATTAAGGGTATTTGTATTGTATTGTAAGTAAAGCTATTATATCGCGTATGTATTGTTTCACATAAACACTGCCCCCATTAAAGCGAGGAACGGCTTCATTTCTGATCATGAGAAATACACGTGCTGGCAGCCCTAATCCTTTACCCCCAGCGCGGCGTACGAGTATACTGTAGCTCATATGACACAACTCTCCTATTACTAGGGTTGCACAAACTTCACGCCCTGTTTAATTAAGAGCGGAGGTTCTCAGCTCTTTATTTATTCTAGCCAAGAGTTCCGTGCCCGCCGGTAATTGTGCCGTCTATTTGGAAGGGTTTTGTTTGCATCCACTTTATTGAGAAGTGGCGAAAAGTTTGACATAGCCAAGTCACTTTGAGACTCACGTATCTCATATAAATATTCGAGTGAAAAAGGACTTTGTGGAATGGAAATAGAGTTACCATTACGAATAATGGAACAGTCTGATACTCGCACTTGAAAATTGTAGTTTGACTCGTGTATTGATAGCGGCTGATATTTGATGCGTAGGGACGAATAAATATCCTTCGTGGAAATGGCAATATTTTTCAGATGTGGGTATCCAATCAGGAATACCCAATACCAGTAGTAACCAATAGTCACATAACTGTGACTTATCAATGTTATCATACAAATTTTGACATGTTTGTGAGTACAGTATATTACAATGAAAGGATTTAGCATGTGTCCTACGAGATAACGCTATGATAAGGAGGACAACACATAATTACTAATGATTTGTTTCAAGCATTTTGTTTGGAGTTAGAACTTTACTAGTAGCAGTCACACGGTTACGTATAGGCAGGGTACGAGAACCTTCGGCAGTTATTTACTCGTAACTCATTCCCCTATAACGTCATTGACTCTTTTAATGACGTTATAGAGGAATGAATTTTTTAGACAAATTTTAATGTAGGAGTTTTTTGGTCTTGAAATAAACAATATAATTACTATTACTTTGTCTTTTCCGCTCGCGGGCCAATGGTATCCCGACCCTAAAGAAGGCGCGCGCGGAGCCGAACTACCGAGGTACCGAAGTACTAAACCAGCACCACCCGCCCTTTTGATAATTTAATGAAATGCAAAGGGAACACCGAGCGGATGCTGTCCCTGCCCGTGTCATGGGACGCACACAGAGACATCACCCGCCATGTTGTACAGGGATTATTTCTGATTGATGGAATCTAAATGAACCAAATTATTGGGTGAATATGTGAGGGACTCATATCTTGAGTGAGACAACGGACGCTTAAACTGCCTCTCATTTTTATCTCTGGCAGACGGTGACTATAAATAACGAAATTAAAAAACGGCCTGATAAATTACGGTTTCAGAGAAATTCACCTGTATGAAAAAAAACCGGCCAAGTGCGAGTCGGACTCGCGCACCGAGGGTTTCGTAAAAAAATATTTTTATTGTAATGTAACTAAAAATGTACGGTTTTCGCAATTTTTCCTTTATCTGTGCTATAAGACGTTGCTTCGTACCAAATTTCAAGATTCTGAGTTCACGAGAACCCTGTAGGTTTTGATTACGAGTGTCGAAGAATTGCGCAAATTTGCGGCATAAACGGCTGTATCTTATATTTACGCTGGCTTAGAAGATTGATTTTTTACAGCTCCAAGGGACTGTAGACCTTGAGTATTTGATATAAATTTTAGCTTGATACCTCCACGCATTCCTGAGAAAAAGGGTCTTGACAGACAGACAGACGGAGGGACGGACGGACAACAAAGTAATCCTATAAGGGTTCCGTTTTTTCCTTTCGAGGTACGGAACCCTAAAAATACGATAATGGCAAACACTTGTGTTATGGAAAGTTAAATCATGGATAACAAGGAAAACAACGGCCTTAAAATATAGAATCATAGTAAACAACTTACGATTAAAAACGGTTTCAAACATCGGTTCCTTACGGTTGAAGCAGCGAACGAGGCAGCAACCGCCCTTCACGTAATTCCGTTAACTCCCCTCCAATATCGACATTCCGAGGGCTGTTAATTAAAATAGGAATCATTCGTTAACCAAATTATTGGGGATTAATCCCAGGACGTGGGAGACGTCTTCAGTTATTAAGTATCGATTTGTGAGCCTTAGGAATGCTCCAGACAGTGGTTATTTGGCTTTGTAAACCACGTGCTGATAGGACATAGTTATTGGTTAATTAACCACCTATTTATATCAATTATTTCGTGTGTCATACTAAAAATTAAATGCCTTAATTTACTACTACACTGGTCCTGTGGTCTACGTTAACAATACAAATAATACTTAGTCCACCATCCTCCATATCAGCCGAAGGACGTCCACTGCTGGACATAGGCCTCCTCCAATTTCATGGGGGGTAAATGCCATAATTGCCACGCTTGGTAAGTATTTCCACACACACAGTAGCGCTGGCGGTCACGCCAGCTACATGCTGAGTTGGGACCATTTCGTGACATGTCTTTCTTTTTGTTGTTATTTTATGCTTCTTCCTAATTGTACGAGTAATTGTCACGAATAAATTATTTTCTATTTCTATTTCCACCGCACTCCAGGTATGCTGCTGCCTATCCCCCGTTGCTCTTTAAATACTTAGTCACTTTAATGAAACTTTAAATAAAAAGTTAATTATATTTACGCTATCGACCACTGAACATAATAAATAAACAAAACAAAAGAATGAAGTAACGGAATACTCATGAACAACAGAATAATTTTCACAAGTAAAATGGGTCTATTAGGATCGACGTATTAAAATAATATCAATATTAGGGAGGGTAGCGGACGGGGGAGCGGCAATGCGGCCTGTTCCCGGTCTGTTAACACTTTGACGTCATCCTTCTTACGTCGGGCGTTGCTTAGGCACCGTCTTAATTCAATGGTAGGTCTATACCTATCCGGCATACACGCGCCCAGCCATATGAATGAGCACGCTCAGTGAATGTGATTTATCCCGCGAAACTATCATATTATCATATCAGCGTCAATACTGGATGCTTCACCTGTAAAATTTGTGCAAAAGGTGAAGTCAGTGTTAAACAGTTGATAGTTGATATTAAAAAGAAAATGGCAGGTTTCTATGCCGTATGCTATAATACCATAAAAGCTATTGGATATTTTAAAAAACTGGCAAGTTAAGGCTCAAAATGCATTAAGCCGCATAAAATTAGTTTTACTGTAAACAATGTAGTGCTGAACTTGGCACCATTTTAGAGAATCTACGGAACTTGGCACCCATTTAGATCTCAATTCTTTTGTCGGTGAAGACGACAACCAAGCATGGCATATTCTTAATATTGAACTTGGCTCCCATTTTCACATTTATGTTTTTGATGGGATATCATTACTTTTTGTCAATCGTCGCCAAATGGTGCTTTGTAAGAGCGAATGCACGAGTTTCTATACAAAATACCCATATCGCTACAGGTGTACCTCAATATTTGAAGTTTCCTCGATTTCTCCAGAACCCTCTCATCAGATTCTTACCTGATAACTATGAGACCACCCCTGAAGTACACCGTTTCAAACAAAAAAAGAATCTTCCTAATCGGTTTACAAATGACGGAGTTCTGTGGTAACTAGCATAAATAATAATAATAATAAAACTAATAAAAAAGATCACTGTTTTCTAATTTTTTCTGGTGTACACACACACTTACCAAGCAACATGCCAAATTTCAGCTTTCTAGGTCACCTGGAAGTGGATTAGGTTTTTGATTACTAGTCAGTCAGTCAGTCAGTCAGACTATCAGTCAGTAGTAAAAATGCCGTTTTTTGGAATTTAATATCTCAATAACTATTAAACCTATATTTAAGAAATTTGGGGTTCTAGTTGTTCTAAAAGATCTTAGTTTATATACTATTTTTTTTATAATAGATAGATTTTGTGTTACTGGGGGCTCAAAAGTGGCTCCAAACGGTTCGTGTAAAATAACACACGGCTGCTAGCTGCTGATACAAAGATACAAAGGAAAAGTAAAGTACAAAGGCGAACTTATCCCTTTAAGGGATACCTATCCTTTCCCTTTTTTTCTTTCCTTTTTATTCTTATCCTTTTATCCCTTATTTTTATAGTCATCATCATCATCAGTCTATAAACATCCCACAGCAAAGCACACCCTTTATGGAATGAGAGGTAACGGGCAGCAGTCCTCATGCTTGTTCCGTGCGGGTTGGGAATCTCACATACACCTAGAATTTCTTCGCAGGATGTATGCAGGTTTTTTCACGAAGTTTTCCATCAAATTATGTTCTGGACTTAAGTTCTGAACAACTTTTTACCGACTTCGATAGAAGGAAGGAGGTTCTCAGTTCGTCTGCATGTTTACTTATTTTTTTTTATGATCGTATGTTCCCCTATAACTCTTGACCACGTTGGTCGATTTTGATAATTCTTTTTTTGTTTCAAAGCAGGTACCCCGACATTAGTCCCATACAAATTTGGTAAAGGTCTGATGATGGGATCTAGGAGGAAACGATGGAACTCCTCGAATTTGATAGGCACGCATATGCCGATTTTGGTATTTTCTGTAGGTAACCAAACATTGGCTCACGAAAACCACAAATTGTGGCATAACAAGTACAAAATGGGACTCTGATTTTTTAGTATACATTATTGGTTTATGGATTTAACAGTATGTTTGGTAAAATAGACGCTCAGTCAGTTAACTGGTCCGTAACAGCAGACGCACGTGCCCCATTGTCCACGAGTCCAATCAACCGGAACCGTTTTTCGCCCGACAAAATAGTAATTTAAGTTAACGTGCAAAGGTTCAATATAACGTGGCCGACCGTTGATGATTTATTTCAGCAATAAGTGTCGTGTTAGACTACACCATTACCGGGCCGTCAGACGGACCTGGCTGGTCTATGGCAGAGAATCTCGTAATCCATTCGCGATTTTTGACAGTATTACTAATCCAAAATTTGATGTTTCTCTCGTTCTGAGCCGGAAACATGAAAGTGGGGACAGGGACGTGTACCCTTCTGTTATGGAACCACACGTGTTGCTTGTTCCCCTCATTTTCTTTTGCGATATTAAAGAAAAAGATGCAACACGAGTGTTTGCACGAATACCTGAAATTTGGTTCCACCATTAGACATTGCGGATGAAACATTGTCCGGATTTTGAAAGACAGAGACATAATTGGGGGGATATGTTTGTCTGTGTGTCGTCCAACGTGATACTTTGCGTCTATGTGCTAGGCTCTGCAGCTTATTTCCCACTGCCTCTGACCTCTGATTCACTAATCTGACCTCTGAATTATCTTGCAGCGAGTGCGATGACTTGTTATATAAATCTCGACTTATATATTATAGTCTATTTATACTCTTATTAAAAAGGCTACGAACATTAATACAAATATATACTGTGTATATAAATTGCGTATCCTCTATGAATTCGGAGAAAACATTAACACTTTTTCTGTCAGCAACCCGTGAAGCGAGTCCTTTGTTTGTTGGCAGTTTTGTAAGGCGAAAAACACACTACATGCATGCAAGGTTAGGACAAACTTGTCAATAACGTGTTTACGGTCATCTTTTAAAAAGTCGTATGCTCGTGACTTAGACAGTATCCCAAAGGAAGGTCGAGAAAAACAATGTTTATAGCGTTTACTTAAGCGAGCCAGCGATGACTGACGTCTGTTTAATAAAAGGCTAAAGTGAGTCTATTTCTGGGGATTCTTCGGATTTTTTGCTTATTGGTCGAAACATTAAATAATTTAGTAGATTGAAAATTCTTGTGTACTCTGTCTCTTTGTATTCATTTACTCCATTCTCCTAGTTTTCAGTCGCGTACCCATTTCCTATTAACTTGGGGTGGGCGCAGCATGTTTTTTCCTCCAGGCCTCTCTATCGCCTTTAATCTCATCACTCACATCCTTCCTTTCCATATCGTTTACTTTTATTGGTTCTTATAGGTGGCAAATTAATACTTACAAGTGGAAAACCGTACTTAAAATAAGCATATTCTAAATTGTTTTGTAGTGGACATTTCCGTATAATTAAATTCAACAGAACTTGAATATTTTCTTCTAGCAAAGTTTATACTACATTCTAAACCAAAATAAATTTATATTAAGATTCTATAAATATATTCTTTGTATTGAGTGTACCTACTTGAACACATTAGGATAAAGGAAGTAATTTGAAATGTGATTGTTCTCGAAATGTTATGAACATAACTCGCTACACTGTAGTTGATTTTCGGCTAATATTACAAATGTACATTAAGGTAATTTTGTAACGAGACAACCAAATGAATGGGGCAATTTTGAAGCTAAGAAAACTTCTTGAAGATACGTAATGATTTACTTCATCAAAGTTTCTTCTAATGTTTCTTTGTGAAAGTTAGCGTAATTTCGGATGTCATGTATTTAAGAAAATCCATTCCAATTGATTAAAAGTTATAAGGTAATAAACCAAAACTAGGTTTTTTCTCCTAGCCTGTACGTATGACCGTGTCACTGGATAAAGAACCTGGATATCCGTGACTGAAGCAGTATTCAATTTTATAGTATTTATATAACGAAAGTTTAAATTGTAATATCTACAAACATTATTCAGCAAAAATATTAAAAACAGACTTTTAAATGAAAACGCTTTATTTAATTAATAACAATAAATAGTGGACTTCATATCCTGTTGAGGTTTGTATATTTTTTTGGTCAGAAATTCAGAAGATAAATTTACTAAATGACTAAGCAAAACAGGCATTTTAAATAAAAATAATAATAGTATGCTATTTATTTTCGAACCGTGAGAGGCATTGTAAAAATATTGCGGAGAAAATCCCAAATTGACTTGTCCCCTGAAAGTCGTATTTCACTTGAATTTTGCACTACTAATTGCCTGTCCAGCTCCGTTTACCGTTGTTTCCATGTTACACTGCGTTTTCAAATTGTGATCCAAAATTCAGGTTTGTTTTATCTTTTTGGAATTAAGACTTGCTTAAATATTCTCTCATACATACTAATCCTTACTAGTCCTTACCAACGCGAATTAATCATTCTGTCAGTCTGTCTGTCCTTTACCTCTTCACTACTCGATTAAATTTGGTATGGACACTTTGAGACCCCTTTGGAAGGATTTAGAATAGTTTTTATCCCGGATAATTCCATAAGGGGGTAAACAGGAAGTGGAATTTGGTTCTTCCTCCCTCGGATGCTCCGGTTGTGGAATGAGGGAGCTTGCATGCCGAGGTTTTCCCGAGGAATTACAGTATGGGATTCTTCAAGAAAGGAGTGTATACATTTTTGAAGGGTCGGCAATGCGCATGTAACACCCCTGGAATTGCAGGCGTCCATAGGCTGCGGTGACCGCTTACCATCAGGCGGGCCGCACGCTTGTTTGCCACAGACATAGTATAAAAAGAAATTGGTATGGGACAGTGATAATTAAGTCTGTCCCTAAACATTTAAATAGCACCTATATCTGTAAGGCCCTTACGACTATTATGCAACAAAATAATTATGCTCGTGTTCGTGCGCGTCGCCATCAGTCGCCCCTAATCCAAAAAACTGCATGCGACTAAATTTTGTACGGAATATTACAAATGCCCTGATTATTCATTTTCCGTATATTTTCGCGGCCCCAAAGTCTCCAGAGGAATAATATCGACTGAAAACGGAATGCTATTTCTGGCAGAACATATTTATATATTTTACCAAACTCTAATGCTCACTGTGAACTATTATTTGTAAGTAACATAAGAGTTAGAATTGCCTCATTACAGTCAATAAAAGTCAATACGTTACTACAAATCGATTCTAGAGGATTTCCACGGAATCGCGTGACTAGCGAGTGTTTGATAAAAATCGATCAATCCACACTCGATGGTGCCAGTCAGGTTCCGTAAGCCGTTAGATTTTAATTTGAGATTATTTTTTAACACTCTTATTATTAGACTAATAGTACTTTATGTTTCTATTTTTCTTTTTGCATGTTTCAGTAAAATGTAGTAAATGCCTGTGGGTTCCGTTTCTTCCAGTCCAGTTTTTCCGTTTCTTTTATAATTTTGCACAAAATATTTTAAAGCACCTTGCAAGAAACGCTGGAATTTAATAAAAGGGATACCGTAAAATGGGGTGAGTAGGGTCAAAACTGAAATTCAAACCTCGAAAACATTTTATTTATACATATGAAAACTGAATGGTGTATATAATAAGTGTTCCGGGCGTTTGTATTTTAGTTTTTATTTTATTTTGGGTAGTTCCATTTCATAACTTTGACGATAAAGAGGAAAACCCACCTCACCCCGTAGAGCCTGGTATTTGGGGTGAGAGGGGTTTTCATACAAAGGTGATTTTGGAAGATTGTTGGATCGTTTGTTTTATTATGCTTATTACTTTAGCTCCATTTTAAATTGGAAGATATTATTTTTGTAGCAGTAGCCTTAAAGTCTCTTCTCTCCCCATTCATAACCCACCTCTCCTCGCGAAACCTACTCACCCCGTTTTACGGTATATCTATATGGGTGTGAAAAATATGTAAGTAGATAGCTTTATACAGGGTGATTTTGGGGTCGTGATCCGAAATAATTGTACATGGTCACAAATTAAAAGTAGACAACATCACAGTCGCTATGAAGGTATATAACTCAAATAATTTTCTTTTTTTTACAAATTTTAATGGGAAATAATACTTTTTCATACAACTTGGTCACCCTACCCCACTGTCTACTCCCCATATCATCCGTCAAAGAGAGTAGGATAACCATGATTTTTTTGTGATTTTATATTTTTGACATCAAAATAAATTAACAATAAAATGCGTTTGTTTCGTGTCACCACATATTTTTTTAAATGGCTATCAGATACCAAGTCTAAAAACTGGTTCTTGATCCACGACCCCGAAATCACCCTGTATACAAGTATGTCACCGTAAAATTACAAATGCCGTTAGATCAAATCTATCTAGCAAGATAAGTAATACGTAAGAATGTAAGCAGTAGGTTGTTCCACGTGAAACTTGCAACTTAGGTAAGTTACCTTGTTTCCTTCTGAGCGGAAATAAAAGGGCTTTGTCGGCTCGCTGTAGGAAAGCATAAACAATTTTCGATTAGCAATCTTTCGATAATTTACAATCTCGCTAGATAGATTACAATCTAACGGTATTTGCACTTTTAAGGTAACATATACATATAAAATACCATGTAGTTTTAACGTCCCAAACTTTAAGGACTTCGGGCGCTCTTCAGAAACCTACTTACTGCTTGTAATTAGGTAAAAAGAGTTAAAATATTAAGATCAATTCAAATTTCAGGCCACTAATCACCAAATAAGGAATCGACTTATGCAAAGAAGTAATCAGAATTCAAAAATAACTTTTCAGTTTCTTAGAATTACAAAGACAAAAACCGTTAATGAAGTTTTTCCTTACCAAAAACACGAAAGGGGCCTTAAAGGTTCTGGCTTCCTGAGTAAAGTTCCAATTGAATTGACTCCAATCCCTGTTGGATTGATTTGCATCATTAAATTTCGGCCAGTACAGTCACGAATGCACTATAGAGGTTTCTTTCAAGAGCCTTGTAATCAAATTTTCGTAACTAAGTATTTTTAGAAGCTCAAAACTTGAACTCTTTTTGAAGATCATATTCGATCTGAACGTCAATAAAAAGTACGGGTGCCTAATTAATTCGAGGATGTCAGCTCGTGACCATTGTTAACAGAACCCTGTCTCCCCCTGTTGCGTTTACGTGCTCCGAAAGCGTGAGGGGTTTCAGTGAGGGTGCTGAAGTCTCGTTATACTGGTGACAAGCGCAAATGAAGCCTGACGCCTCAATGGCGTGGGTGTCAAATGAGGGGAGCGTTCCGCGTAAACAGACCGTCGGTATATGTGGGCACCGGTGCGGCATATGCATGTTTTTACATATTTGCATATCATAAGACGCAGCCAGAATAAACAATCTTTAAAAGTCACTGAATTCCCGTTTTTTAAAGATTACTTTAATTAGGTCCCGGGTTAGAATCCCGGCCAGGGCATTTATTTGTGCATTTATCACGGATATTTGTTCATGGGTCTTGGATGTTTTCTATGTATTTATCTATATAAGTATGTATATCGTCGTCTAGTACCCATAGTACAAGCTTTGCTTAGTTTGGGACTAGGTCGATTTGTGTAAGATTGTCCCCGAAATTATTATTATTGTAAGAAAAGGTTTTATAATAACTTGCAGACTCAGATGTATTATTTTGTCTAGACACGGTCTGTTTGGATACTAGTCCTTAGAAATTGCGTAGGCTTAAGGTTTTTATAAGCAACTCCAACTCCACGTGCCAATTAATCTTCTAACTCTGCTAAGTGAGTTATCACTTTGACTGGTTTCTGCCTCTAAAACTATTATTTTTATTTTTTATATAAAATAGGTAAGCATTTGTTTGACCAATACGAATATCCTACCTGGTGGTAAGTGATAATAAGGTCGAGGGTGTTATGGTGTGTGTAATGTTGATGTTATATTTCTCTTCTTCTAAAGCACGTGCAGGTCGTACTTATATTTGATAAGTTTTATTAATATTTCCTCCTACGAGATTTTTGATGATGTAAAATACCATAACTTTTACTTGATTGTGTTGTGGAATGATGTACCTATTATTTGAGTAGGGTGAGACAAAAAAAGAAAAATAAAGACCCAAATGTGAAAATATTAAGCAAATGTGTCCGCTATATAAGTAATCAGTAAAACAATCATAATTAACAGTCAAACTGCTTAGCCTATAGCACAGGTTTCAACCTATTTAGGAAGTAGAGTTCTAGTTTTAAGGAAAATTTTGTATAACATGTTTTTTTGGACGAACGGTACGCTCTTAACTTATAATCGGTTATTAACTTATTGTCGGCCTGTTTAGCCTAGTTGGTAGAGTCACTGCCTCCGAAGCAGAGGTCTCGGGTTCGAATCCTGGTAAGGGCATTTGTTTCTGTTGTGAGTGACATTTGATCCTCAGACTTGAATGTTTTCTATGTATTAAATACTACTAAGACTAGTATATATCTATTAAATATATCGTCGTCTAGTACCCATAACGCAAGGCTTTAATGAGCTTACTATGGGACTAGTTCGATTTGTGTGAAAAATCGTCCCCTGTTATTTATTTATTAAAAAAAAAAGGGTTTCAACTTGTTCATCTGACCGCAATAATATCACTTTACTTTTTTTCAAGTAAAAATATTAGATTACCTGTGAATAGTACTACTTATTTATTATACCGTTTCGTATTTCAACGGTGATTTTGTAGCTACAAAATGGCAAACATTTTCTATCCTTGATTTCGAATTCAGTTGGATCGTATCGAGAGGAAATGGAAAAAAATCATACGTGCATTTCGGCGCTGTGTCACTATAAGGCTCACTCGGTTTCACGTTCTTGGATAATATTATGAAGAAAACCAATTAATAGCAACAATCACTTTTTATTTGGGCAGAGTAACAGTTTACACAAAATTCAAGTAAGTAATGACTCCCGTTCGAACGGCATTCGGGCTTAAATACTAGTTAACAAACAACCCCACTACTCATTCCACCAGGTGGTGGATCAGGTGTTCACGCCACTTTGCTTGATAAAAACAAGTGACGTCATTGACAATCGATTTAGGTACCAATATATTAATTTTACAGTTAATCACGCATAAATGTGCTACAAATTGCATTAAAATATAATCGCGATTTTATAATTAATATTACATTCTTATATTTCAGATTTATTAACAAACTAGAATCGGAAGCAGTAAATATATACAAAACATATTTATAGCATAATATCATTTATCAATTTAAACATTATTACTCGTAATTAGGCTTAAATAATAAAACAGAAGGTACGCCGCCCACACGGCCATTCTGCTCCAGCGCGCTCTCTGCGCTGTATCACAGTTTATCAATCTCAATTTCTAATGAATGAAATGAAATGAAGGAAATGAAATGAACAGATTATCAATCTTAATTTCTAATGATCCTTTACATGCAGCTATATACAACATACAACAAACAAAGTCAAAGTCAAAGTCAGGCATCACCCATACTGGGATCTAGCCACAGGCATCACCCATACTGGGATCTAGCCACAGGCATCACCCATCTTTCAGAGATCTAGCCACACAAGTCAGGCATCACCCATACTGGGATCTAGCCACACAAGTCAGGCATCACCCATCTTTCAGAGATCTAGCCTCCAAGACCAGGAAAAGGATACGCTTGGTGGCCAGCCAGCGCCAAGGAAGGAAATGTGGATAGGAAAATAAATAATGTAAACAACTTACATTCATCATCAATAAACTTAAAAAACTTTTTTTTTTTTCTTCTTTTTGTCTGTTTCTCTGTTTCAATACAAAGTAATTATAAACTCTATTGTCTCAGTTCTCATCTTCATCTAGCATAACATCCGCCCACACGGGAGATTCATTCATCACAATCATCGAATCATATGTTTCAATTTGTAAGTCAGACATCACCCACCTTTCTGGGGTTTAGCCACATAACGATCATTATAGGTAAATTTTCTAAAATTCGTTAACGTTTGACTTCAGTTTTAGCTTCATCAAATCAAATTTTGTTTTGAATAGTTCGCTCGTCCATCCTCTTCTTTACAAGCATTCCTAACAGCTATAAGATTTTCGACAAGACATCGATTCGGAGATTGCCCAGTAATAACTCCAAAAGGACTTTTACCGGTAACTCTTGACACTACACACTTTATTGCCAATTGTAAATCTTGATATATTATTATCGACAAAACTTTTCGAAATCTAAGGAAGTCATGATAATTTGTATTTGGTCACTATAAAATATGCATACCGATGGTGAAATGAGCTCGAAGCTTTCCCGAGGGACTACCGCACGGGGCTCCTCAAGAAAGGAGTGTATAAATCCTCAAAGGATCGGCAACGCGCATGTGACACCCCTGGAGCTGCAGGCATCCATAGACTGCGGCGACCGCCCACCATCAGGCGGGCCGCACGCCCGCTCGCCACCGACGTGGTATATAAAAAAAATAGGAAAATTTTAAATAAACAAATCCACACAGAAATATTACTTGCTAAAAAGTGTCAGATTGAAAAACGCTTAACTAGACGCGAGAATAATATCTGTTTTCGATCACGAAGAACAAACTCCGGCAAAAGAAATATACTGTATAAGGGAGCTCAGATAAATATCCAATAAACAACTAAATGACATAGATGAAATTATATCCCAGCTATTATTCACAAAGGTTCTAAAAATCACGTTTTTAAACACTTTTAGTAGTATTATCAACCACTGTACCTGTTGCAATCACTGTTTACTTACTCAACAACATACGTAACAATTTTCGCTTAACCGGTCGATGTACGTCGCCCGGTCTCATCTACCCTCCAAGGAAAATATTACTTTACCCTCCCTGTTATTTTATTATATTACTTTAAAATACTGTTTATTACAATGAATGTTAACACTGAAAGATTCCCCTGCATGCCTATGTAAGTAATGTTAAAAAAATGTAAGTTGAATTTGTATTCTGTTTTGAGAAATAAATTTCTTAAACCATACAGATACACCATATTAAACGTCGTTTGAAGTTATTTACAATATTCGTCAATCTATCAAGTAGTAACTGGTCTGCAACGTCTGTGCCAAGGTAAAAAGTATCTGTACCAGTACATGCATTCACAGTCTTTGTAATATGTAACGTGGTATTAGCATCTCGTTTTACCGAAATCTCAGTATTGGTCAAAATTACACTAAGAACAGGGGTTTGCAAGAAATCATAACCCATCAGAATGTCAGTTTGAGTTTGCCTATCACCGATTATATAAAATTCTACCTCCACTCCACACTAACCTAATCGATCTCAACAATGGTTGTGATGATTTGCTTTGAGCGCACTGGACAATCGACTGTCCCCGAGAGTACAAGTCAGAAAATCAACAGTTATTTTTTTGGAATCGAACCAGAAAAGCGTTGCATAAGCAATAAACAATCATCACCTGTATTGAACAAGTAATCATACAGTTTTGCGTAGATTTTTACTAGGATCGAACCATGATTCTCAGAATTACGGAAATAAGTAGATTAATTTTAAATTCAAGTTAAGTTATTGTTTTGTTTAGTAAAAACAATTATTTTCTGCATGACACATTTTGGAACAATATTTGCCCTCAATTGACTTTACAGATTCAGTAGAACCGTTGGCATATTGATTTAGAAGGAGCAGCAGTTTCCTTACAGTCCCGAAAACAATGACGAGGCATATTCTATTTGAAGCAAGTAACATCTTGGCCATATCCCGATTAGGTTTATCAAATTAAAGGAAAAATTAAAAAGTGTAGGGCTCCGAGCAGGATTCGAGCCCGCAACATCTGACATGCGGCCAATCACTCGTTAGCAGCGTTACTGCTAAATACAAAATTAGTTTATCAAAACACTGTCAAACTTTCATATAAGTTTATAAAACAGAATCTAGTCTGGGCAATTAGTCAGGTGTGTTTCTAATCAATTCCAACCTAATATCTATCGATAAATACCTGTTATCAAAGCGTTGATCACTTCAGCGTCCTAAGCTTCCGGCCAGATCCACCTGATGAGGTTCCATCCAGTAGACAAAATGTCTGAATCAACGGCGGCAGGTAGAAGTTGCTGTTGCGATCCCGTGGTATAGGTGTGGCAGAGATTGCTGCTGTAACTGCGCTCGAAGCCGCTTGCTTCGTCACAGTCGTCAATAAATTCATCACTTGCGCCATTGAAAAAGTAGGCTAGGGTCGAGACCCCGTTTTCCTGGAGGTTCTAAGGATAGAGGAGTCTGATCCCACCGCTGCTTTCGGCGCTGTGTCACTATAAGGCTCACTCGGTTTCACGTTCTTGGATAATATTATGAAGAAAACCAATTAATAGCAACAATCACTTTTTATTTGGGCAGAGTAACAGTTTACACAAAATTCAAGTAAGTAATGACTCCCGTTCGAACGGCATTCGGGCTTAAATACTAGTTAACAAACAACCCCACTACTCATTCCACCAGGTGGTGGATCAGGTGTTCACGCCACTTTGCTTGATAAAAACAAGTGACGTCATTGACAATCGATTTAGGTACCAATATATTAATTTTACAGTTAATCACGCATAAATGTGCTACAAATTGCATTAAAATATAATCGCGATTTTATAATTAATATTACATTCTTATATTTCAGATTTATTAACAAACTAGAATCGGAAGCAGTAAATATATACAAAACATATTTATAGCATAATATCATTTATCAATTTAAACATTATTACTCGTAATTAGGCTTAAATAATAAAACAGAAGGTACGCCGCCCACATGCACCATTATATTTTGAAGGATTTATACTATGTGATGTTTTTCGCCGCTGCGTACCGTGTGTGTTTATTAAAATAAAATTACCCATTCATCGACAATGGTCACGAATTAGTATGTAAGGTAAACTGAAATAAGTGTATCAAAGTATAGACTTTGATACACTTATTTTTTTTAATTTTTTTAGATTTATAAAATATGATTGAATTTCATCTTGTCTGTCAAGGCAGAAAGCTTTTGCCGTATACCTATGGCCAAAACAATTCTAGGTAAGAACCGTGGCAATGCTAAACTTGAAAAAGTATAGGGCTGCAATTTCCCTGACCTGTAGTGTGGCTAAATGGAGACATCGCGGTCGCGGTGTCGCCACTACCCCTATCCCTGTGTCGCCCCAGGACAAGCCTGATGTATAATGTATATCCACGCGTTATGTGCGCTGCAGCGCATTCACTATAATCTGATTACGATCTTGGAATCTTCCGCAAATCATGGCTGCCATGGAATTTTATGTGAAATAACCATTCATCCCTCGATGACTTATCTATTCAAAGGCAAGTTCCCACCACCACCATATCAGCCCAAGAACGTCCACTGCTGGACATAGGCCTCACCCAATTTCATGGGGTAAATGCCCCATAGTCGAGGTGGCGAGCGGATTGGCGATCTCCTCCACCGCACTTTAGAGATGCTGCTGCCCGTCCCACGGTGGTCTTGGTTGAAGTTTTAGGACATAACCAGGCAAGTTCCCTATATTATTATTGGTAAACGGGACTTAATCGCGTACAAAAATTATTCACCTAAGGTGTGCCCGACGTTTCGAATGTATAGTAAAATCCGTGGTCACGAGCTGACTGACTTGAGCGGGCATCAACATCTTCTAGCCGCACGGGTTCTCCGAACTACCCGCACTTGGTCTTTATTATTCACATTTTACACAAGGGTTGTCACTCGCCCGACACACAACACTAACGACATCCGTTAATGTTATGAAAGACGTATTTTGACGCTTGCGCTTACTAATAACTGGATCACTAAGATGAAATCTTAAAACCCTCATCCCGGTTGAAATTAAGTACGATGTTTTTTTTTTATTTCAACGGCTTCACGTACCTCTCTACTGTAAAAATGACGTTCTGTAGAAAGGACTTTCGGTTTATGAAGCTCAATCCAGTGAGTGGTTTGGTCCTGATAATGTGTAAAAATCGTGCAAGTTTAAATCAATAAGTTCCATATAGCCCTAATTTTGTTTTCTTGTAGTCATGCCCCGTTTCCAATTACTCATAACTGCAAAGGTAAAGGGTATATACTGCAGGGAATATATATTGTTTTTAGGGTTCCGTAACAATCTGCTACAAAACCAACCCTTATGTTGCAACATTGTCTGTCTGGTCGTCTGTCGTAGTCCTAAATATTTTATAGTTAAAATGCTTTGGCATTTATCAGTGGCACCTATAAATTGCACATTAATTGTAAGTGTAGACTGTAGAGGGTATTGTTTTGGGATCATCATGATTGACAATGTGTAGAACGTGGTTGCACGCTGATCGTCGACCGCACATTGACATGCGGTGAGCAGATTCAATCTGCGGTCACAAATTAATGACCTATTTTGGCAGACGTCGCATCCAGTTAGCTTAGGGATTACCAAGTCCGAGTCCTTTGAGCGACAAACGTGAATACGTTACAATTTGTAACCTGTAAAATATATTATTTATTTCTGTTTTTTTTAAGGGTTCGAAACTAGTTGCGTCGTTTTGTCGCTAACCTAGGACGACCACTAAGGCAGGAACCTGGTTATTATCTTTTTAAACCAATTTAAAGTTAGGAACGAAAAATAGACTTATTTTTTTAGACAATGCAATAGTTAGCAGTTTAGGTAGTAAAACACTTCCACCGTACATCTGAACGGGCCCAACAACAGAATTAAAGCTACAATTTTGTATTTTTCTACCATTTATTTGGAGATATTTTTTTTATCCTTTAAGCAGTTCACGGACTATTTCTGGTTCCCTTCGACATACCTTGCAAATGCACTGCAATCGTGGGTCCCGAGTAAGATGCCAGGCAATGTGTGAATGGCTTTTTCTCATATGGAAATAATAATGTTTGTGGACCTTTTATTCTACAAATAAAAAATAATGTTACTTTTAGCTCCCGATTGGCAATGACGATGATGATGTTAATATCAATTTTGTGTATCGATATCCACCAATTGCTACAACACCATCAAATGGGCGCAATAACCCCAATTCAAGTTGCCCAAACAAGTATAAAGCTCTTAATTGTGGATCATAACTGGCTACTCGCCGACCGCAATTTAATTGAAAGCGATTGTTAGTCGGGCTGTGATTCGTCACGGGATCTCAATAGTTTCACATGCCGGTGGTCTAGCTACAACCACGGTTACGAGAAAACAACAAACCATTTCTGAACTTTATTGCAAGGAAATAAGGTCCGTTAAACATCTTGTGTAGTTTCTACTTCCCATACATCCAGCTGTACGTTGTTACAGGAATAGGTATCCTTTGTTATTGCCATTGTGTATAAATAATTATAATATACTAGCATTTGCCCGCGGCTTCGCCCGCGTACTAAGCGTAATTTTTAACCGTCTACAAAAAAGAGCTTCTCTGTTTGACCCGTATGTATGTATTTACGTATGTAGGTATGTATGTATGTTTGTCCACGATTATCTCGCGTTTGGCTGAACCGATTTTGATGCGGTTTCCAGAAAATTAGTTGTTACATTCTGGGGGTTTCGGTATATGAAGTTTGGTGATTGTGATTCATTAACAGTTGAACAGATGAAAAGTCAGTACCTATACATTCTGAGAACCGGCAAACTGTTAAATTTCATTTGATTTTGGCAAAAATAAGGATCGAAAACTATTATCATACATTTCCGAGAGGCCGAAGGGGAAAGGGCCGATGAAATAAAAGCATGTCTTAAATGGCCCTTAGTAAAAGTATCTGTGTACTACAGTAACACCAATAGGTCTGATAAAGACCAAGCAGCGCGCAGCGGTCATAAACTCTGTTTCTTTGAAGTACAGAAATACGGCTAATTCAATATCACGTGTGAAGGATGATTCACAGTAGACCATTCTGTGTCCGGGCTGGCCCGTTTTCTTCTAGAGAAATACGCCGGCCGTTGCGTTTGCTGTCATAGAAAACGGGCCGGCCCGAACACGGAACGGTCTACTGTGAATCATCCTTAACCCTTATTTTTCCTAAGATTAAATTTATTAGGTAGGTTTTGCCAGTTCCCATTGGAGCATTCAAAAAGAAAATTTGGCCTCACTTCCATTCGCACTCCTTACTGTCAGTCCGTCTGTTACAACCGAGTTGCTTTTACTGGACCGATTGAATTGCAATTTGGCACAAACTATCAAAAATTTAGAGCGCTCGTGGCCCAGCGGCACCCGCTGCGGTGTTAAGCAATGTGGGCGCAGGTCATTTCTTGGATGGGTGACCGCTTTGAGTGGTTATTAACTGAGCGCTCTCGTGCTTTGAAAGGCACGTTAAGCCATTGATCACGGCTGCTGTCTACGACAGTAGTCGTAAAGCTAAGTTAGAGGACTTCGGGTGGCTTGAAAACTTCTAACAGTCAAGTTGCCCACTCTCTTGACAAAGGGGGGTCGAAGTTGCACCACGTCCGTAAGGAGTATCCACCGTTACCCTACACATGACCCCTGGGTGGTGCTAAGAGTGCAACAAAAACTGGCAACCGTACTTGTCTTCTCGAAGATCTCACGGTTCGTAAATATGTAGTGTGTATATGAACACACGCATTTGTGTGCGTTTACATGAGCATGTATTAGAATAGAACACCTGATTAATATCATATTTCATTGCACATTTTATTACCAATAAAACCTTGTAATACGATACTCGATACTAATTAATAGCCATAAAGATAATGTATAAAGTTTTACCTATAATACCTAAGGACAACTGTAACAGCCTATATAAGACGATGTAACTTTTGAATAAAGAGTTAGTATTCACCCGACTTTTGAGTTGTTAATTACAACCCTCAACGGCATACACTTCATGGCGACCCTGCCAGACGGGCTGCTCGAGGCAGCCCAGATATAAGTCAAGCCTACTGATCCTGCCCGCACACCAGCGCAGCCCGCAAAGTCGCTTCAAGAAAGCCAGCCATGCAGCCCAAATAACTTCTGCTGCGAACCAGTCCAGCTCGATCTACAACCACGCCATATTCATCGTGGAACGCCGCTTCATGGTGAGCAGTCCTGCTATTGCTGGGCACCAAGAAAATTAACAACGAAACTACGCGTTTGCAATGATGCGTGAGCTACAGCATCAGATGCGCACGCAGCGCCTGCTTTTTCGGCGCCCCCTACTCGTCGCTCGGGCACCGCGTCTTGGCCGCCGGCTCCCACTCCGACCCGTTCTCGCCAGCGCCTAAATAACTCATCAATAATCCACAATAAATAAAGAAGGCGAAATGGAGAAAATCGTCTTCAGCAGACATCGTGTGGACAGCAACATGAAGAACAACATAAATAGAGGTATTTTTTTTTAAACTTAAATGTAATAAGTAGGTATAATGTAGTTAAGTAATTTACTATAACATTATTAATAACGTAAATATACATAATAATAGTAAATAAAATAAAAATCAATTCTATATAAAAAAAAAATAACTAAATATATAAATAAAATAATATCGCTTAATTTAAAATATAATATAGATATGCTCAAACTAAATTCATCATCAAATACCATTCATGCATTGAATATAAAACGATAAAAACAGAATATATAAGTAAGTGTAAGTTTTTTTGTGTAACATTGTTCTCTTGTGTGGTGCAATAAAGCATATTTATTATTATTATTATTATTATATATTTAAGTACTGATAAAGTTAGTTACACGAAAGAAAAGACAATTGAATAATTATGAAAGTAATAAAATTCATACAACAAAATATAATTACCAAAATTAATAAAAGAATATTAAAAAAGCCTTTTAAATAAAAAAAACAATAATTAGAAAAAGAAAACCAATACAGGTACTATATAATGACATTTAAAACTTAATAAAAATAAAAGTAAAGATAGTGCCAAACTAAAATGAAAAAAAAAATACATTTTTAATTTGAAATCACCTTATTATGTAGCAACTAAACATGTTAAAAATAGCAATTAATTGTAAAATAAATAATTAACGAAAACAAAATAATCATACAAGTAAGTTCGTAATTTAAAGGATATAAAAAAAACTAATAAATAAATATAATTATGCCGCTTGATGACGAACCAAAACAGTAAAAATACGTTTCTAAATCAAAATATGCAAGTATAACCACAAAAGTTATATGAGTTTCAGGATTAAAATGATCCACGCGGAACTAATAAAATATATATATATATTTATATTTAATCAAGCATTTCAGATAAAAATCAAAACGAAAATAAAAATACGAAAGTTATAGCCTTTACATAAATGAAGAAAAATAAAATAAAAATTTAAGTAAATATTCTAAACAAAAATATAGTCAAAGCAAAAATAAATACGCGTTTTAAAATCAAAATAACTATAAAATTAAAAATAAAATCAAAAATCCTTCAAACAATTTAATAACTATTCAAAAAATAAATATAAAAAAAAAGAATTAACCAAAATAAAAAACTAGCCAAAATGTAGAAAACTGAAATTATTTCAAAATGGTGCACATAAGATTTTCACTAGATAATCAGCCTGATCAACTGAGAGTCGTTGTCAATCTTATATGTATCAGAAAACAAAATATAAACAAATAAAAATAAATCTATCGAAAAATTAGCCAAAACATGGTAAATGAAAAACATGACCGTCAGTAAATCCTTAGCGCAGGTATATTTTTTTATTATACAAAAAGTACCATTCCAAAGCGCCTTGGACACCAAGAATGTCAGGTGTTAAAACAACTGTCTGAAAGGTACCACCTACCTATAAATGAATACGTACTACATACAAGTACAAAATAAAAATAAGTAATACCATAATCTCCGGTAACCCGAAAGTTGCCGTTGAGTGAATAAAATGAATAAAACCATACATATATGTGCAAAAAAAAAAATACGCTATCAACGGAAAACCCGAGTGGAACCATTGAGCGTAAAATAGCAAGGTACTACGGGAATAAGGCAGACAGACGTAGGTATTTTTTTTTAAATAAAAAATACCATTCAAAAACGTTTTGGATACCCAGTCTTATGCTAGGGTTTAAAGCTACTGTCTGGAGGTATATACCCACCTAAGGCAGATAGTAAATCCATGACACCCAATCAGGATTCGATCGAGCATCAATCATGAGGGCAATTGGTCATAATAATGTATGAAAGCTATCTACCAAGGTCAAATGCCTAATAAGAGGTATATTTGCGCGCCTATTTTATTAAATCCTTATATCCCAGTAATAAAAAGGGTCGGCCGGCCAAAAAGTTATTGCATGCCAAGTACCAATTTTCTTCAAATAATACTAAATAAAATGCACATTACAATGTCCCAAGTAAAATGTTAAGTGACAAGCACAAAAATATGTTAACGGACGTCAAAATGGCTAATCAGAATAAATTAATACGTAGACTTAACAGTCACAAGAAATATGAGCTCATAAAAAGAAAACCAAATAAAGATAAAACAAATATAAAGTACGTACAAAACCCATGGAAGGAAAAAAATAAACACTAAATAATATTTCACCATAATTAATAACGTAAAAACAAAATGGCCTAAACCACGAAAATAAAATATACGTACTTCGTAAATAAAACTTCAATCTAATACAAAAAAAAATTATATATAAATATACGCAAATATAATAATTTCAGAACCCTTAAAAAAAAGCGTTGTCATCAAAGCGAGCATACTAGTTTACTAAGTTAATAAAAAGGTTTAAAAAAAAAAGTCATATAAAACTATGCAAATGAATAAAATAAAAATCTAAATTAAAATTCAAAAGGAACTCACAAAATCATTCAAAATCAAAACACTTAAAAGGGCATACCAGTGTCAAATTTAAATTTCAAATAAACTAATTATAATAATAATAAATACACCACGTTGATCTAAAACCGTAATCGAAAAAAAATATATAAAATAAAAACTCAAAATTTAAAAAGTATAATCAAAATTAAATCTTTACCATACCAAAAACACATCACGACGAGCTATTAAAAAAAAACATGAAAATAAAACATATGGGATTCATATAAAAATAACCACATAAAAAAAAAAACATTGCATTAATAAAACCAACGCGGATAACAAAAACACATTGAAAAACATTTTTTTAATCCACTCAGAAATCCAAAAAAATCAAATTACAACACCATACACTGAGAATAACATTAACACTTAAAAAGAAGCCCAGAAACGGCTGCACTAAAAAGTACACTACCAACCTTATTTTTTTTTTTTTTTCCCAATAAGAACACATGTCAACTACCGAGCAAAACAACGCAAAGAAAAAAAAAATTAAAAAACAAATTTAAAAAAATCTAAACTTTTCAAATCTAATCAAATAAAAAACTCACCGAACAACGTCAACATCACACGTACAACACATAACGAACACTTCTCACAAAAAAAAAATCACCTAAACATCACTTTACATTTTAAAAAGGTCAAATTAAATTATTTATTCAGTTCTAAACTTTCAAAATTTCACAACCGGAGCATCGAAACGCTCAAGTACACCACATCACGATCGCAACTAAGTGACTAATTACAATCAAAACCATTAAAAAGACCCTAATCGTAACAAGAAACCCATCCAAATAAGGAATCTCAGCCCTGACACTTAAACTGTTACACCTTGCATTAAAATAAACATCATATCAATTACAAATAGCAAAATAAGCAGAAATGAAATGAGATGGAACAAAATAACACACATATTACATTACAAACCATAAATAGAATAACTAAAATAATTATCAATGCAAATAAATGGACCACACACATTATATAAAACAATCAAAGTATCTATGAATGCCATATCGAAAACCAAAACAACTAATATCTCCCAAAATCCATGTAAGAAAGGAACTCCAATTTTAATCTAAAACTTAAACATCCGCCACAAAATGAACTATTTATAAAAATAATGCAACACAAAAACCACCACTACATAAACATTCCATAAATCCAAGCGCAACTCAATCGACCAAGAATAGTAAATAACACGTAAAAAAAAAACCACTTAAGATTAAGATATCAAAACAGACACGACAAAAAATTATTTACAAAACCGAATTAAATCAATAACAATGTTCAATGTTCTAAAGAAAATCACGTTCAAACAAAAAAACAACACACCAATATCAAAAAAAAAAAAACAAAAATGTTAAAACAAAAAAACATTTTTTTTTTGGCTCTATTTTCTTTAAAAAAAAATCAAACCAGATAATTTTAAAAATTAGAAAACAATAATAAATATATTTGATATGCACACACTGAGATCTTTCATTCTATATGTAACACGATATAGTGTGAAAAACTTTTTTTTTAATAATTTTCTCATTCTTTCCCAAAAAAATGATTACCAGTTTAAAATTAATTTGTATTCGTTACATTTCCATCTTCAGAACACAGAATAACATATGTATACTAAATTTCAACATAATAGGCTCAGTAGAGAAAATAGAATGTGACAGACAGACATACACACAGACAAATGCACGAGTGATCCTATAAAGGTTTTTTTCATTGAGATACGGAACCCTAAAAATGCATTGCATTAAGCCGAACACAATTACATTATCACAACGAGTTAAATGCCACCTAGAAGCATATCAAATTACAACAATATAATTAGAACCATAAAAATAATGACTGTATCACGTTGACAATAGAAATAATGATTACTCCACACAATTGTAATGAAATCGGTTACAATGTATTCAATAATTAAGTTTACAAAATTGTTATAGAAAACTTTCATTTCAGGATTAATGCACCTTATAATTAAGTTTCAAACTAGTTGTAAGAAATATTTCCGAATGTATTTAACGTAGATTTAAGACTATAATTAAGCCAAAAATAGTGTTTCACCATTTTCGAATAAACAAAAACGGGGAATATCACAAAAAACAAATAAATATGTCATTTATTTTTATACCATCACTGACTTTGGATTATATACAATACTTTGGAATAAAATTTAATGTATCATTAGAATAACAATTTATTATGTTTAAAAATCAAGCCAAAAATTGTATCGACTATTTTTGTCTCAAAAAAAAGGGGAAAGGTGTAGTGTGTATATGAACACACGCATTTGTGTGCGTTTACATGAGCATGTATTAGAATAGAACACCTGATTAATATCATATTTCATTGCACATTTTATTACCAATAAAACCTTGTAATACGATACTCGATACTAATTAATAGCCATAAAGATAATGTATTAAGTTTTACCTATAATACCTAAGGACAACTGTAACAGCCTATATAAGACGATGTAACTTTTGAATAAAGAGTTAGTATTCACCCGACTTTTGAGTTGTTAATTACAACCCTCAACGGCATACACTTCAAATAAATGCCATACCATTAAAAAAAATCTAAAGGTTGATTTAAATGGAAAAAAATATCGAAACCTCTGTGTCGTTTTTAAAAGCAATCCAAAAATACCCCACACGCCTATAAGTATATAGTAACATTAAACTTTTTATGGCATGTATGGAGTGCCAAATATGACCTCAGGATCGTATTAAGAGACCTCTCGGACGCTCAGATATCGATTCTGAACGAAATCATGTTGAAAATGAAGAAAATCAATATGGCTGCCACTTTTTCCAAATTTTACCTCGGATTCGTATTAGGGGACCTCTCGGACGCTCGGATATCGATTTTGAACGAAATCGGGTTGGAAATGAGGAAAACCAATATGGCTGCCACTTTTTCCAAATTTTATCTCGGATTCGTATTAAGAATTCTCTCAGACGCTCAGATATCGATTTTGAACGAAATCGGGAAAAAAAAGAAGAAAATCAATATGGCCGCCACTTTTTCCAAATTTTACCTTAGAGTCGTATTAGGGGACCTCTCAGACGCTCAGATATCGATTTTGAACGAAATCGGGACGGAAACGAAGAAAAGCAATATGGCCGCCACTTTTTCCAAATTTTACCTCGGAGTCGTATTAGGGGACCTCTTGGACGCTCAGATATCGATTTTGTTTAGGTACCTCTGATTCTTATTAAGAGTCCTCTCGGACGCTCAAATAACGATTAATGTCGGAATCGTATATAATCAAAAAAGGTTGTATCTTCATAGGGAAATCACGGCACTTCATGCACCTTTAGACCTTATAAGAAACCTACATGCCAAATTTGGTATCTCTCAAACCAGCAGTTTGGGCTGTGTGTTGATATGTCACTCACTCAGTCAGTCAGTTTCTTCTTGCAATTTGGCACTTTTGAAAGTTTTCATGACCGCAATATTAAATTTCAAAATCAATGCCATTTTCGAAATTATCGACCCAAAAAACCATAAATTGTAACTAATCTTGATTCTCTATACAAACTTCGGACCCCCATATTTCACCCCCTTAGGGGTTGAATTTTGAAAAATCCTTTCTTAATGCACCTCAAGACCTTATATGGAACCTACATACTACATTTGGAATCTCTAGAACCAGCAGTTTGGGCTGTGCGGTGATATGTCACTCAATCAGTCAGTCAGTTATTTCTTGAAATTTGGCACAAACTTTCAAAAGTTTTCATGTCTACATTATTAAATTTCAAAATCGATGCCATTTTCGTAATTAACGTCCCGAAAAACCATAAAAACGACACCCATATTAATATTTAGACATTTCATCCCCCTCGCACCCCAACAGGGGGGATGGTATTTCACGTCCTCCACGTGAGATTTTAAAATCATTGTTGTTTCCGTTATCAGCGACCCGATATATCATAAAAACAATACCCATGTCGATTGAGTGCGTTGCACAAGCACCGAATCTAAAGTGGATGTTTTATTAATATCATGATATTAATATGACATTAAATAATTAAAATAAAAGAGCGACCCTCAAGACTTTCAGCCGCGAGGAAGAGCGCTCAGGATCAAGGACCGCGTACGGGTTTGAACATGTCAAACGACGATATTCGACCTTAAAAACGTAAGTGGCTCGTTTCATTAAATTCTCTGAAACTCACGAGAGTTTTCTATATAAGATTAAAGAATTATTTTTCCTCTTGAACAAACAAGTTCGCAACAAAAGAAAAAGAAAAGTCGTTATAATATTTGAAAGCGGAAAGGTTTGTTAAGGCCAATTAAAATAATTAATTAACATCGTAATTTTTAACATCAAGACTTTCATAATGAATACTTTGTAAACCTGACTGTGCACCAGGCGACTTGGAATTAATTGAAGTACCTCGAACGTAAACTGCTGCTTAACTGGAGCGGGTATTTAAAATAACTACCCCTTATACGACCACCACCATACGCTCCGTCAGGTTATACAGAAGACTGAGGAGTGCCCCTCTGTTTAGCGTTCGTGGACTACGAGAAAGCCTTCGATTCGATCGAAACCTGGGCTGTACTACAATCTCTCCAGCGGTGCCAAGTGGACTACCGCTATATCGAAGTGCTGAAGTGTTTGTACGAGAACGCCACTATGTCAGTCCAACTCCAGGACCAGAGCTCGAAGCCTATCCCATTGGAGCGGGGAGTCAGGCAAGGAGGTGTTATTTCTCCTAAACTGTTCTCCGCTGCACTGGAGGATGTTTTCAAGACTCTGGACTGGAGAAGGCTAGGCATCAACATAAATGGCGAGTACCTCACTCACCTTCGGTTTGCTGACGATATAGTAGTCTTGGCTGAGACCATGGAAGATTTAAGTACAATGCTCAATGACCTCAGTAAAGCCTCCGAGCGAGTTGGTCTAAGGATGAACATGGACAAGACGAAGATCATGTCAAATGCCCATGTCGCACCAACTCCCGTAACAATCGGACACTTTACACTCGAAGTTGTAGACGATTACATATACCTAGGACAGACTGTCCAGTTAGGTAGGTCCATCTTCGAGAAAGAGGTTAATCGTCGAATCCGACTCGGCTGGGCAGCGTTCGGGAAGCTACGGCACATCTTTTCGTCCAATATTCCGCAGTGTCTCAAGACGAAAGTTTTTGACCAGTGTGTGTTGCCAGTGATGACATATGGTACTGAAACGTGGTCGCTTACTATGGGCCTCATAAGAAGGCTCAAGTCACCCAAAGAGCAACGGAGAGAGCTATGTTAGGAGTTTCTCTGCGTGATCGCATCAGGAATGAGGCCATCCGCAGCAGAACCAAAGTGACCGATATAGCCCTCCGAATTGCTATACTTAAGTGGCAGTGGGCGGGGCACATAGCACGTAGAACCGATGGCCGTTGGGGCGGAAAGGTTCTCGAGTGGCGACCACGTACCGGAAGGCGTAGCGTGGGCAGGCCCCCCACACGGTGGACCGATGACCTGGTGAAGGTCGCGGGTGTCCGCTGGATGCGGGTGGCGCAGGACCGGTCATTGTGGAAGTCTTTGGGGGAGGCCTATGTCCAGCAGTGGACGTCTTTCGGCTGACATGATGATGACCCCTTATACACGTGCCTTAAGGGGAACTGTATTTTGCGTTCTTGCCCCGCGCACGGGCAAACTTGCGAAATAAGAAAATCATACTGTCAAAACGCATGGTTATTTCGAGAAGTCAAACGTTCAGATTTTACATAAATGAAACATATTTTTTAAATGAACCAAGCATATATTAATATTACTTGTTGCAGTTTAGAAGCAGGTGCTATGCAGTCAGTATCTTAGTCCTTACGTTATCCCAGTACAGAATACAGTTGTATCCTGAAGGATGCCCGTCTGCCCGGAGTCCGCTACGTCCCAAGAATTGGCGTAGGCACTAGTTTTTACTGAAGCGATTGTCATTTGATCCTTCAACCCAAGGGAGAAATTAGACTTTATTGGGATAAGACTTGAGAAGTGAGTGGGCGACTTGACTGTTCTTAAGCGGCCAAATGCCTTTAACAAGAATATTTATTTGACCACGGCTGTTGCAAAACCGTGCGCCGGCGCCGCTTGATCACCAGCGCTCCGTAATATTAGGGCTAATATATATTTTTTGTAAATAGTTAATTAGTTTTAATTTGTCTTACTCTTTGTATGGGTACTTGATTCAATTCAAATGTAGACATAATTAAGTTCTTTGTACGAAAAAATATGAATTAACCCATAAAATTATTTTTCATTGAATCCAAATGTTCAAATTGTTAATAACACCAGCCCACCATCTCTACTATCCCATTCCGTCATTCGTCAACTCGTTCGCCATTCCAAAGCAGCTCAAACTACATTCGAACGTTCCTTATTCATCATCTAGCAGCCAGCACCACACAACCATCCACCATATCAGCCCTAGGACGTCCACTGCTGGACATAGGTCTCCCCCAATTTCATGGGGGGTAAATGCCATAATCGCCACGCTTGGCATGTGGGTTGGCGATCGCAGGCTCTCCACCGCACTCAAGGAATGCTGCTGCCCATTCCCCGGTGGACACAACCATCAAAAAGTACCAATCCCATTGTTTTCAGAATTATTCGCTAGCAAAGAGCCAAATTCATTAAAAATACTATCTTTTGGGAACCTCACAGAGCCAAAAATACCTGTTTTAGGTTTTTTACTATATTTTTCAAGAGACCTGGAAAAGCCGCACCTGGCCCTTCAAAGAGCCGCATGCGGCTCGGGAGCCGCGGTTTGCTGACCCCTGCGCTAGCTTATTTAAGAGCCGTAGGTACCCATTTATTCATAAAACTTAACAAACCTCTGTTAACTCAAATTTGTTTTGTCTCCTTCTCACAAACATAAATGTCAAAGTGACAGATAAGGACAAACAAGCTTTAGCGGTTTGTAAACTAATATAGGTTTTATGGACGTTTATGAATGAGGGGGTAAGCATTTAAAAGTAGCGTATGATGGTTGACATTTTGGAATTTACCCCCCATGAAATTGGGGGAGGCCTATGTCCAGCAGTGGACGTCTTTCGGCTGATATGGTGGTGGTGGTGTATATTTACGTATCGGTCTTAGAAGCCATTCCCGTAAGTGCCTTACCTTAAGTTTGGACACTGCTTGAATCATCTTTTCATGGATGAACAAGGCCAATGAACTTGTACATCGTGATGACACTAAATGGCAGTAGATAGGCGGTAACGCATTAGCTCACATTTTGATCATGACCATTGACCGCGGTATTGGCTATGAACGAACTCAGTTCCTAGTTTTCCTACATACATAATTACATACGTTCTCACTCAAAACGGTTTACATGCAAGGAAATTTACTTAGAGGGTTTCTAAAACCCAATGTGTTGATTACTATGAGTATGTTTTATTTTTATTTTTTATTTAATTAAACACAATTTTCACAGTATAATGCATATACAACTATTCGCCAAACTGCACGACAGTTTGTTGGCGAAATGTCTCATGTTTCTAACAACCTCCTTTAATATGCCGTGTTTAATTAGTCGTTAGTGATATTTTCCTTAAGCAATAAAGCAATTATAAACACGGCTTGTTAAATTCAAATAAATACGTAAACGGATGGATATCAAACTAGTTTACTTGCCCATCTATTAAAGGTTAGACATGAGATTGTATCAACACTGTAACATGAAGTGTATGACCCGAGTACCCGCTACGCTGCAAGCGGGCGCGCAGCGTGCATTTAAAACAAATGCAATTTACACATGCTGCATGTGGCTGCAGACTCGCTCGGCCGTACAGTCATCGTCATATATCTACTTTTAGCCTAGTTGGTAGTGACACTGCCTCCAAAGTTAGAGGTCCTGGGTTCGAATCCCGGTAAGGGAATTTGTTTCTGTGGTGAGCAGAAATATTTGTTCCTGAGACTTGAATGTTTTCTATGTATTTAAGTATATATCTATTAAATATATTGTCGTCTAGTACCTATAATACAAACCTTATCGACCTTGTGAAATGTCTTTTAGTATTTATTTATTATATTTATATAGGAAGTACGTAGCAGCTAAAGCGGCCAAATAGTTCGGTACACTATACAAAATATATGGTGTATCGAACTACGAGTTTTAATATATAACGCTAACTGTACATTAATACTACGCAAACGATATTGTCCCACGATCCGACCAACCCAAATAGTATAACTACATACGTAAGCGACCTTACGCCCGCTATTAAGGTCAATACACATAAATATCTGAAACCAGGCCCAAGGTTATCACATAATCTAAAAACTACCACGGCAAGTTATCAAACTTCTTCATCTATACAGCGTGTATTTTTGATACAATCGCGTACTCTAAGAGTAGTAATTTTTAGGACCAGGTCCCGCGCCTTATTGGTCCTAATGAACATACTTTCATATTGTTTTATAAATAAATTCGGTTCTATTTTCTTATTAAAAATATGAGCACGCATTGTATCACTACATGATAATCACTATTTAACTAAGAAATTTCACTTAACTTAAAAATAGCAATATCGCTTCGTAGCACTTACGTTCTAGTTACAATTTGAGGCTACTCGTTTATCAAAAATACACGCTGTATAGTAAACACATGTTGAGTAATACTTTGCACGCGCTGTATCTACTAAGAACCTTGTGGATTTAACTTATTCGATACATCTCAGGCAGACGCGTTGGCTCAATGTTAGCCTAAAATGACGAAAAAATATAGCATTTTGTGGGCGTATAAGACATTTATACATGAGTCGGTAGATATATCGAATAAGTTTCGAGTCTTCAGCTAGCTGGCGTGAATTTTCGCTATGTACGGGTAGGTATGTAGTTTCCTATTTATCGTCAAAGGCCACGTTTATTGGAAATGGAGCTCCGAAGGTGCATCGGTAAAATATAATACTTGACTACTTTAGTTTAATTGATAGTGACCCTGCCTAAGAAGCTGGTGGTCTCGAGTTCAAATCCTGATTAGGGCATGTATTTGTGCAATGAACAAGAATAGGTATCTATTGCTGAGTCTTAGATGCTTTCTATGCATTTAAGTATTATTATTTATCTTATATAGATAAACGATTGCGTATATCGTCGCCTAATACCCATAGTACAAGCTCTACTTAGTTTGGGACTATGTGAATTTGTGTAGCCGCTTTCTATCTGTTCGATAATTTCTAATAATAAAGGGTCAAAAAATGTGAGTCCTCAAGTCACTAAAGGGTCCACAACACGCTTGTGATTCTTTTGGAATCCCTAGTGTCCCTAGGTTTTGGTATCCGCTTACCATCAGGCAAGCCGTAAGATGGTTTGCCACCGTTGTTTTATAAAAAAAGTCGAAACACAACACACATTTAAACTATCGGAATGCGAAACGTATCTTACAGACCGCCTTGTTATCTTTTCGTGCTAGTTAGGGTAACAATGTTTACCGTAATCGGATTTAGTGTTAAAGTTGCATTCAGGTTTCTGTTAGCCTCAGATCGCTATCGGCTGTCCTCGGCGGCCGGAAATTGCGCCTCTAATTATGGGCAAGGAGCGAGCTTCGCAATTTGTCGGCTGACAACTCGGATGCAGCGAGTCACGAGACCCTTTGTTTGAAAGAAATTGCACGGTTCAAGGGTTTTAAAACGTAATTACACGTTAGGTTTCAGTTGTTTAACTCTGGGAACAAGACAGAGCGAAGTGTAAGGCGACTTTCTGACTTGTTGAGGCGGAGACAGCAGAACGCTGTCAGCTGAGTGTTCACTGTCAGGCGAGTCAGTACTGTAAGAGTTTTTCCTGATGGCGGAATTTATGATGATGAAGTAGTTGGGAGTCCATCCTGAGGGAGCACAATGTAGATTTTGCCGAACTGATCTATTTTGACTTCTTGTTTATTTATATTCTTTCACCCATAGACAATACAGTCATAATGGCCATAACCCTGTTGTATGTTACTGATGTGAGATTTCCTCACTTGATGAAATACTGTTGTACTGCGCTGTAGTAATAATGGTTTTACGCGCAAACGTAATACTACGGAAATGGGGCAGTAATGCACTCGTATCGGTTAACACTGACAGCTGACAGTTCAAGTGACGAAATCTTTGCGACATCAGTAAGCTCATGTCAAAGTACAAAATAATATATAAAGATGCCGAAATGTCAGGAAGTCAGGAACCTTAAGAGTCCGCAGGACGCTCAGTTCTCCATACAAACGTAGTATCGCTCTCATTTTAAAACCCCATGCTGGAATAACACGAAACTTTGTATACACAATGGGATCCGGAAATTAGTTTCTGTTGCTTGAAATTATATTGGAGAAAAAATACAGTGATTATTAAGTTTTATTACATATTGTAACTCGCTGTATTTTTTTCTATTACAATTTCTAGCAACAGAAACTAATTCCCGACTAAGATATGGCAGCTCCTATTGTGTATAATTCTTTTTATGTTATTTCAGCACGGCATCTTAGAATGAGAATAGAATGAGTTTGTATGAAGAATCGAGTTCAGCTGAGCGTACGGGCCCTTAAGTTACCACATTTAGTAAATAACTAAATAAAATAAATATTGGGAGACGAATTTACACAAATCGACCTAGTGCCAGATTAAGCAAAGCGTGTAATATGGGTATAAGCTTTGCATTAACGATATTAACGATATACATACTTAAATACATAGATAGGAAACATCCAAGACTCAGGAACAAATATTCGTATATTTAGTGGAGGAAATATATATGCAGCTTACTGATGTCACCCATATTTGCTTGCTAGTCGGTAAACTGTCAGTATTAGATTGCATAGTAGTATTATATTGCGTGGAAGCGAGGGGCTACTGGATCCCGCACCAGTCAGAAATCACTGAATGAAATGCAGGCGCGCAGTCAATTCTTTATACTGGCTTGGCTGACAGTTGACAGGCGGCTCGGCCATGACTTCCAGGGGTGGCTGCATCGGCAGCGGTGCGCCATAAGTGGGAGCGAGAGATCAAGGCTTGGCCTCTCGCTCAGAAGTAGGTCATGTAGGCTCCACCGCTGCCGCTGCACGCTGCAGTCGTGTACGAGCACTGACAGTTTACTATATACCGTACCGACTACACGGCCAAATGTGGCAGTGGCCTTAAGGGAGCAGCCGCTAGCAGAGTTTTTATTTTGGAAAATCGTCTTCGACGAAAAGAATTTGTTTGAAATTGTTTTTCTTGCTACGAAACCAGTTACGTACAAAGAGGTTTTTTTATTCCTACGAAACTGGAAACTGGATAGTGTAATGTGTGGCAAACAACCAAATACTTTTAACGCATAGCCAGCATGCGGTAGATATGAGAGGGCACGGGGAATTGGTAATGGCGAAACCGACTCGGATCGCGGATAGGTTAGAAGACGGAAGCGGGAGCTTCGCTCCCGCTTTCGTCTTCGAGGTTTTTTTTATATAAAAGAGCGGAATAACTTGTTTTTAAAACTTTTGTAAACCTATATGACGAAAAAATTTTATACTTTGAACTTTATGAAATTTAATTCAATTCGAACTAGTTTCGTAGGAAGAAAAAAACCTCTTTGTACGTAACTGGTTTCGTAGCAAGAAAAACAATTCTTCTCACGTAACCGGTAACGTAGCATGGTTTCGTCGGCGGCCGAAGGGGAAAAATCAAATCAACAGTTGTTGTTTTTGAAAGCGTCTGAGATGTCGTTTCGCATTCTACGAATATGTCAATCCAAGATGTATGACTATTATACTATTCTGTGACGTTGTTTCGCAATCCATAAATGTTTAAATATAATATGGCCTGCGAAAATATATTGAATGAACCGAACCGACTTATAAATATAATTAGAGTTAAAAAGCATAATACGGTTGAGAAAGTTAACGTAGTTTAGTTGGTTAACCCAGTTAGATGATTACCTGTCAAATAGATATCTTAGGTTTTCCTAGTAGAGCAATTATTTTCTGGTGGGGCAAGCATAGTGCCATTAGTAATGGTCTGATGGATATTAAAAGATTTTTTAATATACAATAACGATGGAAAATGAGCTGACGGTGTACCTGATGGTAAACTGACATCGTAGCCTATGGATGTTTGCTACTCAAGAAGACGTTGCGACCCTTTATTTACTTGAGGATTCGTATGTTGCTATCTAGAAATATGTCTGCATTGTGTTTCTCCACGTTCACTATCAACATAGCGCGTCCTCGGGAGCTTAGCTCTGGCAACCTTTTGTCACCCACAGGAGTACAACACCTCATACCACCACCACCACCAAAATTGTTACTAATGCAGTCAATAATGCTAATTTCACAAACCTTAGGAAAAAAAGCATTTATTTAATAATATTAAATCTAAACGTGTCATTAAATAGTCCCAAATAATCATTCGTATAGACAATTTTTTTTACGAAAAAGTGGTGGTCTTTGCGCCTTAAACTGAAAGCGTACATTTTAAACAAAAGTTGATTATTCTATGCTTACTAAAGGTTACTCAATGTTACACTCAATGAATTTTACTATCGTTAACTTCATAAAATTTTGTTTGGTTCTTGGCGTAACTAACTTGTAAAATTTTTATGTATGATTGTGGATTCTAATTATAATGCAATGTTAAGTTAAATGCATTTCTGTGAGGTTTTTCACTCGTGTTCGTTTTTTTATAAATAGCGTGCTAGTGATTTCTCTGATAAGATGAAAACTTTACAGTGCCATGAACTTTTTTAATGAAAAAACTAGTTTCAGATTGACTGAAGCTCGAGTGCTGATTAGTTCTATTTTCTGCAAGCTCTTTGTGGTTTTGTTTTAGTACCTAATATCTAAATCATAAAAAAATACATGAAAGTACCTAAAGGTCTGTACATTTTCATCTTATACATCACCCGTTAGCAATTGACGTTAAAGAGTTCAAAGTTCAAACGTTTATTTGTCCAACTTAGGTAGTTAGTCTAAGGTGTTAAATTTTGTACCCGGGTATGTCCTAAAACTACGACCAAGACCACCGGGGGATGGGCAGCAGTATCCCTGGAGTGTGTTGGAGATACTGCGATCGCCAACCCACATGCCAAGCGTGGCGATTATGGCATATACCCCCCGTGAATTTAGGGGAGGCCTATGTCCAGCAGTGGATGTCCTTTGGCTGATACGGTGGTGGTGATGGTTACATTGTGTAAGATGCTTGAGAATTGGAAGATGCACTTCATAGATAGCTTAGTACAGCTTGTTTACTGCGTCCCTACATTCAAATAAGTCTTTCCGGATTGAAGCTAATTTCCGAAGTGAAGGTACGAATTACTTCATGCAAATATGCCCCGCAATATTATGGTTAACCGATCAGTACCTAAGGAAATCAAGAAACACAACACGACGAGCCTAAAGAGCAACAAGCGGTGCAATTATGGCTGTGTCTTCTATAAGGTGGAAGTATTTTCTCCAGTTGAGCTGCTCCAAATATAAACGAGATGAATAATATAAGACATTGAAACAATTTGATACAATCATGTTGATCTAATGTTGCTACCAGAAGATGAAACTCTCGAATGGTTTAGAAAGTTATTAAATATATCGTCGTCTAGTACCCATAACACAAGCCTTTTTGAGCTTACTATGGGATCATCATTCTCTTGCCCTTTTCCCATTTATTTGGGTTCGGCGCAGCATGTCTTTTTATTCCATATATATCTGTCACGCGTCATCTCTTCATTCACATCTTTCCTTTTAATATCATCTCTCACACAATCCATCCACCTTTTCTTTGGCTTACCTCGTTTCTTGCATCCATCCACATTCATATCCAATACTTTCTGATTACATGGCTTTCATCCCTTCTCATTACATGCCCGTACCACGCCAGGCGATTGGCTCTTAGTTTTTCGCCAATGGGCGCTACTTTCAGGCTTCCCCTTATATACTCATTATGGGACTCACACTATGGGACTAGTTCGATATATAAAAATCTTATTATATCATACCAATAATAAAGTCAATAAATTAAAAAAAATATACAAGTCTTACACACGTATCTGTTAGTTTAAGCTATAATGTTTCACAGGCCTATTTCTCAATACAGGTAATATCTTCCTTTAAGGAACATTTAGTTTTCCACGTTGAATTTCCACGGCTGAAATCTTGAAGAGCTTCAGTATCAGTTTGCTCCTAAGCCTTTAGTAGATTTAAGGCAACGGGCTGCTGGTCTGAGAGGATAAGTGTTTCAAGCTGGCAATCCGGACTTGAATGAACTTTAAACACCTTTCGACTACAATTAGGTACTTTGGAACAAAATATATAGACTGCGTTTTATGTTTCGGGATTTGATTAAACTAGTCCTACCATGTGGCAGCTGATAGTCATACATTGTAGTTGGGTCATTATGGCATCAATGTTACCAAATAATATGTTTGAATTTTGTTTTTAATATAAATTAAAAAAATATATACATCGGCCATCCTGGTATTAAACAGCGAACATTTTTGTGCTATTTTTCTATAATTTTCGTCACGGTTTAATTCAGCAACAGTACATCGATAAACTCGATTTATCTTTTTGTGATGATAAAACATTAAGAATCAGTGTGTATTTATAGTTTGCGTAATTTTATTTTCCGCCGCCGCAATTCGTTTGCAGATGAGTTTTGCGAAGGTCGTCCAAAATCGGTTGTTGTTCCGGAAAACGTTTACCTATAAACAAGCAAAACCATCAAGTGACTTATTGAAAGATTGAAGCGTCGCGACGAATTAGTAGGACCAGCCAGCATTCATACAATATTGCATAGATATTTGCAGTAAAATAAATTGTTCGCGATAATTGCGAATATTTTGAAAGCTGCTTAAAGCAGACTCGCGTCGATTGGTGCATGAAATGCTTAGTAAATACAACAACCGGGCTTCAAAACATGCCTTTGAAATGTTGGCAGGGGACTAATTGTGAATCTACACAGAAACTTTACAAACAGAGCTCGACTGTGTGGATCTTTCAAGATAAACCAATCAGCACAAAAATATCCCTTGCTCTAAGCACTTCAAAACAAATAGTTGCTTGTTTCTTTTAGAAGTCTTGGGGACATTGCAGTCATTCCTTTACCACCAATTGGAGTGGTGCATTTGTTTGCCGGAGGTCATAGAAAAAATCAGGGAGACCAACCGCCGGATACCACGATTTTAACCACGATTTTGCGAGCCCTCATCGGTCACTACAAACGTCAAACTTTTCGAACACTCAAGACATCCATTCGATTGGTCACCCGACGTATATTTCTAATTTGGCCCCCAACGATTTCTTTAATTCCCGCATATCTAGAATAAACTGTGAAGGCAACGTTTTAATAAGCATTTGGACACGTTTACATCAAAAATGTGAAAGTTCAGCCTCTTCTGAAGGAAAATAATAATTTTTAACTTATTTTATAATTGGAGTTCCAACCTATCTACTTAGCATAATATAATTATTTAGTGGCAACTTTTTCGTAGGTGCCGACGGTACTGGTTGAAAATCAGCGCTGTAGGTGTCTGACACCTCAGTATAATGCTGAGCCAGTTTCCGTTTCACCGCTGCGGCGGGGATACACATATTACGTGTACGTTTTTCTTCTGTTGTAATTTTTGACATATATCTGTGTCTTCTGTGTCTGTGAATAAAAACTGTATCATTCTTTCAATTATTTATTACATAAATTCACATGGGCTATAATGAACCAGTTAGTATTGAAATACTGAAAGGTTCATAATAGAAGTATACTCATTATGAGCGCATAAGTACCTACGTAGGAAACGCAAAGGCACAAAGGGGAACTTTGGGAGGGCCCTTGGCGATCGCACGCTCGGCGTTCTTCCAGCTAAGTTTAACCCACCTAAAACGTGATACGATGCGTTATTTCTATACACTAAGAAACTCGACAAATAAAGCAATTTATATGTTAACTTGTAGTCGCGTGGGCGAGCCTACAATGTCTGCTTTTTTAAATTTATTATTGACCATAAACTGTAGATTTCGCCTTCTAATATGTAACGAGTAACGTCAACTTTTACAACCATTTTTGAGAAAAAGCTCTTTAATGGACAATTCATCGTCGGCCTGGTCTTTGCCCCCTGGCTAGATGCTGGCCAAGAGCAATCCCATATTTAATCAAAAAAAAATTATGCTTTAGGTCTATTTAAATAAAGAGGAAAAAGTTAATAACTCTAACGAGATCCATGCGAACCCGAATATAATATGATTTTCTAAAATGTTACTACGCGCTCTACACAAACCTCCACCCACCACAAAACTGACATATATTACCATATTAGACGTCGACCATTTTCAAATTACTCTACTTAATACTAACGAATTTTCAGTCGGTAGTTAATTAAAGCTAACCGCAACGCTCTCTGTTGTCTAGTCCATTGATTGGCGCGAGGCCTGAGTGACGGCGTTTTAGTGGTAACACTTTCAGTGTCAGGGGGCTAATTCTCGCGTTCGATCGAGATGATCTCTATTCGAGATTCCATACAAGTGACTCTACCATTCTATACAATGTCACGATAGACATGCATCTCGCTCGGACCGAGAATTGGCCCCCTGGAACCCGCTCGGCGGGCATTTGTCTCGTAAGCGCTGTCCTCTACACGCGGTTTTTAGCATGTTATCGGCTATGAATTTGTTGGGCCGTACATACCGTAGGTATATGCTTGAAGTTTAATTGATATTATGGAATAAGTAATCAACGCTAAGTAATTGAGGAATACTTAAAAAAATATTTTAAGTCAATAATAGTTCATGATACTTACTTTGAAAATGTAAGGTTTTTTTTTGTTCATACCTAGTTATAATATTAAATCGCCTCGATATGTATTTTAACGCTAAACATAATAAACTGTCGGAGTGCCACTGGTACTCGTAAGTTAATTTGATTTGGCTCCACGCACGCTTCTCAAAGGTCAGGACACGACTACTGCTCTGTAAGCGGAAAAGACAAACGTAATAATTTTATCGTTCTATGTTTACATGTAATAACAAATACCCAGCAATATTCGTGTACAACCGGTCATTTAAAAAATTACACATTACACAGCAGATGGTTTTCTAATACTTACACGTAGTGTTGTTTTCATAAATAAAATATTTTACAAGTAACGCTGGCAGCTTATCGCTGGCGCCGTACAAAAACAATGAGCATTCGCGTGGGAGAACGTTACGACTCACAAACAACTCACCAAGCAAGAGGGTACAAATAACAAGTCTTATTATTGTTCATAATAAGATCCTTATGCCTCACGACACAAGACCGAGAATCAAGTGGTCCGACAAGATCAATGAAAGTAATAAGAAAGGCTGGAATATGTCGAGAGATCGAGATATCTCCGCTGTTAGTGGTCGGCTGGAGCACTTTCGCGATAAACTAAGATTTATTTAGCATTGGTCCACTATTTGTTTACGGTATAACGTGCGTGATTAGAAGCTGTTTTTTTGTGTTGTCTGGACGACAGTAAAATGTTATAAGACTGGAAACAGTGCTCGACCGACGTCAGTGCGTATAGTCAGTCAGTCGCGCGTGTTTTTGTATGGCCGCATACGCGCTGACGGTCCGTCCAGCACTGTTTCGAGCCTAAGAGTTCACTGGATGACAATATGCTTACATATATAATTATGTATATTGTCCTTTAGCACACCTATAGTACAAGCCTTGCTTAGTTTGGGACTGGATTGATTTGTGTAAGATTGTTCCCCAATACCAACCACCAATTGTGTCTTTCTTTCTCTCTGGAATAGGTGAGCAATGATATTTATTAGAATTAGAAGACTAGCTTATTGGGCATAAAGTAAATAAATATTGGGGAATAATCTTACAACAAAAAGGTTAACATGATCTCTTATAAACTTTTACTGTAGCCAGACAAAATATATTATACCTAAAAAACATGAAAAACATCCTCAGAAACAAATATTCGTGCTCATCACACAAAAAATGCCTTGACCGGGAATCGAACCCATCCTGGGTTGAAGGCAGGCCTCCGGCTTTGAAGGCAAGGTCACCTACTTCAAACGTTAAATACCTTATGAATTCCGATTAAACGAGTATTTTAATAAATCCTAGTTAAATAATAGTAACGTTAACATTTAGTAAAGTATGAATTTAATATCATACATAAAAAATAGCAACTTATGTTTTTTTTATCTCAAGGTGGCTCAAAAGGCTAATCTAACTGCAATTTAAATACTGGAGGACTCATAGGCGTATACGATATAAAGGTACTAGATCACAATACTTTTAGTCAAACCATTCTTTCGTGGTCATAATATAATTGCATTTTCTAAATCACACACCCAGCCTCATCATTTTGAAGCATAAATATTCCAACCGCATTTTCGGTCTTCATCAGAATTTAGAAACACTGCGTAGGTTTTAATATAACGTATGATATACATATTTTGCGTAGCATCGGCCCACATAATCCACCCGGACTTGTCCTGCTTATAAATTTTTCAAATGAACTCTCGTGTATACGTTTACTATGGGAATAACTCTCGAGGTTTTACTGAATGTTAAGTTATTCGTACTTGAGTAAGAGCTTTTCATCAGCAAAATACCTTATATCGCACATGCATGTTACCTAGAAAAAAAAGGTTTAAAACATACGTGTACTTTCTCATTTAAACGTGCACGCACAATGTGCCATTTTTGAGTGATCAGTGCAAACAAAAATTTACCTGGTAATTCTGTAGAAAACTATTTATGGCGTAGATTATGTATTTTTAACTGACTGATTATTAAGAGTTACTCATCCTATTGAATCCTTTTTAATGTTATTCTGCAGGTATGAAGATATCTCACAGTTAACCCAAGAAAAATGGAAACGAGTACAGTTTGAGTAGGATTAATTATATGCAAGATTTTTATGAAGCTTGCTAACATTTCCATATATCTCTCAACCCTTTCTCCTCGTGGCTACCTATCGTAACAGTAGACTAAGGTAATATAGAGGTACTCGTAAGTAGGGTAAAAGCGTGTTGTTGGCGAATTGCTAGCAGCGCATCACTGCAATATCACATTTTTTTCCATTTTTATCCTATAATTATATTGCAGCATTGGAAATTAAATGCCACGTGCAATGTGTAAATCTACTTTTTAGTAGAGTGAGATTATGCTGTTATAATCTCACTCTACTCTCACTCTACTACAATGAGATAGATGTGCTAAAGTACTGTATCTGTATGAGCTGTATGACCCATATTTTCGATATAATTATAACAGAAATCAATAAGCTCGATAAAATGTATTGTAGGCCAGGTTTGACAGATTTTTTTTTCGTAACTCAATACATTTTAGATATATTTTACCAAGCCGGTAAGCTAAACACTCTAAAGAAGCTCTATAAAACTGAACCTTAACAAGCTATTAAAACAATCACCAATATACTCAATAATAATTTAATTTATACAAAAAAAGACTGACTCCAATTATATACTTTACTTTGCTATGCCACAATTTGTGTTTTCCGTGAGCCAATGCTTGGTTACCTACAGAATATACCGAAATCGACATATGCGTGCCTATCAAATTCAATTGATTCTCTCGATTCCTCCTAGATTCCATCATCAGACCTTCTCCAAATTTAAATGGGACCAACGTTGGGTGTACCTGCTTTCAAACATAAAATAATTATCAAAATCGACCGACGTGGTCAAGAGTTCTAAAAAATAATAAAAGAACAAACATGCAGATGAACTGAGAACCTCCTGCCTTCTTATTACAATTACAATAAAATTGGACATAAACAAGTAAATTTTCAAATGCATATTAGCCTGTTAAGGAAATCGAAGGCTCGCCTGCCGCAGACGTTTCTTGATTAATTAATTTCAGCCCAGCTGGTTCCATCCATAGCTAGAAGTTATACGCACAGTGCGAGAAACAGCAGTAATTCAATTTATCTAAATGGTGCGATATTAATTAAAAAACCCATCACCTCACCTTTTTTTCCACTGGGTATCGTAAGAGTTGTCCACAAGAATAGCATTAAAGCGTGTTGTAGATGATAGGAGAGCAACACATTACTGTTCGACGTGATGCCCACACCCGCTTTCTACCATAGCACCGCTCGCCGTCGGCAGGGCATTCGTCCTCACACCTTAGAACCTAAATGGTCGCGTACGGTACGGTTTCAGAGGAATATCCTCCCTAGGACGCTCCGACTGTGGAATGAGCACCCTGCCGAGGTATTCCCAAGGGACTACAGTATGGGATTCTTCAAGAAAGGAGTGTATACACATTTTCAAAGGGTCGAAAACGCGCATGTGATTCTTCTGGAGTTACAGGCGTCCATAGGCTGCGGTGACCGCTTACCACCAGGCAGGCCGTACGCTTGTTTGCCACCGACGTGGTATAAAAAACATATTTTCTCCATCTTCATACCCACAATTACATAATGTGTCAGAGGAGACATGTTGCAGTAACTATTAATGGCCAGTAGGTCTAACCCAGATGTCACCCTTATATTAAGCCAATTCTATTACATTCCATGGTCTATCTGACTGAATCTAGACACGCGGCAGCGTGTCTAGCCAAGTTCACCCCAGGAACTGGCTGACAGCAGCCGTGTGTTATTTTACACGAACCGTTTGGAGCCACTTTTGACCCACCAATAACTCCAAATCTATATAACATAAAAAAAAATGAATATTAAGATCCTTTAGAACAACTCATCATCATCATCAATATTAAGAGGGCCTGGTTCTCTGTCGTTGCAGCATTCTCCATTCCAACCTGTCTTGGGCCTTCGTCGTCACTTTTTGGTATGAGTGGCTACAGCACCATTCTTTCATTTGTGCCATGTATGGTATTCTGGGCCTGCCTCTCCCTCTCGCTCCGTCAATTTTGCCTTCTAAGATGGTAACGGTTAACTCCTCATGTCTCAATATGATAATTAGAACAACTAGAACACCAAATTTCAAAAATATAGGTTTAAAAGCCTTATTGAGCTTACTGTGGGACTAGTTCGATTTGTAAAAAAATGTCCCCTAATATTTATTTTTTTACTTTTTTATTTTTATTTTAATAGTTATTGAGATATTAAATTCTAAAAAACGGCATTTTTACCACTGACTGACTGACTGACTAACTGACTGACTAGTAATCAAAAACCTAACACACTTCCAGGTAATTTAGAAAGCTAAAATTTGGCATGTAGCTTGGTAACTGTATGTGTACACCTGGAAAAAACAGAAAACAGTGATTTTTTTATTAGTTTTATTATTGTTATTATTTTACGCTAGTTACCTTAGAACTCCGTCATTAATGAACTGATTTTGAATTTATTTTATTTTATTTGTAACGGCATACTTCAAGGGTAGTCCCATTGGCATCAAGTTTGAATTTGATCAAGGGGTCCTGGAGAAATCGAGGGAATTCTTCAAATATTTAAGGTGCACCTATAGTGATTTGAGAATTTTGTTTAGTAACTCGTGCATTCGCTCTTGAAAAGCACCATTTGGTGAACTTTGACAAAAAGTAATGATATCCCATCAAAAACATAAATATGAAAATGGCAGCCAAGTTCAATATGCAAGGCGTGGTTGTCGTCTCACCGACATAAGAACTGAGATCTAAATGGGTGCCTAGATTGTTTACAGTAAAACTAATTTATTGTGGCTTTATGTATTTTGAGCTTTAACTCATGAGGCGTCAAAAGTGGCTCCAAACGGTAACACACGGTTGCTGTCCGCCAGTTTCTGGGGTGAACTTGGCTGGACACGCTTCCGGGTGTTTAGATATTACCATGCATACTAGGCCTAATTAACTCAGAAGCAGTACGCGATAAAAAATCTCAGCTCGCACTTTCTCTTTTCTAGGGAGACTACGTCAAGGGGTACTGTATAAGGAAAGAAGCTTCCTTCCTAGCCTAGCGTCTACTGTTAGAATTGTCTTACTTAGCGAGGTGTTAGGTTCCAAGGCGCCAAATGCTCGCCTTGGGCTTAGATACTTCATATTAAAGACTCGAAATAATAATACGATATCCAAAGTTATAATTACTGGATAGTAACAATTCATTATTATGTTATGCTTCTGTTCCAGATCACAAACATGGAAGCACAATTAATTTGGCAACTAATCAATAGGCAGCCTTTTAATGGCGTTTCGCAACTACGTTATATAACGTTTATTCATTTGTTAATTAAAGTTGAAAAAGAAGTGTGCAACTTAAACTCGTATGTGGCGTATCTGATTACCACCACCACCATATCAGCCCAAGGAAGTCCACTGCTGGACATAGGCCTCCCCCAATTTCATGGGGGGTAAATGCCATAATCGCCGCGCTGGGCATGCGGGTTGGCGAACGCAGTATCTCCACCGCACTCCAGGGATGCTGCTGCCCATCCCACGGTGGTCTTGGTCGTAGTTTTAGGACATAGCCGGGTCGTATCTGATTAATAACTTCAAATTAATCACATTAATGGGTAATCGTTCGAAATTTTAAATCTAGTTCAGGGGCTCGCTTAGCTCTCTTTCTGACACGTGTACTTAACTTTGGAGTACCTACAGATCGAAAGCTAAGAGAAAATCAATGTTGTAAAAAGTATACTTAAAAGTTTGCAGTTGTGGTCGTATATACTTTATTTCTCAAATTAAATACATAGCAGAAAATATACTTCATCATCATCATATCATTCAAAAGACGTCCACTGCTAAACATAGGCCTCCCCTAAAGAGTGGCACAATGACCAGTCCTGCGCCACCCGCATCCAGCGGACTCCCGCGACCTTTACCAGGTCATCAGTCCACCTTGTAGGGGGGCGTACCCACGTTGCGCCTTCCGCGTACGTGGTCGCCACTCGAGCCACCTTTCCGCCCCAACGGCCATCGGTTCTACGAGCAATGAGGCCCGCCCACTGCCACTTAAAATATACTTAACTACAGATATTTGTACAAAGGCAGACTCATACTTTTAAGGGATCTCTTCTAATTATCCTTTGACTTCCCTTCAACTCTCAAAATGTTCATCGTAGAACACCATGGTATGCAAGGCGTGGCATAGTAAATTTTTTGTGCTTTTAACCGAAAGCGCACAATTTTTAGTCCTTAACCTAATAAATGCATATTTTTTCAAATTAAGTCATTCTATTCTATTTAAATACGCATTATAACAGCGCTCGTTTGAAGAACTACACAATTATCGGGGCTACATATATTCTCATACATCCCCTTTCGTCAAATATCGTGATATGGTATCCCACACCATCCGAGAGTTTGGCGTTAAGAGTTGCCACCAATTTGTCACATGTTCAAGGTGAAATTAAGGAAATCTCGCAATTTCTCACATATGTGGACTCCAATCATCATCATCATCATATCAACCGGAAGGCTTCCACTACTGGACAACACGACCTTCCAACACAACAAGGTTTTCCACAATGACTGTGAGTGTGACTCCAATAACACTGACATATTTTCCATCTTGCATTATGCTCTCCAAATTTTCCATCCAAAACACGCTACTCACTACTTTTATTCGACCAACGTGTTAAATATGCATTACGTAGGGCTTTCGTTCGCGGGATTTTCCGCTCGACCGATAAACTGATTAACTCAGCTCACTTGCTGACAATGGTTGCTTTAGTAGTCATAATTACATTTGCATAAAGGTCAAAATCGTTTGGCACAATAGTCTGAATGAGGTCGCCTGAATTAGGGAACGTAAAATCTAATGAGCCATACTGATAATGGTCTTGCCTCATTAGATCTAGCGAAAATGAAATGTTGTCCGCATAAGCTTCAGAGTTTAAAAACAAAAGAAATGTTTCCATTGAATTTTACTGACTGACCGAACGCAGGCAGCTTCTTCGATTTTGGTTGGACAAAAGAACTTTCGCTTGTCTTTTCGAATTTTCGGCTGTTCACCTTTACAGGTCGCATTTCTTAACTGATTCTCTTGAATTTTGTCAGCAGGTTCGATAATTATATGGATTTATTTGTGTTGGTTTTAGAAATATTTAAAAAAGGTAAAGATAGGAACTAAAAATTCCATATAAAAAAATTGAAAAATCCCAAAAATATCCTTTTAAACTAGATGCTACCTCAATATCAGCAGTGACTGCCGCGCTATGATCCCGTGGTGCCAAGATCTAAAGTAGTTAGATCAAAATTTCTCCCTAGTGAAAAAAGTAATAATTTTTTTGGAGGTTACTGTAGATGCTCTTAGAAAGCAGCCTTTAATTTTTTTGCTCCTATTACAAGCCACATCCTGTATATTAGGAATCAGTCATCAATGGCTACTGCATCTTTGTCGGGTGATTCTTGCAACATTTGTGGTTAAATTGGATTATGACGGCTGATACAGCTATGCATAAGCCTGTATAATCCAATAGCGGCACGATATTTAAAAAATAAATAAAGATAAAGGTTAGCTCGAAGAGATCCCTTGAAGGGATAAGCTCGCCTTTGTACGTCTACTTTTTGTTCGTTTCTCATTTTATCGTGTCTTATGTGCAATAAAGCAATACACACATACATACATACATACATACATACATACCTATTTTTTGTAAATCTTAGATCAGGAAGTGTGGCGTTATTGTTAGAGCAAAGAAGCCTTTTTTGTTTCAAGTGTTCAAGGCACACTACATTATGATTTTTATTCCAGCGTTTAAGTCTCTACGTAGTAGGTGTGCAGTAGCTAAATTAAGTGTTTAGGGGAAAAAGTACCTATTACACTATTACATAAAGAATCATTGTCATCTATATTAATATTATAAAACTGAAGAGTTTGTTTGTTTGAAAGCGCTAATCTCAGGAACTACATACATACATACATACATATAATCACGCCTGTTTCCCAGAGGGGTAGGCAGAGATCACGGATTTCCACTTGCTACGATCCTGACATACAACTTTCGCTTCATGAACTTTCATAACATTCTTCATGCATGCGCGCCGATTTAGGGTACTCCTGACCTGGCCTTTCTGCAGAATGTCTCCGATTTGGTCGGAGTACGTTGGCCGAGGTCTTCCCCTTCCAACTTTTCCATCCACTCTTCCTTCATACACTCGTTTTGTCAATCTTCTTTCATCCATCCTCTCTACATGTCCAAACCATCTTAGCATACCTTTCTCAATTTTCGTCACTATATCTTTATTCACTCCACACCTCCGTCTTATAACGGTGTTTCTCACTCTATCTCTCAAAGTAACGCTACATATACTTCTCAGCGCTCTCATTTCCACTGCATTCACTCGACTCTGATGTGTCTTCTGCCACACCCAACTTTCGCTACCATACATTAGTGTCGGCACCAACACTCCTCTATGCACGGCCAGCCGCGCCTTTTCTGACACTTTCTGGCTACTCATAAAGGCGTGAAGTGCCCCATTCACTCGATTCCCAGCTATCACTCTCCTTTCAATATCTCCTTCATGCTTACCGTCTCTCGTGAACAAAGTCCCCAAATACACAAACCCATCCACTTGCTCCAACCTCTCTCCATCTACAGCAATTTCACAAACTGTCATACACTCATTTCTTTCAAATACCATCACTTTCGTCTTGCTTACATTCATTTTCATTCCTTTTCTCGCAAATAATCCGTGCATGCTAGTTACCATCTTCTGTAGCTTCTCAGCCGATGACGCTAATAAAACCTGGTCATCGGCGTAGAGTAGACATTTGATAAGCAACCCATTCATTTCCAACCCACATTCATCGTCTTTCAAATCTTGCAAACAACTGTCCAGAAATAGATTAAACAGCCACGGTGACGCTACACATCCCTGTCTAACACCCTTTTCGATGCTAAACCATTCAGTGTAGGACCCGTTTACTCTCACGCAAGCAAAGGAATCCTCGTAGAGAGATTTCAGAGCTTGAATGAGATGGTCGCTCACTCCATATCCGGACAGTACCGACCAAAGTTCATTCCTCACCACACTGTCATAGGCCTTCTCCAAATCCACGAACGCGCAATAGACCTTTTGACCTTGGGCCAAATATTTTTCGGCTATGCATCGTAACGAGAAGACCTGATCCGTACATCCCATACCTTTCCTAAATCCCGCTTGTACATCCCATATTTTCTCATCGGTTTCTTTCATTACCCTTTCAATCAACACTTTCGCATATAATTTGCCAACGATGCTGAGTAAGCTAATGCCCCTGTAGTTCTTGCAGTCAAGTTGTGAGCCCTTTCCCTTGTACAGTGGCACGATGACCGTCTTGCACCAATCTTTTGGAACTATGCCGGTATTAAAACATAAGTTGAAAAGGCGATACAACTGACTTGCTACGACGCCTTGCCCAGCCTTCAGCATCTCGACTGAAATTCTATCATACCCCGATGCCTTTCCTGGTTTCATTCCTTTCAAAGCTTTTACAATTTCATCCATACTAATACTACACTCCTCATGTGGCAGTGCATTATCATTCACTCCTGACGTATTTTCCTCTTCTCTCTCAAACAAACCTTCAAAATATTCCTTCCATCTCCCTAATATGCATTCCTCATCATTCAATAAACTTCCATGCTGGTCTCTAATCGAGGTTACCTCTGAGGTCTGAGTTTTACCTCTGGCTAGTCGTATGGCTTTCCAGAAAAACTTAATGTTTGCCCGGAAATCCTGAGACAACCTCTGATCCATCTCATCATTCTGTTCATCTTTCTTTCTTTTAACTACCTCCTTTACCAGAACATTCAACCTTTTATAGTTACTTTTCCTTTCACTCACGTCTTCAAGCGTGGCTTTTTGACTTCTTTGGTCAGCTCTTATCGCCAACCAATCTAGCCACGCTTTCTTCTTCTCACTTACTGCCTTTTGTACCTCTTTATCCCACCATACATTCTTCTTCTTCTTCCCTTTGCTCCTTTCTTTCACACCACATACATCCCTGGCTGTACTTACAAGCTTATCATTAAAACCATTCCATAGTTGATCAATCTCGCATATATCATCTATCTCTCTAAGATTTTCCTTTAGTTTATGAATATACTCATCAGCCACACTTTCCTTTTGCAAATTTTCTACCTTTATTCTCTCCAGAACACTAGTAAATATACGAGGTCGATGCCGCCATCCTTGAAACAGTCCTTTCATTCGGCTCATCACCAGGAAGTGGTCTGTATTTATTCCGGCCCCGCGATACACCCTAGTGTCCAGAACATTCTTCCTCAATATTTCGTCCACTATCACAAAATCAATCATACTCTTTCTTACGTTCTCGGCCTCACGCGTGTACAAATGAATCCATTTGTGGGCAAACATTGTATTTGTCACAAAAAGATTTCTCTCGAGGCAAATATCTAACAAACTCTCACCATTCTCATTCACTCTCTCGTCACCGTGAGAATCCAAAACCTTTTCAAATCCATCTCGCTTTACCCCTACCCATGCATTAAAATCACCTAACATAATCAACCTTTCATTATCCTTACATCTACTTGTGACATCCCTTAATTCATCCCAGAACTGTTTTCCCTCTTCCTGGGTCGACTGTGATGTTCTCGTACCCAGGTTTACAGGGGCATATACCCCAACAACAAAGATACGAGTCAGTCCTAATTTCATTCTGACCCATATTAATCTGGGACTCACGCATTCAAATTCATTCACACACTTGGCAATCCTAGCTGAAAGTATGACACCAACCCCCTGACATGCTCTGCCTGAAACGGTCACTCCAGACCAGTACGCTGTATAGGGTCCATGTTTCGTGGTGTCACACCCTTTCCGTTTTGTCTCATTTACACAAAGAACATCAATCCTCTTTTTATCCATCATCTGCCTTACTTCATTCATTTTTCCTTCCATTCCTCCTCCAACATTCAACGTAGCAAAACGGCACTCCGTGAGCCGCTTTTCGCCCCCACTGGAAACGTGACGTGACGGGTGGCGGACCGCGTCGCCGCCATGCGGATGATTTTTATTTTTTCCAATCTCCATAGCGTTCCCACCAGTAAATAGGGAACTAAAAGTACATCACAGCAGAGCCCTATACTGTGGTAAGGTGGATTACCACTGTGCCCTGTGACCACCAACACAGACACCCTCCGTTCGACACCAGACTCCCCTCTGGCCATGCATCCCTTGGCACGGGTCGGCTAACACCTTGGATTAGGGGTTTTATATCGGGGTTTTCCTTCCCCTAGACAGGTTGCAGGCCAATGCTAACGAGGCCCATCTCCCCGGGTTGTATTTCGGAGTTACCTTCTCCTAGACAGGTTGCAGCCCAATGCTAACGAGGCCCATCTGCCCGATTCTCAGGAACTCTCTCAGGAACTACTGGTTCGAATTGAAAAAATCTTTTTGTGTTGGATAGTACATTTATCGAGGAAGGCTTTAGGCTATATAACATCACGCTGCGACCAATAGGAGCGGAGACGAAGATATAAGAAGAAGATAAACACATTTTTATTTGATTAACATATAACTGAATTAATGATATCGCTATTGAATCTTTCGAAGTGTCTCACGTCTCATACCCATAGGTAATCACTTTACAAAGTAGTTAGGTGAGTAAATGTGGCATGATTAAAGCCAGAGTGTTAATTTATTTTGATTCAGGACCGGAAATGTAAATGCGTAATTTTTTTCTGGTCCGTCGATCTACTTAATGGAGTAAGCAATAACAATAATTAGTTGGGCCATCGGCAATCTGTCTTTTAGATTGATGGGCTATTCTGCATTTCCATTCTACTTTACAATTCATTCGAATTCAAAACGTTTTTCAACTGGTGCAAGATCCATTAACCTTCGAAAACTGACAACATAATCATTCTAGCGTTATTCCCAGTACAGTTGCATCCTGAAGGATGCCTGGGGTCCGCTACCTAATCCCAAGAATTGGCGTAGGCACTTTTTTTCACGAAAGCGACTGCCTTCTAACCTTCCTTGGGCGAAACTAGACCTTGGATTTGGCTTGTCAAGTGAGTGGGCAACTTGACTGTTAGTTCTCAAGCCGCCCGAAGGCCTCTAACTTGACTTAAACTGCTATCATAGACAGCATCCGAGATCAACGGCTTAACGTGCCTTCCAAAGAATGGAAGCGCTCAGCTAGTAACCACTAAAAACGGTCACCCATCCAAGGACTGACCCCGCCCGACATTGCTTAACCTCGCATATCGCTCGCGGTACGCGGGCGGCGCTAATAGGCCACGAACGCTCCGCTTCGCTTGTATAAATATAGTTAAAAATATATAATTTTAACTATTACCTATATTTATGGCGACTTCCTGATGTGGCGGGTCGGGAACGATATGTCATAGGTATTTTGCTCTTTGACGTGAGTTTACCGATGTGAGATTTCCTCACTTGACGAAATACTGTCAGTAATACGTTTGCGCAGTAGTAATACCATGCGCAGAAGTGGGGCAGTACTGCATTAGTATCGGTTGATACTGACAGTTTTCTCATATGGTACCGCCTCCACGTCGACAAGTCAGGAAGGCGCCTAAGGGAACCGGGTTGAAGTACACACTTCAACCCGGTTCCCTTAAATATAGGTAATAGTTAAAAATATGTTTTATTAACTATATTTATTGTAGGCGATGGGCTCGCAAACTATCACTGCAATATCACATTTTCTCCATCTTTGAACCTATACTTGCTAAATGTGGCACTGAAATTTCATGCGCTCTGCCTACCCCTTTCGGGAATACAGGCGTGAGTTTATGTATGTATATGTATTTTTTTATGTAGTACCTATACCTACACGGGGCCTCAGGAGGTTAAGGCAAACGTATTCCTGAACATCTTGTCTCGATTGTTCTCTAATGTTAGCTCGATTTTGCTTATCGTCCGCATAAGAAAACTTGCGGTAACGCTTACCGAATGAAATAGGTTTTCTCGTTAAAACAAGTGAACCGTGAAGTTTAAGACTAATTTACTTATTCTGATTATTTTACCTAGGGACCGGACTAATTATACAGTTTAAAAGCAGTAGCGAATTTATCTCTGTTAAATTTAACTAAAACTTGTTTTGCCCCTTTGTCACAAACATAAATGTCATAGTGACAGATAAAAACAAACTTTAGCGGCTTGTTAACTAATATAGACTTGATGGACGTTTATGACCCGGGTATGCCCTAAAACTACTACCAAGACCACCGGGGGATGGGCAGCAGCATCCCTGGAATGCGGTGGAGATACTGCGATCGCCAACCCGCATGCCAAGCGGGGAGGCCTATGTCCAGCAGTGGACGTCTATGGGCTGATATGGTGGTGGATGGTGGGACGTTTATGAACACGGAGTTAGTACGGGGTTAGGAGTGTAGAATTCGCCAACAAACTGCTTTGCAGTTTGGCGAAGTTGTAAGTTTGTGCAATGTAACAATGTTTTTGTCTGTTAATAAAAAAAAATGTACCTTGTCGTCATACGTCTTCCATCAGCACGAAAGTTTGGCTCTCGGGACATAAGACTGTAGGCACATAAAATTAGCGAAATCTGGACATAATTCGATAACTGTCATTTTCTTTTTCTATGAATTAAAGTATTTTTAGTTATAGTTAAAATTAAAAGAATTAAACATGTTAAGGCTCCGCGTCAATGTTAACACTTTTGATGTAGTTATGTGCATAGAGAAGACGTTTAATTTTTAATAATTTATCACCATATTGCACATCTCTAAAGTCACAAATATGGGTAATCATTGGAAAACCAAATACATAACTATACGTCAAAAGTGTTTAATTGATGCCGTCAACATTTTATTAGTACTATATGAAACGTATTAAACAAAAAATATCCACGATAATTGATTAAATGATATTTTTCTTATCATAATACAGGTACTTTTACAAAGTTATTTATTATGGCTTCCTTACAAAATCAAAATGTGTTAAAAATTTAGTTTTTTGTTTTTTTAACATAGACGCGGAGCCTTAAAATGTTTAAGTATTTTTATTTTAACCATAACTAACAATACTTTAAATCATAGAAAAAAAAAATTACAGTTATCGAATTATCTCCAGGTTTTGCTAATTTTATGCGCCTACTGAGAGTGCCAATGCATTTGGTTCAGTGTCGAGTACCTACTGGAACGTTTACCTTACCGATATTAAGAAAAAAAAATTACGAATTACTGTAATGTTAAAAGTCCGCAGTAAGCTGCATTCTCCATGCAAAAGTAGTTACGCTCTCATTTTAAAACGCCATGCTAGAATAACATGAAACTTTGTATACACAATGGGATCCGGCATATGTATGTCGGAAATTTGTTTCTGTTGCTTAAAATTATAATGGAGAAAAAATACAACGATTATTGTTTTTCATACAAGACGTAAAAAACTCAAAAACTCGCTGATTTTTTTTCTATTAGTATTTATAGCAACAGAAACTAATTTCCGGCCTAGGTATGGCGGCTCCCATTGTGTATAAAAAGTTTCATGTTATTTCAGCGAGGCGTTTTAAAATCAGAACGAAACTACGTTTGTATGGAGAATCGAGTTCAGCCGAGCGTACTGGCGACTCTTAATACCCATTAACCGTGTATATTGTGTTATGTCTTTTGAGTTCACTATATCCCCTCCTCCTCCATATATAACTGGGAAGTCGCGTTTCAACTGTCGGGCGTCTGGCATCCAGTGGTCTAAAGGTTCATTAATCGGAAACAGACTGTGACCGGCATGAATGCACGACTTGATACTGTAAGGGTTGTAATAGCTGTGACACTGTGCGAAAAAAGCGAACCAAGAAGAGGGTAGATCGCTATGGAATGTGGGTAGATCACAAATAAAATTCGCAGTATGTCAGTTAATCCTTGAAAATGGTGCAACAGCGCCGAAATAAGGGAACTCAAAAAACATTATATACATAGTAAATTCCCCGTTCCTAACAGTAATGACCACGTTAGCTAGAAAACTAATAAAGTTATTAGCTGTTGCCCGCGACTTCGTCCGCGTCTTCACTCCTATTGTTCGCAGCGTGATGTTATATTTTTTTCAATTCGAACGAGAAGTTCCTGAGATTAGCGCGTTCAAAAAAACAAACAGTATATATTATGCTTTGCTCGGATAGACAATTACACGAGGAAAAACAAACAATACTATCTTATAAGTGATTGTGTTGATATTTTTGTAATTATTAGTACATTTGATTTCAAGACTTTGGAAACGTTGGTATAATTATAAACACGATTGTACAGTAAATACTTGAATAGCCCAAGACTACTTTGAATAATTTGATTAAGCTCGGGGAACCTTAAGCGCATTAAAATAAAGGCCATTATTATTTTAGGACACTTTAAACGTTCGTCGATCGAGTGCTCAGATTTTAATGATTGAGGTTGTATTTATTTACTTTGAGTAGGCGAACGAGAAATTGAAGTGCTTTCCCGAGCTTAGTCCCGAAGGAGCGTTCTGGTGTTTTTCATTAACTTGGCAAGTATAATCAAGGACTCATTAATTATATAGACTGTCAATGTCTATACAGGATGGGCCCTGTAACAGGAGCAAAAAATTAAACAGTGGACTATTTAGCGTGCCAGCAATTATTTCCAGGTGGTCTCAGTTTCTTCTTCTATGATAGCTTACGTATATTTTTATTACCTTCTGAAGTGATATTAATGTCAAATTACATTGAAAATCACCATAAATATACATGAAAACAAAAAATGCAGAAACAATTATGACTCATAACTTGATACTACCTCATTTGACTAATGCGCTATAATTGCGTGGTGTCAAGATCAATAATATTAAATAAATAATATTAGCGGACATTTTTTTTCCCAGATCGAACTAGGCCGTCGGAAGGCACGCCAAAACATCTTGCGTGCCGGACGTGGAGGGCCTCCGGGGGGTTTTTAGTGGGTATACCGTGGGTCTCAGCCTAGACCCCTGCACCCGGGTGGTATGCGTAAAGCATTTTCCCCCCCCAAAACAAAAAAAATGGGTACTAGACGACGATATATTTATTAGATATAACTTAAATACATAGAAAACATCCAAGTCTCAGGAACAAATGTCTCTGCTTACCACAGAAACAAATTCCCTTACCGGGAATCGAACCCGGTACCTCTAGTTTCGCAGGCAGTGACACTACCAACTAGGCTAAACAGGCCGACACTCGATTAATTACTCGGAGGTCATAACTTTAGATTATACTTTCTCCGAGTTGAAAAATGTTGTAAATTTTTTGGACACTAGGAGTTACTGCAGATGCTCTAAGGAAGCGTCCTTTAAAATATTTGCTCCTACTACAGGGCCCACCTGATATAATCTATACATTGTAACACTTATTAAGTTATTATTGATCGCAAAAATAACAAGAGAAAATATTGGCACTATCAATTAAATAGAACATATTTGATTGGAACTCTTTCAAACTTATTTAACTAGGTCATAAAAATATTTGATGTTGATAAGAAACTAGATCTAGGTCAGAGGTATATACTATTTTGACCCTTGTTATCATATCAAGTAAGTATTACTTTGGTTTCAAAAGGTATTAATAAGCCTATGACTATGTATATAAAGGAATTAATTTAATAATTGTCGAAGGTTTTCGTACCTCGACTGTACCTTTAAAATAATTAGGCTGCAGTAGCTAGTTAACTATGGAGAGGTCTCTGTTCCATTCATATCGTATGATATTTAGACCTCTTCTTAACACACTGGCGCCATCTATTAAGTAAGGAGCTTTTTTGCTGTGTCCATGGATGATATAATTGTATTAAGTAGAGGTCTACGTTATATACTACAACACCACTTACCTAAAGAGCATTGAGATATATTAAGTATTATGGCTGCGTTTTTTTGCAAGGAGGATCTTTTGCAAAAGAACGCTGGTGCTTTCTCAATTGGGATGCTTCAAATATGAGCGAGATGGGTTTCCGCCATGCCCAACCATCACTCTCCCTTAACCCTTTCGTTCCGACAATCATGAATACAAAATTTTCCCATTTTGCTAGGTCCATCGAAATGATATTATGTGCTCCTCAGTCCTGTAGATGAGTTAACTCATTAACAGAAATGATGCTCTTACGTCCGAAAGGCGATTTAACTCGGCTAAGGGATGCTTCAAATATGAGCGAGATCACTTTCCGCTGTTCCCTTTTTTTCCCCGGGCTGAAAATCCATTATGGATACTACCACACCGCGGGGACAGTGCAGTGGTCATGTCGGACTTGCACCGACTAAAAATCCCGCTATCGTCCTCTTCATCTCATTTTGGGCGGCTCTGGGATCTCCCTACCACTCTTTCTGAAGTATGAATGTTGGTTACGTTTATCATTGTCATCTCATTTAAATATAATATATGCTTCACGTTCAAAGACACAAAATCTACAATGTTAACTTGACACATACATACCGTATGTGGTGTTGTGAGTAAGTTGTGTTGTTCTCCTAAAGATGCGTGGTGTTGAGTGAGAGTGAGGGATTTACATACCTATACTCGTATCTCTAGCTGTGGTTTATCTCTCCCGTGCTTTGGAAGGCACGTTAAGCCGTTGATCCCGGTTGCTGTCTTTGATAGCAGTCGTTAAGCCAAGTTAGAGGCCTCCGGGCGGCTTGAGAACTTCTAACAGTCAAGTTGCCCACTCACTTGACAAGCCTATTCCCAATAAGGTCGGTTTCCCCCTCGGGTTGGAAGGTCAGATGGCAGTCGCTTCCGTAAAAACTAGTGCCTACGCCAATTCTTGGGATTAGGTAGCGGACCCCAGGCATTCTTCAGGATACAACTGTACTGCGAATAACGCTAGGAGGATGATGATGACTCGTATCTCTAGCTGTCAACACAACGTATTCTCATGTCTACGGCCGGCAACGCAATTGTGATTCTTTTGCAGTCGCGGGCGTCCGTTGGCTACGGTGTCTATTTACCACCAGGCAGGCCGTAAGCATATTTGCCACCGTCGATGTATTAAAAAACCGGTCAAGTGCAAGTTCAACTCGCGCAACAAGGGTTCCGTACAACGAACGCTTACCCGAACAATGTAGAACGTCATAGGTACAGCGCCATCCATCGGTTTTACTAATTTGCACGATAGAATAATTTAGTAGCATCGGTCATTTTCCATCCAATAAAAAAACAAAACAAAAAACGTATAAAAACCAAGTTCTGATTTGAATTTCGAATCGATAGCATAAGGCAGTACTTGAGATATTTTGCGATGTGACAAACAGACAAAAAGAGCGGTTCCATATTGGTTTCTTTTTAGGGTTCCGTAGTCAACTAGGAACCCTTATAGTTTCGCCATGTCTGTCCGTCCGTCTGTCCGTCCGTCTGTCCGTCCGTCCGCGGATAATCTCAGTGACCGTTAGCACTAGAAAGCTGAAATTTGGTACTAATATGTATATCAATTACGCCGACAAAGTGGTAAAATAAAAAGTGGAAAAAAATATTTTATTAGGGTAGCTCCCCTATACGTAAAGTGGGGAGTGATTATTTTTTTCATTTTAACCCTAACGTGTGATATATTGTTAAATAGGTATTTAAAAATAAATAGGGGTTTACTAAAAACATTTTTTGATAATGTTAATATTTTCGGAAATAATCGCTCCAGAAGTAAAAAAAAATGTGTCCCCCCCCCTCTAACTTTTGAAACATAAGTTTTAAAAATATGAAAAAAATCTCAAAAGTAGAACTTTATAAAAACTTTGTAGGAAAATTATTTTGAACTTGATAGGTTGAATAGTTTTTGTAATTTTTTCAAAAAAAAAAAAAATGTGACGGACGGAAACCTACACTGAGCGTGGCCCGACACGCTCTTGGCCGGTTTTTTTACCTTTAACACGGAACCCTAAAAATTATGTCGTCACTACTTTTAAAAAATCTCGTATCTGATTTTTTCCTTTTTTTCGTTTATTTTCGCATTAAACTAATAAAAATACACCTCGTATGATGCACAAACTCCAACGAAGATAAATCGTCATTATAGTAAGTATTCGTTAGTTAAAAAAAATCGTATCGAAACTAATTATATTCACTACTTTGAAAAAACTCGTATCTGATAAATTTTTCCTTTTTCCTTTCTTTGCCGCAAAAAACTATGCCGCACTTAAGCACTACACATCTATAAGACCTGGAAAGAGAGCAGGTGACCTATATGTGGTAACTTTAAGGGCTTTAAAATATACACCTCACAGTCCTATTGAGTTTAAACTTCGCTTTGATGACATCTGGACTGTTCTACCTCAAAGATTCCATGATATTTCCGAAGATCAAGCGATTCCTCAGCTATATTCTGGACCCGTCCTCATTAAAAAATGAAAATATGATGATTTGCAATCTCTAAAGCCAATTTTTCCAAAAGACTTTCATGCATTTTACGATAGTTTATTGCATGTATAGTAGAGAAAAAAAAAATTCGACCCGATCTTTTTTTACGTAGGCACGTTGTTATTTAAGTTCGTCTATTGTTACTCGAAGAGAGTTTACTTAGTTCATTTAATAAACATAAAAACATACATTTTGTTTCATTTCATAGCATAAAATTCAAAGCAAAATTATCGTAACTTAACAACTTTCAGTCAATACTAAAACAAAAATCTTGTATCTTACGAATAACTGTAAATTTTATAAAAAATGTGTGAGTGAGTTATTCGAATATTTGTGAAATTAATGACTGGCTATCAAAGTATCTCATGAAACTAACAAGAACTTTTTTGATGAATCGCAATAATTTACAGAATGTTTATTGTTCCTCCTAGAAACTTGATGATTTACAGATACGAGTTTTTTTAAAAGTAGTGACGATGTAAATACATTAAATGTGTCATAATTTGAAATAAGTATCGGATCGTAAAATCCGCTTAAACTATTACATTTCAACGACACGAATCAAATTTCTATTTTTATTTTATTTAATGCCGACCGAATTTTCATTGACCATGTTTGGTCACGCAAAGTGCCGCTTAAGTTTTTTCCACCATTCCATTCGGCCAAAGAAAGGTATTTCCACCTAGGTAGTTTTATGGAATTCCTTTGACATGGCATCCGAACATTAGATTGGTTCATTGCTACGCCGACGTCTGCGCGAGGTGCTACGTGTGCGTAGCGTTTATTGTTTTGAACGTGGATATCACAGACATAGATTCAATTAGACATCGCATGGGAAAGCACGTTTTTTATGTGGATTACGATACACATAGTTATCACACACATAGTTAGTTTCTACACATAGGTAAATTCTATTTTTGGCATATTTTTTGTTTCCCAAAAGAAGAAACCGTTATAGTACATTACGATACAAGTGCAGAAAACAGGAAATTCGCAACGAGTGGTGATAAATTGAAACACGACCGAAGGGAGTGTTTTAAATCGACACGAGTTGCGAATTACCTGTTCGCACGTGTATCGTACAACATTTTACAGTACATATGGCTCTTTAAAGTTTCGACATATGCACGTAATCTGCTGATTACCACACTCGTGCGGTAATATAGCACCATAGGTATGTACTGTAAATATTCATTATGATTCACTACCAACGACTTCCTAGCGCTACGCCGAGCAGGTTCTGGGCACTGCAAGTTAAATAATCTTTGACAATTATTGTAATAAAAAAAACCCTACCTAACCTAGTAAACACTCTCCTAACAATGAATCTCTGAATAGTTATCTAGTCAGAGATTCAGGGGGTACTAGGTTAGGTAAGGTTTTTCTTATTACAATAATCGTCAAAGATTATTTAGGTGGACCACTTGGGACAAAATGTTATGCCAGAAGATAATAAACCAAATTTTGAGGTAGATAATTACAGCAAGTGTGTTCTTTTTTTATACAACGATGATGACAAACAAGCTTACGGTCTTCCTGATGGTTCAGCAGAAAATATCGCCTATGGAAGCTTTAGACTCCAGAATATCCGACCATTTTTAACTAGAGTTGAAATTATGTTGTCATTAGAGATTTTATGAATGGATATAAATTATGTATGGATAAAAAATAACATTATAACGTTATGCCACTTATTTTTTTAATTTTTGGTATCGACTACATATCGGCATGTATTGCTATCGACAATCAAGACAAACAAATTATAAAATACATACCTACATCATTTTGAATACACCATTTGGACTATCCTTTAAAAGTTACTTATTCGAATCTGTCAAAAATGGATTTTACTCGAGACCAAAATATGTCTGTGGTTCATATAATTGTAGTTACGGGTTGTGATTTATAGTTTGTCGGTTAAGTTCTGTATACGAACGCGTCTTGTTCCGCCTTGTTAATGACGTATCTAAATAGGATGGCGTGCGGTATCCATTTATCAAAACGCTTTAATTTTGAATATTGTGAGTACTACAGATCTATTTGACAACCGCCAAAATAATAAGTGGATTAATTAGACATTCTGTGGAACTATTGTAATAATATTCGTCTTTCCGCTCAACTCGCGCCGTTTTTAGGGTTCCGTACCTCAAAAGGAAAAAAATGGAATTGTCTGTCTATCTGTCTCTCAAGACCCTTTATGTTGGGAACGCGCAGTTGTATTTAGTTGAAATTAAAACCATATACTCAGGTCTACGGTCCCTTGAAACAGTGAAACATTTCGAAGTTAACGTACAAGCGGACTGCAATCGGGGGCAATACGGCCATTTATGCTCTCCACTACCTCCATGTCTTGCTCTGACGTTTGGGCGGTCTGTTCTTCGCCTACCGTCAGGGGCGGTAGTTCCTGGCATAGGTCTTCCAGGGTACCTACAGTTTCTTTTTCTATAAATTTCTCCATCTCCACGAGAAGCTAGGGAAAATAGGTTCGTTCAAGCAGAGCCCCGCTTGCTGGAATAAGGCAAGGGATACCCTCGAGGCTGCCCGGTATCGAGGGTCCACCGTTTGCGACTGAGCTCCACCTCAGCCACGTATCTCTCGGCATGGTAGGTCACACCTTAGGTTGGGGTTTTTGGGGTCGAGGTTGTCTCCTCCAGTAATGGGAGAGGGTATGGATTAAGGGAACGTGAGGGATTAGTGAGAGTGGAAGGATTGGATAGTTTGGAGACACAGGATATCGGGTTAGGAATGCCTGGAGGGTTGGAGTGCCGTTCCAGGTATAGCCTCTCATACTTTGCTGTCTCAGATCCGGGGTAGGTGGTAAATTGTGCGACGCCCGTTCTCAATCTTTGACATTACCAGGGTGCACGACCCATACGCTTGCGCTGGTGGGTTCGCCTTAAGTCTGTGCGTCGGCAGTTTCTAAGGCGACGGGGACGTGTTTGAGAAGACTTGGTGGAAAGAATATGTAGCCTAGCGTCGCATACCTAAGCCTATTCTCCCCACCCTGCACCCACACGACGTCAGGTCTTATGATCGTCTTATAAATTTTCCCCTTAAGTGTAAGGCATTCGTGGATCCAAAGCTGTTCCTGAGACCTGTCGTCATTTCATACATCCCGCATTTATTCTATGTTTCACGTCACGCTCTATATTGCCGTCATTTTGGATTAATGATCCGAGGTACCGGAAGTAGGAGCAAACTGGTAGGGACACACCATCCAAGGCAATTTGGAAAAAACTAGATAAACCGCTGAAGTCGCAGAACAATTGCTCCGTTTTGGTTCTGCTTATTTTTAAACCTACGTTCTCCAGTTTTTCCCGCCATTTTCCCAGCCTGCTCTGGACCTAAAGAGCATTATCTCCGACAAGAACAACTTCGTTGGCAAACTGCATACACCAGAGTGCTTCCTCCTGTATATCCAATGTTAGAGCATCCATAATCAGTAGGAATAGGCTTAAAGCCAACCCCTGGTGCAAACCTACAGCCTCATTGAACTTGTCGGTTACCCCAGCTTCGGACCAGACGTGTGTACTTACTCTGTCTGTCATACATCGCCTGAACAAGTCTGACATACTTCTCTGGCACACTTTTCCCTTTCATAGCCTACCACAGAACCGTACGGGGGACCCTGTCATATGCTTACTCCAGACCAATGAACATCATATGCAAGTTCTTTTATGCAAGCCGGTATTTCTCACAAAGTTGGCGGAGTGCAAATATGGCGTCCCTTGTCCCCCGGCCCGGCATAAACCCAAATTAGTTCTGTGTAACCTCGCTTTCTTCTCTCATCCGTCTCGCTATCACTTTCTCCCATATCTTCATACTATGTGACATGAGCTTTATTCTCCGATACCTTAGCCCGTGCAATTGCGACTGCTTTTTTAGCCTTCTTTTTACTGAGCTGATATTTTGATCTTTTTATTTCCTATCTTACAAGTGCAATGTATTTATTAATCCCCGTAGCTGAGTCTCCACTCCTGGTACATATATAATTTACTCAGTCAGCTCGATTTAGCGAGCAAAAACTCAATACGGTCTTATTTATCTCTCATATTGTTTGCAAAGTTTTAATTCCAAACGACACGAAGTGTGAATGAATTTATACTTAATAATACGCATTTCGGGAACATCCATCAAATCTACGTGGAAACTAACATTCAGTATGACAGTAAACTTACATTTAATTACAGTAAAACATTATCCTTTCACAATGTCGTCAATTCTGATGCAATGGAATATCAATAAATCTAGGCACTTTTTAAATAGAAATGTTGTGCCGAAATAAACTTTAAAAAATGTGCCAAAACTCACCATTACGAAGTACTTCCACTGTAATAAGTAAGCAGATTTTAATATCAAAGGCCAGCAAAAGGCCGTTAAGCAGCCCCAAATAAGAAGCAAGTCATAAAGCTCACGAGAGAAATGGGGGCGAGCTAGTTTATAATAAAATAGCCTTTGTATTGTACCAAATCACGGAAATTCCAACCCAAAAGGGCCACCGGCTGATAAAAACAAATAGCAGTAAAATGTAATAAGTATATTAACACACATATATACTTGTTACGTTTTGATTTTGAGCGCTAGTAGGCTGTGAAATCCATTAAGGTATGGGCCGCTCAACCAGTAAATATGCATAATTCGTACAGTTTAATAAAGTTTAATATGTGACGCACTAACGAAGCCTCATGTATAGGTATAACCCGTTTACCACAAACAACATAAATTCTACGGCAAGTTTAATTCACCAAGCTGTCATTATACACAAATCGAACTAGTCCCATAGCATAGTAAGCTCAATAAAGCTTGTGTCATGGGTACTAGACGACGATGTATTCAATAGGTATATATTTTATATATATTTAATAAATAGAAAATATCCAAGTTTCAGGATCTAATATTTCTGCTCACCATAGAAAGACATGGCCGAACTGGGGAAGACGGGAGCTCTAGCTTCGGACGCAATGTCACTACCAACTAGCCTACACAGGCCCGACGAATGTGTCGTCCTATATAAACTTGTCAAACTTTCCATGCAATCGTGTTTAAACGAATACCGCTTACAATTACAGACCGTTTCATGCAATCAACTTTTAAATAGAACAAGCTTGGGGATAACAGTAAGTGATAGCAATTTGAGATGATGTAGATTATACCAAAGTTACATAACTTTAACGTGAGAGATTGGGTTTGACGTCATATATATATTTCGTGACGTCATAATGTCGTTATTGCGATTGCCACACGATCACGACTAGTGGCTACGATAAGTTCATGCCATTGGAAGTCACGCAATATCCCATTTAAGGACTCCCAGTGCAGTTTTTCTGGCGAAGTTTCCTGGAAAAATTATTACACTTTGTTACTTCATTTACTTTGAACGCTTTCCTTTAATTTATTTTTTAATAACTGCCTTCTGGAAGAAAATTAAAGCAAAAAATTCTAAATGAAAGGGAATAAAGAAAATATTACTTTTTACGAGTATTTGACTTGTCGATGGAAGATGTAAGCCTGGCGTTTTTATTGCGATGTTACTGACGGTTTTGAGATTGAAGAGGTCCGATTCTATTTCGTATAATCGTGTCACTTAATACTTATCTAGAAAACTACTTTATAACCAGCTTGTGAAATTATTTGAAGATACTACTTTTAAAAGGTTAGTCAGTAATTGACATGAGTTTTTCATACAGTACATGTAATATGTGTCAAAGTTATGGGTTATGAGTAGGAAGTACCTTAAACATTGAAGATAGGATATTATGCTCCATGGATATATTATTTTATTTGTCATAGGTACTAATACTGCAGAATTGTCTTAACCCTTGACTACCTACCTACTATTTTAACCACACAAGCACCTACCTCCCGTCTTAACGACGGCTACCTAATATCGCCCTTATTTATTAAATTATATGATTCGTATAGGTTATTCGAAATAGAAACAACAAAATAGACGAATTAAATCATTTATTAATCTTTTAATGATCACAAAAACATGAACACAGAATAGTATGTCTTAAAACATATGGCACCAGTCCTTAATTTTAACCTTAGTTCGATGTAACCCTTGGAAGGTGAGATCAATTAAATTTACAACTTTTATAAAGATACAAGTAATAATTTTTTATTATTTACAGATTAACAAAGCTAATTATCGATGTAACAATATAACAAAGGTCATATTTTAATAAAATTGCACACCATCTATTTACAGCTTTTCGCGGCAGTAAATGCATAATTTATTGGAACATTCTAGTGATTATTGGTTTTTTGCATTCGAAACACATGTATTGGGTCCTGCGTGTTTTCTTCGGGTCACAATTACGACTCACAGACCCGACTACTAGACCAAGCGGTCGACTCCACAATGAAAATAGTAATGCATAATGACTTAACCACGTACAACCCGTCTCTGAGACCCCTAAGAAAAATACGTATGCGCACCCGTCTCACAGACGGTTGGAGACAGTAATGTACTCACCAAAACTAAATGCGTACACGACGGACCTCGACAAGCGCTGACGCGGCACTGAGGCAGGAGGGGGGAAGGTACAAGGACACATACGTTTCTAGGATGCTCGCACTTAAGAATATTACTTTTAATAATTTGAATGAGTCTGTAAGACGGGAGGTAGGTGGTTAAGGGTTAATATTCTCTACTTCGTCTGGCAATCAAACCAACCAAATGTGAAAAAAAAAGATTTTTGTATTTTATGATGCTAAAATAGGATAAACAATAAAAAAATAATCTCTTCAAAGTAACATCATGTAAAAGAGAAATAACGTAAAATGACAATATTTCCTTATTAGCTGCCGATGCAGATATTCATATTATATCATGTACTTGTAACTAACAACGTATAAATGCTCTTCTGTAGATTATTGAAAAAAAGTAATTAAATTTACGTTATTCCTTTTTATCCAGAAGCCGAAGGTAAATGACCTGCATTGGTTCAAGGTGCTAACTTAATGTATGAAATGAAATAAGAAATAAACCAAAACCGAAAAAAAATCATTATTTTTTTAATTTCACTGATCAATTCATATTTGTACATCGGTTATAAAAACTTTTGTACGAAATATCTAAGACAACAAAATGTACAAAATACAAATTATCACAAAAATGGCGCCCGAAAAAACTTGTGTCACGGACGTGTAAAGTCCGTATTCTCATGTCGTCCAAGATCGAATGACCTGCGATCGGCGAATGAAAAAAACATAGAAGCACAACTAGCGTCGCAAAATGACACCATCAAATTTGTGTCCACTAAGGCGCCGTCAAAATTGTGTCCAACGGCTGTCTAGTTTGAACATGGCGGCGCAACGTAACAGTTGTATTAACTGAAATCTCAAAAATAAAAAATATGCCTTTTTATGCAGTGAAGTGGTGCGTTAATCACTCTAGAAAACATGTAAAAAAAGATGGAATCACTTTTCATATGTAAGTAAAGCGGTAAACATATTTTTTTAATTTTTTTAGTCGGAACCGATTTTGTATAGGGATGGTGTTATGCCACCTTACATCATCAAAATGTTAATAGGTGAATGAAAAGGTACCTAAGATACCTAAGATACCTATTAAACATTTTAATTTGTTGAGATACATGCTTTTATGCACAATTGCACATAACTAATTTGTGTATGAAAGCATGTATCTCAACAAATTAAAATGTTCGAAAAAGGTAAACTAATTCCATAATAAATAAATATTAGGGGACATTTAGTACAATTACAACTAGACTATTGATTCTAATTAGACTATATAATTATATGAGGGAAGCGAGAAATAAATATATTTTTAACAAGAACTAAAACTGAAATAAATATAAAAGAATAAGTGTGTAAGTGTACGCTATAAATACAATATAGACAATTATTATAACTACTCAAAGAGGAGCCCAAACTCGGTATGATTGTGTTAACTTATTACAGAGTTCCCATGACCACTTTCCGGTTCCATCATCAGATCAGCTCGATAATAATATTATCATAATATTGCGTTTTAATTTACATAATATGCAGTAAGCTCGGTCTTCCATACAAACGTAGTTTAGCTCTCATTTTAAAATGCCATTCTAGAATAACATGAAACTTTGTATACACAATGGAATCCGGAATATCTAGGTCGGAAATTGGTTTCTGTTGCTTGAAATTATAATGGAGAAAAAATACAGCTATTATTAAGGTTTTCATAAAAGACGTAAAAAACTCAAAAACTCGCTGTATTTCTTTCTATTACAATTTCTTGCAACAGAAACTAATTTCCGACCTAGATATGGCGGCTCCCATTGTGTATACAACGTTTCATGTTATTTCAGCAAGGGGTTTAAAATGAGAACGAAACTACGTTTGTGTGGAGAATCGAGTTCAGCCGAGCGTACTAACGTCAAATATTAGCTCAATCGGAAATAGAGAAGTGGCTCTAATTTAGCTTCTAAGATTTGACCCACACGAACAAAAAAGACATAAGTTACTGACACGGCAAGTTAAATAAAAGCTTGTAAAAAATTAGTTAACGTACGTATGTTAAATGTTTGTGTTGTCTGAATATACTGTAAAAGTTTCGATTACGAGTGGTTGCTGTTCTCTATGTCTAACAGTGTTTAGCAAGCTATAATTTATGTACATGGTCGTACAATATGCATAGTATAAGTCTGGTACAGCTTAATTAGCGACTAGTTAGATTTTCGTAAGGTTATCCTATGATATTTAAAAATAAAGTTTAAATTCAAATTTAAATAATACGGCGGTTTTCATTTCATTTATTTAATTGCAAAATCATGTACATATCAATTAAGAACTTACATTGTAAAAGTCAGTCATTGTTTTGCGTATGAAGATGACTTTTTGTTGCATGCAACCATCCACCCGCTAAGCGTTCTCGTTGTCGCCACCATTTTGACACATAAAACGTCAGCGCTAGGATACCAAACACAGCCAGTCATTTTGAAATTTACTTATCACGTTTATTTGTTTTGGGTAATAGAAAATCGGCTGACATTTTTGGCAATTGTTATTGGTACAACACCGCGCGTGCGTATTACGAATAAATGCCCCGTTTCAAAGTGGAAATTTGTAGGAAGTTCGCGTTCTATGCTTTTTTCGTTCACTGCGTGCGATATATACTAAAATAATCATAGCCGAGTTTTCGTATCGACTGAATTTGAATTTCATCTGATACAAGGATGAGGCCTATTTAAATTGTGTTGGTTTTGGAGGATGTTCCATACTTGAAACACTAACTTTATCATATATAATGGTTCGGTCAAACTTTACTGCAGTGACGTAATTACCACCATCAAGACAATTTTCATATCCTTTATTGTTGTCTAAAACATACCTAGCTGACGTTTCGTATCGACTGAATTTGAATTTCAATTGATACCAGGATGAGCCCTATTTAAATTGTGTTGGTTTTGGAGGATGTTCCATATTTGAAACTTTATCATTATATAATGGTGAGGTCAAACTTTAGGTACTGCTGTAACGTAATTACCACCATCAAGACAATTTTCATATCTTTTATTGTTGTTTTTAATATTTGCCAACGGTTTCTGAACGCATTTTAGAGGACTTATGAAGAAACCACAACGAGTTACTGTAGATAAAATATATTTTTTCAGTGTACCGGATCTTTAGGATTTAATAGGCAAATATTATGCAGATTACACATAATATATCTACGCAACGCACGTACGTAAAGCTACATTCTCGGTTCCTCATCAAAATTAGAAGCACAACTCCAAACAAGCCGCGATCAAACACCAGTCTTCGGCCCGTTCGGAAACCACATCACGTATTTAACATTATGAGTGGACTAGCAGCAATTTGTAGACCGTTACCCTCGTAACCGAACGCACCGATACATCGCCCTAAAAGCCTGTAAAATTTATTGAACGCACATAGATTGATTGCAGCCGTAAATATAGGTTTTTGAACGTACAAACATTGATCCTTGGTAAGTGGATACTAATTTTGGTGTGATGATCATTAATCAGGAAGGTGTGTCATTACTGTCTGTTGTGTTTGTTGTCTCGAAGGTTCTTAAAAAGAAGTCATGTTGATCGAATACATTAAAATTGTGAGCTTTTACGAGGGCAAGCTACGTGTTGTTGTCATAATTATATACTTTGAACCCAGATAATTAAAGGTGCTGATATAAATGACTCGGCAAATAAAATTTCAAGAAAATGATACACTAAAAATCAGAATTAATGGCTACAAATTATATATCAACTAAAGCGTCAAAGTTGAAATACGGTGGTTGAGGACAGTACACAAATTATTCTTTGATTAATACACAGTGTAATTGGATAACATCACGATTTGACTTATTTTTGACATATTAATGATTTTTAAATACCTAATCTGAGTCTGTAACTTGACGGTAGGTAGATCTTAACTGTCATTTCTAGAGTCAGACCAGTGTATCTTTTCCAACCAAATGAACTGTCAAACATTTAAAAGTTACGTATGGCAACGTTTTATATTTGACGCAGATGTCAAATGTGAATATGTCATACGAATTAAATTGAATTAGTGGAATTAATCTGTTTATGATTGTTAGCACTAATTATGGGCAAACCGTATAAAAGTGGCAAGCGAGAATTATTATTCCGAATGCTTGTTGGTTTATATTCATTTTATAATGCAAAAATCAATCTAAAATAATCATGTATAAATTGATACATCAAATCAAATTGAAACATGATCTGGCAACACTATTATATTTTGTAAATGGCAATTCTCTCGCTACCCTCTTTGATTCAGTACGGACGTATACTTGCTTCCAACTGGTGTTCAATAAACGTTAATTATTCAATTCTGCTCAAATAATCTTTTCTTTGCTTTCCATTGCGTCAAACCTCTAATAATGCTCAATAATTATGACGCCGTGAGAGAACAACGAGAGGCGATTATCGCGCAAAAGTGGCAATGTTTACATCTCATCAATCTTTGATCGGTAAATAACAGCAACAATCTTGATACTTTTTCAATCTAAATTCTATTAAAAACCTCTCGTCTACCAGAACCCGCAACGAAAATTATGTTGCAGCTAAGCTAACAGTTATACAGGATGTATTCCCTTTTTTGTAAAAGTTAGTAAAATTGACGAGTTTTATAACGTATATATTTTTCATTAAGATCTGACCACTTTTATTTTTTTACATACATGGTCATGGTTGTATGGAGCTCAATTTTAGATTAGTTTTCTGCACCATTTTTTCAGTAATTATTCATAGGAAGTTTTTACACCCTCACGTTTTTGATATTACATGGTGTAACATGAACATTTCGAAAAAAAATAACAGCGTATGTATTCCTGAGGCCAAAAGAAACAAAAAATATTCTATGAAGTTGACTGGGTTCGGGCTACTTTCAGAGATAATTGTAATTTTTTCGTAAATTTATTTTTAACGGTAATCAGTGAATAACGCGTTTTTATCGAGATATTACTACTTTGTTGTCTAATCTAGACGTAACTATTGACAAATGTTAAAGTGGCATCGTCCGAAAAATTTTTTTTTTTTGTAAAAAACCATTTTTTGTTGGTTAGAAGTGACTATTTTGCTGAAGAAAGAATTTCTTTTTTTTATTTCGAGTTTGACCAAAAGTCATATAACTTTTTTTGCTTCTATTGGCCTCAGAACTACGCTGTTAAAATAATTCGGTATGCTCAAGTTACACCGTGTATAGTACACACTAAAACACACTCTTTTGTCTTTCGGGAAAATTCGCCGAGTTTTTTTCAAAACTGTATAAGTATAATAAGTATTATTTTTATTACATACTAAAACTCACTACTACTACTATTATTTTCACTTGTTTAAATATTACACAAGTATCAAGACTAATTAGTGCCCTATCTTCAGTGTTTTCATATACCGATTAACAGACAAAAAATTAAAATTACTGGTACAGACTTATGCTAGTCAGACTCTAACATGGGAACTCACATCTGATATGCTATGCCTTACGCACGTTTAAAAATCGTAACAATGTTGAGACCTAACATAAACTTATTTGGAAACTCACTCATCAAAACCTCTAGAGTACTTTCCGCCATCCTAGAAAGCTGAAATTTGGAGTGGAGCCATATTTCTAACTAAACAAAGAACAGAATTATTTTTTTAATACAGTTGCTCAAAAAGTGCTACTTTACGTAGCTGTTTAGCGTGCGGAAAGTTGGTTTTCGCGCACTAGTGCTTTTCACTTTTCCAATTTTTTTAAATTTATGCTTGTTCCAATGCATGACTCCTTATTGCTGGGTGTTAAATATTAGTTTCCTTTAAACGTCGTAATCAACATAAAAACCTACTGTTAATATCAGAATACGAAAAATATACACATTTCATGTTTTATTACTTACCTCTTCATCATTATAACACGTTTATTTTTTAATATTGAAAAACCGTTCTTAATAAGTTGTCTGAGTGGAACGGAATAGCTGCCGAAACGCCTGTCAAAGAAGAGGCGTTTTTACTTACTGCAAGCATGTTTTAAGTTTCTAAAGGCAACATTCGATATTGTTTTTATAAATCTTACTTGTTGTTTTTCTTATTTGTTCGCAACTGTATTAAAAAACGTCGTTCAATACACGTGCGGAAATGTCATTCTTCACTCGTCCCGAGTCTTGCCACTCGTCTGCGGCTCGTGGCATCCCTCGGTACTCGTGAAGAAATGACATACTTTCCGCACTAGCATCGAAATGTACTATTTTAAAAACCTGATATCCTTCCATGATACTAAATAAATAAATGAAAAAATAAATAAAGACATAAATGATCAAGCGTCAAGGATTATTTCAATTTGAAGGAACCGATAACGTTGTATTAATTATACAATACAATACACTTTATTGCACACCTCAAAAGAGAATTACACTACAGAAACAGCATAACAAGATATTATCTTATTGTATTATATTAACATGTGTATAATGATTTTGACATTTCAATTAATATATTTCTTTTAGATTTTCAAATATTTATTATAACTAACATTTGTACGTTCGCTTGCATGCTGAATGCAAGGATTTATGTAAGACCATTTTATATTTAGGCTCAAATGTAAATGTATTCTGATAATTCTGATAATTAAAGAATTTACAGTACATATGGTGCTACATTACCGCACGAGTGCGGTAATCAGCAGATTACGTGCATATGTATAAAATAAATAAATAAATAAATGTCGAAACTTTAAAGAGCCATATGTACTGTAAAACGTTGTACGATACACGTGCGAACAGGTAATTCGCAACTCGTGTCGATTTAAAACACTCTCTTCGGTCGTGTTTCAATTTATCACCACTCGTTGCGAATTTCCTGTTCTCTGCACTTGTATCGTAATGTACTATATTATTATGATTTAAGATACATGAAGGAAAGGGAGTGGACCTGTATATAAAAGAAATGTAAAACTTACTACTTCCCGAGAATTCTTAGTAGTATACTTACAAGAAGAAGTATAATTACCCCCTTTATGGGGGGTGGGATGTTAATTAAATGCTTATTAAAATAGTAAAACTAGATTACTTTTTAAGAAGAAAAAACAATACTAGGGCACCTAACAAAAACAAATGAGATCTGATCAAAAACAGTTCAAATTGGCGGCCAAGACACAAATTATAAATGACAGTTCCCATACTAAAATTGACAGTTAGATCTACCTAAAATCAGTGATAGAGAGATCAAAAATGTAAACAAGTGAGTTGCCACCATATAAAAATAACGTAAGCAGCGGATAATTGAAAATCATTGGAATACTTGAAAAAAATTACCTAGTTCAAATTTTAAGCGAAGTAATTAATATAAAATATAATCATTATGAATTAAATAGCGTTTTTAAGACTGCGCAGTACGTTCGTTTCTCCATACAAACGTATTTATGCTCTCATTTTAAAACGCCAGGCTAGAATGACATGAAACTTTGTATACACAATGGGATCCGGCATATCTAGGTCGGATCATAGTTTCTGTTGCTTGAAATTATAATGGAGAAAAAATACAGCGATTATTAAGGTTTTCATACAAGCCGTAAAAAACTCAAAAAGCCGCTGTATTTTTTTCTTTTACAATTTCTAGCAACAGAAACTATGATCCGACCTAGATATGCCGGATCCCATTGTGTATACAAATTTTCATGCTATTCTAGCATGGCGTTTTAAAATGAGAGCATAAATACGTTTGTATGGAGAACCGATCCACACCGATCGTACTGCGCCCTCTTAATAACGAATTGGTGTTGTTTTAATAAAATATGTGGAGATATGATTTATGCTACTGGTAATGACAAGAGGTTTTAAAAAGGAAAGTCATGTCAGATTGACAGTTGTTTGTTTACATTTTTGATCTCTAATTCCATCTCAAACCTTAGCATAATGTTGTCAATAACGATACGGAATCAGTTAGACCAGAAAGCTTAAAGTTTATCACTCTCCAAATTACTTTTAACGGAACCTCTATAGTTTCGTCATGTCCTTGTGTCCCTATGTCACTAGCATTTTACTGAAAAACTATAAATATGTCTGAAGAATAAAAGTTAAATATTACATAGTCGGCTACATAGTCTTGTAGTCACATTACCTACTAAAAAAATCAGGGGATACTCAATACCTGTAACTGAAAGTAAAAAAAAGAAGTCAACATGTGACGAATCTTAATGCTAATATAAATATTAAATCTTGTGCTGCTTGCGATAGTTCTTTAGAAATGCTTGTAAGGACTCTAAAAATACCGAAGTGTGTATGGATGAGGTCGATGGGCTAAAAACGTAGGTATCACTGCAGGATAACATTTCTCCATCTCTCACCTAGAATTAGTAAGTGCCATTTAAATTAAATTTGATGTGCTATGCGTATCCCTTTTGGGAATATGGGCGTGAGTATGTATGGGCAAAATAATTATACAAAATAGAGGTATCGGGTACACACATACGCATTTTGCATCATAATTATCTTAGCGTTTTCCCAGTACAGTTGCATCCTCAAGAATGCCCGGGGTCAGCTACCCAATACCAAAAACTGGCTTCACTAGTTTTAACGGAAACGACTGCCATCTGACCTTCCAATCCATATTTACTAAATACTCTACCCGCGGACACTGTCCATGAACGTAAAAAAATCTATGTTTAAATACCGCCTAAAGAAATACCTCATGGTCATGGATGCTCTATAAAAGGTAAATTTGCCTTTTATAGACCATTCATGAGTTACCACTTATCTGTCACGTGCTTATAAGCGGTCACTCATCTAAGAGTTTGACCAAGGCCGAAGTTGCTTAATCTCACAAACCGCACACGGGCGCTCTGGGCCACGAGCGCTTCATTTTGCGTATCGAAAATAATAACCCTCGTTGAACAATTTTAAATATTAGGTACAATTTTGTTCCTAGCAAGGATTTTTAAATCCGTCGCTCTCGACAATGAGAACGAATCACCATAACAGAATAACTGTCACTAGTTAGCAGAAATCTTATTTAGTGGAGAATGTTACTCGACATGCAACACACAAGGAATTCATGCGAGACTGTTAGCGAGCCGAGTTCACTTTTAAACTTTTTTAAAGTAAATGAACCTCGCTTCTAGGCTCGATTTTATTAAGATTCATTGGACCTTATATCGATAAGTTATGTCAAAAAATGTACTCAGTTGCGTAAATTGGTTTAATGGATCTTTATATAACTCGGCCTAAACCGTTTACTTGATTTTGACATATACTTAGAAATGCTTTATTTAAAACCACATTGATACACAGCGTAAGAACATGATAAACTCTAGTAGAAACTAATAATTTAAATCTAACATTAGACAGTAAGTACAGTAGGTAAGATATAACAATGAGTGATGTTAAAAAGGGGCTGGACTCAGCACAATGTTGCAGAGAATACACGGCAACGCTGATTTTGTATTTTAACACTTTTATTGCTGGCTAGTGCTACGCGCTACGCTCATAGGCGGCAGCCACATATTCCTCGCATGTAGCCCGTAGCAGCTACGAACAGAGTATCCTACAATTTTATTTAAAAATGGTTGCCTAAACTGCTTTACGCAAACACATGGTTAGTTCTATAACTATGCAATTTATTCAAAACCATATATTTCAATAAAATTATGTATCCATCATCATCATCATTATCATCATCATCACTGTAATCGCCCACCTGCTGAGTATAGGCCTCTCTCTTCGAGTACGGTCAGCATGAAAAGTAGCTGATCATCGTATTGATATGAAGGCTTCGAAAGCTCCTATTCCCTATAATATAGACTTTTGAACTTTTCAAATGAGTAACTACTTTTGATGCTGACTGTACGCCAATCGTCTCCATCTTAAGCCAATCTTATCCAGAAGTAACACGGTGTTTTTAAGGTTCCGTAGTCAACTAGGAACCTTTATAGTTTCGCCACGTCCGTCTGTCTTTCCGAGGCCTTGCTCTGTGAAGGTTAGTGCTAGAAAGCTGCAATTTGGTATCTATTTATCTATAAATATAATAAAGCTGAAGAGGGTCGAAAGTCTGTACATGGAAGAAATTCGAAAAATAGTTGGCTGGGGATACTTAGAATCGATAACAGAACACGTTCCAACAGTTTTTAGAAGTTTTGTATGTTTGTCTGTTTGTCTGTTTATATGAACGCGCGTCACGTGAAAACGGCTGAACGGATTTTGATGAAAACTTTACTAATCTGTCGAGTAAATACCCGGTCAGGTTTTAGGCTATAAAAATTGTGCAAGTTTGGGTTAAAAAGGGGTAAAAACAGGGATTGAATTTTGTATGGGAACTCCTATAATCCATGAGTTACAGGTTTGAAAATTGGTAAGCACATACTAGATGACAAAGAAAAAACATTCAGATTCAAAATTTGTGAAATCTTAAGATAAAAACTGAAAAAAAGAAGTGAAGACTAGCGCTGCGCCGGGAAGCTGTGTAGTGTGCGCGCCAGTCGCCACGGTCTCTTCAAAATTTGAAAACTATTAGCGTTTAGCCCTTTAACTCTTAACCACTGACGTACGAATGAGGTACGTCGCGTAAACTGTTATTAGCTCATATATTTTTTTCTGGTGGGTAGTCTTTAATGCCGGTTGTAGTATTTTCCTAGCATGCAGTGACGCGACCAAAACAGATAAGAACAAGCGTGTACAATATTTCTAAATAGTTTTTATGTTCTTAACGTATGTGCTTCATATGGTCAGTGTTAGCGTAACTAAACACGATTAACAATTAAAGTTTTGTCGATAAAATCAACGGCGCGAGTATGAACACCTCACGAAAAAGACAAAAGTTGAAGTTATTGAAAAAAATTCAGATCAGGCCAAAGAATCGTTGCTCCGATGATTCTTCGGCAGATGAAAACGATTACATTTCGTCTAACCGAAGTGATTCTTCTGGTGAAGAAGCCGAAGTAGAAGCTGCCGTTAAAAATTCATTGTAACAGATTTTCGAGAAAAATGTTTATAATTCTATTAAAATCATCCTTTTTACGTCTATAAATAATCACATTATTGATTTTTTGCTGATTTTTTATATTTGGGATGCTCGACCTTCGGCCTCACGTGTCTTACCTCTAAGCTTCGGGCCTTCGGCCCTCAGCTTCATAGAGTCCACTGCTGGGATGCTCGATCTTCCGCCTCGCGTGTCTTAACACTCAGTTTCGGGCCTTTGGCCCTCAGCCTAATTAAAGCCCACTCTGTTGATATGCTCAAACTACGGCCGTAGTAAGGCCCTAAACCGAGTAGTAATGCACACAAGGCCTTGCATGCCTTACTACTCGGTTTAGGGCCTTCGGCCCTCAGAGTTACGTAAAGAGCCCATTCTGTTGGTACGTTCAGCCTTCGGCCTCACGTGCCTTGCCGCTCTCCTTGGGGCCTTTGGCGCTAATGGTCGCTTATAAGACACATGATGTCGTCCTAAATAACCTATTCATAGTGTGTATAACAACGCTAGCCTTGCATCAGCCTCGCGTGCCTTGCCGCCCTCCACCACGCCTTCATTATCGCGTATAACACTCTTGGCTTGACTTGGCACGCCCATCGGGCCTTCGGCCCTCAGCCATATATAAGGAGGCCGCTGTGTGTGAATGATCGGCTTTCGGTCTCGCATTTATTGCCATTTTGCTTAGAATTTTTGGCCATTATCATTACGTAAAGAACCCGCTCTGTTGGAACGTTCGGCCTCCGGTCTCGCGTGCCTTGCCGCTCTGCTTTGGGCCTTCGGCCCTCAGCCTTGCATAAAGAGCCTGCTCTGTTGGAATGATAGGCCCGCATGTCTTGCCGGTCTGCTTAGGGCCTTTGGCCATAATACTTACATGAAGAACTCGCTCTGTTGGAGCTATGTTTTACGGCAGAACTGCGTAGCGAGACTTCTATCATTCTAATTGCTATTTTTTGTCGGGATTCATTCATCTAAAATCGGTAATTTTGATTTTTCGAAATAAGCACTTAATGATTCGCTATGACTATAGGATTTCTAGAGAATACACCCCTAAGGTCCTGGTGTCCTTTTCGACGCCGTCCAATCACCTCAGTTTGAGAAAAATTGTATGGGAAAACAAATAATTCTAAGGCGAGAACGAGTTCTACGCGGACGAAGTCGCGGGCAAAAGCTAGTGGATATATAAATCAATAAATCTGACAAAGTCGCAAAATAAAATCTAAAAAAAGTTTTCGGGTATCTCCCCTACACGTAAAGTGGGGATGATTTTTTTTTTGCTTCAACCCTTAGATGACTGATATGACGAATGCAGTATTTATTTATGTCGATATTTATTCTGTTAAATATATTCTTTATTTTTTAATATATTTGCTTGTTCGATTGTTTTTTCTCATACGATCTTGCCACTTGTACATGTTGTTTAGTATATCTGCCATATAAAATGTCCTGTCAGTGGCTCAAGGGTTGGCTGGAAGAGATCCCTTAAAGGGATAAGTTCGCCTTTATACAAACGTCTAAAATTAAGTTCATTTTTCTTTTATGTACATGATTTGTGCAATAAAGTGTTTACTACTACTACTAACACCCTCAACAAGTAGCCAGTACTCACACTTGCATCGGGGGAGCCGTAAGCTTGGTTAACCACCGACGTGACTAAAAATATATTTACTCGTAAAAGTGCAAAATTTATAATAATAAAATGCAATTCATTTCATTGACTCACATCCTTTAGTATCAAATTAATATAAAACAAGTACCTAACGACTGAAAATACTTATTCAATCTTTCTTAATATGTAAATAAAGATTTCGACGCTCCATTTAACAAATTTGAGACAGAATAAGTGTTTTTCGATGTTGTAATTAATTACGAATCAAAATACTTTAGACGTAAGAGGCTTTGTTCAAATTATTTAATTTAATTCAGACTTAATTAAAAAAAGATTTCTATCTCGGATTGGTATTACAATTCAGGGTATTATAAACGTATTTTTTATTAGATTTGAACTTTGAGACATACAGAAGAGGTACTACAGGTAAATTTAGATTTTTAGGTTTATTAAATATTTAAGTAGTTAGTGCCTCGCTATGCTTATTGTTTTTTTTTAACTCAAGTATCTTTTCAATAAGTGAAATGTACCATCTTGTACCTCTAGACCGCCTCCAACGGAGAGCGACTAGAATTGCCGGCTGCCAGCGTGTTTCGGACCGGCTTGAGTCCTTGGCGCTGCGTAGAAATGTGTCCTCCTCGCTCTGCATTTTCTACCGCATGTACTATGGGTAGTGCTCCGAAGAATTGTTCGGATTAATCCCTACCGCTTCTTTCCGCCATCGCCCAACGCGACAACATTTCCATCCTCACCACTAAGATGGTTGGCAGTCTTCAACTGTGCGTTTCTCCAGAAATTTCCTGCTTCGCACAGCTAAACTGTGGAATGAACTGTCGCTTACGGTATTTCCGGACCGATACGACCTTCAAAACTTCAAGGAAAGAGCGTACTCCCATCTTAAAGGCCGGCAACGCACCAGCTACAACCCCTCTGGTGTTGCGAGTGTCCATGAGCGGCGCTAATCACTTACCATCAGGCAACTCGTCTGCTCGTTTGCCTCATATGTCATAAAAAAAAGAAAAATTAAAAATTTCTTTAGAGAAATAAATTTCTTTTACTCGACATTACTTGAAGTACAACACTGACATAATTATGCTCTTATTTTATTGGATGTTCTACTGTAACACTAATGTAATAGACTTTCTATTACATAGACACTGTCTTAAAATCATATGTTTGTAATACAATCTCTATAACATTACCGTTAAAGTAGATTATCCCATAAAACAGGAGCACATGTCAGTGTCAAACTCAAAATAATCGTACTGTATCGATTGCTTTTAGAGAACATACTCGTACCCATTGAGAATTATAATCATTTAGACTTTTCACTGCGAGGCCGAGGCTTCCCGTGGGACTACAATATGGGGTTCTTCAAGAAAGGGGTGTATATACATTTATAATGTGTTGGCAACGCGCATGAAGTTGAAGGCGGCCATAGGCTGCGGTGATCGCTTACCATCAGGCGGACCGTTTGCTTGTTTGCCACTGACGCGGTATAAAAAAGAGTACCTATAGAATATTATATGAAAGTATTTTTATCGATCTATATACGCGTATTAATACATCAATATCCATAAACATTGCGATTCGTGCGTTTTATCATCATCATTCATATCAGCCGAAAAACGACCACTGGTCGACATACGAGTATGCTTGCATCTCCCAAAGAATGTTTCCACAATTATCGTTTCTGCGCCACCCGCATCTCGCGGACTCCCACGACCTTTAGCATGTCATCATACTTGTTCGTGTACAAATAATTTCTTTAACCTACTTTTATACAAGGAATGAGATTTTCAGATTATCGAATCTTCTTGTTTTTTTGTCTATAGTTATTGCTTTTAAATGAAAAAAAAAAGATATAACCCGGCTGGTTTGCGGGTGAGAAACATAAAGAAGCTACCTTAATAGTTTCCCACCAACCAGGCGTACGACTCGTGCTAAAAGGTTAAAATATGCAAAGTACATTTATGGTGTCAATTAAAACGCCATATAAACATAACAATGCTAAATATGTGAGGGGAGTTAAACCTTCTCAATCCTCAGAGCGAAACAGTTTAGTTAACTTCACCCTCCCTCCCACTTAGGATGTTAAATTTAGAAGTCACGCTAATAAAGAAAGGATTCTCGAATGGCGACTGAATGACATAAGGGAAGGGACCAAATTTTCAAACCATAGTTTAGGCTTTTGATTTGTCTACCAATTTAATTAATTCTTTTGTTACACGAAACATTTTCCTTCAATAACATTATAGACGAAGTAAAAGTTTTAACTATGGTCCTAATATTTAGTCCTTACCCATAAGGTGGAAAGAAATGAGAATATAGAACTATATAGAATATGTGACAATGCGCAAGAATGGCCGCCAGAATCTATTTTTTATTATTTAACACCCATTATATACAAGTCTAAAACCGCTTTAAAGTACACGCACATTATTAATTTTAAATGTCGTAGCCAAACAAAAACCGTCTACATTCCGCTTGACAACTACATTTGCAACAACTCTGGTTGCCAAAACAACTCTGGTTCCTCGCTAACTGTCCCGGCAACGCGAGCTTTGTATGCGGCACTTGTAAGAAGTATTGTGGAGACAAACGCGGTGGTGTGGAGCCCACACGAAAAAAAAAAATACTAATCCTGGAACAGGTGCAAAAAAAATATCTCCGGACTTTGTATAAGAAAATACATCGCTACTATCCTTTTATGTACACAACACGGTTTCTTCAAGGACATTTAGGCTATGACTCTCTGGAGCTACGTAGAAATCTAGGCCTAGTGAAGTTCATAGTTCATACTCTGAGAGGAATGGTGGATAGCATTGGACTTCTTGAAAAAATTGTAAAACTGTCGGTGCCTGACGAGTACCTCAGCAGGCGGAGGCGGCCGCCCCTGCTAGTCACCGGGCGCGCGCGCACACGCTTACGCTTGCACTCTCCAGTTTTGCACGCAACTGCGCTCATCAACTTCCTACTCGCAGCAGTTCCTGAATGTGACTTGTTTACGACTAGGACAGCAAAGCTGATGACGGAATGGAAGGGAGTGCTTGAGAGGAAGCTAGACAGGTTCTCTCTAGCCACAAGTTAGAATTTTAAGTTGAGTATAGATTATATAATTAGCTTAGTTTCGAATCATGTAACGCTTTGGTGTATTACTGTGATGTTACATTCTTGTTGATTCAAATAAATAAATAATAAATAATAAAAGCAAGTGATCAGCTAATGGCGGACTATTTACCCACACACTCACGTTTTTTTATTTTTTTATTTAGCCACTTGACCGTCCAGCCCGCGAGACTATTTTCCTGTCAACCGTCTGGGTTTTTTTAGCGACGCACGCCCCGTGCTGCGCATCCAACACTTTCTACAAAAACGTCTGTATTTTCTAAACTGCACAAGCTATAATAAAGAAAATATACTGAGGCATAAATTAACGTACATTTATTCAAATAATTCTTATAATAGTATAATTATACATATTTAGTGACTAAAAATCGAGGTTAAACTTATAAAATCGGTTGAAATTGCTTAAAGGTTTTTATTGACGACTATTTAAGTTTATGGTCACTTAAAGAAGATGTTACACATTATCGTAGAAAGTACACATTCCTGATCATTTTTATGTATAATAACCCCCAAAAATATGTAAATAAACGTGAAATACTTATGATATAACTACGACTCCTCCACTAACACTCGCTATCACTGGCTTTTTACTTTTTGTTTATTCGGACAGATCGTATTCAATACGTCCTTAATATTTGTAAATTTATTTTTATTTAAATGTTAATCAGTATATTTTTTTAATCATTATTATTAAGTAAGATTGTCAGTTTTTTTTTTAATTGTATAAATTCACGCTTTGACTTGTAAAAGTGCCCTTGTGGCCTACTTGCAGAATAAATATTTGATTTTGATTTTGATTTTTGACTGGCAAATATATTGTTATATTCAATATTGCAGCAAGCGAACACTGCCATCTATATTAATTAATAGTTTGGTTAAGCTACGTTTGTGCAGCTACATTTTTAAGGGGTCTCGGTTGAACCATTTTTTAATTTTTTTTTTTCATGGTGGCTTACGTATATTTTTATTACTTTTCTGAAATGACATTAATGTAAATTTATTAAAAAAAGTCAATAAAATTGAAAAACAAATAAAAATACACGAGAAATATCAAAAATATCATTGAAAACAAAAAATGCAAAAACAATTATGACTCATAACTTGATACTACCTCAAACACTGTATTGACTGATGTGCTATAATCTCGTGGTGTTAAGATCCATATTACTCGGAGGTCATCGTCATAACATTAGATAAGATTATCTCAGAAACTAAAATTTTTGAAAAAAAAATGTATACCAGCTGTTACTACAGATGCCTTAAGGAAGCATCCTTTTAAATATTTGCGCCAGTTACAGGGCCCACCTCGTATAATGTCTATTAGTGTTACTTTCATTGAAGGCATTTTATACGTATCATATACAGCGTTGTTATTCCTCCGACGCCTCACCATTTAGCATGTTAATGTCGGAACGAGGCAACCCGCTAGTTAAACAGACGTGACGCGATGTTATAATGATCCTAAAAGCGAGATGATGGCACCCCATTAAAGCCAGTTCAAGGTTGTCTTGAGTATACAAGGAGATGAAACTTAGCCAACCTAATCGGTTTTTGGATCACGGGAAACATAAACAAACTCACGCGTTTATTCTCATAAGATTTAGATAGAGCACGTGAAATTTAACTTTTAGTGCCACTTTTCCTTTTGTAGGTTTGAAATAACCGGCCAAATGCGTGTCGGGCCACGCACAGTCGTACAATTTTTGCCATCCGTCATATTATATCATGATTTTGTTTACCACTTTGTTGATCTACTTGCTTGTTAATAACTAAATTGCAGATATTTAGTGGTAAAGGTCACTGAGGTAAGCCACGGATGGACGGACAGATGGACGGGACGTGGTGAAATTACAGGCGTTCCTTTTTCGGACACGTGGCTACCCACCACCACCACCATATCAGCCAAAGGACGTCCACTGCTGGACATAGGCCTCCCCCAATTTCATGGAGGGTAAATGCCATAATCGCCACGCTTGGCATACGGGTTGGCGATCGCAGTATCTCCACCGCACTCCAAGGATGCTGCTGCCCATCCCCCGGTGGTGTTGGTCGTAGTTTTAGGACATACCCGGGTCCACGTGGCTACACGGGATGACAACTTGGAAAAATTGATAATGGTCGGTGACGTGGAAGGGAAAAGGCAGCAGTGGGAACTCACAACCATCGGTAATAAAAATACGACCAAGAAGAGATATCCTAACTCGATACTTACCATGCACCCACTTCATTATCTAGACATGGGTATTTTGTAAAGTAACTCGTGCATTCGCTCTTGAAAAGCACCATTTGGTGAAGTTTGGCAAGAAGTAATGATAGGATGACAACCACGCATCGCATATTGAACTTAGCTGCCATCTACACATTTATACTTTTGATGGAATAAATGTTTTAAATAGTATAGTAATTCGTTTAGTAGGTAATAGACTCTTATAATTATATAGTTAGTATCTAAAACTTTAAGTAAACTAAAATAACTAAATTTCCATAATTGTTAAGTTTCCGGCCCCTATGATCATCATGTTTATACTAAAATTCTTTATTCTTGTTGTGAGGAATCCCATCAAAAACATTAATGTGAAAATGGTAGCCAAGTTCAATATGCGATGCGTGGTTGTCGTCTTCACCGACAAAGAATTGAGATCCAAATGGGTGCCAAGATTATCTAAGAAGGTGCCATGTCTGGCACTAGATCGTTTACAGTAAAACTAATTTACTGCGGCTTAATGCATTTTGAGCCTTAACGTGGCAGTTTTCTATGCAGTATGCTATAATTCCATGAAAGCTGTTAGATATTTAAGGAAACTGTATTTATTAGGTAAAAATTGATGGATTTATTCATTTACCAGTGCTAAAACAAATTCAAGCTAATTACAAGAGTCCCGATACGAGTAAACATCTTGTAAAACAAAATAAACTGGCCAGAAAAGCAAGCAAATATCAAATCTACAGTGAAGACATAAGAGTGAAAATCCCACTCCATACGTTCCAACATTTTTCCCAACCCCTCATTATAAGTTCCGTCCTTCCTTTCACTTATCTTCTAAGAAAGCTTAAAGAACTCACTTGACTTTTGCTGATCCAAACCGAAATATCAATTCAGAGATTGCTTCAATAGGCCACACAATTTGAATTTCAAAATACGGCAAAGAATTTCATACCATTGAACAAATTCGAATAGAACAGATATTTGTTGCACCGTAGCACAGTAGATATATAGCCTAGAACAGTAAAACAAATCCATACAAATGTCCGATTTGACGCAGCCACACAGACACAAGTCATTACAGTAAACTTAAGGAGATCTCGGGTGGTTTCGATCACGTGTGCCACGCACATATCGCGTAGAATAGTTGAAGAAGTTTTTAATAAACTAGCGCGTGCTGGCCACTATTTTGATTTGACGTGACATAATGTGAAGATGTGATTTGATGAAAATGCGATTAAATATTAGAAATACAAATGAGGCATACTTATGTAATATTATGTGGTTTATGTTTTATGAATTATTAGTTTTTCCCACGACTTCGCCCGCGTTGAACTCGTTTAATCGCTATATCGCTCTCGCGTACAAACTTCCAACCTTCTTTTCACTTCCTTTAAGAATCATTTCCGGGATCGCCCCAAACTATTTCCATACGAAATATTTCCTCAATCGGTTTGGCGGTTTAAGCGTAAAAAGTGGCCTTAGAAGTATTTTCGTCTGATAATACAAAATGTATTGAAGGTAATGCATAAATGTTAATATAAATAAGAATACTTAATTTAATGTTGTCTGTTGCGCTGCTCCGCCCGTGCATTACAGAGAACGCAAGCAAAGCCGCGGCATATAACCAACTTAGAAAATTTGATAAACCCCCGACATTTTCATTTCAAAGTTCAATATCTCAAAAACGGCTTAACCAATTTTGACGAAATATATTTAAGTGCAGGGGGAGGCCTATGTCCAGCAGTGGACGTCCTAGGGCTGATATGGTGGTGGTGATATTTAAGTACGAAACAAAATTGTTTATTTTCAAAAAGCACTATACAATAGGTATACAAAAGATCAAATAATAAGCTAAAAAACTGAAACTAAACTTAACCATAAATAAGAACAGGTTTCGTTTTCGGTTTAACCGTTAGGGAGCTACGATGCAACATACAAATTCACAGATAGGTACCCAGGTTAAACTTCTAACACCCCTTGTTTCGGAAATTGCGTCCCCTACACACAAACACTATTTAGTGTACCTAGATTACCCGCTAAATATAATTTGAGTATCTACGGAGTAGAATACAAATCAATGTTTTAGTAAATATAATAATCTTATTCAAATTTACATAAATTGTAGAAGTTTTAACCCTATCGCTCTTACAAAGCCAAGGGCCAAAAAGGTCTTAAGCGACTCTATTTGAGTTACTGCCTTAAACTATATTATATATACTGTGACCGCAGTGAGGTCAGATGAAATGTTAGATATTTCATCGATATTGAAATCAAACGAATCCGAATATTGTATGTAGCTTACATGTGGTTTGAGGCTTCAATTTGTTTTGGTGGATTAATTTTGTGAAACATTATTTTAAACCAGTATCTTCTATTATTGTTAAGTACTTATTCTCAATTAAATTTTGCGACTTATACTGCAATTTGGTATTTGCAACATGTTAAAATGTATGACACGCTGTCACGCTAAATTGTATGGATAGTAAACCATCAAAAAATATATTAAATTGTTAATTACAAACTTTTACCAAAACCATGAAAATGTGATGTAGCTGCACAAAATTTTTAAAATTCGAATGTAAGCGTTCGTTGGAGCGTTCGTGGCCCAGCGGCGCCCGCGTACCGCGTGCGGTATGTGAGGTTAAGCATGGCGAGCGGGGTCAGTCCTTGAATGGGTGACCGCTTTGAATGGTTACTAACTGAATGCTCCGGTGCTTTAAGCCGTTGATCCCGGCTGCTGTCTATGATAGCAGTCGTTAAGCCAACTTCGGGCGGCTTGAGAACTTCTAACAGTCAATCCTAATCCCAATAAGTTCTAGTTTTCCCCTTGGGTTAGAAGGTCAGATCTGATGGCAGTCGCTTCCGTAATAACTAACGTAACGTAAGTGCCTACGCCAATTCTCGGGATTAGGTAGCGGATCCCAGGCATCCTTCAGGATGGTTACTGTACTGGGAATAACGCTAGGATGATGATAAATAGAATTCCTATGTAAAATAAAGAACATTTTTCACGACTGAAACAGAAATATTTCCCCATACAACGGTTGGTTCAATAACTTGCGTCTGACGTCATGAATATGAAGATGAATTTGTAGTAGGCGTTTAGGGGTCGTTATAGTCGAGTTACCTTTTTTTTTGCTATTTATGTATTTTTGTTTAGTTTTTTCGTGTTATTTTGTTGCGTTTTTTGTGTTTTTTGATATTTTTAGACTTTTTAACAGCTTTTTCGTATTTTTTTGTACTTTTCGTCTTTTTTTGTTTTTCCATGTATTTTGTTTTTTTTTTTGTTTTTATGTGTTTTTGGTAATTTTAGTTCTTTCCTTTTATAGCATTTATCGTGTTTTTAGTTGTTCTTTTTTTCGAATTTTTTGTAAATTTTGGTATTTTTTTAAAAGTTTTTACTTGTTATTTTGTAGCGTTTTTTGTGTTTTTGTAACTAGTCAATGTAGGGGCACAGTAAAAAGCCGTACAGACTCGACTGAAAGATGACTCTTACAGCAGACAGTTTTCTTATGTCATACCGCCTCCGCACCAATAATAAGTCAGCAAGTCGCGTTATGCGTATTTTTTTAATTCTAACTATACAGTTCAAATCTAGAACGCATAAAGTAGTTAAGTAGGTAAAAAATTAAACTTTTATGAAGGCAATGGGTAAACGTCTGGTCGACGCTTCGGACCTAGCTAGCTAGGAGAGGGCTGGCGCTTACCTCTCCCAACGTATTTCTTTAGCAATACAGAGAGGTAACGCCGCCAGCGTTATGGGCTCCATGCCGCAGACGGAACTACTGGACGGGGTCTTCTTTTTATGACTGGGCAAAGTAAGTTAGTTTAGTTTTTAGGGTTCCGTACCCAAAGAGTAAAAACGGGACCCTTTTTTTTACTAAGACTTCGCTGTCCGTCCGTCGGTCCGTCTGTCACCAGGCTGTATCTCAAGAACCATAATTTTCACAGATTGTGAATTTATGTTGTCGCTACAACAACAAATACAAAAAACAAAATAATAGTAATAATTAAGGGGGGCTCCCATACAAAAACCGTGATATTTTAGCCCTTTTTCATGGCTACCACTCGCCGAGCTAGATCTCAAGAACCGTAATAGCTAGACAGTTAAAATTTGCACAGATTATGTATTTTTATTGTGGCTACAACAACAAATACTAAAATCAAAATAATAATAATAATAATTAAGGGGGGGGGGGCTCCCATACAACAGAGTAGTTGTTGGCGTTTTTTTTCTGGTACGGAACCTTTCGTGCGCGAGTCCGACTCGCACTTGGCCGGTTTTATTTATTTATTTGCTTGATTTTTTTTGTATGTGACTTTTCAAGTTACTTAGATTGTTATATGAATAAAAAATATATCAGTGTTAACTAGGTATTACCTTTTTAAAGCAACTAGCTAAAGAGTCCAACAAAACATTCGACCAACTAAGAAACAAAACTAGGGTCACTTGGGAAGTGTAAGCCAATGTCTAAAAGAAAGAAAATAACGAGTAAAAGTTCGCAGGAGATCGCTAAAACCGAAGTCGAACGTGACTTGCTTCTTAAAAATAGAGTTAATATTATAACCTAATTCTCTAGGTACTGTGGAGAGCGTTTTTCGGAACATATTTCACTGAAACGCGACAAGTACTTGATGGAAGACAAATACTGGGAAGTGAAGTTTTATTAAATAATATTAAAATAAAATTTTATATAGAAAACTCCCGTGATGTAATATTGCCTTTGAAAGTCGGTATCTCTTGCCAGATGTATTAGAATGATATTTACAAACGTTTCTAAGGATTTACATGATTTTTTGTTTATCCCAGTTATTTATTTATTTTTTTATGACATAGGTGGCAAACGAGCAGACGAATCAGCCATTTTTGCGAATAATAACCATGATTCCAGAGATGTGATCACCTAAGTAGCCTTTTCAAGAGTGCTTTAGGTATATCATAACATTAGGTATATCATGACATTTTCCATATAAAAAAATACAGTTGGATCTATCTCCAGTAAGTTTGATACGTTTTTACATAATCAACTAGTTTACGTTAGTTGGAACTATTTTGTTTTGTATTTCTCTATGTGTGCTTTTGCTTTCGCAATAACCTGTATTTGAGGTGATACTATGTATTTCTGTTAAATAATTTGACGTTCATATCTATAAAAGTGTGTTTTATATCTAATTTCGTCTCCACGAGAAACAAACACTTGTACAAATAGAGTGCTAACCGATCAGCCTCAGAAACAGCAAAGGTTTCTCCCAAAAATTAAACTGTCAATCTATTTGCTGTGGCAGATGGATCATTTCCTGGGTAGCTATTGCAATTAGCCAGTACAAGTTGAGCTCTGTTTGCTTATATTGTCAGTGGCTTAGGGTGTCTAGAGTGGCTGGATGGTGCAGGAAGACAAGGTCAGGTGACGTTCGCGAACTATATCCGGGGTGACGGAGTGTCGATTGACTGAATACCGGATTGGTTTGGAATTTCTGGGAACTGTGAAACGGTATATATTTTTGTATAAAATAAACGTGTAATACTGCTCCCACATTGGCTGTTATAAATGTTAGGTATATTATATATTATGATTGCGGGTGCGGGTGTCCATGGGCGGCGCTAATCGCTTACAATCAGGAGATTTGTCTGCTCGCTTGCCTCCTATTTCATATACTGGGTGGAACAGAACGATGGTCTTTCCTGTAAACAGGGAATAGGCTAGCCTTGGTACTATACTTTTGCTAAATAAACTATATTAATATTTGTAACCGTTTTCGAATTATAGCTTTTTTAACATCAATTAAAAAAACAGCATGTTTCAACCTTATCTTATAAGAACGCAAGTGACACGTGGCACTTCAAAATATAAGTACTTAATTGGTAATGTTAAAACAATAGGGTTGTTACTAATATTAAAAGCCATTATTTTAATGATTTTTTTTTCTTTCTAACACAGGTTTCTAATGATTACAAGTCGATTGTTCATCATTTAAATGACAACATACTTTTAGGAAAGTATGTACCTTGAGTTCATTAATATAAATTCGTATATCTGTGCTTTAAGAACTACTTTAAACAAATATATACCTATATTTAGTTGTGCTTAGGATAGTACTCTTAGTAAGCTCTTAAAATGAATTCCTTACAAATTGTAATTACAAATAATACCTAGTTGGCGCCTGAGTACGAGTAGGTACCTTCTCGCACACGGCCGGCCTCCGCGGTCGGACGCAACGCGTAGCAACAATACGAGTACCTACCGTAAAACGGGATCTACCCGCTTTAAAAATCATAACCTACTTAGTCTTACTACTATTAGCTAGCTGCACCCTCAACCGATGTTAATGAAAACATGTACTTACCTTTACTTAAGTTCTTATTTTTTAAATTATTATATATAACAAAGCATGCATTTTATATGTAAAAATAATTTCTAATCTAAGTGAAGTTGTAATATCTTCTTTTTTCTTCTTTTCTTCTTTCTTTTCTTTTTTTTAGGGTTCCGTAGTCAACTAGGAACCCTTATAGTTTCGCCATGTCTGTCCGTCCGTCTGTCCGTCCGTCTATCCGTCCGTCCGCGGATAATCTCAGTGACCGTTAGCACTAGAAAGCTGAAATTTGGTATTAATATGTATATCAATTACGCCGACAAAGTGGTAAAATAAAAAGTGGAAAAAAATATTTTATTAGGGTACCTCCCCTATACGTAAAGTGGGAAGTGATTTTTTTTTTCATTTTAACCCTAACGTGTGATATATTGTTAGATAGGTATTTAAAAATAATTAGGGGTTTACTAAAATCATTTTTTGATAATGTTAATATTTTCGGAAATAATCGCTCCAGAAGTAAAAAAAATGTATCCCCCCCCTCTAACTTTTGAACCATAAGTTTTAAAAATATGAAAAAAATCTCAAAGTAGAACTTTATAAAAACTTTGTAGGAAAATTATTTTGAACTTGATAGGTTGAATAGTTTTTGAAAAAATTACAAAAATAATTTCTGAACTAAGTTTGTAATTTAACCGTATAAACAGGTGTTTATTGTACCTGTCATTTCTACAAAATCACAATGAAATGACGTGCTTTCAAATAAAGTAAAACCTGTGGGCCCGTTTTTAGGGTTTTGTGTTTCTGTACTTAATATGTCAACTTAATGTGACGGGCGGAAAACTACGGAACCCTACACTGAGCGTGGCCCGACACGCTCTTGGCCGGTTTTTTTTCTTCAACCCGAAAGTTCGTGGTATTGTTCCTCCCTGTATACATATATAACATTGTGTAACAAGGATAAGGCTATGTAATACTATGATGTTGAAGAACCCACATGCCAAGCGTGGCGATTATGGCATTTACCCCCATGAAATTGAGTGAGGCCAATGTCCCAACAGTGAACGTTCTTCAGCTAATATGGTGGTAGTGGGGAGCATCATAATACCGACATAGGAATAAGATTTTATTGTACTCATTATCAGACAGCACTGACAGTGAGAGTGGTGCAATATGTATTAGGTATTTTCGTAAGCATTTTTACTATAAAAAGAATACTTATATCAAAAGTTGCAATATGTTTCAAAGAGTTTTGGAAGTTTTGGTTCAATACTATTAAAGAAACATTATGTCATGTCCCATAAACATATATTTATTATTATTATCACCACAAATTTATATTTAATCACATAACGAAAACGCTAATATGAACATTGCAATAAAAAAAACTAAAAACTAAGAGCTACTTATAAATAAAAATATATGAATGACTAATAATTCCTTTTGAAAAATATGACTACAGTTAGCTCAGACGGTATTTTCCAATTTGTCTATTTCCTGAAGGTAGACCGCAAAAACTAAAACTGACAATGTTGACAAACTATTGCAATGTGGGGAAACAAAACCACTTTTTCAATTTCCGAACGGAACTAGGAATAAAACGCATTACGGGTAATACGTTTGTAAAACAACTCTTTGTTTACGGAGCAAGTCACTGGCAGTTTTAGGGTTCCGTAGCCAAAATGGTGAAAACGGAACCCTTATAAATTCGTCATGTCTGTTCGTCCGTATGTCACAGCCGATTTACTCGGAGACTATGGGCACTAGAATGATGCTAGAAGTATAGAAGGTGTATGCTATGAACCGCTACAGAAATATGATGTGAAATAAAGAAAAATATATAAAATTGGGGGGGAGGGGGCACCCCATACATGTAACAGGAGGGTAAAAAAAAATTTAGTGCACATAGGCGTGTGGGATATTTATGAATAGGCCTTCAAAATGACATAAATGTTTCTAAAAAACTTTTCCATTTACGTCAATCGTTGGCGAGACATTAGCTTTCAAAGTCGTAAAAACTAATTACCAAACTATGAAGTTTAAAATTCTGAATAAAAATCAAGATGATGTACATTAATAAATTCGTTCAACGAACAAGATAGGTCTAACGGTTCTTGAGTTAAAAAACCGGTCTTGCCCAAACAAAGAGGTTTAAGTGCCTTGAGTTTCCTATGAAGATAAGACTTTTTTGATTCAATGTATTGTATAGTGGTTTTAAATGTAGATTAGGAGTGGTCGGTACGGTACGGAACCCTTCTTTGAGCGTGGTACGACACGCATTTGGCCGGTTCAATACGTTTTTCAATCGCTTTAAAGATAAAAACACATTAAAATATTCAATTTAAACACAGTTTCATTTATTCCACTGGATTTTTTGGTGTCTTAATTTATTTCTTCGACATAAGAGTGCAATTGGTAGGTAGGCAGACCACCATATGATTTAACCTAAAAGCGACTGTTAGATTATAAACAATAAACGATGATTTAAATTGTTTTTAAATGGAGAACGAGAATACAGAGAGAGAGAGAGAGAGAGAAATACGAGAATCACAAATACTGAAAAATTAACTCTTGAAAACGACTAAAGCACTACGTGTATTTATTTTGTACAGATACGGCAATTCGTGTTCCAAAACCGGGTGTCTGGAACACGATTCAAGACGTTACAATCGACTTCAATGCGTTAACTCACTTGCTTCCACGAATCACATTGAAATAAAATTGTACCGTTTCGAATCAACCCCCTGAAGTCAATGGGCCGTTCCTTTAATCACCGCATCATTTCTTGTTAAAAGCATCGGAGCTCGTGCCAATATTGGATATTTTGGGTTGGGGATTAATTGTTTTCGGTGCCGAAATTTGTTATTTATTTTATTTGTAAATGAGCTTCATTGCGAATTTTAATTTAAAAGGTTTGCGCAGATGGGCTTGGTATAACATATCTATGATGCTATGATATTTGAATAGTTAACATAAAAATGATATTTCGTTGAATGTATTCGAGTGACTAATAATGTGTAACATATCCTCTGTAAATTTAATATTTGTCATGTGATATCATTATACACTCGACCCATTTTTCGGTTTATTGTCTTCAAAATACCCATATTTTTCAAAGGTCATGCAGATAGTAAAGTGCAAGTGACAGGTGAAAAATAATTTTATATCAACGGCATGTATGTGTTTATTATAAATAATCTGTAACATATAAAGTAGCTATGATAAATGAGCATGTTTCTGAAGTTCACCGCAGCTATTAGCGCAATATAAAGGCAGACTGAGTTGGCTTGGTAGAATAGCGTCCGCCTCTGCTCGTTACCACACACACCCACCAATTTAACGCAGCGAGCGCTCCGCTTAGTAAATTAAAATAGTACTTTCAGCAAAAGTTACATAAAAAAGTCACTGTAACAATCGAGCGTAACGAGTTTTTTTTATTAAATACTCGAGAATTTTAAGGCCTAAGTAATTATGTAACGTTGCGTACAATTATTTGTCAACAACGGGAAAATAATTGTACTTAAACAAAAAATCGATATCGTGGCAGAATACGGGCATTAATGCGTGCCGTGTGCCTCTTTAAAAAATTTTTATGATAATGTATGGAAATCCATTTTTAGTCTGCCACTAGTCATATAATGACATGTCTTGGGATTGTCTTGCATTTGTTTAAAAAATCGATTGTTTTAATACTGCTGTAAGTCTTTTAATTGGTAGATTATAATGCTGGAGTAGAAGATAATTATTTTTAACTAAAGTGTAAACTCTAATTTAATTTATGTAATGATTAAATTCAAGGTATAGTTTTCAAAAGCGATATGATGTAGTCGTTTTAGAAAGATACTAAATTATAAAACATGTGCTTGTTATGTAATATGTATTTAAAAAGTTCTGTAGATAGCTCCTGATTTCTATCTTTAGAGTTAAAACGAACCTAATCCCACGAAATAGCGCAGGCGCTAGTTTTACGCACGCGACTGCTATCTAACGTTCCAAGCCAAGGGAAAAACTAGACCTTATTGGGATTAGGCTTGTCGCATGGCAAGTGAGTGGGCAACCCGACTTTAAAAAAATATCAAGCCTTCCGAGTCATTAACAGCAGCCGGGGTAAACGGCTTAGCGTGCCTTCCAAAGCAAGCGAGCGTTCAGATAGTAATAGTAATAATCGTATGGCATTTGTCTTCGAACCGTGAGATCTTCGAGGAGACAAGTACGGATGGCAGTTTTTATTGCACTTTTAGCACCACCCAGGAGTCACGTGTAAGGTAAAGGGGGGTACTCCCTACGGACGTGGTGCAACTTCGACCCCCCTTTGTCAAGTGATTGGGCAACTTGACTGTTAGAAGTTCTCAAGCCGCCCGAAGGCCTCTAACTTGGCTTAACGACTGCTGTCCTATGACAGCAGTCGTTAAGCATTGTCTATACAACAGCCGGGATCAACAGCTTAACGTACCTTCCAAAGCACGGGAGCGCTCAGTTAGTAACCACTCAAAGCGGTCACCCATCCAAGAACTGACCTGCGCCTACATTGCTTAACCTCGCATACCGCACACGGTTCGCGGGCGCTGCTGGGCCACGACGCCACGAGCGCTCCAATTTCAGTTATTAATCACTTAAAACAGTCATCCATCCAGCAGTTGAACGTAGACGAAATAAATAAATTACTATTGAAAAACTTTCTTTGTATGCACGTTGAAAATAAACTATTTTCATTTAAACTAGGTATCCGTACCTACATATGTACCTATTGTGACGTTGGGTGCATAAATAAATTCCCATTATGATCGTGGCATAATTGGTGCTTCAAGTTGTGTGGGCGTCAAATGTTTAATTATAGTCTGAATAACTTGTGCTTAATTTGTTCCACTTTATCAGACGTCAGGTTCAACTTTACTTAATAGACCTGCATAATGCGATGACTTTATTTTATAAAACATTGGATGTTACGAGAATGTCGGATAATAACCGGAATACGAGTTGAAAGAGATAAGGAATAAAAATATGAACAATATTGCGATATTCTAAAGATGAAACAAAAGTTGTGTTAGACGATTATTATATTCAAATCAGGCCTGTACAGTCAGCATCATAATATGTGTACAATTTTGAACCTTATTCCCCAGACATTAGTTCCGAAATGTATACATATTTAACTACACTTTACGTTTAATAAATTCTAAACGTACGTACGTACAGTCGGCCCCATAAGTAACTGGATACTTTGGGACTTTGTCCCTTACACCTGTTGGCAATTTAGTATGACAGTTCAAACATGACGTTAAAGCGGCATGGTACAAAGGTGTTAAGCCCCTTGAGGCCGACCGTGCCTAAATAAGCAATACGCAATATTGATAAATTATTGTAACATAAACGATATAAAGTGAAAATGAAATGAAATTATTTATTCATAACAATTGTTACAAGTCTCTATCCTTTTTAATTAAATATTAAAAAGCTATAAAATTACATATTTATAAGAAATAAAAATTATAGCAATTAATTGTTTAATTTGAATACATATTATGTCCGAACCATACTTACAATATTTTTTTTTATTACGAGATAAAAATAATCGTTCCATAGATATTATCCAGTTGCAAGCACTTTTTAATATTTTCATGTTCCGATTGATTCAATACGTGTTAATTGTTGATCCAGCAGGAATATCTGATAATTTTAAAAAAAGCAACAAAGGAGAATGGGCTAATTAGTATGGATGGTGTCCCATTGGTATATACAGTTAAGACATATATCATTTGAAAGCTCTTAATAGTAGCTTCAGAGGCAAATATTAGACGAAATATATATTGAATGAAAGATACGTCTAGAAATTAATGTCAAATAATTATATACAAAGAATTATTATCTAACGATCACATCTTTTTTGGACCCGGATATGTCCTAAAACTACCTATACGATCAAGACCACCGTGGGATAGACAGTAGCATCCCTGGAGTGCGGTGGAGATACTGCGATCGCCAAACCGCATCTTGCGAAATTTTACTGCGACTTTTTTTTGGAGTACTCCATACTTTAATCCCTCGGGAAACCCTCACAGTTACATCTCTGTTACTCGCATCTAGTTAAATACCTCAATTTTAGGGTTCCGTACATCAGGACGGAAAAAACGGAACCCTTATAGGTTCACTGCTGCGTCTGTCTATCTGTCTGTCCGTCCGCCCGTAACAGCCAATTTGCTCCGAAACCACTGGACCGATTGAATTGAAATCTATGATAGTCGGTTTCTCGAAGATGGACATGCACCGATATTAATGAATGTAAGACATGGGTGCCACTTTTGGGGGTTAAATTAGAAAAAAAAAATGTTTTTCTAACTACATCGTAAGACTTATCAAAATAAAGCTTTGAAGGTTATGAGCATCCAAAATATATATTTTTCGTTATTACGAGATAAATATTTTTGAAGTTATTAAAGAAAATTTAGATTCTATGTTGTCAGGATGAATGCCTTGCCGGCGAGAGGTGCGATGGCAGAAAGTGACCGAGCAGTTCTTGGGAGTACAATGCTTTATAAAGCGATAGAACCGGCAAGGAGGCAAAGTCTCTCCAAAGACTTAACGGTACGATATCGCTTGTGAGTTTGTGATCGTCTATGATTCGCACAGCTCTTCTCTGAAGCAAGTCAAAAGGCAAGCTGGTATCCAGGTGCTCCCGCCTAAAAGTGACAATATTGTATCTGGGGGCGGACTTGAGACTTACATAATAAAATCTTCAAAAATCCCAAAAATTCCAATATCTCTGAAATGTAAATGGCTATGTCTAGGTACCCTGTGGCCAGAATGAATGGGGTTTTTGGGGTAACCTATTATTTTGATTGAATAAAAAGATGTTCATTTTAACAGAAGCCAATACCTGTATGCCATCTAACATGTCATCTAATCGTGCCCGAATCACCATTGGAGTGGAATCTTTTATAACTGAACAGTAGATGAGAGCTCTTGTAAAAACTTGTACTTTCATAATATTCTACTACAATTTAATGACACCTTATCTCCGCAATTACTGAAAACAAAAATTAAAAAAGAAAAACCCAAAATAGTTCTTTACTTACGTATTACAGAAAAACCTGTAAGAATTCTGTAAAATCAACGGTATTTCAATGATTGCTGAAAATCTGCCTTGCCAAGGACGTAAGTGTCGTAAGTTTCTTATGAAGATACAACTTTTTAATTCAAAAAATACAGCATTGTCGTTATAATTGTACATTAATAGTAGTATGTTTGGAACCCTTCATTGTGCGTGCAACGACGTGCACTTGGCCGGTTTTTTAGCCATTAGCATCTCCAATGGGTCTCGCTTTTACAAGACGTGGGTCGAATAGCAATCGCGAAAACCCTTTCGTAATCCTGCATGTAAGATATAGAATACAGACGTTCACAAAATTTAAGCACAAATTGGACTTGGAATATTTTACTCGTAATTTTAACTGTGATGCTGTCTTAAACAAATACCCTTTCTTTATTATCATCATCATAGCGTTGTTCCCAGTACAGCTGCATCCTGAAGGTTGCCTAGATTCCGCTACCTAATCCCAAAAATAGCGTAGCCACTAATCTTTTACGGAAGCGACTGCCTTTGCTTAACCTCGCATACCGCACGCGGTACGCGGGCGTCGCTGGGCCACGAACGCTTCTCAAACAAAAACCCTTTCCTTAATACTTTCGTAAATGTGAGCGTCTTAGACGTTGAGTTCCCTCGTCGCAGTCGGCGAAAATGTTGTGCTTAATTTTCATGAGATGTACCTTGTGTACGTGACTATGGCTGGACTGGAGAGAAACCTAACAGCCGCAAAATTTACCAGAGATAACCACCGACACTTTGAAACCTGATCAAATATTTTTTAACCACACAGGTACACCCTACTTCCGCCTTACAGAAAACCACAGCCATGATAACATCACTAATTATGACTCCGTAGCCTAAAATTTATCTTTTATTGCACAAAATTATATAGTACAATATCTGCCAAATTGCATGACAGTTTGTTGGCAGAAAACTTAAGCCCTCAAATACTGTATGAACAGATGAACACATATAAGTACACTTAACATTTCTAGTCCTAGGCTCAAGTGCTATTAACATTACTATAATATACAGGGTGTGGCCTGTAATAGGAGTAATAAATTTAAAGGACGCTTCCTAAGAGCATCTCTTGTGTCCAAAAAAAAATATCTTTTTTCAATTGGGAGAAATTTTGATCTAAAGTTATGACCTCCAAGTAATGGATCTTGGCACCCAGACATTATAGCGCGGCAGTCAGTGCTGATTTTGAGGTAGCTTCAAGTTATGACTCATAATCGTTGTCGCATTTATGGTTTAAAAGTATATTTTTGGGATTTTTTAATTTTTTTTGTGTTTCTTGAATAAATAGTTAATAATATCACTGCAGTAGAGTAAAAAAGTACATATAAGCTACTTTTGTGAAAAAAAATCCAAAAAAGACTTATTTTTATTTTATTAAAAATATTTGGAAATAATTGCTGGAGAGCTCAGTAGTATACCGTTTAATTTTTTGCTCCTATTACAGGCCACATCATGTATAAGTAACTGCTGGCTCAGGTTTGTCTGGAACTGTCATCTATTTAGTAGATTTAAGTATCTGTATGAAACTCGTTTCACTGTACGTGTGCATGGACTGTTCTTTCTGGGAGAAGACCGCAACCCCCACGAGCGGCGACAACGCTTACCTCGGCTCGGTTTGACATTATAAGCTTACTACAAACAGCAGTACCTACCGTAGACAGTACAAGTTTCATTTTAAGCAACTTAATTTCGCTTTGTCTGAATTTCACGTTTTCCATTAGAGGCAAGGAAAGAAAATAATGATAAAGTCTCTTCCTACATATACATACATAACAATCAGTGGAATACGGAGAGGCGTCATTCAATTAGTGTACAACTAATCTCAAATTGTCCCCTCTAATGTTTTCCCGCTCATATCTGACGTAAGCATAAATGCTTAATACCCAGAAACTCACACAGGCGTGTTTATGAACCAGCGGTGCCCGCGTACCGCGTGCGGTTTCCAGTGGTTGCTGACTTAAAGGCTGCCGTGCTTTGGAAGGCACGCTAAACTTTTGATCCCGGCTGATGTCTATGACAGCAGGCATTGAGCCAAGTTAGAGGCGTTCGAGCGGCTTGAGAAACAGTCAAGTTCGGGACTCACTTGATAAGCCTTTTCTAAATAAGGTCTAGTTCTCCCCTTGGGTTGGAAGATCAGATGGCAGTCGCTTCCGTAAAAACTAGTAGCGACGTCAATTCTTGGGAGTGACCAGCGGATCGCAGGCATCCTTCAGGACGTAACTGTAATATAAAAAAAGTAAAAGTTATTTTTTACCAAATTAACTGTATTAGGATAACGCTAGGAACATCATAATGATAACCCAGAAACTCTTATATTGAAGAAAATTCACAAGGAGAGGGGCAATTTTAAGTTTACTTTAAGATTATACCGGATTAATGCCATTTTAAAAGTTACAATTTAATTAATGGTTAAACACACTTACCTGAAGTGAAGTTTGGCCATAATTATACGAGACGTTACATCCGAAGACATTCTTTCTTTTATATTTTCTTATCTAAAAATTGTGCTTGGTGCCTAGTAAATTAAACAGTGTACTATCTAGTGAATATTAGATCTCGAGGATGTAACGTCGATAGTATAACGCATTAAATATACAACTAGTACCATGTGTGATAAATAAACATTAGTCAAAAGATAGGCGTACTTTTGTATGCCAGTGCTTTTGCAAATGAATTAATCCTCCTTTAAAAGGCATTAAATGTACCTCTCTACTATTTTAATCAATTAACAATTAAATCATTTTACTTTATCCTACTAGTTAACCCATATATTCATTCTGATGGCGATAATTGCTTCATAACTTATTTCGGCAAGATTTCACAGCAGTTCTGTTTCATATTCTTTACACAACCGCTAAACTTTAGATTAGTTTAGCGAGCACTCCGAGCTGTCTTGAGGACTCCAAACCTATTCATCAGAAACACTGAATCCAACTTCTGTCTGGAGATTTATTACAGTATTCAAATGTCTGTTTTAGCTTTCTACTCAATTTGAATAGGCTACAAGACATTTTTTTTCACGATGCCATTCTAACCAGTTTTTGTGATGATCAATTGTTTTGTTTGTATGGCACCAACAATCAGAGCATCACAAAAAACAAAACTGAGAGTCAAACTAGAACGGCTGAAAACTGTAAAATCTCAATACTTTGTTAATAACCCTATACTACCATTGTACGGAAAAAGGTCTTCAATTAATTCCTTAGCATATATAAATGTATTCGTAACGTGATGTATCGTTACGTGTTGTTAAGCGGCATTTGGGTGTCCCTTTGCACTGGTTACATTCACACAGTAAATAATATTTATGCGATATAATTATATAACATAACAATATAATCTATGCATTATTCCGTTACTTGTAACTTTTAATGTCAAACCTTGCTTTTAGCCAAATAATCGTGATTCTAGGTCAACCCAAGCATAGAATACGGCTACGGTATCCTTCCGTCTTACAAACAAGGCGACTAAAAGGACTTGGAGTCGAACACGGTCGAAGGTGGGAGACGCGATCGTTCAGAAAATAAATGGTGGAACCCACAGAGGGATGACTCTACGGCGGTACTGGTGCGTCCTAGAACCGTCTACGGGTTGAGGAGGACCATCGGGGGATTTTCGTCGGTGCAAGTTCGACATACTGTCCCCGCGGTGTAGTGGCATCCAAAACGGATTCTCCCCCGATCAAACCAAAATAAGGTCAATGGGAAGTGCTCCAAGTTCTGATTCCCCTGGAAGTGTTAACATAATATGCGGTAATATGTGGCATAAACGACTGCATTTTACGATTTGGAGAACTCTAAAGTGTTTGCACAATTTCAACGGATTACAAATCTAAGTATTTTATATCAATTTCAGCTTGTAACCTTCACGTATTCGACCGAAAAATGATATTGACGGATAGACAGACCTTGAAATTTAGTGATTCTGTGAAGGCTCTTTATGTCCTTTTAAGATACGGAACCTTAAAAAGCACCATGAATGAGTCCAATAACCATGTCTCTATTCTACTCTTTAGATTTATCTCTCAAAATACTTGTAAAATTGCAAAATGCTCGTCGCGAAACCGAATGTTGCCTTTCAAAGAGATAAATTTCCAGTTCAAAAGTTGAAGGAGTTACCCTGAGGCTGTCTTGTCGTGAGCAAACGGTGAGAAGTTTCTGCGGTTACATGCCACGTTTGATTTATACTCCGCAACTTTTGGCGCACTTGTTTCGAGCTCCAATTTAACCTAAAAATACAAACATACGTATAAGTTGTTGATGAAATGTCGATACCGAATGGTAAATTTCGTCGAAGTTGCGCGGAAGCTCTGGATTATGTTGATTTAGAATCTACTACCTTATGAGTATTATTTAGGAAAAGGGGGATGGATGTGCTTATTGACTTTGAACTTTAAGGTAAGCTGAAATTTCAAACTTCTTCATTAAGGTTCTATTCTGTCTTAGGCGACTTCCTAACTTGTCGATGCGGAGGTGATACGATATGAATAAGCTGTCAGTTAAGGCAGTACCTCACTGAGTAACTGGGGTTACTTTAATTCGAGGGGTGACTTGAATTATTCGGGTATTCTCGTTAATTCTTGTTTTTATTTTCGCGTTACCTATGGCGATGTAAATATTAGAACATTATCATCACGTATTGCTCCCGGCCGGCCAAGTCAGGAAGTCGCCTAAGGGAATCTCTGCGACATAAGTGAGCTCATGTCAGAACAAAATAACATTTACCAAACCCGCTCCGCCAAAAGTAAGTCGCCGCTAACGCGGTGCGGGGCAGCGGCGGTTGGTTATTATGTTTTACATGGACGCTACGCACCATGCCTCGCCACAGGGTCAGAGTGCAAACTCAGACCGTGCTCTGTGATACCACGCGTCATCATCGAGTTAATTTTTGGTAAGCAGAGTCAACCCACCCGTAAATACCAGCTTTACAATGTAGCCCGACCCCCGCCCGCTCTTTGCGCGCGCGCTAAAGCTACATAATATTAGCTTCGGAGGTAGTGTCACTACCAAGTCTATCAACAAGGCTAAACAAGTCGACACAATAATAAACATCATCACCAAATTTCAAGTAGTATTTGTGTGATAGTCGACTGACGGACATTGGGAGTGATAGCAATAGCCCACCTTAGGATCTTTCGGGTACGGAATCCTAAAAAAGCGATCTTTATTTTATCTCTTTAATGTGTAACCATTGAACCTGCGGAAGCATGTTTACTGAGACAGACCGGCGCCGGCGCCGGCGTCGACGCCGCATGCACGCTGTGCCCGGGCCTGTACTGTAAAATTGTACCTGATCTCATAACTACACGATATAATATATCGTCGTGGTCCCGGGTTTGAACACCGGAAAGGCCATTTGTTTCTGTGGTGAGCAGAAATATTTGTCCCTGAGACTTGTATGTTTTCTACGTATGAATGTAAGCTCTTTATTATACACTATTACAGGTTGAAACATAAAGATGTCACAAAGCGTTACTGTACAAAGCCGAGTTTATACTCGTAGCTATAAGGGCTCGCTTCCGGCTAACCTCATACCTATGTATTTAAGTAACATTATTAAGTATATATCTATTAAATATATCGTCGTCTGGTACAGTCAGCATGAAAGGTAGCTACGAATATGAAGGGGTCGAAAGCTCTTATTACCTTACAATAATAGTAGATTTTACAACAAGTGCATAAAATGGGTTTTATACACGAGTTCTACACTCTGCTTTTCACTTCGATTGCGAGAAAAATAAACATATAATTAATATAATTAAAGTTATTTCACCAAATTTATAATTCTGTGCTCGTCGACCGCGGGCGGCGGCGCCGGGGCGGGTTTTACTTTATGCTCTAGAGGATAAAATGCGACTTTATGTCGCCTATGCAGAGCGTAAAGACGAACTTTTAGAGCGTGAGAAGTGAAAAGACTTTTGAACTTTTCAAATGCGTAGCTACTTTTGATGCTGACTGTACCCATGGTTTTGTTTTTATTTTAGATAGCATTGGCTTTGAGTTTGGTTCCGTTGTTAACAGAATCTAGTTTTGACGACGAAATCTATGAGGAATTGAGGGAACTCCACGAAAGTTCAAGGGAAACATATACCTATTTTAGTATTTTCGGTCACAAACCAAGCATTTACATTCAGAATTATAGGAATTGTCATGAGATGCACTCAACAATCATCCACTAAAAAGTGTGAATTAATAATAATTTTAAATAAAAAAAACCTTTAAAAAATTTTTAAAGTAAATTTCCAATGAAATTTCAATCTACTATTTCTTTGCACAAAATGTACTATCCATACTCTATTCCTCTATTAAACACTAATTAAATATAAACGAAGTACGTTTTTAATGATTAGCTACCTAAAAAACATACAATTTTTTAAAGCTTTATCACCTTTGGAAGTTAGTGACATACAATTCATAAATGGTATTCAGTAACATTAACACAGATGACGCACGTGCAGTATAACTGTTGTAGCGCCATCTAGGCAAATTTGAAAAACATTTGGCACTGACTTCAGAAGGTGATAAAACTTTAACATTTTGCATAGCTTTGCGGTCTCCTACTTCCCGTTTTACTGCTTCAAAGGGGGGTACGCACCTTTTACGACTTTGACATAGAAAAGTTTTCTAGAAACCTCCATTTTTGAAGGCCTATCCATTGATACCCCACACGCCTATGTACCCACATTGGAAAAAAAAATTACCCTACTGTTACATGTATGGGGTGCCCCCCAATTTAATATTTTTTTCGTAATTTTACATAACAGTTCTATAGCGGTTCATAGCATACACCTTCCTCCCAAATTTCATAATTGTAGTGCTCATAGTCTCCGAGTAAATCGGCTGTGACATACGGACGGGCGGACGGACGGACGGACGGACGGACAGACATGACGAATCTATAAGGGTTCCGTTTTGCCATTTTGGCTACGGAACCCTAAAATTATGTAAAATTAAAAACCTAAAAATAATAACTTCATTTTCACAGGCTCAGCAGACGATGAGAATAAAATTGAAGGAAATAATGGCAAGCGAAATGGATTCCAAATCAGTAAATATTATTATCATTGTCACGAACTCCCACTGGGTCATTGACCTGTACCGTAGTTAATCAAAAAAAAATATCAAAAAAGTTTTTTTCGTAATCTTTGCTTACTTTTTGTTACTTCATGTATTTAGTTTTCATATGGAACTGTTTGGTATTCATAATATGCATGGCTATTTAATTGGCTTATGGAGTATTATTATTAACCCTCAACGCAAAACTAAAAAGAAGGGTGTTTCGTGTGTATCTATCTGTGGCATCGTAGTAGCTCTTGAACTCAAATCGGTTCACCCGATTTGAATACATTTTTAGGGTTCCGTACCTCGAAAGTTAAAAACGGAATCCTTATAGGATCACTTTGTTGTCCGTCCGTCCGTCTGTCTGTCTGTAAAGACGCTTTCTCTCAGGAACGCGTAGAGGTATCAAGCTGGAATGTATATCGATTACTCAGATCTATTGCCCCTTGGAGCTGTAAAAAAAAAAACAAACTTCTAAGCCAATGCAATCAAAAGATACAGTCGTTTATGCCGCAAATTTTCGACACTCGCAAGGGACTCAAAATAAGGTACTTCCCGTGAACTCAGAGTCTTGAAATTTGGTACAAAGCAATGTTTTGTAGCACAGATAAACGACAAATTGCGATAACTGTAAAATTTTAGTTACATCATATCATAAAAATATTTTCTACGGAACCCTCGGTGCGCGAGTCCGACTCACACTTGGCCGGTTTTTTTTTTATTTGAAAGCATGGTTTCCCGCAATGGTGCTCAAACATGTTTTATCAAAATCGGTTCATTCGTTTTTTATATTTAAACTTTTTAATTTGTGAGTTAGGTACCTAATCTATACTATAACATACTCGTATCTATACTATTTTTTTTGTTTGTTTCTTTGTTTGTTTGAATGCGCTAATCTTAGGAACTACTGGTTCAAATTAAAAAAAAAATATTTTTGTGTTGGATAGTCCATTTATCGAGGAAGGCTTTAGGCTATATAACATTACACTGCAACCAATAGGAGCGAAGACGCGGACGAAGTCGCGAGCAACAGCGAGTATACAATATTATAAAGCTAAAGAGTTTGTTTGTTTGTTTGAACGCGCTAAAATCAGATTTACTCGTTCGAATTGAAAAATTATGTTTGTTGGTAGTATAATATAAATAACTATAATATACCTTTGGATAGTCCATTTATCGAGGAAGACTTTAGGCTATATAACATCACGCTGCGACCAATAGGAGCAAAGACGCGGACGAAGTCGCGGGCAACATCTGGTATATAATATAAATAACTATACCTTTACCTTTTTTTTTAACTATACCTTTTATATAGGGACGCTCTTAAAAGCATTTACTAATAATATTTTGGATTCCTTCGCATTCTAAGAAAAAAAACAATGTTGGCCGAACTAAACTAATTATTTATTAATAAGTACAATGTTACACGAAAACGTTGCCCTGCAAATTGTAGCATCTGTAATTACGACTGAAATATTGATGAATTATTTACAAATGCTGTTAAATAAGACTTGTAATCTTATGTTCAAAATATTTGTGGTAATGGGCGGAGGAGGGATATGACAACACATTGAAATTAAAATAAATCGACGTTGGTTGGAATGCGTTTACCTATTACATACTAGTGTATACAGGGTGGCCCATTCAAATCGGTCAGTATGGGAAAGTCTAAAACTATAAGACATACGAAGATTTGTTCTTAGGAACAATGTCACCGATTTTACAAGTAGAGAGGTACAAACAACCATAGAGACAATTTTACATGCCTGAACTTGTTGAATATTGTAACGGTGGTCACTTTGAACACCTACTATGATAAATTAAAGTATGTGAAAAAAATGCATTTTATTCATTTTAGACATTATGTTTCTTAGAGACATTTACTGCTTAAGACCTACACAAACGATATCTGAATAGAAATAGTGTAAGTTTATTTTTTCAAAACAACCGGGTTCGATTCCCTAGCTGGGTACAGTGTTTTTTTTTTTCAAATGTATGAATGCAGTTTTTCTTTTTATCAAAATCGGTGACATGGTTCCTAAGAACAAATCTTCGTATGTCTTATAGTTTCAGACTTTCCCATACTGACCGATTTGAATGGGCCACCTTGTATACTAACAAGTAGGGCCACGCACACTATACTACAAAAAAAAAAACAACATACAAGCGAATTGATAACCTCCTCCTCTTTTGAAATCTTGAAGTCGGTTAAAAAGATTTATATTTCAGTCTAATAGAAGCTGAAAACACTATTTTGATTTATTTATTTAATAAAGACGGCCTGTTTAGCCTACTTGGTAGTGACACAGTCCCGGGTTAGAATCCCGGCAAGGGCATTAATTGTGCATTCAGCACGGATATTTTGTTCCTGGGTCTTGGATGTTTTCTATGTTGGATTTCTAAGTATGTTGAGTTTGACATGTATTCTGTGTATTACCCTTTTATTCTGTATTTTTCTATACAAGTCTAGTACCCATAGTGATAGTTCAAGCTTTGCTTAGTTTGGGACTAGGTCGATTTGTGTAAGATTGTCCCTCAATATTTATTTATTTATTAAATCTGACAAAGTATTTTGCTATATTATCCTCAGAGATTTATATAATTATATTATGAATCTCATTTGCTCGGACTAAAGATTGCCCAAACGTTTTACAATATTTTTCATTATTCTTTTACAGCCGGTTTACATTAAACATTTCATTGGATTGTCTCGAAATGAGATCCAGGCGGCGTCGGGGTCATACTCGTATTAAACAATGCTGAAATTGCTGGACGAAGTTGATTTAAAACGAAATGGTACGGACACTTTTCAGCTCTGAGTACGGTGTTTTATGAAAAGGACCATCAAATACTAGGCGGAGTAAATAAATAAGCGCCTACTAGGCGCTTAATTATTTACTCGTACCTACTACCTACTTGTTCATGATGAAACGAAAAGGATGGCAGTTATTTTTAACCCCGGACGCGGAACGCAAAAGACGGATCTTGTAAGTTTACCATGTGTATCTGTGTGTCTGTTTACGCCATCGTAGCTCCTAAACGGACGAACCGAGTTTAGTTTTTTTTAATCGAAAGTCTTGATAGCGGAGATTATTCTTTGACATGTTGTATCAAAATCGGTTCAACAGGTTTTGACACATTGGTATTTCACATAAAAAATGCTATTGAAACTTAATAGTTCTATATTATATTGAATGTTATAGAAAGTTCTTGGATACCGTGTAATTAAGATAGAAAACATATAAAATTGTTTGTTACAGTATTGTAGATTATGTTTATGTACAGTCAACCAATTTGATTTCTGGGCCACTTCGTACCTTGCCACACTGATATTAATTTGACATCTCTAGCACCTTTCCTACTGATTTTCACTGTGACAAGGTACGAAGTGTACCGTACTCAAGCTTATACTGACTTGGCGGGTTGGGATCAGCATGCGGATTGAATACTTTGACGTGAGAATTTTCCGCACTTGTTGGTATACCGTCAGTGTCAGTATTACATTTTCTCAGTAGCATTATCATGCGCGGCAGCGTGTATTTGTATCATATGTCGCGTATTCCATAACAGTCAAGTAGCATTCATCTAAATATGTACATGTAGGAGTGCAGTAAAGAGGTGGTTAATCAGTATACTGATTTGAGTAAATAAGTGGACACTGACACTTATTAATAGGGCACTGATAAATGCGAAAGCACCTTAACCCTTTGAACGACGCCAATAAAGACTATATGTGTTATAGCGTATGATGGTCAAAGTCACCTTCGTGCTTTCAAATTAGGTCATAAATTCAGTCGCTTATGGAAAACTGTTGGCGTGCAAGTGTCACTGCCGTACATAAAAAAAGCGTTTAAAGGGTTAAATAGTCACAATGACTGGCATTGGCATTACATCATAAATGCGGAATAATAGAAGGATTAACGCTCCTATTTTAAAGCCAGTGAAGACTAAGCTTTCGACATGTAATCCTTAAGACATTCGCATGCCTCGCACGCCATCACGAGCTATGATTTATTCACGGCCACGTACGAGAGTAGTGTTATCAGTTGCCAGTACATAAACTATCGTTTGCTGATGAAGTATCAATATTTTATTATGTATCTACGGGAGAAAAGAAGCACACTGCCCGGGGCCTATTGCTGACTATATAATATATTTATAACGGCATAGTATATTTCTATTGAAACGGGATGACGAGATTCATAAGTAGGTCAATATAACTTTAACTTTCCTTTGGAGTCGCAAGTGACAATAGGCTACGGTGTCTGCTTACCATAGCCGGTGTCTGCTTAGCAGGCCGTAAGCTTGTTTGTCACCGTCGTAGTTTAAAAAAATTCGAGTATGAGCCAATCACCTCCTCTATACGTGTAGCTTGTGGCTGCGGTACACGCAACGGACCTATGCGGCCCCCCGGCTAAAATTTATATCGCGTTCCGGGTGTTATTGGGGTGCCTCGTTTCTGAGCTACTATCGCAAAACCAAAACGGAGTTCGTATATGTTTCTCTTTGTCGCTATAGACGGAGATAAATTAACTTCGTTCATTTTAGTTTCGCGGTAGCAGCCCTATAGTGCATCAGGGACGTATTCAGAAGCAAGAGTCGACTGCTTTTACTGTAGTAGGTATGCGCAAAAGGGCATCCCAGTGCGCCGGATGCGTGGCAGTCCTAACAACATTCTGCAAAAAATGATAAGTTATATAAAACATAGAAGTGTAATTTACTCGAAATAATAAATGGTTAAGTTATTATGAAATAACTTTTTCGAACTGCATTGGTTCGTATAATATCAGATCCTAACTTCTGAAGACCAAGTTCTCACAGTTATTTATTATACTGACGGCAAGATATTAATTTTTAACTAATATTTTCAAAATATTTATATCCTTTAGCCTAAAGAGTGAAGACCAATTTGGGTTCGGCAGCTGCTAATTGACTAAAATGTGTATTACGATTTCACGTCTTTTAGGAAATTCAAAAATAATTATATTTTTGTATAATATGTAATGGGCATAAGCTGCATGAAACAAATAAAATTAAAAAAAAAATATTAGTTCAGATTCAAATTCAGAGTCAGGTAGAGAGAGCTACACCGATCAAAAGAGTCTAACTCTTAAATTTGTGATGAATTAAGGTCAAGGCACAGAACTCATCGGAATTTTGATCAAGGTACAATGACCTTAATAATACATTAACTACAAACCATAATTATTTAATAAAGAATTCAACGTAGTGTCCATTACACTTTTCCACTCAATCACTTGAGGAGATCCGCCATTAAAATTTAATTGAAACCCGACCCTACAGTCAATACAAACAGCGCGAAGAAATAGCTCCAATATTGTTACACAAGAGCCGAAAATGAAACCCCAAAGGTTTATATTAAAATGTTTTACCGCAATTGTTTGGATTTAACCCTCGCCTTTAATATAGGATTGAAATTTAATCTCGCCATTGTTTTCGAGATATATTTACGGAATCCATTGAAACTCGACTCAGATTAGAAGTTTACGAGTTGGGAACCATAGCTGTGGTCGTGGCGTGGCCGATCCTTGTTCCGAGCGACTGATAGTATTGTTGATTGCTGTTTGCATATATTTTTAGCAGATTTTATCCAGCTTGATTACAATTTTGTTTACACCTCTTAGGGTCTGGCAAAACCGGCGCTCAAAATACGGTGACGGTACGGAATCACAGTGAACGATAGGGAGAAATGTATGGGTTAAAAACGTCACGCGTGGGGCCCGTCATCGCGTTTACGGTGCGTCAGTGCGTTGGTGCTGCAGTGTTGCCGGATTTTAATATCACGCGGATAAGTTTGATCAATCTATATTTATCTATCATGTAGTCTTTGCCATTATCGAATAACAATTGAAAGTAGTCGATTATTTATTATGCCGGATCATACTCTAGAATGGAACAAACAAACGATTTAAAGACAGTAATTGTAAACACTCGCTCAGGCTTCATCAGGAAATATCTGTTAACCTAAATAGGCACAACAGTGAGCAAATCTACATCAACTTCACGAATGGACTCACTCACTCGCCTTATTTACTGCAACTATATGTAAATATTACGGAGCTACGTTCATCTCTGGAGTCGTGGTCAAATAGTGAATGTAATCATAAATATCACCATTAAACGTATGTTAGTTTTGACGTCCTTTGAGTAACGTCGGTTATTTTATGCAACAGTATTTGCATGTGTAATAAATAATACTTATTTATAAATCTCTTAAAATACATATACTTTTAACTTTATTAAATAAATATATTGCAGTATACGTACGGCTAAATACGACGGGTACTTACAAGAAAATTCCCTGTACACTTTCGAAGTATTCACTGGCAAAATGTTTATGCTCTCATGATTTAGGAAGAATGAAATTTTATTAATGAGCCTACTATCTCCACCTTGCGAAAAATAAGGCGACCCGAGAACAAATATTAGATACCTTTACCTACAAAAAATTGCTGTCCTCGGGTAGAGTAAGGTCGTCAGAAAAGTGCTTTGGTTTTTAATTCAGTTATTTTGTTTTCTTGGAAATGTTTATGAAGCTGTGAAAACATGTAGATATTTTTTATATTTTACAACAGCAAGTATAATTTATTATTATTAAACCCATTCATAAAAATGGTGTATAATATTAATATTTTTTTTTTAAGTTAGCCGATTGACGTCTACCCGACACTGAGTATAGGAACTGTTTTTTTACACGAAATAATATCATCCATTAAGTAATATTAATAAATAAAATAAAATAAAGTTAGTTCTTTATCTATCATGAATTATTAAGAAAAATCTCCTATTTCGTGAATAAATTGAATATGCACAAGTATTTAATAGTACATTACGATACAAGTGCAGAAAATAGGAAGTTCGCAACGAGAGGTGATAAATAAAAACACGACCGAAGGGAGTGTTTTAAATCGACACGAGTTGCGAATTACCTATTCGCACGTGTATCGTACAACGTTTTACAGTACATATGGCTCTTTAAAGTTTCGACATATGCACGTAATCTGGTGATTACCGCACTCGTGCGGTAATGTAGCACCATATGTACTGTAATAGTACATTACGATACAAGTGCAGAGAACAGGAAATTCGCAACAAGTGGTGATAAATTGAAACACGACCGAAGGGAGTGTTTTAAATCGATACGAGTTGCGAATTACCTGTTCGCATGTGTATCGTACAACGTTTTACAGTACATATGCTGCTACTTTACCGCACGAGTGCGGTAATCAGAAGATTGCGTGCATATGTCGAAGCTTTAAAGAGCCATATGTACTGTAAAACGTTGTACGATACCTACACGTGCGAATAGGTAATTCGCAACTCGTGTCGATTTAAAACATTCCCTACGGTCGTGTTTTAATTTATCACCACTATTTGCGAATTTCCTGTTCTCTGCACTTGTATCGTAATGTACTATAACAAAATAAATATTTATTGTCACACGGTTTTTTTATAATATATTATGTAATACGCTTATTTACTAGGCCGGAACTGCACTCGCGTAGAACTAGTTCATATTGTACCTCCAAACTAACTTGCAGCTTCTGATTTTACTAAGGGGTTAGAAGTTGAATTGATTTCTGGGATAAAAACTATCCTAATATGTCCTTCCCAGCATGTTATCTCCATACCTCACCTCAATCGGCTAAGTCATATAAGCGTGAAGAAGAAACATATCTTTCGCATTTATATTGCGTATGGTATAAATTAGACTATTGGTCTACCGTTTAACGGAGATAGCACCTCTGAAGGGTTAGAGACAAGGGGGAGACGTCGAAGGGAGGGGAAAGGAGGGGAGCACGGGTAACGCGCGGCGCGGCGCGTCACTGCTTCTCGCTAGGTACTCGTACTTACTCTTCTGCGCCATCTCAATTAAGGGCGTAGAATGAAAAATACAATGGAGCGCTCGTTACCAGCGGCGCCCGCGTACCGTGTGCGGCTTGAGACGTTAAGCAACGTGGTTTCAGGTCAATTCTTGAATGGGTGACCGCTTTGAGTGGTCTCTAACCGAGCGCTCCCATGCTTTGCAAGGTACGTTTAGCCGTTGATCCCTATTGCTGTCTGCAACAACAGTTGTTAAGCCAAGTTAGAGGTCTTCGGGTGGCTTGAGAACTTCTAACAATCCAGTTGTGTAAGTGCCCACTCACTTGACAAGGGGGGTCGAAGTTGCACCACGTGCTTTGTGGGAAACCAGTCCTGTCAAGCTGGTCTAATTTGACAGACGATCAGATGTACTCTTTGAGTAACAAATGGAAGGACAATACATGTCAAATGTCCTTGGGGAGTATTCACCGTTGCCATAAACGTGGTCCCTGGGTGATGCTAAAAATGCAACAAACTGGTAACCAACTCTTCTCGAAGATCTCATGGTCCGAAAATAAATGCCATACGATTAATAATATGATGAAAAATATCATTTTCTTTGAAACGCCGTCTCGTCAGATTATGAATAAGGAGTGATTTTCCGATATTCTTGACTTTACAATCGTTTTTTTGACCAGAGCTGAAACATGATTTCTTAAAATTTTCCCAAAGTTTAGTAGTGTTTTCCTCAGTCTACTCAAACAATACGTGACACCATATAGAAGATTTAGAGATCGTATGGGCGACTTTACGTAACATAGAGAGTGAAATAAACAGACTTTTTTAAAATATCATTTATTTATGTTCAATGAAAATACAGTGTGTAAATTTTATACGGGCGTATATTGTAATGGAGATTAAGATTGGACCTAGGGAACCTGTTTACATTAATATCTTTAGGAAATTAGGATTCTTTTTTTTTCATACATAATAATTAAGCACGCAATGTATTGCATCCATAATAATTAACGTACCGATGCCGATGCGTCATGTCAGTATTTAAATTAGTTTGCTTTATTAATTACTTAAGTCAAGTTGCTAAGTCCTGATTGTTCCTATCAAACGAAAAACATCATGGGAAAAAGGCAGTTTCTAAAATTTATAACAAATAAAGTAAGCAAACTTGTTATGTCAAAATAAGTTGGACTGCATACATTGCTGGTCGGTCGGATTTAAAAAAATCATTACATCTAATTGATAACACTATTCAACAACTTTATTATCCTATATGAGTCGTATTAATTGATACTATAAGTGGAAAAAATATACGCCCGTATAAAATTTACACGCTGTACATACAAGAATACTTAACCAAAATAATATAAATAAAATTAAAACTAACTTAAATCTAAAACCCCTTAAACTTTTTTAAATCTCAAATACATTTAATTATTTGACTATGAATACATTATTAAACGGCACAACCAAGATATAGCTATGGTGTTTACTTCATCTAAAATCTGACAAGAGAAAATATGTAACTTCACAATTCAGACATTAATCGATTTTTTTACAAAAAACGCTGTTCCTAAAGAAGGTTGCATCTCATTTTTCATGTGTGGAATACATTAGTCTCTTACATAGAGGGCGTAGTTTACAGAATCAAGGCATCCACATAAGCGGGAAACTTATAAAAATGTTCGCAAAAAATATAGCTGCTAACGATTGTCTATATACAAGATGAACGTTTCAGCTCACCAAAAACACTTATATTTTTTGCCTTGCTGTCTTTACCTTCGTAGGTGGGATGATTTATGACGTTTAATAAGGCAGGGTGAATTTCCGCGGCCACGTGCTCGAAATAAAATACAAGCGATGTTTACCCTCTTAATAAGGAGATTCTCATTTTAGATCATCCTGAGTGTATGACAGTTTAATTTAGATATCGATGCCGTATTATGCGAGGGAATGATGTAGTCTTAAAACTCGTATAGGCAAGTATATTAAAAAATACAGACTTTCGATTCATTCACAGAAATATGGAATTCCTTCTTCGTGCAGTTTTTTTATTGCCAAGCGTTATAATATATAAGCGTTCACCCGTAAATCCCGTAATAAGTTTGCAGAACCAAGGTGACCGATATAGCCCTTCGAATCGCTAAACTTAACTGGCAGTGGGCGGATCACATAGCATGTAGAACCGATGGCCGTTGGGGCGGAAAGGTTCTCGAGTGGCGACCACGTACCGGAAGGCGTAGCGTGGGCAGGCCCCCCACACGGAGGACTGATGACCTGGTAAGGGTCGTGGGTGTCCGATGGATGCTGGTGGCGCAGGACCGGTCATTGGGAAGCCTATTTACAGCAGTGGACGTCATTCGGCTGACATGATTATGATGATGATCAAGTTTGTAGACTCGTTCATACTTATCTACAGGTTAGGTATCAGAATTCCTAAGACTGACTTACCTAATGTCAACGTACATACCTACTATGTTCGGAATAGCTATATTTTAAATTATATCGTCCCGCTTCCGCGCATCCCTCGCCAGTGGGAAAGCACTCATTTAAATGAAGGCCTGTAAAAAGAGGCGGTACTGAGTCGACTGACAGTTGACACTGGTAGCTGACAGCTTTATGATATCGTACCGCCTCCTCATCAAAGAAATCAAGAAGTCGCCTAAAAGATAAAAGGCAAAGTTCTGTAAAAGTACCTAATATAGGTATGTAGTCAAGAGTAAAAGTAGGTTAACACCTTTGCATCTTATGCCATTGTGATAAGGTGAAAAAGTGTTAACTTACATAAACCTACACCCTGTACCTACATAAAGCTGCGCCTTGCAATTTCCCAGAACCCATAGGGCCGGAAATTGGGTTTATAATCCACGTGCTGTTACAAAGCATCGATTACGTTTACCATATACATTTAACAGGAAATAATTGAACTTCGAATGTTAGCGGCTGGATTGAAGTATTTGTTGTTTTGAGGAAGTTCTATTTTATATTATATTCTGTTCCTCTGTCTGTTTTTCTATGTATGTTCACCAATATTTCTATCATTGTAGGCCGATTATTAAAATCGTTTTTATGTTCGAAAGAGTATACTCCAGCCCTCTTATTCACAAATCGAATCGTTCTCACCTGTCACCTCACACCTCACCCTTTTTTAAACGGAAACTTTTGACAGTTTCCACATAAAAAAACAGTATCTGTTGATGGGGCATCAAGGAAATCGAGGGTGACCCTCAGGCACTTATTACGTGTTTCATGTATTTTCTAAAGCTATTTAAGTATTTGCGTTTGGTAGTAATCATGTCATGTCGATAAACTGATGATGCAAGGTACAACTCCCTTACGGTTAGGAGTTGGAGGATAGTTATTTAAATATTATAGGTGGGTAATGTATTCTTTTAGAATATTCAGTTGAGCTTATCAGTTAGAAGTTGGAGGAAGGTATCCTATTTTTTTGCCTGCCTTTTGTAAGCGTGATTGATTTGTATACCCATACCGAATTTAAAGTTTTCTAGTAGTAACGGTCCATGAGCCAAGACGCGAACAGATGGATGGATGGACGGACGGACATGGCGAAACTATAAGGATTCCTTGTTTCCTACGGAACCCTAAAATAACTAAACTTGAAAAGCAAGCATGGTATTTTATCACTGATCGATTAAAATTCCAAGCTTTTTTCAGGATTTTTATACATTAATAAACTTGAGTTCGGCTAGTGTGTTTAGGAATTTCACTCGGAGAAAATTAGTTTTGCTTACGCACCATGCATCATTATTTATACTAGTATTTAAGATTAATCAAAACATTTATTAAGCACAATAACAGGTCAATATATAATATAAGACTCCAAACTAGCTACCTACAAGAGAGGAAAAAGTATAAATTAAAACTACACCCCGCTCTGCGTCATGCTCGAACCAAACCAACTATTTAAAATAATATACAACTTTTCCTATCAAAATATTCGAAAAAATAACATGACACTGACTTGAATGACATAATACACATCCACCATATCAGCCGAAGGACATCCACTGCTAGACATAGGTCTCTCTCAATTTCATGGGGTCAATTGCCATAATCACCACGCTTAGCACGCGGGTTGGCGATCGCAGTATCTCCACCTTACTCCAGAGATGCCCACGGCACACAACACATAATACACGCACACTGTCATAAATAAAAATAACCTTATATTTCATAGGAGTGCTAGGTATTCTCCTGGGTACAGGTAAATGTATGCAGGCGAATCAGAGTGCAATAGAAGCCAGTGCGGCGTCCCTGGAGGGCCGACAAAGGCCGGAGATTGCATGTCTGCATGTGATTCCAAAGACACAATTCGCCACGCATTTTGACGTGGTGAAACCATAGAGTGATTATTTTTCGGCCAATAGAGATGAATGGAAGTATAAAACATGCTGTGCTGACCAGTTAATGATAAGGGTAAAAGCAAATAATGAAGTAATTAGCGAATCGTCTTGTTTCGACCCTTACACGTGAAATAATAAAATTCTAGGCTACTTAAAATAACGTATTTTCTTAGGTACCTTCGCAATTGTTCGTAATTCCTAAACGTTATAGAAAATTACCACCTCCGTTATTCTGTGCAGTCTTCATTTTTACATTACGGCAATTTAATGTCCATGCTTGCTACTTTGTTTTTTAATAGACATTTTTTAATTATTTTTTCATAATTTAATTCCGAATCAGTTTTGTACATAAATCATAAACCCCATATGAGAAAAATTGGGTGAGAAAAATCAAAACGGCCGTAAGTGTGATAGCGAAGCACTCATGTCGAAATAACGATGATATCAACATTGAAAAGAGAATTATAGTTGCCAAATAGCATTATCGAAGCATACTTCGACGTGAGCTTTTGGTAGAAGTGTACCATTTGAAGAGACACAATCGGGTCCCGCTTCGAACTTGATTTGACTTGATCGCTCTATATCTATTTAGTACTTTGCTATCTACGACTACTTAAATCTCGGTTACAAAGAACAAAAAAACATTTGAATTTCTTTAATGAGCATTGAAAGTCTCGTTTTGAATTCCTTGCAAGGCCCTTATTGTTATTAGTAAAGCGTTCCTTCAATAATTACACAGTTGTAAAAACTGTCAAGAAAGTTTATTTCTCACGTTTCCCACAGACGTAGCAAACTGCTAGAAGTCTCTCGGAATTTTCCTATATCAAGATGATGGCAGTACTTATTTGTTTTGTAAGGCTGCAAAAGTGCAAAATTGTTGCTTGGCTCGATTGCTTGTATTGAGAGCCAAGCTAGCGAAGGATTGCAAGATTAATACGTTAACTGCGTTACGGGGGTTACGAACACCGTAAGATGTCATCACTCAGTGCGTGGAATAAAAATCGCGTTTACTTGTTGGTGCGGAAGCTGTAACTTTGTTATTAAACTACTTGACCGTCACTGGAAGCTTTATAATTGAGATAGCATATCTGTTTCCGTCGAATTATCACCAGTTTCAGTGCATTATTTGACTTTATTTCCGGCGATAGTGGCGACACCTGGCGGACCGCGCCATTTTTTACCAAGTTAGTAGATGTCCGGTGAGTTTTATTTCATTGGCGTTAAGTTTCCCGTCGAAGCAACACGTTCGCAACGAATGCGACTGATATACGTTGAAAATAAATTTGAAATAGTATTCAACTGAACAACGTTCAAGGAATTTTAATATAATAGTAGGTGCTCATGTAAGTACCCGGTTACAAATTTTTATAAAAAGCACGTGGCCATTTGCATTTAACAGATTTTCTGTTCGGACCACTGCGTAATAATGATTTTAAATTAACAGTACCAGTTAATGAAGTGTTTTATTTGCAGCTCGGACTGATTGTATTTGCGATTGCAGGTACCTTTACAATCGGTTACAGTTTTGAATAGAATTTAATCCTATTTCTTTTACAGAAATGGATAACGAACAAAAGGACTTGGCACAGCCGCCGGCTGGGCCAAGTGGGTTAGCGCGAAAGCGGAATAGAAGTGCAAGTTCGTCTAGCAACAGCTCGGACAGTAGCAGCTCATCAAGCTCATCATCCTCGAGCGGGAGGAAGCGGTCACGACGCAACCGTAATAAGAAAAGTAAGCGCTCTCAGCATTCTTCGCGTTTGATGAATAAGCTGTTTAAGGAAATCGGTGAGCTCCGCAAACAAATTACATCTGGTCATGATGTAATTTGCCATGATAATAATAGTTGCAATGAATTTAGAACTCACCATGAAAATTTTGTCCACAACGAAAATGCAGATAATATGTCAATTTTATCAGCAGTGAGTGGCGATCTGTATGATAATAATAGTGTTAATGATGAGCCGTGCCCTAATGCTGAAAGTCAAGATGCAGGTTTGTCGTTCACTTTCGATATCGAAACTAAATTAAAGGAACCGACTGTTCCCAAGACTCCGAATCTTTTTCTAAAACTCCTTCTTGACGTTCAGCGATTAGGAAGCGCAGCCTGGTCTGAAGTTAGATACTCTGACACACAAAAACTTTACAACCATACTCCAGGTTTCATAGACTTGGAAACAAACGAAGAGGTAAAAATGTATGATACCTTACGTCATCTAGCTTATGCTGATAAATCATATGCAGCCATAACCTATTGTATCTTAAAGCAAAAACAGGCTGTGCAGGATAGTATTCGTAACCTTCTATCGTGGGCAAAAGGTATGAATTTTACTTTTGAGGATCTCAACACAAAAGTGGACGATCTTTTCCACAAAGGAGATTTGCAAAAGATTTCTTCTGACCTTTTGCAATTAGTTTGTGGCCACCGCGCCGAGGCGATCGAAATGCGCCGAGATGCCATTACGAACCAGATCAGAGACCCATTGGTTAAAACTATGGTAAATAAGATTCCCCCTTCAACATCTAACATATTTGATGCAGAACCCTTTACATCAACTCTTGAAAAGGCAGGGGGAGTTCGAAAAGCCTTTTGGCCTCTAAAACCAAATACAGGCAAGGCTACTAACTCAAATAATAGCCGCCCCTCGCGGGGGCAAGGCATTAGAAAGCATGGAATTCCATCGCGTGGAATTCAAGGTAATGCTAACACAGGGTATTTTCCCTTGCAAAATACGCATACACAGGTTTGTAACAATACACCCTCGCGGGGTGTATGCAATTGCCATAGTTGTCAGCAACCAACTTACCCGTGGGTAACTCAACCTCCAAATAATCAAACCACTTACCACCACACAAGTGGAAGAGGTACATTTCAGAATCGAGGCTCGCGGCCCGATCGCGGAGGTAGCAGAGGACGAGCAAATTCCGGTAGAGGATATAGAGGCAACCAAAAAAGGCAGAAACAATGACTCGGAACCGTTCCGAGCAGGTCAGTTAGCACTCTTTCATACACAGTGGAAGAAAATGGGAGCACCAGAAATTGCATTAAACTTAATTCAAGGGTATCGCATACCCTTTTTTGCAAAGCCCCCATTAGTGTATCCCAATGTAAACACAGGTGCCTTTCACACCCCTGTATCAGAACAAATGTCTGCTGTTGTAGAAAAAATGAAAGCCCAAGGTGTATTAAAGGTGGCGCGCCCGTCACCGAGTTTCATTTCCCCTCTATTCCTGGTTCCAAAGCCAGACAGGTCAGTACGACCAATATTCAACTTAAGAGCGCTAAACAACTATGTAATGACCGAACCTTTTCATCTCATAAACATGCATCGTGTTCCCGACTTTCTCCAACCAAACGATTGGATGTGCAAAGTGGACATATCCCAAGCATACTTTCACGTGAAAGTATCCGAGGCACACAGGCGCTTCTTACGCCTCATTTACGACAAGGAATTGCTAGAAATGACATGCCTTCCATTCGGTTTGAGCACAGCCCCAAAGACGTTTTCGATACTCACAAATTGGGTAGCTCAAACGTTGCGACAGCAATGGAATGTACGAATTATAGTATACTTAGACGATTACTTAATTGTCCATCAAAATGCTCGCATACTACACGACCATGTCAAAATCAGAGTTCAAACACTTCAACGTCTCGGCTGGAAAATAAATTTCGACAAGTCAATCCTCCACCCACAAAAAAGCATAGTATACTTGGGAATACTTTGGCGAACTTGGGACAATCTAAAATCCCTACCAAAGGACAAGGTAATGTCACTAAGCCAAAAAATAAATCAAGTCCTCACACAAGGAAAAATTACGTTGAAAGATACTCAAAGGATCGTAGGATCTCTAAATTTCGCAAGTTTTGTAGTCCCAAGGGGACGGCTCAATCATCGGCGACTTTTGATGTTTTTAAACACCTTGCCAAATCCTTCGAGCAAGGCGTTCCTGATACCGAAAGACGTGTTGAACGAATTGAGTTGGTGGATTCAGAATTGTCAGGCGTCAACAATCCTGCATCACCCTCCCCCTGCCAACTTCCTAACGACCGATGCATCGGACCTAGCTTGGGGGGCACAGCTGAACGATCTAGCTCTCTCGGGCTTATGGAATCGAGAAGAGCAGAACCTTCATTGCAATCAGAAGGAAATGCTAGCCATTCTTCACGCTCTCCAAGACCATGCCCAACTGTTGTGTCACAGTTCGATTCTAATACAGTGCGACAGCCGGACGGCTGTAGCTCACCTAAGAAAAGAAGGGGGCTCGAAATCACTGGCCCTGATGAACATAACCCATCAGATTTTGGATCTCTTAGACCGGAATCAAATACACCTCAGCATACACTATCTACCAGGCAAGTACAATTGTCAAGCCGACAACTTGTCACGTCACCGTCAACCTTCAGAGTGGCACTTACTACCGGCGTGCCTGGAGATAGTGTTTGCGAAGTGGGGGACGCCGGTAATCGACCTGTTTGCCTCGGCAACAGCCCACGTAGTGCACAATTATGTGTCTCGAGACCTGAAAGATCCTCAAGCCCTGTACCACGATGCATTCAGCACTCCGTGGAATTACCCACTAGCGTGGGTATTCCCACCACCATTTCTGGTTCCCAGAGTTCTGTCCCATTTGAACCAGTCGACTGGAATATTTCTGATGGTGGTACCCCGCTGGGAGAAGGTATTCTGGCGCGCGGATCTCAGAGCCCGAGCGCTAGCAGCACCAATAACTTTGAGGAATCTGCAGAAGAATCTAGTCGACACATCGACAGGCCTACCACCTCCCAAAGTCGAGGACATCACTCTCGAGGTTTGGAAATGTGGGGGTGGTCAGAGGCGATAGAATCATGGACTACTGAACAACAGACCTTGCTTCAAAATTCTTGGAGAAAATCGACCTTAAGAACTTATAAAACAGCTTGGCAACGTTGGATTTCGTGGTCAAGTACTAAAAATATAAACCCAAAAAATCCAACAGGAGCACAACTGGCACAGTTTTTATCGGACTTGTATTTAAAAGATAAACTATCTTATAATACTATACTTTTACACAAGTCGGTCGTTTCCACATTGTGTAATACTGAGACCGAGAGTCGTTTGAGTTCACATGTTCTGGTAAAACACATTTTAAAGTCGATTTCCTTAAAATGTCCTAAAAATACTAAACCACCCGTTTGGGACGTTAGCAAGCTGATAACATTTTTATCTGATTATGAGGTAGATATAAATAACGTTTTTCAGACATCACGTCACACTGCAGCTTTGTTACTGCTTTGTTCTGGTAGGCGCATACATGATTTGACCTTGCTTGCAATTGACCCTGATCACTGTATAAAATCAGATGAAAGTATAATTTTTTGGCCTCGATTTGGCTCAAAAACGGATTCCAGTAAATACAGACAGTCCGGTTGGAAGTTGTTAATAAATACAAATAATCGGAAATTAAATCCCGTATTCTGGATAGAACAAACTATATCACTGTTAAATGAAAGACGTAATTCTGCAAAATCATTTAATTTGTTCATTACACTTAAAGGTCAGCCGCAGGCAGCCTCCCGTACAGTTGTAGCTAACTGGATAAAAACATTGTTTAAAGAAGCAGATATTACAGCTGCTCCAGGTAGCATTCGATCCGCTGTAGCTTCTAAGAGTTGGTTAGATAATCATTCCCTCGATGAAATTATGGCACGTGGTAATTGGCAATCAGCTAATACCTTTCAGAGATTTTATAGGAGAGAAGTAGCAAATGCAAATACTTCTTCCTCTACTAATGTAACGCAATTGTTTGATCCCGTGTAAGTGATTATGAAATTTATAAATAGTAAATTTAATTTTGGTATGTAAAATTGCATACTTATACATAATACTGTATTATACAAATAGGCATCTTATGATAAAAATATTGTCATCAAATTTAAGTTTATATGAATACTTGGCTACTTAAGCAACGGATTGCTAAGTTAGTCTGCAGATTGTTTACATCTGTTGTAAAATTACATAATTATTTAGAAAATAAACATATTTAAATTTAAATTTTTCTGTTTTTTATTATAAAATACCTTATTTTATAAAGAATCACATTGACGTTAAAATGGACTTTATTTTATAAGTGACGGCACCAGGCGATAACAAACAGGTCTCAATTATAAAGCTTCCAGTGACGGTCAAGTAGTTTAATAGACGCGTTTTACCTGAAATAAAACGCATATTAAAATACTTACCTCACTGGAAGCTTTCCATTCATTTCTGCCTGGTGAAATTGAGCCAATGAAATAAAACTCACCGGACATCTACTAACTTGGTAAAAAATGGCGCGGTCCGCCAGGTGTCGCCACTATCGCCGGAAATAAAGTCAAATAATGCACTGAAACTGGTGATAATTCGACGGAAACAGATATGCTATCTCAATTATAAAGCTTCCAGTGAGGTAAGTATTTTAATATGCGTTTTATTTCAGGTAAAACGCGTCTATTTTTATACGTACGATAAAAACAAATATACATTTGAATTTCTCATTAAAATTATTATCAAGTGCTATATTAAACATATACGGGGTGCCAGGAACCCCGTACCGACCATGGAACAAAAATTGCTCTCTAGTGCGATACGGGGTCCTGTGAACCCCGTATAGATTTTAGCGGCCCTGGACGGGGTTATGACCATGGTATTGCTAGTGCAGTCAGGCCTTGTTATCGGTAAATTAAAAATTAAGCACTCGCGGCGCATGTTAGTGTTGTCCTATAGCACAAACAAGTATGAAACTACTCCATCAACGTCAAGATCACCAAGAGAGTCGACATCCTCACCTTTGTTTCGCAAGATTTTTTAGCGACAATCGTCTAATAATGTTCTCACTAGCCTTAGTACCGGCCAAACATATCAAAAATTGCAAAATGTTGATGTAAGGAGAAATACAGAAGTATTGGAACCGAATTTACCCACTACATCAAGTACGCAAAGGAAAGAAATTAAGATTTTGGAGGACATTGTTGTACAGCAAGCTAATTATCAATTAGACCGCCAAGCCATGGATTTCCCAATGAAATGACGACGAATTGGCGACGAATCCTTGAAACCGTTGGAAATGAGTTCCAGCGATTGCGGATCTTCGAGTGTTAATTTGGTCAGTGGTCGAACAGAAATGTTAGTTAAACACATTGTTTCTAAATTGCTATAATTTAGAATACTAAATATAATTTAATATTGCATTATTGTTCGCCGCTTAGAGGTCAGTTTGAAAACGAATCTCAACCTCAAAATAGACTAATTGGCGGGCAGTATACATGTTTTAAAAATTAAGTTAATGTCGGTGGTGGTTTATATTCTTTTATATATTTGTTACTTAATGATATCAACGGGATTTACAAAACTTGGGAGGTTATATTGTTATATTTACGTAACTTGTTTATTTTTTTTGCAAATTAATTAAGGTGCAATAAAGTACGTTAAGTTTAAAAAATAAATAATTGAAAATTAAGGAGTAATAAAGTAAGTTAAGTGTAAAAAATAATTAATTAAAAAATGAAGGTTTAATAAAGTACGTACTAAAATATCGTTTATTTTATTTCCTATCACTATTCATTTATCGACACAAACAAGATGTGTGCGTTACGGGGTTTGATGAGCCCCGTAGTATTTCAATTTTAGTGCGATACGGGGATAAGAAAACCCCATCTTTTTTTTTCTATATTATTTCATGAGTTTTTATCGTGTAAACGTGCGAAGGGACTAAGACGTAGGAAATTTCATACTCTTTACATTTGTCAATAATAAATAATAGAAACTATAATATTTCAGGACTTTATAGCAGTTTTAATATACTTAGTTTTACGGGGCACTTTTATACCTGTAACGCACCACGGTGTAGACCACCACGGGGCGGATTAGGCCTCGTAACGCACTACATTTTAGGTACAGGTTTATGCTTGCCGCAGTGAACGTGTTACAATCCTGAGCGTAGCGAAGGCTTTCAAGGCACGACACGCCAAACAACTTTGCTGCTGAGCGAAACACACTCAACCTTTCACCTCACCACCACAAGAAAAATTGATCATGTGTAATGCAATCGTATGTACGTAAGTTGTACTAATTTTCGATGAAGAGTTCTTTAAATGTCATGCAAATCAAATATTAAATACTCGCTATTACTAGATTATAATTTAATCATATTATTGTTGAGTACTCACGGGTAACATAAGGCACAAAATATGAACATATTTATACATCTTTTCACTAACTTTTACGGGCATTAAAATTTAAATATGAATTTCTTCTGCACTGAATTCAATCTTTTTTTTGTTCAGGCTTTAGAATACAATAAAATAAAAAACAGACAATTAAAATGTACCAGACTTTTTTTTTTTATGTAACTTTTAAAAAGAGCGTTCTGTATTTGCACGTAGCGTAAAATTGTGAAACAGAAAAACACATATCAAAATATTTATTCCTACCATTTTTATAAATGAATATATTAATTTATTTAATCCTATGGCATTTATTTACGAACCGTGAGATCTTCGAGAAGACAAGTACGGTTACCAGTTTTTGTTGCACTTTTAGCACCACCCAGGGGTCACGTGTAGGGTAACGGTGGGTACTCCCTACGGACGTGGTGCAACTTCGACCCCCCCTTTGTTAAGTGAGTGGGCAACTTGACTGTTAGAAGTTCTCAAGCCGCCCGAAGGCCTCTAACTTGGCTTAAAGTAAAAGTAAAAAAAAGTAAAAGTAAAAGTAGTTTATTCTTCAAATTAGGCATATTACATGCACCTATGAACGTGAATAAACTACCACCGGTTCGGAAAAATATACCTCTGCCACGAGAATAACCGGCGTAAGAAACTCGGCGAGGTGTCATTTTTTCAAAACAATATACATTATATAGTTAAATATAAAATTACATTACTACAAAATAACTTAAATAACAATGCTACAGTAGAAAATATATTTTTGCGATAGATTACCCGTGCAGGACGCTATCACTGCCACACATCCCTATCCATGATCTTATAATATGCTCTTGAAATAAGTGTTTGTTTTACTACAGATTTGAATTTAGAATTGCTAAGTTCAGTAATGTGTTTAGGAATTTTATTGTAGAATTTGATACAATTTCCCAAGAACGACTTTTTCGCCTTTACTAGTCTATAGAAGGTTATTTTCAGTTTCCCAGTATTTCTCGTGGCTATTGGTTTATCAGCGTTCGTTGGAAAATTGCCCAAATTCTTCCTAACATACATTATTATTTCAAATATGTATAGGGACGGCAGGGTTAGAATATCTATTTCTTTGAAAAATTCTCTTAATGAATCACGCGACCCCAAGTTATAAATTGCTCGGATAGCCCTTTTTTGCAAAATAAAAACAGTTTCAATATCTGCAGCTGATCCCCATAAGATAAGACCATAAGTAATTATACTATTAAAATAAGCAAAGTAAACTAACCGTGCCGTTGCCACATTGGTAAGCTGCCTTGTTCTCCTGACTGCAAATGCAGCAGAGCTCAACCTACTTCCTATCGCTGTTATATGGGAACCCCACTACAATTTTGAGTCCAATGTAATACCTAAGAATACAGTAGAAGTAACAAATTCTAATGTTTGACCATTAAGTTTAATATTTGTATCTAAGTTTCTGTTTGATGAGTTCGCTAGAGAGAATTTCATACATTTCGTTTTTTTCGGGTTCAATACTAAGTTATTGGCAGCAAACCAGTCAGATATCATGGAGAGGGTATTATTTGGTTCAATGAGTTCAGTATCTCTCCTATTTACCTTGAACAGTAATGAGGTGTCGTCTGCGAACATTACAATGCATGATCGTCGGCTTACCATAATTTAACGACTGCTGTCGAGACAGCAGCCGGGATTTAGCTTTATCTATATTAATAATTTCGTGCAGGGGTACGGTAGACCCGAACGAGACCTGTCTCAAATTGAAGAACGTATAAAAATAACGATTTTTGAGTTGAACATATGTATCCGCAAAATTCGGATTGTCGCGTATTTTGCATTTAAAAGTGTTAATTTTATGACGAAAGGTCGGCCATATTAAATTCGTTGGTTGACAGCGTCGGGTTGGGTACGTTCGGAAATTGTTAACTATGTTTGCGTCCGCTGTGTTGGCCAGGTTGCTGGGCTGCGTTCTGGGTGATGGGCCATCATCGCCCATTGTGTGGATTCGGCTAGCCGCGTCTGCAGCGTTTTGTTTTTGTAGTTTTCAAGCGTTCTATACACCTATCAGCCTAGCTAGCACGATAACTTATACCGTCACGTTATATGGGTGAAATGTATTAAAACGTCACCTAAAACGTAACGGTATAATCTATCGTGCTAGCTAGGCTGATTGTCACAACAACTGCCTTCAAAGCGAATGTATTGGGCCTGTTACATGGTTATTAGTATCACGTGATACATTCATATCACGATAAGTAACACGTGAATATTGAAGTAGAATCCATACAAATTTGAAAACTGCTATAATATTGACACCCCAGTATTGTGATAATATTAATCGTGTAAAGGACACCACTTGAATGTTTGCTGAGTTTGTCCGCCATCTTAATAGCTGCGTCTCTATTTTGTTGTGACAAACTACTAGGTGACTTATGGCTTTTAAACGTCTAGCAAAATTCTATCCATATCTCGCTCTATCTTATAAGTTAGTGGTACTGGGGGTCTACTCCGAAATTCGAAATCCGAACTTCGTATGGTGCCGTCCCTTTCACTCATATAGTCTATGACAGGAGAGTGAAAGGAACGGCACCATACGAAGTTAGGATTTTGAATTTCGGAGTAGACCCCCAGCTCATGCCGTTCGCCGCGCTCGGACGTTAGAGGCGCCACCGCGAACCGAAAACGAAGTATCTGCCTCTCTCTCGCACATGTATATTCGAACGATAGAGAGGAAGATAGTTCGTTTTTGGTTCGCGGTAGGCCCTCAGGCGTCAACTTTAAAACGAATAGGGTATTTTACTATAAGAGAAATAAAATTCAAAATGTAATAAAAACCAGCCAAGTGCGTCGGAGACGCACACTGAGGGTTCCGTACTACTAAAAAACAAATTTGATTTATCAATATATTGATATTTTTGGTAAAATATACTTCATAATAAACATTATCTTATCACCTAATTTCAAGTTCATAGGTCGATGGGAAGTTAATAAATTATATGTGTGACAGACAACACACGGAATGTTCTTTGACTTTCTTCGATTGTCCGCCGCGCTCGGAATAAAGTGCTACCAACCGAAAAGTAAATATATATGCCTCTCTGTCGCACTTGCATATTCGAGCGCGGAGAGGGAAATACTTCGTTTTCAGATCGCGGTAGGCCCTCTGGTCTGGCGGCTCCTATTCCTGGATGGTGCGCGTATCGGAATGTGAAATACCTTTGGCAAAACGGAACAAGTTGTTAAATAGCTTCCATTAATTGGAGAAAATATTACCAACTGTTATTATTATCACGCGAAACACTGAATATTGAAGCAACGTCCATAGGGGCCTGTTACATGGTTATTATTATCACGCGATATACTCATATCACGATCCGTATCACGTGCAATGAATATTGAAGAAAAATCCATACGATTTTGAAAACCACGATAATATTGACACACCAGTATTGTGATAATATTAAGCGTTTAACAGACCCCATACAATTTTAAAAATCGCGATTATATTGACACATAATATTGAGTGTAAAGGACCTTACTTAATAGAATTTGGCGGAGAATAGAGAGCTGCTACCGCGAAACGAAAACGAACGACATCGTGTATCCCTCTGTGTCGCTCGATTTTGCAAGTTCGACAGAGAGGGAGATACACGAACTTCATTTGTTTTCGTTCGCGTTAGCAGCTCTGACTTCTCACCAAAAATACTGACTGGAACATCAATATTTAACAATTGCACATCTGAACTGAATTTTAATGAACGATTAGTATTTTAGCTATACAAATCAGTACTGATTACGGTGTCAATTTTTTTATGTGCCTTTAAATACTACCCTTATAAAAATGCTTAGGATTAACTTGCAAAGATACTAGCCTTTGCCCGTGACGTCGTCAGCGTAATCTTTTACTCCCTATTCCATATGTTAATCCAGACTACAGACTATATTTCCATACGAAGTTTCATCATAATCCGTTGTTGTAATGTTTTTATTTTATACATTTTTGTACACTATTTCTTTCTTCGTTTGCATAACTGTCACGAATAAATAAATATGAATGGTGATTTATATTTTAAAAAGTTGCCAAGAAGTGAATTTCAGAAGAAAAAATGGTTAGACGCTATTGGAACTGAGAATGAAACTAGTGGTAGTTGTTTGAATTGAAAAATAAAGACCTGTGTAAATTATTAATATAAAAATATCCTGATCTCACGTTGTTTCAATAGTAACCTTTTAATATACCTAATTTGTGGTTATCTTTTGGTTAGTTATCCCCTAATCTGTGGTGGTGATGAAATGATAAGACGAAAGAACATCTATACAAAGTATATAGTATTATTAGCATATTCTAAAACTAAACTAATGGGATACATCCAGCATACTTGAGGGTGTCTCGTAGGTTTTTATTTTTGGTGACGGGCAGATCTATTTATGTTACATGGCGTTATTGACTGCAAGTAATTAATACACGATATTTAGCGAAATAGTAAAGAAACTCTTTACTAGTAACTTTAATCATGAAATCCCGTAAAGTAAATGTCTGTTTCATAGAATCATTAAAAAAAACTGCATAGAAAAGAGGTCACTATTATTCATATATATCTAATACCATCTTAGGAAACCAATACGTTCTAAGATCTGTCTATAATATCGATAAAAATGTTGATTATCGGGACAGCGCTACTTATATCTGCCATGTTTAGTTCTAATATGGCCGCAAAATGGACACGCTCGTATTGTTGACAGTTCGCGTCCAGAGTTTCCTTAGTCATTGATTTGCACGAAGCTGAAATTGTGACACAGAAAAAATATTTTTTTAAATGAATATAATGATTATTAAGTAATACAAAATTAATCCAGAATATATATTATAAGTTGCTAATTTAATTTCATCAATAAATAATATTAATCTGTACCATTACAACATAATCATATTTCTAAACGCCTAGTAATAACAGCTCATTCTACCTTAAAAAAAAGATAGTGCGTCACGTTTGAATATCAAAATCACTTTGTCACACAAAGTGGAATGTTGGGCGCAGGTTTTGATCGACAAGTTGTAAAATCTCTAATACACGTAGTTTCAACGCTGTCAGTACTACATTTTTGCAGTACTAATATCATGTGCGGAAGCGGGGCAGTACCTACTGCATTCTTACCGCCCCGCTATCGCTGTTAATTATTCTGTTAAGTAGAAATATCTCATTTTACGGCTAAATAAAATATTTCTACTTAACAGAGTAATCCGCGAGAAAGAGAGCTTAGTTAATCGGTATGTTTTAATTAATAGTATGTACTGAAATACAAAACCAAATAAAGCAAATCGTAATCTACCTAAAGCTCTGTCTCATCTCCTCGGTCAGTACCGCGGCTCCGCACGTGCCAATGTTTCGGATATAAAACCCTATGCATTCTTACTCACATATTGACGCATGTACCGACAGCGCGTGCAAGCATACGTACCTTAAGAACTTTTCGTACCAAGGCGTGTCCGAGGTGTGTCCTAGCACTTCGAGTAACCTAGGGTTCGCTTGGTACCTAATACTTCAACAGATTTTTTAGTTTAGTGGGATATCAACGCCTAATTGAAATTATGCTTTGTCACGTGATTGGGCAACTTGCTTTATAGTCTTTAGCTTACTTGCATTTAACAGTTATCATGTCTACTCGTACTTCGCTCCTTGGACTGCGGCGTTAATTAGCAAACTATGACAAAGGAAACAAAACTCCCTCACCTCGCCTTCAGTTTCCAAGTTGTTCATTAAAATAGAAACTTCAGCGTTACAAGACTCTGTGTTCGAACGTTTCCGATTACGTAAACGAGGAAAATAAATACTGACTGGAACAGGAAAACAGCATTGTTAAATTTAAAAAAATATTTCGGAGTTAATTAAACGTCTTGGGTTTTCATTTTCAAAGGCAACTTTTGTTTATGTTTTTTGTTTATATATATTTTTTTCTGAGTGGTAATGATGTATTAATAGGGTTATTGACAAAATTTTACAAAAGGCTTAAATAATGTTTTCTATATTAAATGAAAAAAAAAAACTTTTCCCTCCATTAGTGTACCTGCAAAATACTTACATATTTAAATTTTTAATTTTAAATTTTAAATGCCGTGCCAAAACGCTCGACACCACCGTCGCTTTGACATCAATAATATAGATGGCAAAACATATAGATCTCAATATAATATATTATAGATGTTTTATTTTAAAGAATTATCGAAAAAACGAGTAAGCAAAAAATAACAAATTATAACTTTACCAAATAATCATAGTAATATTTACTTACATGATTTAGATTTATTTGTTTAATAATGTAAAACATTTATCATTAACTTAAGCTAATTTACACTAATTTACATTATGATCGTCAAATCTATACTAATGTTATAAAGCTGAAGAGTTTATTTGTTTGAACGCGCTTATCTCAGAAACTACTAGTTCGAATTTAAAAAATCTTTTTGACCTCAGCGGCTCGAAAATGGCGGTTTTGCTGCTTGAAACCAGTAAGCAAAATGCAATTTTGTTGCGAGCGTGAAAACGACTTTTCCAGCTTGAAACCAGTGAGCAAAATGCAATTTTGCTGCGAGCGTCAAAACGACTTTTCCAGCTTGAAACCAGTGAGTAATGGGCAATTTTGCTGCGAGCGTGAAAAAAACTTTTTGATTATTCATATCGTAGGTTAGTTTAAGTTACTTCATGCTCTCTATCACTATTCCTCTGCGTTATAGTAATATGTTCTCGCCACTGAGGTGAAAAGTTGTATGTATCACACGAAAGCAAAGATATTTGCATCTCGTGTCTTTGAGTCCCTCGCTACGCTCAAGATTCTAATTATAGAATATTTCACTTGCTCGGGACTCGACATCAACACTCGCAGCAAAAATCTACTTTGCTCTCTTGTTGAGCAAAATAAATAACTAGTTGTGTTGAATCGTCCATTTATCGAGGAAGGCTTTAGGCTATGATATAGCCTAAAGCCTTCCGTTCCTTCGCAGCGTGATGTTATATTATAACCATATAACCGACCAATAGGAGCGAAGACGCGGACGAAGTCGCGGGCAACAGCTAGTATTTAATAAGTATAATAAAAATTAAGCCAGGTTAAACAACGAATTGCCACATGTCACATGGTACATACACACAGCAATATCATTATGAAAATAGAATTATTATTATAATACAAAAGTAAAGGTAATCAATATCTCAAAATTATCGTCAAACTGAAAAGAAATAGATGTAATTAAAATTAAATACCCGTGGGCCCTTATAACCCGAAAGATTTAAACCAACGATTCTAGAGCCTAATTAGGGTATATAGTTTAGTATAACATATTATAGTCCAAAAATTTAAGAGATATTAATTATTTAAAACAAATCTTAAGTTGAAAAATCTCAAGTTCACACACCTTATTGGCTATGTGCACGTCTGAAATGTCAAACGTCAAAGGTCCCGAGACGTCAAAACTAAAAGATGTCAAACAATGACGCAAGAATATTTTATTTACTTTAGTAAACGAGAAAGACCCCGTATTGGAAATTTTACTGAAATAAATAAGAGAATAAATAAATACATACAAACGAAACGAATCGTAGGAAACCGTTAAGAAACCAATAGAAAACGTGAAAGTAAATTTGACAGTGGTCCCCGGTAAGTACACATTTCTGCCATGGTGTGCGCTACGATCGCCTAGCTTACCCCCACCACCTACTTCGCACATAGCCAATAGGCGTGTCGTAGCCACCTACTACTTTTTTGACTTGACACTTCTTGTCTTGAACATATTTGCAAGTCACGTAAAATTTGTTCACAAAGATGCGGTCAATTAATTTGATATATTTTGTACTGAAATAGTAATTTAATTAAAATAAATAATTGGACCCATGTTGATATAACATTATTTACTAGTAGTGTCGTCAAAAATACGTGGTTGAAATCTTTCGGGTTATTCGGGCCCAAGATGAATTTTAAAATAAAATTAAACATGTTAATACAGTATATTATATTTCCATATAATCACAAACAGAATACGTACAGTGGATTTTCCAGTAAAAAGATTCTCAGTTGGGGTTTGAATGTTTCGTCATATGATTCCGATGGTAATTGGGCGGGTCTGCTCGTGTAATAGGTTAGTCCAATTACCCGTGGATTTATCGGTGAAAGTGCCATACGACGCGGTATTGTTATCTCTAAGTCTCCCAGTAAATTGAATCTGCTTTCCCGTGATTTCAACTCGTTTAAACGTTTGCTAGTTGGTTCTGACAACCATGAATACCTCAAATATGTACAGGAAGTAGTGTGTCATGATGCGGTGGATTGTAAACAGTTCCTTACATGTAAATCTGAATAGCAATCGAAGCACGCGTTTTTGTAATATTCCTGGCATTTGTTGAACTGCCCCAAATGACTATACCATATGACGTTAACGAGTGAACATGTGAAAAATAAACAGACTAAAGAATGACATGATATCAATGGTTGCAGCTTTTTTAGGGCAAATACAGTGCTGTCAGCGTATTACACAGTCAACATGGCACTTCCAGTTGAAGTTGGAATCTAGTGTTAATCCGAGAAACTTTAAAGGATGATTCACAGTAGACCGTTCCGTGTCCGGGCCGGCCCGTTTTCTTCTAGAGAAATACGCCGGCCGTTACGTTTGCTGTCATAGAAAACGGGCCGGCCCGGACACGGAACGGTCTACTGTGAATCATCCCTAATTCGTTAATATTGGCATTGGATTATTTATTGGTTACACATACTCGTACTATAAGGGCAGTCAAGTGTATGTGTTATTACTAAACAAACATTGATTATCTATGCAAGATTAACCTAATCTAAGATAACCAGAGTCAATCGTACTGGATCTAGCTCGTACAATGTTATCTATGATTGGTACAAACTACTTACCCATGTCCTATGAATTTCAGCTAGAGTAACAAGATTAAAACAAAATATCAGAAGCGACATAAGTTGCAAATCATATGTTGAAAAAAAATCGAATTCTTAAGAATATTATACTACTCGTATCATCAAAATGGCGTATTAATTGGTAACAGATATACATTTAATAACCAACTCGACCATATCTAAATATATAAAATAAGAAACTGACTGACTGACTGACTGACTGACTGACTGACTGACTGACTGACTGACTGACTGACTGACTGACATATCAACGCACAGCCCAAACCGCTGGTCCTAGAGATTCCAAATTTGGCATGTAGGTTCCTTATAAGGTCTAGGGGTGCACTAAGAAAGGATTTTTCAAAATTCAACCCCTAAGGGGGTGAAATGGGGGTCCAAAGTTTGTATGGGAAAACAAGATTAGTTGGACTATTTTATTCGAAACTTCACAGGAGTATTTCTAACGATAAATGAGTAAACACGTGTTTTAGTTTTTTTGAAAAATCAACCCCTAAAAAGGGGAAAATTGGTGACAAATTCTGAAAATCGACATGGGTGTTGTTTTTTAGGTTTATCGGGTCGCTAATAACGAACACAACAATGAATCTTAAATCCTACGTGGAGGACGTGAAATACCATCCACTCTGTTGGGGTGCGAGGGGGATGAAATGTCTAAATTTTAATATGGGTGTCGTTTTTATGGTTTTTTGGGACGTTAATTACGAAAATGGCATCAATTTTGAAGTTTAATATTGTGGCCATGATAACTTTTGAAAGTTTGTGCCAAATTGCAAGAAATAACTGACTGACTGAGTGAGTGACATATCAACGCACAGCCCAAACTGCTGGTTCTAGAGATTCAGAATTGAGTATGTAGGTTCCATATAAGGTCTTGAGGTGCATTAAGAAAGGATTTTTCAAAATTCAACCCCTAAGGGGGTGAAATGGGGGTCGAGGTTTGTATGGGGAATCAAGATTAGTTGGAATATTTTATTCGAAACTTCACAGGAGTATTTCTAACGATAAATGAGTAAATATGTGTTTCAGGTTTTATGAGAAATCAACCCCTAACAGGGGGAAAAGTGGTGACAATTCTGAAAATCGATATGGGTATTGTTTCTATGGTTTATCGGGTCGCTGATTACGAAAACAAAAATGCTTTTAAAATCCCACGTAGAGGACGTAAAATACCATCCCCTCTGTTGGGGTGCGAGGGGTTGGAATGTCTAAATATTAATATGGGTGTCGTTTTTATGGTTTTTTGGGTCGTTCATTTCGAAAATGGCATTGATATTGAAAGTTAATACTGCAGACATGAAAACTTTTAAGATTTTGTGCGAAATTGCAAGTAGAAACTGACTGACTGAGTGAGTGACATCAACGCACAGCCCAAACTGCTGATTGGAGAGATATCAAATTTGGCATGTAGGTTCCTTATAAGGTCTAAAGGCGCTTGAAGTGCCGTGAATTCCCTATGAATATACGACCTTTCTTGAATCAAGGTGTACGTGGTTTTATTAATCAGTGCCGTCCGATACGATTTCGACAAAAATCGATATTTAGGCGTCCGAGCGAGAGGACTCTTAATACGACTCCTAGGTAAATATTGGAGAAACTGGCGGCCATATTGCTTTTCTTCATTTTCTGAGATGGTGCATATTAAGTAAATACTTTCAGCGACTTTTGGTTTCAACAAGAGATGTTTACCATTTTTTGAGATATTGTTGAAAAACAGTCTTGCCCAAACAAAAGGACTCAAGTGCCGTGAGTTTCCTAGAGTGGTTTAAATGTGGACTAGCAGGTGTTGGCAGGGAACCCTTCTTTGTGCGTAATCCGACACTTGGCCGGTTTTAATTTAATATTATGGACATGACAATTTTTGATAGTTTGTGCCAAATTGCAATTCTATCGGTCCAGTAGTTTTAAAGCAAATCGGTTGTAACAGACGGACTGACGGACAGCCACACGTGAATAAGGAGTAAGGGTCTCTTTTTGCTTTTGAGGTACGGAACGAACCCCGCGTATCCTAACAGAGTTTTGGGTATGATTTAATAGCTTTAGAGGGGTTAGTCAGGACTAACTATGATTCATTAACAGATGAACAAAAGTCAGTATAAGTACGAGCAAATAGTAAGGAGTGCGAAAGGAAGTGAGGCCAAATTTTCTTTTTGGATGCTCAAACGGAAACTGGCATAATCTACCAATTTAATTTAAATTTAGGAAAAATAAGGGTTACACTAGATATTGAATTAGCCGTATTTCTGTACATCAGAGGACCAGAGTTTATGACTGCTGCTTGGTCGTTACCAGACCTTCTATTGGTGTTACTGTAGTACACAGATACTTTTACTAAGGGCCCTTTAAGACAGCCCGACCCTTTCCCCCTCGGCCTCTCGAAAATGTATGATAATAGTTTTCGATCCTTATTATTGCCAAAATCAAATGAAATTCTACAGTTTGCCGGTTCTCAGAATGTACACTGACTTTTCATCTGTTCATCTGTTTATGAATCACAATCACCAAACTTCGTATACCGAAACCCCCAAAATGTAACAACTACTTTTCTGGAAACTGCATCTAAATCGGTTCAGCAAAACGCGAGATAATCGTGGACAAACATACATACCTACATACGTACATACATACATACGGGTCAAACAGAGAACCTCTTTTTTGAAGACGGTTAAAAATTATGCTTAGAGTACGCGGGCGAAGCCGCGGGCAAACGCTAGTTACCTATAAAAAAATACGACCTTTTAGGTTAGTACGGCGCCCGAAATTACTTTTGGGAACAAATAATGTACCTCTAATGTCGCTAAAGTAAAACTATAACTGATTTGAAGTTGTAAAGTGTATGGAAATATTATAAAACGATTGACGCTTGAAATTTGATGCTGATTTATTATTTTTGTGTAGAGAATAATTTATTTGGGAACATTTAAATTTAATAGGCTGATGAGATGTCATTTATTTGAGTAGTACTAGGCTAGTAATTTAATAGGCTAATGAGATGTTATAAATTAAAATAGAGTTGAAAATTTGGTGCAAATTTAGTGATTTTGGTATCTAATGAGATGTATTTTTAGGACATCATTATGTATATATTTGGTGGTTCAATAAATAATAATAATATTAACTGTATTTCCATTTAACCTTAGGTGGTAAATACAATATGGTCGAGTCTTCCTATTGGGTACTATGTAACCTGTGTTAGGAGGCCTCGCTCTTCCAAATTAAAAACATTTGAATACTAACGTTAATATGGTTTCTTATATCTTATCAATACTTGAATAGATACCGCCCATTACTTTGAAAGGCGCAGTAGCGTTTTTATAGTAACTAAGCAATAGGATTGGATTCAAGTAACCTGAGATGAGGTACGAAATTGAGGTCCGAATTTGAAATAAATATATGTAATACGAGCCAAATAAATTTATTTTTGTTTAATTTATAGTTCAACATTCAACTGAATACTTTAGCTACCTATGTTATTCTACCAACGTTTTTTCAAGTTGCAACTGAAATGAATACTTGTCAATCAATATAATATCGTAGTCCAAGAAAAAATAACGTATACGTACTAATATTAGTTGTTTTTTAATGTAGGTTATAAGCACCGCAACTAATAATTCGGTTTAAAAATATGTATCAGCAGAATAAATTGGCCAATCTAAGTTTAAACTGTTAAGAAAATTGTATATAATGAGTATGAAACGGAGATAGCACTATGGGGACTGCAGAATATTGTACTGTCATGTTATATTTTTATATGAAAGTGTTGTCCCCTCTGTACATGCATGATCTGTACTCTGCATGTGTACCGTACAGCGCATCAATCATGCTGCAATGCCCACCTGTCGATTCCCTGCAATGTATCTTCGTCGGCTGGAGACGTTTGCTAATCTACCCCTAATCGAATACTTCCTCTACACATCGTCGTAGGTTAGTATACCTACGACTTATTAAGTGTCACTGTTGTGTCGTCAGCTGTGGTCAGTATTTAATAAAATAAAAGTTAAGTATTCATTATTAGGAAAAATTAAAAATAAACCACAAGTGACTTTCTTCTCTCTCATTTTCTCATTTTCACGTACGAGTATCTAAATACTTAGGAAGCACGGCCAAAGATTTCCATTACAACCATAGGCACGAACCTTACATTGAAAAAACATCACATAACGAATGTAAAAGACCTATTTAAGTGTAATAGGGCATTTAGTGCCCTCGGTCAGGTACCACTGGAGTAGTTACGGATCGGACCGAGGCCGTATTACTTTATTGATTCCGATTTATTTGTATGTCTTTGTTATTATTAGAGCAATGAATAGAAAGCTAAGGGCGCGTTTTGCATCAACTTACGATTTTTATCTAGAAACTTGTCAAACAATGTTTACAAAATGGTATTTGACAATTTATAAGTAGTTCATGGTGCCATTCAAACCAGTTTTAGAGACGATCGTGTATATGGGATCAACTACAGCCGAAGGACGTCCACAGCTGGACATAGGCCTCCCCCAAAGAATTCCAGAATGACCGATCCTGCGCCACCTGCATCCAGTGGACACCCGCGACCCTTATCAGGTCATTAGTCCACCGTGTGGGGGGCTTACCCACGCTACGCCTTCCGGTACGCGGTCGCCACTCGAGAACCTTTCCGCCCCAACGCCCATCGGTTCTACGCGCTATGTGCCCCGTCCACTGCTACTTAAGTTTAGCGATTCGGAGGGCTATATCGGTTACTTTGGTTCTGCTACGGATGCTCTCACCATCAACTACAGTTAGAGTATAAAATATACAGAGGAGATGGGCTATGGGAAAATAAGTCCTGTTGTTACACATTTTATTCCTCCCCACCCGTAGGCGAGCATGCAGGGCGACCACACACTTACCGACAACAGGATCTCCACGCCGGGAGAGTGAAAAATCTCGGATTCACCCCCTCAGGTCCCCTTGTAATTTTTTATAGAGGTTTCCTCCCTCGCAGCCAACGCCCCAACCTGGCCTGACGGCGGCAGCCCCCGCTCCCAACTATAGCGGTCTTCTGCTGCAGTCAGCGTTACGGGTCCGTGTTTGTTTATACAGGTATATCGGCATGGCCTGTCCCTCACGCCGCACGTGGGGTGTCTTGCGACTCGCTGATACGGAGCCCACCCATACATTTGTTAGTCGCATCTGAAGTGTCCACTGCTAAAGCAGAGGAGGACCCAGAGAGACCCCTTCTCCGGGTTATTAGTAGCACCGGTAAGCAATCCCTCCGAAGATGAATACTTACCATTGGGCGCACCGGCCAAGATGCTTCTCCTTCCCACATACCCGCAAAAGTCCACAGGAACGGGAAGAGACCAGACACTCGTGGAGATTACCCGACTAGCGCCCCGTCGTCTAGTACCCAGAACACAAGCCTAATTAAAAGATACATATAAAGGATATACACAAATCAACCTAGTCCCAAACTAAGAAAAGCTTGTAGTATCCTCGTAAGTCCCCGCGTACTTGTACAAGTACAAAATAATGATAGTACTTGAGACCTGACATTTTAACTGCCTAGTATAAATAACTGCCTAATGTACTTTACCAAGTACAAATTAAGGATGCGCTAAAAACCATACACATACTGAATAAAACAAAGGACAAGAATTTAGACAAATACGAAAAAGTCACGTCTGGGACCGAAGCACTACACTTAGTTTGTACTTGTGGTAGTACACTGGGTAGTTACGACTACTACATTTGAAAAAAACAAAGGACTTACGAGGGTATAGGTACTAGATGACGATGTACATACTTATGTAGATAAATACATACGAAATATCCAAGACCCAGCAACAAATATCCGTGCTAAATGCACAAATAATGGCCTTCAGCTTCGGAGGCAGTGTCACTACCAACTAGGCTAACCAGGCCGTCAATGGAGCTTACTGTGGAGCTAGTTCAATTTGTGTAGGATTATCCTCTTGATACATTTATGATATTTAATTATTTATAACATTATAAATAGAACTAAACTAAACGCGTAAACTTTTAAAATATATTTTTATTCGGGTTGTGAAGGATAGGTAGGCTCTCCGAACGGAGAGCCTACTTATTCCTCTGCAGACGTATTATTCCATACTATAAGTATATTGTAGCAGGCCAAAATAATATAATTTGGCTATATGCCCAGTATTGGACGCGGTGGCGACTGTTAAATAAATTTCATGCGGACATTTATTTAGAAACGAATCATTGGACAGTGTTGGGTACATTAGAGAAGTAGGGCACATAGGGATGTCATTTCGCTCATATTTGGAACTCATATTTCCATCTAGGGAAGGCCGTCCACTTTACACTACTATAATAACTAACTACTTTCTGCACATATAATTATGTGGTGTTGTGTCCTGGAGGTGAATATGGTCGCCTTAGTTCCCGAGGATGCGCTGTGTATGGTAGTGTGATACCTGCGTTAGTCTCTAGATGAAGATGTAATGAATTCTCGTATCAAAAGAAGGGTTGACAGCCGGCTTGCCATTGTTCTGCAGTAGCAAGCGTCCATAGGTTACGGTGTCTGCTTTCAATCAGGCAGGCTCTATGCGTCTTTGTCACCATCGTAGTATAAAAAAAAACCAAGAGAAGAGAGAACGGGTACATAAGTACACTCAGCTGCAGAGAAACGAGACCCTTCATAATTTAGGGGGCAGGTTTCGCTGCAGCTGACTGTACATGTTTCATACACAAAACGTAGCTATCCCATTTTTTTGTCACTTTAACGCATTGACTGCCAGTCCCATTTTCTGGGGAACCGAAAACGAACTATCTGCTTCTCTGTCGCACTTGCATATTCGACCGACAGAGAGAGCGATAATTCGTTTTCGCTTTACAGTAGGCCATCTGGAGCTTCGACAGATGTTGGACTTTTCTATATGTCTCAAGACACATGTGAGTTTTTACCAACCTGATTAATAATAAAATATAATTATTCATATTATATGCGTTGAAGGTACTGGACGAAGCTCGCTAAATATGTGAACTCACAGACCCGTTAGCAATGGATGTAAGAAACGAAAACGCATATATGCGTTGCCGGCAGTGAAGCGCTAATGATATGACTAAATAAGAATGCAGTAACAACACAACAAATAAGAGTATCTGCCAGAAACAAACGGCGAAGACTAAATATTTGACACAACTTATGTACATTTTTAAAAAAATATTATATCTTACAGGTAAATTACTTTCGAAACGTTTTTGCATTTGTAGTTGTGACCTCTATTGTAGCCAGCCTGACACACACGTTGACGTGTACGTGTGTCCCTTTAAATATACAAATACTACTACAGATGCAAAAACGTCTCGAAATTATTCTATCTGTACTACGTTTATCAAAACGTCTGCAACGTAATAACAGTTGAAATAAAAACTTGAACGTAAAGTACAACGTATTTATGTATTAAAACATTAACAAAAAACACAATATAATTGGCAATATATTAGCTTAATCAGATATAGAAAAAGCTCAATGTCAAACATGTCCATTAATAGTTTGACATGAATATTTTTGCTAACAAGTGCCTCACTTGATTACTCGAATTTCTCATGCATTTTTCATTGTATCTAGTTTAATAATAATATTATGTTAACCAAATGTAGCTATACTTACATACTTTCGATGCAGTGGCCATATTTAAAACTAAAAACAAATGAAACAATACAATTTTACTGACCTCGTTGAACTTTACACTGTACCTTTTACGCCACGCAATTTCAGGAGATGCCGACACGTGTAACCTTCGCATTGTTCAATTTAATATTTATTAAACCTCTGTAATTTCTCTTTGTAAAATTGATATATTTTAGCTAGCGGAGCCTAAAACAGGATATCTCGTTTAGATTGTTCAAGTACTTAGAGCGTGAAATTGTAAACGATCTTATAAAAGAGGAAGACATTACCCAAGGTAAAAAAGGTATAAATGCGATTTTTGTGTGCCACGACATTGCGCGGATCGCGGCGCAGCATATATTTTATTTTCTCACTTGACGAAACACTGTCAGTATTACGCTTGGGCAGTAGTAAGTAATATCATGCGCAGAAGTGGGGCAGCACTGCATATGTATCGGTTGACACTGACAGCTGACAGTTTTCTCATATCGTGCCGCCTCCACGTCGACAAATTAGCTGACAAATCAGGAAGTCGCCTTACTTGTAGTATAGGCTGAGTATAGCTCAGTATTTATAATGTACAGTCAGCGTCAGAGAAACGTGACCCCCTAGATTTAAAACTATAACTCGCAAGGCAAAGCCGATGTTCGACATTCAGCGTTACCAACGATAAACCAACTCTTTCAAAAAGTCGATTTCTCCTTTTAGTATTTATTTCTACTGCAGGTTGGGGTTCGAACCTCGGACCTCACGATCTCTTATGAGTTACTCGTTCGCCACCAAGCACTTACGATTCAGTGTGAAAATATGTATGACTTTGCTGCATCAACTCTTAAAGATGGAAATAACTTATGTCTCTGTCTCGCAGGCCTGTAGTATATATAATAGTCGGTCTTTGTTTATTATTATTGCATTACCCTCCTTTTATTTCCGAAAGAAACTAACTACGACTTTAATTAAATGTGGTTAAGGTCGTAATCAGTATGATTTTCTTGTTTTGCGTTTTGTTAATAAAAATTGAATTTGGAGGCAACGTCATTTTATCTATTGTCGCTGCAAACGTGACTGCACCGTTATCAAGCCGTTATAGAAATATCTCCACTATTCTCAAGTCTCAATTTTGCGATGGACGTGCAATTGACATCCTTTATGAAATAAAATAAAAATTGTGCGACGAGAGTGTGAGAAAAAATAGAATATTAAACAACTGTACCGATATTCGAAACCTAATTATATTTGAGAGTGGCAACACTGTTCCGTCTGTCCGGTCGTTTATTATACCTATCCCTTTCTAGCAAGTACTACATCCGTCTCCCTCGCACGTTTCCCCTTCCACCCTTGGCAGTCGCCATTGGGTTTCGCGCGAATTCTATGATCATTGGCATTCTGTTTTTCGAACTGGACGGTCGTGCGAGCTAAACTGCTGGTGAGTCTTAAAGATTTTATTCCAGTTTAGCTACCTATCAGCGAAAAACAGTTTCTAACGGCTTTTGCCGTTCGAAATATAAGTTTATAAATTTACTGTCCTTTTGTTTTATCTAGCAAATGGAAGATAATTCAAATCCAGACCTGGCACAATATCTAGTGCTGGAATCCATGATGGATTCGGATGGCATGGCGTCCCAACAGTCACGCAAGCGAAATGCTTCGCCAACGTCTGGGCCCAGCGCTAAAAAGACTGCTATATCTCAAAATGATGAGATAATAGGTACTTTGGTACAACAGGTGAGTCAAATCCAAAATGTCTTGCAACAACTAACGAGTGCTAATAATACCCGTTACTTTGAACCCATGCCACAAGGTGAGATCCTTGATAGTGCTCATACAGACACTGATGAAGACGGGATCAGCTTAGATACAAGTGGCGAGTTATTTAAAGATGATACTGATCCTTCCACGCAGGAAGATTTTTCATTAAATGCTCATACAGTTTTGAAAGAACCAGCCATCTTAAAGTCAGACCCTTCCCGCTTAGATAAACTGAAATCAATTCAACATTTTGAAACCCAGGACTGGTCGGAAGTCCGTTATTCGGATACCCAAAAAAGATTTTGTTCTACCCCCGGATTTACCGATCTGGAGTGCAATGATGAAATTAAGCCATACGATAAATTCAATCACCTAAGTATTACTGAAAAGGGGTTTGCGGCTATTACGCAAGGGCTAATAAAACAACAAGAATCGGTAGAAAAAGGGATCAGGTCACTTTTGGGCTGGTTAAAAACGACCGAAATGGTTGATTTAGCTACAATAGAAAATAAGATAAAAGAAACTTTTTCTGAAGAATTTCAAACCATTTCTAATGACCTGTTACAAATGACGTGCGGTCACCGCGCTGATTTAATACAGCAGCGGCGGGACTCGATTTTGGCGGAACTCCTGCGTCAGGCGAATGGCAGGAACCCCGTAATCGTAAAAAACGTTTCTCTTCAGTGCGGGGCACCGCTGGGCCTGAAGTTACGTCTTTAAAGGCTGTCGAGCAAAACAAGTTCATACACCTCTGGAATATGGTGTCAGGCGCAGATGACATACGCGCATATTTGCGAACGATGTGCCCCGAAAAAACCTTCACAGTTGAAGAGCTTAAACCTAAAGGTGACTATAAATCCTTCAAAATTGGCGTTCCGCGGGAGCTGCACGAAAGGTGTTTGTCTGCGGAAATATGGCCTAAAAATGCTCGTGTTAAGGCCTGGTTTTTTCGAAAAGCAAATAGCGCGGTCTCAAGAAGTTCCCAACGTCAAGCGGAGTTTGGAGCCGACAATAGACATCGTCTATCAAAATGTCCGGGGTCTCAACACGAAGCTTAGTCACTTCAGACAAACCCTTCTGTCTATGGAATGCGAAATTGTTGCGGTAACGGAATCTTTCCTAACTGATGCCGTAAACGACGCTGAGCTTGCATGCGGTGGATGGAGTGTGCTGCGCCGAGACCGCGCCACAGGCGCGCGAGGCGGCGGCGTGCTGCTCGCGGCCCGCCCGGGTGTTGTGCTGCGGCGTTGTCAACAGTTGGAAACAGCAAACGGCGAAGACTTATGGGCGTCATTTGTTGTGGAGCAAATCACTGGCTATATATGCGTAGTATACGTCCCTCCAAACGCTGCAGACGAAATTTATATGAGATTTTTTCAGAAAGTAGAGTCAGTGATTGACACGTTAAAGGGTGTTGTGCTTGTGGTCGGTGATTTAAATTTGAACCCGGTTTATACATCCCAAAGTATTTTATGTTACTATTGTTATTTTTGTACTGTATGTGGTTTAAAAGAGAGGAATGAGGTGATGAATGCACATGGAGGAAAATTAGATGTCGTGCTGGTGTCGGAGCGCATTCCTAACACTACAGTATTAGAGATCGCGGGCGGGGGATTAGTTCCGAGGCCTGACGCTTATCATCCCCCTTTAGAGATTTCAGTTCCTTTCGGATGCTTAACGCGTCGACCTGCAACTCAAGTATTGGATCCCAGCAATGTAGACACGCGGCAGGACTGGAACTTTTCGAAGGGCAATTACGAACTTTTGTACAATCTGATTTCGGTAGTAAGCTGGCAGGAAGTTCTTAGTGCAGTGGATGTAGACAATGCCGTAAACATCTTCTATGAAGTACTCAATGGAATTTTTGACCGATGTATACCTAAAAGGATTCGATCAGGGAAGGCCAGCAGATGCTATCCCGTTTGGTTCACTGCAGACCTGATAAGTGATTTAAAGCAGAAAGGTAAGCTGCATCGTGAATGGAAATCCACAAAAAACAAAGATGTGTATAACAAATTTGCGAAACTCAGGTCTGACGTGAAGCAGCGTATAGCGTCTGAGTACAACGCTTACCTTGATCGAATCCAGACTAGGGTAAAAGACAATCCTCGCACCTTCTGGCAGCACCTAGACAGCCTAAAGTCAAAAGGTGGATTTGTCTCTACCGTGAAGTTTAACGGAAAACAGTTTGCTGGAGGTGAAGTGGCAGGCGCGTTTGCAAGTTATTTCTCTAGCGTATTTTTATCCAATGTTCCAATCCTAGATCCGAATGTGCTTGCAACTGGGAATCAAAACTCTAGTTCCAACATTCATGTTGACTTTATATCTATAGAGGACGTTGAGAAAGGCATAAAACGGCTCAAATCCAATTGCGCTATAGGACCAGATAACTTGCCGTCTTATATCGTAAAAGGTTGTAAGGATCATCTGAAACTCCCGATACAGCATATTTTTAATTTAGCTCTCGCCTCAGGATCATATCCTCAACTTTGGAAGGTTTCGAGGGTGAGTCCAATCCCTAAGGGGGGCGACGCCACAATGGTAGAGAATTACAGACCAATAGCTGTTCTTCCGACATTGGGTAAGCTGTTTGAATCCATACTCCACCAGACCTTATCGGCACAGGTTAAACCTTATTTAAGTGATGCGCAACATGGTTTCAGACCTAATCGCTCTGTAAACACTAACCTTTTGCTCCTGGTTGATCACATATCTGAACATCTTGATAGAGGAATCCAGGTTGATGCACTCTATTTTGATTTTAGGAAGGCTTTCGATCGCGTGGATAACGACGTGTTGCTAAGTAAATTGAACCAAATTGGTTTCACTCCAAAGTTACTGTCTTTCTTCGCTAGTTATCTACGTGATCGACAGCAATATGTCCGACATGGATGCTATGTCTCGGCCCCATATCATACTCGATCTGGTGTCAGTCAGGGCTCCATATTAGGACCGTTCCTCTTCGGAATAATGATTAATGATCTCACAACAGTTCTTAAATCATCCCAATGTCTCCTATATGCTGACGATTTAAAATTAGTTTGCGGTGTGGAGAAAATAACTGATTGTGAGTCATTACAAGAGGACATCAATTTGGTCTACCGGTGGAGTATGGATAACAAACTTCTTTTCAACTCTGCCAAGTGTTGTGTCTGCACCTTCTGCCGTAAGCAAACTCCGATACATGTTGAATACATGCTTGGAGCGGAGCCTATCAAGCGTGTGTTCTGCGTTAAGGATCTTGGCGTGATCTTCGATACTCGGCTTACTTTCCACGAGCACATATTATCACTTGCTGAAAGCTGCTATCGTAGATTAGGCTTTGTAATGCGCAACCTTCGTGAGTTTCAGGATCCCGGGACCATCGGGCTGGTTTATAATGCTCTCGTTAGAAGCAAGCTTGAGGCTTCGTCAATCGTATGGCACCCTTACGAATCAACGTACGCTCTATTACTAGAGAAGGTCCAGAAAACATTCCTACGGTATCTATATAAGAAAACTTTTGGGTATTACCCATTCCTATATCCAACCAAATACCTGTTAGGAACCTTAGGTTATAATTCGTTGGAGGTGAGACGTGGCTACAGCTTGATGGTCACTGCTTGTCGGATCATACGGGGAGAGTCTGATTGCCCAGAGCTGGTCTGTCGCCTCGTGCGACTGTATGCTCCAGATATCCCCAGGATAACACTTAGGCCACGGCAACGCGATTTGTTGGCGGTACCCGCAGCGCGCACTGTGTCACGCAGGAACTCACCGCTACTTCGCGCTCTCTCACATCTCAATGCGCTTTTGGCATCAGTACCGGAGTGTGACTTACTTGCGTGGCGATGGATGGATGTGTGCTATGAATGTCTGAGATTCTGCGAGGAGATGGATACTAGGCTATCAACTGTACCTATATAATTTTATTGTGTTTGTATTTTAGTTAATTAAAGGTAATTTTATACCACAACTTGTCAGAGAGCGCGTTTTTCCGCACCCAGCGCGTCTGGAAGGGCTCACTTTTTGGCCAGGTGGTGACGTAAAATTGTGTGCAAAACACGGGTCGTAAAGCAGAAAGCCCTCTCTCGCATATTTATGACCCTTGCCTGCGGCTCGGGCCTCACACATCTGCATATCGGCCTTTCTTTGTTTTGCAACCCTTGTATCGTAAATAGCTATTAATTTATTTGTATCTAGTTAGTTAGTTTCGTTTCATGACGCATTGGTGTAACTGTAATGTCATGTTAACATGTTTTAAATAAATAAAATAAAAAAATTTTACGCTCTGTCAAAGATAAATTCATTAAAGCTAGTCTTCGTAAAATACCCCCCACTTGCGAGTTCTTATTCAATCCACAAGCCTTTTCATCGATAATAGAAAAGGCCGGAGGTATGAACAAAATCTTTTGGCCCTTGAAACCCAGTACTAGTAAAGCGCCAACCAGTGCTTCGAATTATAACTCGGCCAAACAATCAAAAGCGCCAGCGCATGGCTATAAAGAGGGTAGTTTTCCTAATACGTCCCAGTACAATGGGAGACAAATGGCTCCAGCGCATGGATCGCCTTATTACCCATTCATGCTTCCTCCTGCGCAAGGAGTGCCAATATTTAACCAGGCAACCATGCCTATGCCCACACGACCCGCGCAGGGTCAGACATTTCGAGCTAAGAACCCTCGAAGTAACAATTTCAAACAAAATAGAGGAGGCCTCTCCACAAGGGGTCGCTCAAAAGGGAATTTCTGACTCGAAGTTCCGAGCAGGGTGCCTACAAAGTTACCTTGCTATATGGGAGTCCTTACAGGCTCCCCACCACATATTGACGGTTATAAAAGAAGGGTACCGTATACCATTCAACTCAAAACCCCCACTAATGATGCCACAATTAACGCAGGGCAAATTGATAACAGCGCCGTACTCCAAGGAAATGGAGACAGAAATACAGTCGTTAAAGGCTGCGGGAGTCCTGGAGAGTGCCCAACTTTCCCCAAGCTTCCTGTCAAGTCTATTTCTCAGAGAGAAAGACGATGGAACATTTCGACCAGTGTTCAATCTAAAACAGCTCAACAAATTCATTCATATAAGCAAATTCAGATTAATAAATCAACAAAAGGTTCCGACATTTCTCCAACCCAACGATTGGTTGACAAAAATAGATTTGTCCAACGCATATTTCCATATACCGGTCGCGCCAGGGCACCGGAGATTCTTAAGGCTAGTGTTCCAAAACGAACTATTGCAAATGACCTGCTTGCCTTTTGGTTTGGCAACAGCACCAAAACTGTTCGCAACATTCACCAACTGGGTAGCCCAGCTCATCCGGAGCAAAGGGATACGCGCCCTAGTGTATCTAGACGACTTTCTCCTGGCCAATCAGTCAGAATCTTCTGAGGAGGCAGACGGATCACGTAATACACCTGTTGGAATCCTTGGGATGGCAAGTCAATTACAAAAAGTCCGTGTTACAACCTCAATCCCAACTAGAGTACTTAGGCATAGTGTGGGACCCCCTGAACAATGTCAAATATTTACCAATCCGAAAAGTTCTGACGTTACGGGAAAAAGTCCATCATGCCCTCATGGCGAAGGCACTATCTCTAAAAGAATTACAGAGCCTAATAGGAGTACTGAACTTTGCAAGCATCGTAGTACAGTACGGACGCCTGCACTTCCGGAATTTATTAAAATTCTCCAACAAAATCCTGAAAGAGCATCCCTTGAAAACATTAACATTACCAACGGACACAATAACGGACCTGGTATGGTGGAACTGTCACTGTCAGTTTCACTCGCCTCTACACTCCCAATGTGTCAAACATTACCTGTCAACCGATGCATCAGGGAAAGGATGGGGAGCGCAATTAGACAACATCCAGCTAAGCGGCTTGTGGGGACCGCAGGAACTAGCACTACACTCGAACATGAAAGAGATGCTGGCTATACTGAAGGTGCTGAGGCAACAGTACCAGCTCTTAGCAGACACCACGGTCTCCATCCAATCCGACAACAGAACAGTTCTTGCCTATCTGCGGAACGAAGGGGGAACGAAATCGGAGGGGCTGATGGACTTAACATACCAAGTATTTCGTATCCTTCAGTGTTACAATATACAACTCAACCTACATCACATACCGGGCAAGTACAACACGGAAGCAGACCACCTGTCACGAAACTCGGCACACCCAGAGTGGCATCTCCTCCCGAACTTAACCAAGACAGTCTTCGAAAAGTGCGGAATCCCCCAAATAGACCTCTTTGCCTCGCAGAGAGCCCACGTTGTGAAACGATATGCGACACTGGATGCAATGGACGAGAAGGCGGAATTTGTAGATGCGTTCTCCCAACAATGGACTTACGATCTAGCTTGGATATTCCCACCTCCGTTTCTAATACTAAAAGTCCTGTCGCACCTAAACAATGCAAAAGGCATATACCTGTTTGTAGCCCCCTGCTGGGAGAAAGCATTTTGGAGGCCCGACTTGAAGAGCCGAGCAATAGCATCGCCCTTTACAGTGTACAACATATCTCAGGTGTTAATCGACACCAATACAAACAAACCTCCAGGGAAAGTACAAGACCTGCATCTCGAAATATGGAAATGTGGGGGTGGGGCGAAACACTAACCACATGGACACCCGAGCAACTGGAGCTACTGGGGTCAAGCTGGCGAGACTCTACAAAAAAGTCTTACAATGCAGCTTGGAAGAGGTGGTGCACATGGAGCCTTCAGAACAAGGTGAGTTGTCATAACCCATCTGGCTCTGACCTAGCTAAGTTTTTATCAGATCTCTATCTGAAATTCCAGCTATCCTATAATACCATTCTGTTCCATAGATCTGTGGTAGCAACATTATGTAACCCAAATAGCCATGATAAACTTAGTACACATCCCCTTGTTATTCGGATCTTGAAATCTGTAGCTAACAAAAATCCCAGAACCCCCAAACCTCCGATTTGGGATGTGGATATTCTCTCCAATTGGCTTAGACAAAATTTTAATAGAGATGCTAACCTGTTTGATTGTTCCCGAAGAACAGCATGTATTCTTCTACTCTGCTCTGGTCGGAGAGTACATGATCTAACTCTGCTTTCCATTGACCCAAGGTCTTTTACAATCTCAGATAATGAAATGATATTCTGGCCGCTTTTTGGGTCAAAAACAGACGGCCACAACTACAGGCAGTCAGGTTGGAAACTAAGATCTAACCCAGATGATCAGTCAATAGACCCAATTTTCTGGGTTAAATCCCTTATTGAATTGTCAAAGGACAGGAGAAACACTTGCAAAAGTAACAACCTGTTTCTAACAGTGCGTGGCCCTCCTAAAAATGCATCTAGAACAGTAATTGCAAATTGGATAAAAACTTTATTACAGGATGCTGGCATCACATCCTCCGCTGGGAGTATGAGGTCAGCTGTGGCTTCTAAAAATTGGATCAATAACTTCCCTCTGGATGACATACTAGCAAGGGGAAATTGGAGATCAGGACAAACTTTTGCAAGATTTTATAGAAAAGAAGTATTAAATGCAAATAATGCAGATTCTGTTCAAAACTTGTTCTTGCCAGTGCATTAATAAGCATAATATTACTTTTATACATATACCTTTCCTTTAATTTAGATCAATCAAGATTATTTATTATCTATTGGATGTTATTGACCTATAACAAACTTTGATTATCAAATACTCATGTAAGTGTAAGTACTCAACATACTATTAAATATCCACTATGTACCTATATGAGATGATACATGAGATTTTCAAATATATAAGATAATTATATGTAGAACTAACTTATGAGTTAATTAAAGCAAAATAAAGAATGTATAACAAACATAATCATAACTGCCTATAGGCTGTAGGAGTGTATATGATGTACATTGATTAATAACTATAATAATTACCTAACTGTAAGGTCATGCAGAAGAACAAATGAATAAATAAAAACACTGTTATTGAAAAAGCTTTTTATTGTTGACACCTAAACAACATTAAATTCGAAATTACTAATTTCTTCACTTGTAGCCTCCCACTTTCAGGGAGATGTGGAACTCTTCCTGTTGGAGTGACAGAAGGAAGTGGTCTACAATGAACTGACTGGCCTCTTTTCACCTTACTCTCACTTCTAATTCTCTCTTGTTCCATAACTGTACTTTTAGTAAAATAATTACTATTCATGAACATATGAAATTGGTAATGTTCACTCAACTAGCCTCCTACAAAGTTCATGACTGGCTCCCTCGACACATTTACACATAAAGGTTAGATAAATTTTTATAAGCATCACATTGGCATTCTACCCTTCCACCAGGCGATAACAAACACGTCTCAAATATAATTAGGTTTCGAATATCGGTACAGTTGTTTAATGACGGCGTTTTACACTAAAATAAAACGCTAATTAAATAACTTACCATATTCGAAACCTACAATTTTCATATCTGCCTGGTAGTACGAATAAATATTTGATATTATGAGACAATGATCATAGAATTCGCGCGAAACCCAATGGCGACTGCCAAGGGTGGAAGGGGAAACGTGCGAGGGAGACGGATGTAGTACTTGCTAGAAAGGGATAGGTATAATAAACGACCGGACAGACGGAACAGTGTTGCCACTCTCAAATATAATTAGGTTTCGAATATGGTAAGTTATTTAATTAGCGTTTTATTTTAGTGTAAAACGCCGTCATTAAAAAACCCATCCTTGAAATGAATACAGCGGTAAGTTTTTTAGAATTTACTCCATCTTGTTATATCGGTATATAACTCAGTGTGATTTAGTTGAATTTTTAAATGTGATTTACTCTTCATATTATTTTAAAATGAGCAATATTTATGTTTATTATACAATACTTATATTGTGTTCTTTTTTCACCATACTGGAGCTATCCCCATCATCTCCTCTATGGGCCCAGAAGGGCATTGGAGAACGAATAAAGAGCGTGCGATGCCTTGAAGTATTGCGTGAAATTATGCTTCTATCAACAACCCTGGAGGTCAAATATATTAGTGCAGGATAACTTTACTGCGCGGTGCATTGTTTGCGGATAGTGTAAGAATGATTTAATCAGGCATAACTGTTTTCAATTGCCCTTCTATAAGTCCTGACCGGAACCCATTCGAAATGGTATGGGGCCAAATTAAGCTTAACCGGGATTCCGTTCAGGTTAAGCCAAAACAAAATTTGGGCTGAACTGGGAACTGATTAAGAACACTGATGCAAGCTCTAATATGGCAGCTAGGATGAAAAGAAGACAGAAGAAATTGGAAGAGAATGACGTTTATCCTCTCTGTTATAATATAAAATATATAAATAAGTTACAGCGCAAAATTTTCAAAATTTATAAAGTGGCATACCTATCAACATTACGTGTACTGTAGAAATAAGTGTTTACCTTTTTAGTAATCTATTTATTGTTTTCGGAACTGGTGGAAATAAATATTATAGTAAAATGATCCAATTGCTGAGTGTTGGTTGCTTAATTTGTGGTATATCGTGACAGAAGATGAATATATTGGTAATATCTTTTATCGATAACATGTTCTATCTTTCTGAAACGAAAGAGAAGTGAAAAAGTGAAGTGTAAAATGGCTCGCAAGTTAAGAATATACTAGATGAAAGCCTGGCTTTGCTCGGGTGAAATAAATAAGAAAGAAATAAAGAAGACATTTATTCCTGACAGTTATGCAAACGACCAAAGAAATAGTGTACAAAAATGTATAAAATAAAAACATTACAACAACGGATTATGATCAAACTCCTTTACAAATATAGTCTGTAGTCTGGATTAACATATGGAATAGGGCCGTTCACACGGTTATTATTATCACGCGATTCACTCATATCATGATCCGTATCACGTGTCTATTGATGAATATTGAAGCAAAATCCATACAATTTCGAAAACCACGATAATATTGACACCCCAGTATTGTGATAATATTAATCATCTAAAGGGCCCCAATAGGGAGTAAAAGATTACGCTGACGAAGTCACGGGCAAAGGCTTAGTATCTTTGTAAGTTAATCCTAAGTATTTTTATAAGGCTAGTATAAAGCCACATAAAAAAATTGACACCGTAATCAGTACTGATTTGTATATCTAAAATACTAATCGTTCATTAAAATTCGGTTCAGATGTCCAATTGTTAAATATTGATGTGCTAGTTAGTATTTTTGGTGCGAAGTCAGAGCTGCTACCGCGAACGAAAACAAATGAAGTTCCTTCGTGTATCTCCCTCTCTGTCTCACTTGCAAATTCGAGCGACACAGAGGAAAATACACGATGTTCGTTCGATTACGTTTCGCGGTAGCAGCTCTCAATTCTCCGCCAAATTCTATTCAGTGGGGCCCTTAAAACTCTTTGTTTTGATTTTGCGTCAATATTTATTAAACAGCACGTGATACGGATCGTGATATGAGTGTATCGCGTGATAATAATAACCGTGTAACAGGCCCCAACCCCAACGGATGTTGCTTCAATATTCATCAATATTCACGTAATACGGATCGTGATATGAGTGTTTCGCGTGATAATAATAACAATTGGTAATACTTTCTCCAATTAATGGAACCTCTTTAACAACTTGTTCCGTTAACTTTGCCAAAGGTATTTTGCATTCCGATACGCGCACCATCCAGGAATAGGAGCCGTCAGACCAGAGGGCCTACCGCGATCTAAAAACGAAGTATTTCCCTCTCCGCGTTCGAATATGCAAGTACGGCAGAGAGGAAGATACTTCGTTTTCTGTTCGCGGTAGCGCCTCTAACGCCCAAGAGCGGCCAACGGCATGAGCATTACCACTAAGTTATGAGATAGAGCGACATAGGGATAGATTTTTGCTAGACATTTAAAGGCCATAAGTCACCTAGTAGTTTGTCACAAAAAAATAGAGACGCAGCTTTATGATGGCGGACAGACTCAGCAAACATTCTATAGAAGTCGACGGTTAAGAAGTCAATCCTGATACCTGCCATTCCCACACAGTTTATAAACTAAAAGTCAATTTGGGGTTATAAACTGTATGGATATGACAGGTGTCAGAATTGACTTTTTAACCGCCGAACACTATAGTGGTGTCCATAACACGATTAATATTACCACAATATTCAATATTCACGTATCACGTGATAATAATAACAATGTAACAGACCCTATACATTCGCTTTGAAGGCGGTTGTTGTGACAATCTAATAGGTGTATTGAACGCTTGAAAACCACAAAAACAAAACACTGCAGACGCGGCTTGCCGGACCACACAATGGGCGTTGATGGCCCATTACCCAGAACGCAGCCCAGCAACCAGGCCAACATACAGGACGCAAAAATAGTTCACGATTTCCGAACGTACCCGACACTGTCAACAGTGTCAACCAACGAATTTAATATAGCCGACCTTTTGTCATAAAATTAACACTTTTAAATGCAAAATACGCGACAATCCGAATTTTGCGGATACATATGTTCAACTCGAAACCGTTATTTTTATACGTTCTTCAATTTGAGACAGGCCTCGTTCGGGTCTACCGTACCCCTGCACGAAATTATTAATATAGATATAGTACTTGCATAACATTTTTGTATTAAACCATTAAGGTAAACCAATCAGGCAAAAACATCGTTAAAAATTATAACACTATTTAATATTAAAAGAGTAAATGCCAAGCGAACGTATAGAAAAGTAAAAAGTAAAAGTAATTTATTCTTCAAATTAGGCATAATTACATGCACCTATGAACGTCAATAAACTACCACCGGTTCGGAAAACTAAACCTCTGCCACGAGAAGAACCGGCGTAAGAAACTCGGCGAGGTGTCATTTTTTCAAAACAATATACATTGTAAAATATGTGTTAAATATAAAATATGAAATTACAGTGTCAGCTACCACAAAACTACAATGCTACAGTAGAAAACCTATTTTCGTGATAGATTATCTGTGCAGGACGCTATCACTGCCAAACATCCCTATCCATGATGTAATCGTTAACCTTATAATATGCTTTTGAAATAAGTGTTCGTTTTACTACAGATTTGAATTTTAAATTGCTAAGTTCAGTAATGTGTTTAGGAAATTTATTGTAGTTTTTGATACAATTTCCCAAGAACGACTTTTTCGCCTTTACTAGTGTATAGAAGGTTATTTTGAGTTTTCCAGTGTTTCTGGTGGCTATTTGGTTTATCAGCGTTTGTTGGGAAATAGCACAAATTCTTCCTAACATACATTATTATTGCAAATACGTATAAGGACGGCAGGGTTAGAATATCTATTTCCTTGAAAAATTATCTTAATGACTCACGCGACCCCAACTTATAAATAGCTCAAATAGCCCTTTTTTGCAAAATAAAAACAATGTCAATATCTGCAACTAAACCGCACAAGATAAGACCATAAATTAATTATACTATTAAAATAAGCAAAGTAAACTAACCGTGCCGTTGCCACATTGGTAAGTTGCCTTATTCTCCTGATTGCAAATGCAGCAGACCTCAACCCTACTTCCTATCGCTGTTATATGGGAACCCCGCTGCAATTTTGAGTCCAATGTAATACCTAAGAATACAGTAGTCTTAATAAATTCTAACGATTGACCATTAAGTTTCTATTTGATGAGTTCGCTAGAGAGAATTTCATACATTTAGTTTTTTTCGAATTCAACACTAAGTTATTGGCAGCAAACCAGTCAGATATCATGGATAGAAGGGAATATATTTACTAACCTAGTCTTGTTATTTGGTTGCAGCTATAATATTATATGCAGTTATATGATAACATGCCTGTGCTTTCAAAAAGTAGATTTGATTAAGACGATTGTAATTGCGGCCTAGTAACCACATTTTAAATAACCAACACTATAATAATGGCTTAAAATTTATAATAAGTATCGGGTTAGGTGTTGTTAAGATAATACAAAAATAATTATACTTTTAATGGTTTTATTTTTAATAAATATTCTGTTTTTTTTATATTCATTTCCGTATAATAATAGTTTTAATTTGGAGACCAAAATGTGTTAGAAGTAAATAGTAACGTAAAAGTAGCGAGTAATGCTATTTTATTTGAACTATTGTACGGGGGGTATCCCACCGTGAATATTATTCATATTTTCATTGTTTGAGCATTTCATTGTTCTCTCGAACGCATTTAAATGTGTATAGACCTTTTTCATATAAAGCAAGTAGAAACAAGTAAATTTACCATGCTGCTACCTATGTAATTTACGCACCAGCGGTTCTATATGATGTGAACAGGAAGGCACACATTTGAAAACTATAGCTAAAACTCGTTCTTATCCATAGATAGATGAGAAATTGATTCATTTATTTGTGCATTTTTCACGGATATTTGTACTTGGGTCTTGGATGTTTTCTATGTATTTAAGTATGTATTTATCTATATAAGTATGTATATCGTCGTCTAGTACCCATAGTACAAGCTTTGCTTAGTTTGGGACTAGGTCGATTTGTGTAAGATTGTCCCCCAATATTATTATTATTATATTATTATTTAAGGTGTCATAAGGTGTCAGTCATTTATAGGGAGCCGTAGTAATTTATGAACAGATAATGTCGTCGCGAATCTGCGAGCTTGGGAGATGAGGATATATTTGAAATTGTTATTGCCGATATTGTTTTATGCCGGTCTATTGGACACGTGAAGAACGACTTAGATGACTTAGGTTCTGAGATCGTATTCGTATCGCGAAATCGTCCGACCATTGCGTTCGCCGTGTGAAATCTCAAGGATATTTATCGGCACCAATTTTTATTGAAGGTCTTAAGGTAAATGGAGCCGTCGAAGTTTTGTCTCGTTCGCTTGTCAATAAGCTTTGCTCGTCACTGGTGCGTGGAAATTAAGTTTTTGACAATATTAATTATTATTAAAAAAGTGAAGAATGTAGTTTTAGATTAATGTGTTTTAATTTTATTCCCAACAAAAGCAGTTAAAACATAATTCTAAAAGAAGTTCCGAATTTTAAATAGAAAATAGCCTCATTTCAATTTTTATTTTGACATGAAATTTTTCGTCATATGCATCATCCTAGCGTTGTCCCAGTACAGTTAATCATATGCACTAAGAAGGTACCTTTTGAACAAAAATAAATGAAATGGGCAACATGTTAAATAATATTCACTGAACATTTCACCAAAAAAACATTAATTGACTACACTTTCTTCTATTGAAATTGGCTAAAAAGAGTACATAAGAAATTAGATGACGTCACCAGTTGGTACGTTTTTATCAACGAGTCCACTAGAGCCACTCGTAAAAAATCTGGTTATTTAAATTTAACGACAGATATTTAAAAAAGGGACTGATAAGTACTGTATTTTGTGTCTTACTTTACCTTTTGAATACATTGAAACAGTTATTACGTTGCTAGGTTCGCCAATCGTCAAACTGCGTCTCCTAACAGGGGCCATAACTGGACATGCCTTACTAAACAAGCACCTATTCACTTAAGGTGTTACAGATAGCCCTCTCTGCAGAGCCTGCATGGAGGATGAAGAGACAGCCGCCCACGTCATCCTGACATGTCCTGAAGTGGCAGCATACCGGGCAAAATACCTCGGATCCCCGAGAGTCGTCGGCAACATCAAGGGTCTGCTAGGCTTTCTGGTAAAATTGGGTTGGCACGTGTAGCGTCAACAACCCATCACGCAAAATAGGCGCATATGACGTCGAGTTGCGGAAACCCAGCCCGCGTAAACATATATGTGTCGAAAGAAAAACGGCCGTTTTATTTTTGAACTCAAACATCGACAAATCTCGCAACGTAATAACTAGTTTGATGTAATCAAATGGTACTTAAATACAAAATACAGTACATAGCAATCCCCTTTTTAATATGTATCGTTAAATTTAAATATTCTATTTTTTTACGAGTGGCGCTAGGGGATCCGTTGATACTCTCTTAAGTCTACTGAGTGTCAACCTTAATGTGTAGAATAGACGTACCATCGCCAACACAGTTAACTGCCGTTTGTGCACTTTATTGTGATTGTAATAAGGGTCACGAATGGTCAGTTTACTCTGTTGGCGTTTGTATCTAGCGTAAGTAAACATTAACGTGGAAACATTGTGAAAGTAACTCCCACTGTAAAGCAAAGACAAGTTTATCACGTTCCGGGCAAGACTCTGGCAACTAAACAATGAATTTATTTGTTCTGTGAACTGTTTTGTTTCACTAGAGTTGGATATCACACATTTCTAACGAGTTTGTTGTTCTGTAAAGTTCTTGTAGCATTCATAGGTTATCTAACAATTCGGAAAGCCACGGGCCGAGCTGTAACGTGGCGTTCGTTGTACACTTGTGTATTGCAAGTATTTAGCCATTTGATAGGGTGTTATGATAGGGTTGAGTAAGTTTGACTGGCATTTAATGCAGAAATTTGACATAAAAATAATTACTGTATAATATAATCATATAATCTATTAATAGTTCGGTATGTAGATTGATTTCCATAAAATAAAAGATTGTTACGATAGAAGCAACTCTTCTAAATGTATCACTTTTGAGAAAATGGTAGTTCACATAAAATGCCAAGTGAGAAGATAGAATGCACAAGAAACAGATGAATAATAAAGCACAATGAAATTGGCTGGTTGTGAAAAGTTCTTTAACCCCGCTGCAGTAAAACTTATAAGTTTATTTAAAACAAACATGGACGAAACTGTGGTATGAACTTGGGAATAGTTGTTTAATTTCCCGTTTCCGAATGGAAGAAAGATTTGCTTACACTAAACTGAAGAGTAGAAAAAAAATTATGTGGAAACTTCACAAGATTACATTTCGCTTTTCCAATTTAACAAACGACGGGACTGTTCCTTTAAAGAATGTATCTGACATGAAAATGGTATTGCAATAACAAAGATTTGCCATATTTAAAAGAGAAAATTAGTAGTACATTATTCAACTTGTCATAATGACAGAACGGGACGTTCATACGTTATTATCAAGCGATAATTGGTGATATAGGCGACCAATTGTCAACGTACTATTTATTATACTGAAATTCTAGTTCACTATAAAACTATATAGGATACACTTCAATCATAGATTCAGGCCACCACCAGTCGATATGAGACGAGATATATTTTTAGACTTCATGAATACAAATAACTCATTGACCTCTTTCGCAAACACATTATTTGTACGCTTGCACCCTCGGCAGGTGCAAGCGTACAAACGTACACGTGCGTGTAAGTACGCACTTATTAGGCCACTTGCTGATTTGCGAATGCGGAGACGTTACGATATAAGAAAACTGTCAGCTGTCAGCATCAACTGATACGAATACAGTACTGCCCTACTTCTGCGCTTGGTGTTACTACTGCGCAAATGTTAAATTAAAAGTATTTCGTCAAGTGAGGAAAGTTTTGGACCCGGGTATGTCCTAAAACTACGACAAAGACCACCAGGGAATGGGCAGCAGCATTCCTAGAGTGCGGTGGATCTCCAGCCCGCATGCCAACCGTGGCGATTATGGCATTTACCCCCCATGAAATTGGGGGAGGCCTATGTCCAGCAGTGGACGTCCCAGGGCTGATATGGTGGAGGAACGTATCGATCACAATTCTCACTCCGCCAAGTCACAAGTCACCTTGGCACAGGTTTTCAGGGCACCTAAAGACAGATATTTTTGAAGTTATTAATATTGAATTTACACATGTCACTAGTTTTCTTCTAAAATAGGGTTGAAACATGTTGTTAACTTGAAAAAGGTTACGAAATTTAACATAGTTTATTAGACAACAGTAAAAGCACTAAGACTAAGTAATTCCTTGTTTGCAGGAAAGTCTCTAATTCTATTTCACTCTGTATATAGCCATCGTAGCTACATTACTATAGAGGCCAGGAAACGAAGAGTTGCAGGCCAAGTAGATATAGACGGATAGGGATACGCGGTCTGCGGCCCAACGTTTCTCGCCGAGATTTGTATAGTGCTTCTCTCAAACATATAAAACTAAACAAAAAAATACATCGCTCAAAAAAGAAATTTAACAGACGCCATGTTTGACATTAAAATTAAAAAAAAAAAGTTCTATATTGCATGAAATTCCTTTACAGGTTCTCCCGAGTTGTTCCGCCTGCAACGTGATACTTTGAAGCCTGTTTAACGCACGTAATGACGAAAATTCATTGCATGTTTGAGAAAAATATCTTATACAAGAGCCTACGAGCCAGGAGTCATGGAAATTCACAGTCATGAGCTTTCATCCTGACATCGATTAGTTTGTAAACTGGAGCTCTCCTTATCGCGTGAGGTATTTATTTGTAACTAGCTTTTGCCCGCGACTTCGTCTGCGTAGAAGTCATTCTCGCTATAGAATTATTTGTTTTCCCATACATATTTCACCCTTCTTTACACCCCCTTAAGAAATGATTACATTCAATATGGCATGCTCTTTACCGCGCACGAAAAATTTTAATAGGAATCCTATTTTCAAAACGAATCATGATCATCATCATATGCCGAAAGACGTCCACTGCTGGACATAAGCCTCCGCCAAAGAGTGACACAAAGATCGTTCCTTTGCCATCCGCATCCAGCGGACACCTGCGACCTTTACCAGGTCTTTAGTTCACCTTGTGGAGGGCCTACCCACGCTGCGCCTTCCGGTACGTAGTCGCCACTAGAGAACCATTCCTGCCCAACGGCCAACGGTTCTACGTGCAATATGCCCCGCCCACTGCCACTTAAGTTTAGCGGTTCGGAGGGCTATGTCGGTTACTTTGGTTCTACTGCGGATGTCCTCATTTCTGATACGATCACGCAGAGATACTCCCAGCATAGCCATCTCCATTGCTCTTTGGGTGACTTTGAGCCTTCTTATGAGGCCCATAGTAAGCGATCACGTTTCAGTGCCATATGTCGTCACTGGCAACACACACTGGTCAAAGAGCCTCATCTTGAGACACCGCGGAATATTCGACGAAAAGATGTGACATAGCTTCCCGAACGCTGCCCAGCCGAGTTGGATTTGACGATTAAAGGATGACTCACAGTAACCCGTTCCGTGTCCGGGCCGGCCCGTTTTCTTAGAGAAGAACGCCGACCGTTGCGTTTGCTGTCATAGAAAAAGGGCTGGCCCGGACACGGAACGGTCTACTGTGAATCAAACCCCTTTCTCGAAGTTGGACCTACCTAATTGGACAGTCTGTCCTAGGTACATATAATCATCTACAACTTCAAGTAAAAGTGTCCGTTTGTAACGGGAGTTGGTGCTACGTGCTCGTGCTTTCAAAACGAATGAATAAGCTTATTTCAGAATATCAAATGTACCGATTCTAGACGAATGAAGCCCGTAAAATATTACATGTACAATGATAAAAGTCTCGCTACGCAGTTCTACCGTAAAACGTCCCAACAGAGCGGGTTTCTTCATGTAAGTATGATGTTCGAAAGCCGGAAGCAGAGTGGCAAAACATGCAAGGCGGAAGGCTGTGTATTCACGCAGAGTGGGCTTCTTATGTAAGGTTGAGGGCCGAAGGCCTGAAGCAGGGAGGCGAGACATGCGAGGCCGAAGGCCGAGCTTCCCAACAGAGTGGATTCTTCATGTAAAGTCGATGACTAACCGGCCGAAATGGAGTGGCAAGGCATGCGAGGGTGAAGGCTGAGCGTCCTATCAGAGCAGGCTCCTTATGTAGGGCCGAAGGCCTAGAGTGGCAATGCACGCGAGGCCAAAGGCCGAGAGTCCCAACAGAGCGGGCTCCTTATGCAGGGCCGAAGGCCTGATGCAGAGGGGCAAGGCATGCACGTCCAAAGGCAGATCATTCACACAGAGCGGGCTCCTCATGCCGATCATTCACACAGAGTGGCAAGGTAGCCAACAGAGCGGGCCCCTCATGTAAGATGTAAGAGCGGCAATGCACGTGAGGCTGAAGTACGAGAGTCACAATGCCTAGACATGTAAACCGATAGACAAACAGACACGAATTCTTAAAACTGTTGAAATGTGTTCTGTTGCGATGCCAAGGGCCCTCCAATCGCTCCATTGATTTATCCAGCTGTATTGTATATATGTACTATGTTGTATTATATGTATACGGATAAGCATAGATCCATGGGCCTTTCTGCTCGAAGTACGAATTTTTCTATGGAAATGTTAGTTTAACTTGTTTGTACCAGATGTCACTGGGTGCTATCTCTATCACACTTGCATATTGAAGTGACAGGGATGCAGCGGTCGTGCGTTCTTAATAAATACACAACGGCGCTACGATCTATGTGGAGTATTTCACTGGTATCTCTACCTTAGTATATATATTGTATTTACTTTGCTTCAACCGTCGATGTTGACGATTGGGCTGCCCAGCCCAAGTGATCTCTTATATCATACAGTTATTATTGTGTGAAGGGACACCAATTACGTAAATAATAATACACGATTTTTTTTTATTGTAAACCGACATTGACTTAAGGTATAGAAATAGACACACAATGCCAAACATAAATAACTAAAAATGTGGCGCAAGATGACACTGACAGTTACATTCCAGTAGCTGATAATAACGCTTCTTTATAGTCCGAGTCAAGATAAAAACTGCGTACAAAAAAGAACTTACAGGCATTGGCGTCAAGTGTCAAATTTGCAAACATAAGAACCAACATGGTTAAAACTTTTTAGTAAAATGGCACTATCATATACTGGCTACCAATGTTTTCTTTATAAACTTCAGAAGTGAACACTGAAAGTAATGGAGTTGCTTTGGTTATTTAAATAATTTTTATATTAAAAAATACTTTTAATACAAAAATATAAATAACAAATAAAACATTCCACTTCAATATTAACACACATTCGCGTACAATCCTGTGATAGTTACTGTTCTTTTTCTGTGTTAGAAATAAAGATGTTTACTTTCATGAAACTCACGAGCAAGACTATAGTTAGTTATTTCAAAAGTACTGACTTCTGCTATTGGAGCAGCGTTTGTACTTTTACAACTATTGCTTTGCAAGTCATCGTCATCTATCTCTGACATCTATAAAACAAAGTTACCGACGATGAACTTGAAAGATAAATTAATTAAACCTTAACCTTAAATTGATTTTTATTACATCAATTCATATAAGTATATGAATATGTTTTTCCCTGCATAATTTTTCACGATAAAATTAAATGTTAAAACAGAATTTGAATAATGTTGTTTGTATCTGGAACGAACGGACTTACATTCAAGACAGGTTTAGCAGTTGCAGTTAGTCGATTTAAGTTTTTATTGGTCTTGTATATGTCGGAATTAGGGAAATGGGCCGAACACACAACACTCGTGTGGCTTGATTTATAAAGTGCGTCACGTCTATTTTGCGCTATAATAGCAGTCCATTCTGAACGTCGCTGAAGATGTTGTGGATATCTTGAATAAAAACATAAATTTATTTCCTACAAATTTTATGTAAAAAAATATTGACCTAATAGCGACTCCTTACATTTTGTTTCTTGATAACCTTTAATTTGAACTAACAAAATAATTTATTAAAAAACCATGAAATTACCAGGACTTTACATACATTTTGTAACGTTATCAAATTAACTAACCTAAAGAAATATATTCCATCCTTTTCCACGTTTTTTGTAGCTATTAAAGCAGTTTTTCACTGCACATTTCGTCATTGTTGGACAACTGTCACTGTCTGCGGTCCAAACACGACTAAACAGGAATGTACCGCCCGAGTCGTGCGGGCCGTACTGTCACGGGGGCCATTATTGTGGGCTGATTGTGAATCTAGTTCTATAAAAGTACATCAATGTAAACCGACGATACAAATACTGCATTGAAGCAGGTGTTTTTGTATTTAAGCATATGTAGACACACAATTCCAAATTATCGCAAATTTGTTTTGATTTACACGCAATAATAGACCTAATTGCTTAAAGGTTATGCTCAAAAATAGCGTCATCAATCAGAAGGAATTATGATATTTCGGCTCTGACATTTCAAAACGTCAGCTTGTTTACAATACGTCAAATTCTGCTATGGCTTAAGTTAAATTTATTGACACGCCGTTATAATCCCAATTGGCTGAAACTTAAAGCTTAGAATGGCGTATGTGGATTTAAATCACCCCGTTTCATAGACCATATTTGCACCCCCGATTTCATCCCTTTGAGGGTGATTATCGGGACAAAAAGTATACTATGAGTGAATCTAGATTATATACTGTTAGTATACAAAAAGTCACTTTGATCTGTTCAGCCGTTTTTGCGTGATTGAGCAACAAACATCCAAACATCTAAACTTTCGCATTTATAATATTAGTGGGATTAGTGGGATTCGATGTAGTACCACGTTAACTACCGAGTTATCAAATTGATACGAGCTTTGTTTAATACATTTAGCGCGGCGACCCGAGTGTCGGATACTCTGTTCGTAGTTGCTACGGGCTACATACGACAATCCATGGCTAAGGCCTACGAGCGTAGCGCGTAGCACTAGCCGGCAATGAAAATGTTAACTATAACATTGGGCCGCGACCTTAGTAATCGATCGCTATTGTAAAAACCATATTGCACGTAGTACTTATAAGTATTTAACTACTGCATATGTAAAAATATGACACTGCCTCCGAAGCTAGAGGTCCCGGGTTCGAATCTCGGCCAGGGCATTATTCATTTGTACATTTAGCATGGATATTTGTTCTTGGGTCTTGGATATTTTCGATGTATTTAAGTATGTATTTATCTATATATGTATATCGTCGTATAGTACCTATAGTACAAGCTTTGCTTAGTTTGGGAGTAGGTCGATTTGTGTAAGATTATCCCCAATATTTATCTATTTTATTTATTTATTTATATTTTCATTTATAATTTCCTACATAGATTTTACTCATAATAGCATACGCCCATAGAAGCCTCCTTATGATTAGGTAAGTACCCGTCATTTAAAATACCCGAAACAGTTTTGTCTATAACCGCTACGTTATTATAAAAACCTCATTCTCTTTTTAAATAACCCGCCCTAATTAAATCAAAACTCAGTGTTCCTCACATTAGCTGCGGTTCACGTTTAGGAGTTCCCTTGGATTGTTATTTTTGAACAATAAAAGAGATGTATTTGAGTGAGAGTTTTGGTTTGATATCAAATTTATATTTCGCGTGCTCGTTTTGAAATGTTAAATTCGTCGCACGAGGAAAAGAGCGCGCGTTATAACCGAACTTCCATTTTAAAACGGCATGCTGGAATAACATGAAACTTTGTAAACACAATGGAGAAAAAATACAGCAATTATTAAGGTTTTATACAAGACGTAAAAAACTCAAAAACTCGCTGTATTGTTTTTCTATCACAATTTCTAGCAACAGAAACTGATTTCCGACGTACGAGGCGGCTCCCATTGTGTATACAAAGTTTCATGTTATTTCAGCAAGGTTTTTTTTTAAAAAAAGAACGAGACTATGTTTTTATGGAGAATTGAGTTCAGCCGAGCGTGCGGGGGACCTAAAGTTACCAATAATACCAATCCAATACGCATACGCTAATAGACATTGCAAGGTAGGTATTTTACTCGTATTATTCAGTTGACACTGCGATGTTTTGCGTTATTTACCAGATTTGTGCGTATGTGTGCCCACATTATGGGAAAGTAATAAGGTTGCAAATAGTTTTCTCGAAATAGAGATAACACTTATCTAAATGACTTGGTCCATCTTTGAAAACTTTACTGTAATATATTCTGCCAGCTACTTTGGCCAGAGATTAAGTCTGGCCATCCAAAGGGGTAACGCTGCCAGTCTTCTGGGCACCATAGCCCACGAAGGGGACTTGGGGACCATTTTTTATTTGTAAATTTTTTTTTAAGTTTACTTATAGGTTTATTTTAAGTTTTGTTACTTGTTATATGTTATTGTTTTAAGAATATATTACAGTAATAAGGTTATTGTTTTCGAAAATAATAGCATAAATATGTTTATAGGTATTTCATGCAACAACTATTAGTAAAACTTGTGTAATGACTTAATGAGAATTGACTTCTGATATTGAGTACCTTTAGGGTTCATGTTTTGCCCGTTTGGTACGCAACCCAAAAAAGGGAATAATCATTTCAAAAAAATTAACCAATGCAGAGATTAGGAATTTTGGCAGCATCATTAGCCCAGCGCTGCACGCTGGCGGAGTGGTATACGCGAAATGCAGATAAACCGAGTTCGATTCGGTCTCCTTCGTTTATATGTATATTATGCATATTTCCTTTGTTTTTTAACCGACTTCAAGATTTCAAAAGAGGAGGTTCTCAATTCGATTGTATTTTTTTTAATGTTCGTTACTCCAGAACTCCGTCATGTCTGAACGGATTCTGAAAATTCTTTTTTTGATTGTAAGTATAAGTATATATCCAAGTTGATCTCGTTTTTGTCAAAACGCAGTTCTGATGATGGGATCCATGAGGGGTCGAGGGAACTCCTCAAATCTTAAAGACAAACATATAGTGATTTATGTGTTTTCATAAACAAATCAAGCATTTACATTTAAAAAAGTGACATTTGATAAAGTGGTACTGCTGATGATGATCAGAATGGAACTCTTCAACGACGCATAGTTCGCATTTGGCGATTTCTTCTCTTCGTTATGTTTGTCAAGCAAGCTAAGTTTTCAAGACACATTTTTGTCAGGCTTGAGTTCTGATGGAGGATTCCATGAAGGATTGAGGGTACTTAGGCTTCTACCATTATAAACATACTTATATCCATTTTTATTCCATTGTATGGAATGTAAGAGTGCACCATCTAAGTATAATAACCTTTCACCGGCCTCCCCCATTGAAGACGGTTTTTTTTTCTTAAAAATTATACCAACTTCAATAGAAGGAAGGAGGTTCTCAGTTCGTCTCTGTGTTTGCTTGTTTTTTTTTTTATGTATGTCTGTTTCCCGATAAGTCTTGACCAAGTTGGCTGATTTTGATAATTCTTTTTATTTCAAAGCAGACACTCCGACATTACTCCCATATAAATTTGGTGAAGGTCTGATGATGGGACCCAGGTGGAATCGAGGGAACTCCTCAAATTTGATAGGCACGCATATGCCGATTTCGGTATTTTCGTCGTTGTGAGCACAAATATTTATTGCTGAGTCTTGGATGTTTTTTTTTTTTTTATTAAAAAGTGGGATTGCTCTTGGCCAGCATCTAGCCAGGGGGCAAAGATGAGGCCGACGATGAAGCGAGCTCACCCAGAAGATGCCTATTCACTCGTGCCTTAAAAAGGTCCAGGTTATATGAACTCGGAAATACAGACGCCGGCAGAGAATTCCAAACCTTAGAAGTGCGCATTATAAAAGAAGATGCAAAGCGCTTGGCTCGAATTAGAGGAATTTCGACCAGGTAAGGATGGTAGCATGCCGTACGTCTGGATGTCCGATGGAAGAAGGGGGAAGGCGGTATGAGCTCATGGAGCTCCTGAGCACACTCACCGAAGTACAGTTTGTAGAAAACGCATAGACATGCTACTTTGCGTCGATGTGCTAAGCTCTGCAGCTTATTTCCCACAACCGTACTGCCGCCAATGAGCCTCCTGGCTCTGCGGTCCACTGAGTCGAGTGCGGCAAGTTGGTACGTAGCCGAGCCATCACAAAGGTAATAATAATAATAATATTGGGGGACAATTACACATATCGACCTAGTCCCGAACTAAGCAAAGCTTGTACTATGGGTACTAGACGACGATATACATACTTATATAGATAAATACATATTGAAATACATAGAAAACATCCAAGACCCAAGAACAAATATCCGTGAAAAATGCACAAATAAATGCCCTGGCCGGGATTCGAACCCGGGACCTCTAGCTTCGCAGGCAGTCACTACCAACTAGGCTAAACGGTCGTCAGATGACTACAATACTTGCAAGACTGGACTTGGGCTTTATATAAAGATAGAAGCTGCCCAGGGGTGAAGTATCGCTTGACCTTATTTAGGATGCTCAGTTTTTTGGCCGCTGTTCCGGCTTTGGACTCGATGGTAGTGCCGAAGTTAAGGTTTGAGATGTCTTTTTATATATTTAAGTATTAAAATCTATATTTATAAAAATGTATACCATAGCCTAGTACTCGTAGTACAAGTTTTGCTTAATTTGGGAAAAGGTCGGTTTGTGAAAGGCGACTTCCTGATTTGTCGATGCGGAGGCGGTATGATATGAGAAAATTGTCAGCTGTCAGTGTTAACCGATACGATTGCAGTACTACTGCCCCACTTCTGCGCATAATATTCCTGCTGCGCAAACGTAATACTGACAGTATTTCGTCAAGTGAGTAAATCTCACACCAGTAAGTTCACGTCAAAGAACAAAACACCTATATCGATCCCACGCTGCTGAGTCAGGAAGTCGCCTAAAATTATTCCCCATATTTAAAATAATAAATCAGTAATGAGAGTCAGCGTCAGACATCCTAACGAGTGCTAAAAAACCCCATTAATTCTATCGTGGAGCGGTGACGTCACTGACGTTAATTTATGCCTATGAAGAAACACTAGGGTTTCCATACGCTATGTACTGTAAATAGCGATTTTGCGCGCGTGCTTTATTCGATTCTCTTTGTTGAATTTCTATTTTATAAGTTTGGACAGCATAATTGACCACATTTCATATTTTCAAGTTGGCCATTTTATGATTTAGATTGACAGAACATGTAATTTTAAGGCTCACGTGTTTATTTATTTCTCCCGAAATCTTAATTTTCTTTCTAAAGTAGCGAATTCCAAAAGGTCGTAAGTAAATTATGACTTCATTATGGTGGCTGTAAGACAGTATTACTATTGCCACTTATTTTCCTAAAAAACCTTCGAGCGTTCACATTTCGTTGACATGGCGTGCACTTCACGTCAGTGTCAAGTAGTGTGGCAACCTAAAATTAAACAAACATCTAGATTTTTATTGAAACCAGTGCTATCTATCACTCAGAATTAGCACTAAAATATCAGTTTTGTTACATTTAATACTCTTGGTGTTATAGGGAAATTGATACGTGTTATTTAAATGAATATGAGAAGATTTTGATTTTCTAAAAGTATCACAATAATTTTGTCAGTATGAAATCCTTTTGGAAATTTTGAAACTCTACAAGAAAATTTAGAATTAATATTTATTGATAAACGGTATTTAGTCAGTAATAGTTAAAGGGTCCCTTCGATTTGCTAATGATGTAGTAGTCTTGGCTGGGACCATGGAAGATTTAAGTACATTGCTCAATTAAGAAAAAAAGGATAGATATATCTTTTTTAAATTTAAAAATACATTCTGCAAACCTATACTGTTTCATAACACAATAAGGTTACATTAACTTCAAACATTGTAAAAGGCATATACTGAAAGGTAAAAAATACACCACCATATGAGCCGAAAGACGTATAATACGACGTATACTGGACATAGGATTCCCCCAATGTCATGGCGGGGTAAATGCCATAATCGCCACGCTTGGAATGCGGATTGGTGATCGCAGTATCTCCACGGCAGTCCAGGGATGCTGCTGTTTATCCCCCGGTTGTATTGGTCGCAGTTTTAGGACATACCCGGGTCCTATACACACACACACACACGCACACATATTGTCACAAAATATAATTAAAAATGCAACAACTTTCTTCAAAAAAATCGAAGCGGCCGACATATAATATTGCATAACCTTAAACCTTTTTCAAAGCATTGACCTTCAAAAATTGTATTGCTATTTCTCATGGCTTTAACTTTATTAACATTTAAATAATCCATTTAATTCTGAGGTCGCGTTTCTCTCGTAATTCTATTTAAATTTTAATTAAGGGCCGGTCCGATGTAGCAGATGTCCGTAACCGATGTTGATTATTAGATGTATAAAATATTGCGTTGTGGCTTATTGTTAAGGCGTTTTTCTAATAAATTGTGAAGATTTTCGAGAAAAGTGGTGTTATTGGATTTCAATTTCGTAACTTATACATTGTCTATAAATCCAATTTTCTATTTCAAATCGCTGAAAATGACAATGGTATATTTTTCATCATTTATAGTGTCTGATCTTTAAAGTTGTCTAAATTTGGCTGACAGGAAAGTTGTTTTTGTAACTAAGGATTTAAGTTGTTACATATTCATCATTAGTCAGCAGTTATAGCATCTTGATTGACGATTGTTGCAGCGACCGTTTATTGAGAAGAGGTTTGTATGCCGCCGGTGGCTGAAAAGTCCAATCGTAGCACGTACGGCACTTTCTGCCACAAAGATCGCAGGTGAAGTGCGAATCTGTTGATCTTACTCGGGCATTCTAAAATCTAGTGATACGGAAGTTTAAAGTCGTTTCCTTTATTTAGTTAGTTTTACTGGGCCTTTTACGCAAGTCGACATCTATTGTGCCTATTTTGCGTGAAAGGGGTAGCGCTACTCTAACGACCCTAGCTCCTGTATAAAATTTATCAATGCTTTGGTATTGTTTACTTTTTTTTAATTGTATGGCATTTATTTACGAACCTTGAGATCTTCGAGAAGACAAGTACGGTTGCCAGTTTTTGTTGCACTTTTAGCACCACCCAGGGGTCACCTCTAACTTGGCTTAACGACTGCTGTCGTAGACAGCAGCCGGGATCAACGGCTTAGCGTGCCTTCCAAAACACGGGAGCGCTCAGTTAGTAACCACTCAAAGCGGTCACCCATCCAAGAACTGACCTGCGCCCACATTGCTTAACCTCGCATACCGAACGCGGTACGCGGGCGCCGCTGGGCCACGAATGCTCCTTTTTTTACTGCTTCGTGCAGTGTGTTCGGAGTTCCTATGTACTTTTTAACCGACTTCAAAATTTCAAAAGAGGAGGTTATCAATTCGGTTGTATGTTTTTTTTTTTTTTTTTTAATGTTTGTTAGTCCATAACTCCGTCATTTCTTAACCGATTTGGAAAATTCTTTTTTTGATTGTATGTATATATATCCAAGTTGGTCCCGTTTATGTAAAAACGTAGTTCTGATGATGGGATCCATGAGAAATTGAGGGAACTCCTCAAATCTTCAAGGCAAACATATAGTAATTGTTGTATTTTTATCAACAAGTCATTTTCATCCAAAAATGTGACATTGGATGAAGTGGAACTGCTGATGATGATCAGAACAGAACTCTTCAACGACAAAAAGTTCACGTTTGGCGATTTGTCCTCCTAGCTGTGTTTGTTAAGCAAGTTCTATTTTCACGATTAATTTTTGTCATGCTTGATTTCTGATGATGGGATCCATGAGGAATTGAGGGAAATCCTCAAATCTTAAAGGCAAACATATAGTGATTTTTGTGTTTTTATCAACAAATCGAGCATTTTCATACAAAACTGTGACATTTGATGAAGTGGAACTGTTGATGATGATTAGAACAGAACTCTTCAACGACGAAAAGTTCACGTTTGGCGATTTGTCCTCCTAGCTGCGTTTGTTAAGCAAGTTCTTATTTCACAATTAAGTTTTGTCATGCTCGATTTTTGATGATGGGATCCATGAGGAATTGAGGGAACTCCTCAAATCTTAAAGGCAAACATATAGTAATTTTTGTGTTTTTATCAACGAATCGAGCATTATCATAGAAAAATGTGACATTTGATGAAGTGGAACTGCTGATGATGATCAGAACAGAACTCTTCCACGACGAAAAGTTCACTTTTGGCGATTTGTCCTTCTAGCTGTGTTTGTTAAGCAAGTTCTATTTTCACGATTGATTTTTGTCATACTCGAGTTCTGATGATGGGATCCAATAGGAATCGAGGGAACTCCTCAAATGTGAAAGGCACACAAATAGTGATTTTAGTATTTTCAAGAACTAATCAAGCATTTTCATTCATAAAAGTGACATTTGATGAAGTGGAACTGCTGATGATGATCAGAACGGAACTCTTCAACGACGCGTGGTTCACGTTTGGCGATTTGTTCTCTTCGTTTTGTTTGTCAAGTAAGCAAGGTTTTTTCATGATTGCATGAGGAATTGAGGGTACTTAGTCTTCTACCATTATAAACATACATTATGGCCATTTTTATTTTATTGTATATCTATCTAAGAGTGCACCATCTAAGTATAATAATCTTTTACCGGCCTCCCCCATTGAAGTCGGTTTTTTTTTCTTAAAAATTATTTCTGTATTCTTCGTTTCCTTTATAAATTACCAAACCAGGCTTCGTTAACCCATCTTGTAAAAGGATACGTTATTTTGACTTATTAAGGGCTGCCGTTTTTAAGTGTTCGGGTGGATGTCAAAGGACAACATACTCGTATCTCGCTTGCAGATATCCTTAAAACATAAACCTACATTATTTGAACCTTACTTATGTTTAAATCACAAAAGGATAATTATCATTTTAATAAAAAGTAGATAAAATTTATCAATCAGTTATACGTTACCATTATTCATGTACATACATATTACAATGTCTCTTGAAATATATATTTTTATTTTATTTACTTAAGTACTCGCAAATTGTTAAAAACAATAAAGTAGTTTCTTTTTCTTTTTATTTGTTCAATAATAATGTGCAATACATCAAGTAAATAGAAGACCGTTAATGATGACAAAATAATGAGCTTACTTGGGGATATATTTTCCGTCTCAAAAATAATAATTACTCAAGGAAAGCAATCTTAAATCCCCAGAGCCGTAAAAGATCTCTGAGCTTCATGGTCTGGGGAAAGTTTAATTTAGAAAATAGTTATTAAAAATACAGCCGGCTTAACCAACACGTGTTCATTAGGGGTGACTCACAGTACACCGTGACGATGCTCAACTATAGGCCTGACGTGTAACTCGAACGGTTCCTTTGCGGCGCATGTTGTGAGAAGGGAAACGTCAAAAAGATGAAAGAGCACCACGGATTTCTGTCGTCCGATATATCCATCAGCTGTACTACCGTGAACTTCGAAAATCGACCTTCGTGTCGTGCCGTCCCTTTCACTCTCGTGTTATACTCTATATGACGGAAGGGGACGGTACGATACGAAGTTCGATTTTCGAAGTTCGCGGTAGCACCCCAGATTTTGAACGACAGACAAGTGAAATTGGGGATATCTCAGACAGGGCCCAGAGTACAGATTATATATATTTTATAATTTTATCACGCGACGAAACTTACGAACTTCAACTTGGTCAGAAATGTGTAAGTAACGTTAGAAAACGTTACGTTGTTACCCTGCATGTGGCACGTTACGGTATCAGTCTCTCACAACACGTTGATATCCTAAACTCAATTGCGAATCAAATGCTCATGAAAGCAATGTCAATTTTATTAGAGTAAATAGGTATTGCATACACCAAACCAGACAGAACCAATGTACGCAAGTCGCAACACTTTGATATATGAAATTATATGGGTATACGAAAAGAGGATTACAAAGTCAGTAGGGAATTGACGAAAATGAATATTTGAAGACAAAGAACAATAGCAGTTCGCGGGTCCGAACTGCCCTTAAAAATAATAATTACTATAATGATCTGAATCTTCTAGATTCAATCGTAATTTGGCAAGATATTAATATAACAAGTAACTTAGGAATGCTTAATTGAAAGAAAACATACATAATTATTATCTTTGTCACGTGTTAAATTTACATTTTTATCAGTCGTAAATTAAAAGCTTTCGCCAAAAATAATTAATTACCTGTTTACCTTGATTTTCTTAATTACTTATTTGTTTACCTTCCACACAAGGTTTCTAAAACATTTCCAGTAATTAAACGAGAAAATGTAACTTATTAAAAAGCTAATTTAAAACTCCCTCCACCTTTCGTCTTTTCCGAAGCGCGATCAGGAACTTCAATGAATTATAACGGCTGTTCGAGATCCAAAGATGAAATTAAATGGAACGAATTAAGAATTGCAACTTTACTTCCTGCTGCGACTCACATTTCTGTCTCGAAGTTTTAATTGCCCTCCATCGTCCGACTTGCGAAATTAATATCTTTCTAGAGCTTTATTTCTATACATTGTTCGCGAGTATGCGATGAATTTATGCCTTCGGTTTGATGAATGCTCGTCTTATGCTTAAAGGATGATTCACAGTAGACCGTTCCGAGTCCGGGCCGGCCCGTCAACGTAACGTTCCGTCTCCGAGCTTATTTGCACGTCGATGTGCTATACATTTCGCTTCCGGGCCGGCCCGAGTCCGCAACGGGACGTGCCGCGTCCGAAGCTCGGCCACCGGGCCACGTACGAGTTTACCATTCATCGTTGTCGTGCCCACCGAGCCTCACCGTGACGGCCCGTTTCCGAGGCGGCCCGTGCCGAGGCTACCGTTTCGCTAATCTTCGGATCTCATCGCCTTCATCGGGTCCCACTTGTCATATTTGATATTTGCAAGAATATGACAGTTATGTCAATTTATAAAATGTCAAATTTATTTTGTACTGGGCTCGTACTTGGTTTTATTGTATCTATTACATCGATATTTTATCCGCAATGCAACAAATAATAAGTTTTATTATTAATACGCTTCATTACGGTGCTGCCATAGCTATATAATATCAATTACTATATAATTCATAGTGTAAAAAATATCAGCTAGCCCTGATGTGCTTAAGGTAAGCAAAAGTCATTCATTAATAATCAAATAATCATAATATGCTATTTTCCAAATTGACCGGTCTTGCGCCGCCCTCATCCAATGGATTCCCGCGATTTTGACCAGATCGCCAGGCCATTTCGCTATTGTTGTTGTGTAAATACGCGCTTTTTTAAATTAATCTAAGCTTCCTAACTGGAAACATTCTTGGATTCTGTCAGCTATTCCAATAAAAGGTATAATTATATACGTCTCTTGACCAGCATACAAGCGCGGCTTTCAATGTCTTTCATTGACATTATTGACCTCAAGTACCTACAACATCGCCTCTATGCAGCACGGGAACGACATCTAAACATAGCATGTCGTAGATCTTGTTTCCTCAATATTAAACTCGTTTAGTAACGTAACTTTTTAAATGGTAATTCGTATTTTCAGGATAGGTACGGAAATAAGGCACTGAAAGTATGGATTCCCGTAACAATGTTGATACCTGTATCTATGGTTGTCATTGTGTAAATCTAAGGTAACGGCAAATACTTTTGTAGATTGCTAGAAGATTGAATGATAGAAGCCTAGTAGTATTTGAATTATTTACTTTTTTTAATATGCAATGTAAGATAATACGTTTTTAGTATCCATAATTCATATCATAAGTCATTTATTCACTCAGTATGAGTACAGTAAAACTCATAAAGAATAAGTAGCTATAGACACTTTGGTACTTTATCGCTTTCACCCGTTGGTCCAAATGCTCCAGAAAACCACGGAACTACATACACGGTCTAAACATGACTGACAGATCTTTCTGCGGACTCTTAATACTATTAGCAAAATATAGTTACATACATACATTCATATACTCACGCCTGTTTCCCAGAGGGGTAGGCAGAGATCACGGATTTCCACTTGCTACGATCCTGACATATAGTTAGACTCTAAAATGTCAAATAGGCTGGAATTACAACATTGTCCGCAAAGTTTTTATATGCTTTTTAAGCGGGGTGAAACAATGAAATGGACTTATGAATCATCATCATCATCAGGAATAATGTAATTAGGAACTGTTATAATGAAAGATAGGATACTAGAAAGCAAGATAATAAGATATAGGCACGGTTTGGTTACATTGAATTGATGAGTTAAATTAAGGCGAAGATGGCAATTACTATAGTAACTGCCTGAGGAAGACATCATCATCCTCCTATATAGTGTTTTTTTCCGGTTGTGCAGTAAGGAGCCCGGGATCCGCTTATTTAACTAGTGAGTGAGTGTATTTGTCAACCAAAATTTGGCGTAGGCACTAATTTTACGAAAGCCACTGTCATCTGACCTTCCATCCCAGAGGGAAATTTAGACGTTGGGATTAGTCCAGATTCCTCACGATGTTGTCCTACACCGAAAAGCTACTGTTAAATATCCAATCCAATAGTATTTCGTAATAAATTTTAAAAACCCAGCTAGGATGTAGTTTTATAATACATTATAATATATTACATTATAACTACGTACGTAAAATAATAGAGTACATTGAAATTCACCATTCTCCCTCTCTACCCCCAAACGCCCATTTCCCCCGTCCGCACACGCACATGACCACTGGGCACCGCATCGGCGCCGCCTCAACTCGAGCAGTCCAGTATTCTTTTTTACCGACTTCAATAGAAGGAAGGAGGTACTCAGTTCGTCTGCATGTTTGCTTATTTTTTTAGTTATTTATTATTTATATGTTCCCCGATAACTCAAGACCACGTTTGCCGATTTTGATAATTCTTTTTTGTTTCAAAGCAGATACCCCGACATTGGACCCATATAAATTTGGTGAAGGTCTGATGATGGGATCTAGGAGAAATCGAGAGAACTCCTCGAATTTGATAGGCACGCATATGCCGATTTCGGTATTTTCTGTAGGTAACCAAGCATTGGCTCACGGAAACCACAAATTGGGGCATAGCAAGTACAAAATTGGAGTCGGTATTTTTTTTACCCGTTGCTCTACCGTTATAAACAGTGTTTGCCAGGTAGGTCTACAGGTATTTTTTTTCCATGGTCCCACCATGGTTTGTCCATGTTCGTAACTTTTACCGAAATGTTGGTTTTCACCGAATTTTCCACTGAAATTAGGTCCGACGACGAGCGGAGCGAGGAGGAGTATTAGAAGAACTGCGATGTGTTTAAAAATGTTCGGTTCTGGCGGTTCGCAGGTCGCTGCCGTGGCACGCTCGCTTTTAACTATTTTTTACCCCTCCTGCCACTTGGCTATCATGCCTATTATCACATAGGATTTCAGCGTAATATTTTTGTCGCTATATTCCCACGGTATCAAGTGGATATACTTATATTTTTATGCCTTTTGACTCCCAGAATAACCACGGACAAAAAGTATTTTTCTTCTTTGCTCCCAAGCCAGTGCCCAATGTAATCTAGAGGTAATACTATTTCTCTTGGCTCCCAGACCGCTGCTGTTTGGTATCCAGGGATAATATTATTACTCTTCGCTCCCAAGCCACTGCCCAATCCCAATGGGATCCAGAGATAATATTTTTCCTCTGGGTTTCCATACCGCTGCTGTTTGGGATCCAGATATCTGGGTTGTTCATTCCCTTTGACTTCCATATAGAGGTATAGGGATTGTAGGGGAGTCTATGTATTGGAATTTTCTGACATTGCGTCGCCTCTACCTACTCCTATAGGATACGCGCGTGATGAGGTGTTTATGTGTATTGTGACTACCATATCTTACCTAAAAACTTTAGAATCCCTTTAGAAACGCCAAGAATACCTAAGGTTTCACAATGTTATCGTATGTTTCTACGTGTTAAGTAGTGTCTCAGAGTAAGGATTTCTATAGAGATCCTATACAAGTTCCAGCAAGGGGGACAGAAAAGCCCTTACACAGCTAAATTGAGAACTGATCTTAACCTTGAACGTCATATTCATCATATTTGAATGAAGTGATCACTCAGACGCCAAGGTTTTAAAAATTGATGTCACGTTTAAACCAATAAAAACAATTCATAATTGACTTTTTTTCATGATCAAAGTACACTTTCACTTCGACCTTTTTAGTGGTTGTTGGCGTGGTGGGCACGACGACACGGCCACTTTATAGGCTCTTGGCGTGCAAAGGGTTAAACGTCTGACAGGTTACCATAAACAATCTTTTTTATTCGGGTGGTTAATAGTTTATTTGCCTCAAACTATTTGACATTACGTGGAGATGACATTGAGGCAAATAAAGAAAAGTGGGAACTATGACAAGAACAACAAAATATATATCCCTCTCTGTGGCTCTTATTCAATTTAGTATATGACCATCTCACTCGGTAGCGATATTATTATTTGACGTCTTCTCTAGGGTACTCTGAGGTTAGTGTAGTGGTTTTTTATTTATTTAATATAAATACGAGTATCACTTACAGACTAATCCAACACGTGATACCATAATAATAGCTTTCATTCTTTCAAGTAATGTTTATATCCGCTCTTGTCAAGTGAAAATGCACAAAGTACAATATATAACATGCTGAGATAGAGATACCAGTGAAATACTCCACATAGATCGTAGCGCCGTTGTGTATTTAGTAGGAACTAACCGCACGAATGCTCGAAGTAGATGCAGCGATCTCTGTCACTTCAATATGCAAGTGCGATAGAGATAGCACCCAATGACATCTGGTACAAACAAGTTAAACTAACATTCCCATAGAAAAATTCGTACTTCGAGCTGAAAGGCCCCTGTGAAAATTATATCATGTAAAGAAGAAGTATAGGTACCTATCATGTACCATGTTAATGCCAGTTTTACGACCAAACTAATGATTCGACATATTCGATTTCTGCGTAGTATCCTTACGCAACATGGCGATTTTTATCATTGAATAAAAATAAATACCTACTTGCACTGTTTGATTATTGTATTCCATTAGTTAACCCAATGCAACTCCTTTGAACTTATCAGTAAGCAGCACAGATATCAGAGTAAGGCCTGAATCACACTAGCGTGGCCTGCGGTGACGGTCAATAGTAAATTTGACAGCTAATGACAAGTTTACTTTTGACCACCGTGGCCAGGCCTCGGCAGTCTGTGAGAGGCTTAATGCAGATCCGCTCATTTAACACGTTCCCTGTCCCCATACAAAATTATCCTTCAATGTCACAAGTCCAAGTGACAGTTGTAGTTCGTAGCCGTGAACAACCCGTGGACCCACAGTGGGGACACGGACTCCTGAAAAAAAGCTTCATGTCCCCACATTGGGGGCCTTCGGACAGGGAACGTGTTAAGTTGAACGATTTTCCTACATCTGATCTATACTAATCACATATCAGGAAGTTTAAGAGAGACAGATAAGTGATATCTGACAGGTCTTCACCCATCAGTGTCTATGCTTTAATAACTGCAAATTGTACTGAACTGACGTTTTGAACCATATGGGATTTGACATTTTGGTGTGAATTAAATGGAGACAATTCGTTAACAGCTGACAATGATTGTACTATCTGTCCCGTTCTAACTCATCTTGGTAAACCATAAGGATTCAAAGAGAAAACTACTTGAAAATTCATCATGATTAACACTACAGATCTGTTGATATTATGAATCTAAGGTAAGTAGGTTTAAGTAATACTTTTATGGATGACTCCAAACCTGAGTGATAGGTATTACGCTAAAGGTATTCGTAAATATATTTATTATGAGTATCAAAAATAAACGCCGTCACGGATTTCGTTCACAAATTGCTTCTTTTAAAAAATGTTGTTAAAAATAAATGTGTTTACAATCAATCGTACAGAACAACCCTTAAAAACATTGTCAGTACAGTTTATCATCGGCCTTATAAACCTGCGTGCTGATTTTTTTTATGCGGTAAACACCGTGCAAACACCTACTCTATAAACCGACTAAATGCAAGGTTAAATAGACTCCCGTATTTCACATATTGAAATATGACAGTTGACAACCTACATATTTTCAAGGTATATGCCCGAGCCGTCCGTCGAAAGTCCGGCCTACGGGCATCGGAGCGTTGTTTTAGGTCAACGTGCCGAGTCCGGGCCGAGCCGGGACCGAGCTGCTTCCGAGCCCCGGCCGTAACTAGACCGGCCGTCAATCGTTCGCGTCGACAGCTGAGCGACCGGGGCGGCCCGTCACCGGGCCGCTTCCGAGCGACGGCCGGGCCCGGACGAGGCCCGGCCGCGCGACGGCCGATGACGTGCGCACGTAGAAAACGGGCCGGCCCGGACACGGAACGGTCTACTGTGAATCATCCTTAACGGTCCATTAAACTAATTCTAAAAATGCGAGGGGTTTCAAAGCATTTGAAAAATAAATTATTATGTATGAGATATTTTATCATTTGGAATTTTAAACTTTGTGAATTAATTCACATGTAAATACCAAAATTTAATGTACATGTACTCGTATATATTTATAACGTATCTCATTATAGCTTGACACTTGTTGCTAATAAGTCAGCCCTCTACAACAAAAAAAAAATCGAAATTCGAAACGTTGATTCAAAACCTTATACGGTCTTTTAAGCATTTACGACAAAATATTCTCAATTTCTCAATTATTTTTCCCTGATCATCACACTATAGGCTGTTTTTAGGATTCCGTATCCAAAGAGTATCTTGAAAATGTTTGGGCATATCATCCGTAACGAAAGGTCAATGGAACGGTTAGTAGTGCAGGGAAGAGTGGAGGGTCAACGTTATCGCGGCTTGGTTACCAACAAGATGGACAGATCTAGTAAAATCCTCGACAAATGTTCCCTAATATAGTGTGCGCAAAGTGCTTCCAATAGAGAGAGATGCAGAAATCTCGCAAAAGCTGCAACTAAGACGGAAGAAGGCAAACCATGAACACGACCACTCTGAAAAGAGTGCACGACTGAGAAGAGAATCCAAAGGGTAAAACGGGTCCCTATTACTAAGACTCCGCTGTCCGTCTGTCCGTCTGTCTGTCTGTCTGTCTGTCTGTCTGTCTGTCTGTCTGTCTGTCTGTCTGTCTGTCTGTCTGTCTGTCTGTCTGTCTGTCCGTCTGTCACCGGGCTGTATCTCATGAACCGTAATAGTTAGACAGTTGAAATTTTCACAGATGATTAATTTCTGTTGCCCCTATAACAACAAATACTCAAAACAAAATAAAATATTTTTAAGGGAGCTCCCATACAAAAAAACTTTTAAAAAGTTGCTCGTTGTGTTCATCGGGGTCTCAAAATATATGAGAAAACTAAAATCCGACTCGCAATAACCCAAAATACTACTTGATATTATTTAGCGTTCTTAGTAAAGATAGAAAAAAATAATTAAAATAGGTTATAATAAAGTGTCTAAGTGATGATAGTACGGACCCTTCGTGCACGAGTCCAACTCGCGCTGGGCCGGTTTTTTTTTTTGATAAATATTTAACCGGAATTTTCCATTAACTACCTGTCTTTTAATTGCCAGACTTGATATTTCACCTCGTTAAATGTACAGGCCTCGCTCTCATTACCCACACAATGGGGACGTAGCGAAGCCTGCGAAGCGAACGCTTGTGTTACAATACAACCTAGAGTGTAATAAATTGCCACACCTCGGGTCACTTTACTACGTGTACGTAATGTGAGGAAGTTGCTCACTGTTGTCAGTGATATGAAGTGTAAGTTCATCACACACGAGCATATTACTGTGGGTCTAGTGAAAAGGGGTACAAGTCCTATACAATTGTACGGCATTTATTCCCTTTTTCATTGGGGTCCCATTATTTAATACATGCAAATATTTTCAATATCGATTTTGATCTGCATATAGCTAATGTATAATGTAGATAATACTTTGGTTGGTTTTGATTGAGGTATAATATTGTATTTCATGCGTACTGCCTTCCTTTCTCATACTACAATTACGAAAATGTAAAACTAACACTATACTATACTGCCAAATTTAACAACCGGTTTCTGTTTATGAAGACTACCGTCCTGGTTTGAATCCACCACCATATCTGCACAAGGACATCCACTGCTGGACATAGGCCTCCCCCAAATTCATGGGGGGTCAACGCCATGGGGCAATATGGGGCTTAAGATGGCCTCGTTTATCGCATGATAGACGATGAGATAAAGCGTTTGTCACTTTTTGACACCACTCGATATAAAGTGACTGATGCTGAATCCTATCATTTATCACCTGATAACTATGACCACGTTTTATTTATATGACAGTGACAGCATTCGTCGTAACGATGTCACGTTCTCTCTTAACGGCAGATACAAGCGCAAACCCATAAACAGCCCGCGCGCAAATATGAACTTAACTAATCATAATATTTATAATTATTATAATTTTCGTGTCCAGTCAAGTTCACCCCAAGAACTGGCGGACAGCAGCCGTGTGTTATTTTACACGAACCGTATGGAGCCACTTTTGACCCCCCAATAACTCCAAATCTATTTAACATTAAAAGATAACATTTCGGACATGAATTAAGATCTTTTAGAACAACTAGAACACCAAATTTCATAAATATAGGTGAAATAGTTATTGAGATATGATCACTAAAAAAAAAACAAAATTACAAATAAGTAGCTTTGCCATGAACCAACTTTCGATGCATACTCTAGTCCTCCACTACGTTTACAAGCGTCCTTCAGCTTGCAAAGGCAGGCCGATATACGATATAGTTTAGAGATTCAATCTAGATACCCGAAATATTGCAGGTTTTGAACCACAATAGGGCATTATTTGCGGTTAGACGTGGTTTGCGGTGTGCCCGGCTCACAAATCAGTGGTATTGTGTCGCGGTGGCCACGTCCATTAAGACTCATTGAAGCGTATTGTGTCTCAGGTTTGGTGAGGTCTTGGTAACTTTCAGATCCGATATTGTCAGTTATATCTCAAAATAAGCTTTGAGGTGTTTGTTCAATGTATCGTTGTTGAAAGGATTTTCAATAAGCTACTTAACTTACCTTCCCACTTCATGTTGGTATAGAAGAAGATTACGGACGGCGTTTTAAAATGAGAGCAAAACTATGTTTGCATAGAGAATCGAGTTTAGCCGAGCGTGAAGGGGACCCTTAAGTTTTCAACGCTCTATATTAAGAATTAAAAGTATAATATATTCCTTTTTTTTTTTTTTGATTTCATGTTAATCACATTCAATGGCAAGAACCCGATTCTCTGGTACTGTACTGTACTGGTAGTGTCCGTAGCGGCTATGGGGCGAATACATACATACATGGCTATGGCCTACGAGCGTAGCCCGTAGCACTAAGCGGCATTGAAAGTGTCAGCCGTAGCAAAAGACGGTAATGAAAGTCTAATCAATTAATTTTGATTAGACTTAGACCTCGGACTGACCTGAGGATCCATTCCATTAGTCAAGTGGCAAAGAATTCTAATCAGATTTGATTTTATACCTACTGTGCCCAATTTGGACAAGTTAAACTTGTCGCGTGATCAAACAAATACTGTTACGCGTGTGTTTTGTTTGTTGGACCCGGGTATGTCCTAAACAACGACCAAGACCACCGGGGGATGGGCAGCAGCATCCCTGGAGTGCGGTGGAGATACTGCGATCGCCAACCCGCATGCCAAGCGTGGCGATTATGGCATAGACCCTCCGTGAATTTGGGGAAGGCCTATGTCCAGCAGTGCATGTCCTTTGGCTGATATGGTGGTGGTGGTGGTGATGTGTTTTGTCAATACAAAGCCGATATAAATTAAATGTTTTTCGAAATACTCCTGTCTTGATTTGATATATCAAATGTTTTTTTAATTGAGATATACTTATATTTCTATTGAATGATGATTCCTTGTGGGAGATATATTTGGTTATATTGATTTCTATTGTTTATTTAGATTTTTTGACATTGTGCTGCTATTATTATTATTTTATATTTTTCATGTTTTGAAGATCATGTTAATGATTATGTTATTTTTGACATCTATGTAAATTTATAAACTTACATAAACGTAGACAAGCACTGTATGCTTTATATGAGGAACGTCGGTTTAATATGAGTGATGAATTTAAGGAACTTTGCAAACAATATTCTAAGAAATTTAAAATAGATTGTCATATAGCTAAACGTAATTTTATAAGCCAGAAAATTACAAATAGTTCGGACATAATCAAAACAACATGGAAATTAATTAATGTGGAAACTGGTAGATCAAAGCACAAAATGAATGATCTTAAACTAATAATTGATGGCATAATTATAGATTCAAGTTTAGAAGTAGCAACAGAATTTGAAAATATTTTCACTGAGATACCAGTATCCACAACAAAGACATTAAATTCTTCACCTTCGTCTGCCGTTACATTGTTAAAAGATAACGCCTCATAATGTAGTGGAAATCTTAATTTTGAATATGTTAGTACCCCAGATGTAATAAAGGCGTTTAAATCAATTAATGTCAAAAGAACTGGTGATGTCTGGGGAGTCTCTGTCCATGCTGTCAAATCTCTAATAGAAGTCATAGCGCCTGACTTGGTAGTTGTATTTAATAACAGTATTGACTGCGGTGAGTTTCCTGATCTAATGAAACATAGTAAAATAACTCCTTTATTTAAATCAGGTAGCACTTCTGACCCCACTAATTTTAGACCAATATCTGTGCTACCAACATTTAGTAAAATTTTTGAAAAATTAGTTTTGTCCCAATTAATAAGACATTTTAATACAAACAATTTAATGCATAATAAGCAATTTGGTTTTACGCGGGGTCGCTCGACAACCGACGCGGCTGTTGAGCTAACTAAACATATTCGATGCCTGGGAAGAGTCACAGGATGCCTTAGGTATTTTTTGCGATTTGTCCAAGGCCTTCGACTGCGTATGTCATGAAACATTAATCAGGAAACTGCACTACTATGGAGTTAGAGGATCGGCACTGAATTTGCTAAAATCTTATCTATATGGTAGAATACAAAGGGTCGATGTGACTGGACAGCGATCACCGGGATCAGTGGTCTCGATGGGTGTACCACAGGGATCAATATTGGGACCTTTCCTATTCCTTATCTACATAAATGACTTGCCATACCTCGTAAAGACCCACCATGATATGTTTGCAGACGATACCTCTCTTATATTCAAAGTCAAACGACAGCAACAAGCTAATAATGATATAAACAATGCTATTTCTAAAGTAGTTAATTGGTTCAATGTCAACAATTTATTGTTAAATGAGAAAAAGACCAAATGTATCAAGTTTGTCACGACTAACGTTAAGCACAATAAAACAAGTGTCATTGTGAAAGATGAGGAATTGGAACTAGTGGATAGTACAGTTTTTCTTGGATTAACATTAGATTCCAAACTCCAATGGGGTCCCCATATTGCTAATCTATCGAATAGACTGAGTTCTGCAGCTTTTGCCGTGAGCAAGATCCGCCAACTGACAGACGTGAAGACAGCTCGATTAGTATATTTTAGTTACTTCCACAGTATTATGTCGTATAGTATTTTGCTATGGGGCAGTGCTTCAGAAATTAATACCATTTTTGTTCTGCAGAAGAGGGCTATTCGAGCAATATATAAAATGAACCATAGAGACTCACTTAGAGATAAGTTATAAAACGTCAACTCATATCGAAAGCATATTATAGCACACATGACTACATGAATGATAAAATACAGTGGGATTAATTGTGACTGAAATATTAATGAATTAATCATTATGGCATTAGATATTAATATGATCTTTTTTTTTGATATTTTGATTTTATTCTAGAAACTGTCTAGATTTCTATTTTTTATATATTTTTTATTATTATTATTATTTATGTTTTGACGATCCTATTGTGAAACGTTACTACAAAATAATTTCTTACTTTGACATGTCTACAACAATACAATATTTATTTTAAAGAATAATAGCATCAATAAATTGCTCTAAATAATTAATTAATATAATATATATGTTATAACTGAGGATTCGAAACTGCTTGTTGCTAGGCCTATTTGAATAAAGAATATTTTGACTTTGACTTTGACTTTATACTGTATTTTTTATCATGAATTATTTTTTATGCACCTATACAATGAAATCATTATAGTATATTGATTTCATGGCATAGATATATAATAAATATATAATATGATACCTTACAATTATCATTTTATTTCTGAAATTACAAGGATAAATTTGTATAAGAATAACATACCTAACTTAAAACATAAAATTACAAAATACTTAAAAAAACTAAAACAAAACCTAAAATTAAAATTAAACTAAACTATTTCGAAAAAGGGCCCCCATGGCATCGCACCATAGACGCTGGCAGCATTTCCTCGCTGTATGGCTATACTTAAGCGCTGTGCGAGGAAGCTGCCAGCTCTTTGCTCCCCATTGGTGTAGACGAGCCATTTGCTGAGCTCTTTAAAAAGTTCCCGAGCGCTTGGACCCCACGGCCCGAGGGTCTCGATACCGAAAGCCATGAAATGGTATGGAGTGCCGAGACCCCGGTAATATATTATATTGATTTCATTGTATAGGTGCATAAAAAATATATATTATCGAAAATAAACTGTTTTGGACCATGTTTGATTAAATCATAAAAAATAAGTATTCACTTTTTAAAACTTCGGATAAAGAATTGAATAACCAATAACCGTTTGACGGAGGAATATCAACTCAAAAATCGTAGCGCGTGGAGCCCTTGAAGTACAGTGGGGTTCAAAAGTGCATGGACATGTTTCAACCCTAATACTACGTCAATACGGTCGATGTCTATTCATGCAGTTATAAACTCCTTTATACAAATGCTAGTAGTCGTCTAAATAAAATCAATTTGCTTTACTGTTGTGATCGTCGAATATTTTCTTCTTCAAACTCGTGTTTCCTAAAGAGTCGTATATATCATATGGTATTCGAAATAATGAGATTTGCATTAGAATATTAATGCTATTGAGCGGCTACTGATGATATGGTTGAAAAAACGGGAAGACTAGGGTTAACCGTATACATTGAATTCCAACTGAAATAATCTATTTCTTTGCAGACACACTGCGTATCAACGGAGGTTTACAAAATTGGAATGCTGCGTAAACTAATAGAGCTATATTAAAAAAAAAACCGCTCTTGGATGCCGGGCAGTTAATCGAATTGCTTTCAAAATAGGCTGTTTTGACTGAAAGTCTGTGGCTATAAAAATCTAAATAAAGCTATAGAATTCACTAGAGACTAAATGTATGTGGTAGGTATCTACGTAATAGCGCGCGATTGCGTCACGCGATTTTTTCATGTCGCCGGTAGTGCCAAATAGTACGTCTGTTTAATCATTTTTAGGGTTCCGTAGTCAACCAACTGTGTGTCCGAGGCTTTGCTCTGTGATTGTTAGTGCTAGAAAGTTGCAATTTGGTATGGATATAATATTAAAGTTTATAAAATAAAGCTGTCAAAGTGGTAATATTTTTTTTTTTTAGCTGTGCCTTTTTTTTGTTTCTGCCCTATGGTGTGGGGTGTTGCTGGATAGATCTTTCAAAATAAATAGCGGTCTTCATCAAACGTTTTTTGATAATCTAAATATTTTTGAAAATAATCACTCCAAAAAAACGCACCCCCCACCCACCCCTCTAAATTTTCCAGTATCTGGCCAAAAAATATGAAAAAAATCGTGAAATTATAGCAGAAATGATCTGTTAAACTATTTTTAAGTAATCGTATAAAGTCTTCTTGTCTTAGTAAGAGTCGTATGAAACGCTGCGAAAGGTTTCCCTTTGCTAGTTATTGATTTTTTCAATTAAGTTCATTGGGCAGCTACGAAACCCTACACACTGATCACGGCCCGACATATTCTTGGGCAATTTTTTAGTAGGTTAATTTGAAAACTGACGTATAGGTACGATCATATTTTTTTTTTTTTTTATTACTCTTCATCAGTAAGGCGTTTAAAGACTTTGTCTACACCAATCACATATGCATACAGAAGCTCAACACGCATAGGCACTCGACTAAGGAGCGTTTCCAATATCCAATGTATCTAAGTGCCATTTGCGTAACGTCCGGTAGGTGCGGTACTCTCATTAATTGCACCATCTATTCAGGTTTGCCGGCGGTTGCGCTATGCATTACCTCTCCTCGCCCGGAGCGCTCGAATGCATAATGAAATAGACCCAAACACTGTTCATTTGTGGCATCGACGTATTGGCGACAAAAGGTTTCCTAATCGCTGTTAACGTTCGGTTGGCTGAACGTTGCGTATTAGGTGCTTACTTGAGTTTTATAGATACGACTGACTTTGGGCATGTTTATATTTTGCACGTTATACCATTGTTAATACCTACAGTGACAATAAAGACGACGACTCTGAGTGTATTTGTTACTAGAAGAGTGAATTGTTGGAACTGTTAAATATAGCTGACGTATGTTTAAAATGTTACGTAATCGACGGTATTCGAGTGACTTTAAAGAGTGCGGTTAGACGACAGAAAGAAAAACTAAGGTTGTGTAAATTTTTATCGGGGTTAATGTCATCTTCGATCTCTTACCATACTCTGAACCATTGTGATGAATAAAATTGAGCCTTGTCGGAATTCTCCATCCAATTAGTCACTGGTTAGCATAATAAAAAACGGCCAAGCGCGAGTCTGACTCGCGCACCGATCCGAGTTCCATACAACGATCTTGTAGCCGTCCCGACGGATGCATAGCTGGATGTGCAAGTCGCAAAATGTGCAGGCTACGTAAAATGTACATGTCACAAAATGTGCATGTCGCCAAATATGTAAGTCGCCAAAATTGCAAGTCGCAGAATGGCAAAGCGCCAGAGCCGAACATTGTGCGATCTGCACTTTTTGCGACCTGCACATTTTGCTACTTGCACATATTGCGATTTGCTCCACTGCACATTTTGCGACTTGCACATCCGGCTATGCATCCGTCCCGACACCATTCATTCAGGACAAATTGAATATCATGGGTATGTACAACGCCATGTATCGGAGCATTGTACAAAACTTAGTTTAGAAATATTTTTGTTGTACAAAAAATATCTATACATATATACATAAACTCGCAAAATATTTTCAGTGCCACTTTTAGCAATTGTATATTTAAGATGGAGAAAATGTGATATTGCAGTGACAGGTTGCAAGCTCATCGCCCACAACACACTTCAACCTGGTTCCCATAGTCGAGTCTTACACCTTCCAAGGGAAGAAAGGGGGTGGTGTTATTCTAACTCGGCACCACACGAGGATGATATATTGATATTAACGTTGTGTAATAATTACATAATGCACTTCCGAAGAAATTGCTTCAGTTGCACAATAACTGAGGGAAAATGCATGGCGCTTGAAACATATAATAAATACTAATTACTTGAAGTGAGTCGTAGAACAAGTATTGTATGCAATGGTGTAAACGCTCGTGGGCGATTTACTGGCCACTCGCGTTTTAGGACCCTTCTAATACACCAGTTTCATTAACTATTAAAACGCCTTTCCACAAAATATTTTAGATTTATTACCTTACTATAATCTAGCCATTTTAATCATGTTTTACAAAATAATAGTTGATCAAGTTCTACTTAGAAAGTAAGAAATAATGTAAGACTCAATTCTCACAGACCAACAAAACACACTTTTTTAAGATGACGCCTTCGTGTGTATTTGTTGCAAACGCAATACGACTACTAATGATTGAGTTGAAGAGTACAAGAAACTAATTGAAATTCAGATGCCTGAAAGTATCATAGAATAATAACATTTTTTTTTTGTTTACTACATAATGTGTTTAGTTGGACCCGGGTATATCCTAAAACTACGACCAAGACCACCAAGATGGGCAGCAGCATCCCTAGAGTGCAGTCGAGATACTGCGATCGCCAATCCGCATGCCAAGCGTGGCGATTATGGCATTTACGTACCCCTCATGAAATTGGGGGAGGCCTATGTCCAGCAGTGGACGTCCTTCGGCTGATATGGTGGGTGTTTAGTTACTTTACTCGTACCTAAATGTTGAATTTTATAATTTGTGCTGTGTTGGCTGGAGCAGTTAAGGCAGTTATTGTGTCAGTAAATAAATAAATACCGCGTGCACTGACGTACTATAAACCTCTCGCAGAAACAATTCTCGGCAAAGCGAACAGTATTGTAGGTCTGTTCAC